>JAWDJE010000003.1:284024159-284746659 GCA_035047345.1 Bradypodion ventrale | reverse complement strand
TAAACATACTGAGAGGAAGTATACACCAATTCAACTGGGCATGCACACAAAATCAGTATTTGTTTATTTATTTATTTATTTATTATATAGACTTATATCGTTGCCCGCTCGCCATGGCGACTCAGGGAGGCTTACAGTCAACAAAAACGAAAATCACAGTACAAAATCGAGTTGCAACATTATAACTAAAATCAGTAAACCCAAACAGCTAAAATACACCTTATTAAAACATCCTTAGATAGTTAAGCTAAAATCCCCAGATGGCAAGTTATTTAGAGTACATTTTAACATGACACAAACATCTGTTTAAAACAAACAAGCCTCTGAATATCATCTTAGATAACCTGTATTGGGGCATATAATATGAGATTACATGTGCATCATATAAACAAGTACATTTGAATTTATTTCACCAGCGTCAACTCCCATACAAATATATTTCTTTTTAAGCATGTAACTGCACCCTCTACCAGAATTAGATATTGTACTCTACTGTGGATGAACATCTGTAGAATTCAGGCTGCTAATTTTCTTCTAGAAATCTATTCAAGGTGAAAAGTGGTTAATAAGTACAAAACAAGTGGCAGCATTCAAATACCTAGGGACAACATTTACTGGAGATGGCAAAATGGTTTGGCTTACAGTACTGAAAACCAAACCAAATATTGGGACAGTTAGCTCTACTCTTACAACAAAAAGCAATACCAACCAGCACAAAGAAACACCTCATACAAAGCATTTTCATTCCCACCTTATGTTACTGTGCCAAACATGGACACTTACAACAAAACATAAATGAAAGGTGGTCATCACAAAAATGAGGTGTCTGAGGAAGGCTGCTGGAGTGACTGCCGTGTTTCCCCGAATATAAGACACTGTCTTATATTTTTTTAAACTCCAAAATTAGCACAAGGTCTTATTTTCAGGGGATGTCTTATTTTTCCATGAAGAAGAATACCAATCTTGATCCCGCTTCCCCACTCACAACCAAGGGAAGCTTCTCTTGGTTGTGAGCGGGGAGGCAATCGAGACTCCGATACGGCAGGCTTTCTTATGGGCCACGCCGGCCGCCTTACAGCCAGGAGGTAAGGAGGTCTTATTTTTGGATGGGGCCTTATATTTCAAAGGCAGGGGGAAAAGGGGGTGTCCTATTATGGGAGGGGGTCCTATATTCGGGGAAACAGGGTAGAAGGGATAAAATCAGGAAGGGAAAGAATTGGAACTGAACCAATATTAAATTACATACAGAGACAACAAATAAAATGGTTTGCTCATTTGGAGAGAATGTCTTGGAATTCCATACCATACAAGTCAAATGTAAAAAGAGGAGAAGGATGAAGACCATGAGGTAGACTCAGAGGAAGGTGTAGAGATAACATCAAAGAAACATTGAAAGAACACCAAATAAGGCTAGTGGAAGCTGCTAGAAGTGCCAGAGCAAGAAGCTTGTATCTCCCGTGATACTCGAAGGGGTGGTAGTAGTAGTAGTAGTAGTAGTAGTAGTAGTAGAAGAAGAAGAAGAAGAAGAAGAAGAAGAAAAAGAAGAAGAAGTCCTACTACACTGAAAGTTAAGAAGTTTTTCCTGATATTCAGCCTATATCTGGCTTCCTGTAACTTGAGCCTCTTAGTCCCTAATCCATTCAGAAGTCAGGAACAATTTAACAACACAGGAAAGGAACAGCAAATCCATACTAAATGACTTTTTTCTTTGTATTAGCAAAGTATCATAGTTCCAAATACTGCCTAAATTATCCTTATGACAGAAACATACTCATGACAGAAGCTTGTCTTATGAATTTTGTATCACAGAAATGTTCTCTGGTCTTTAGCTGTAGAAGTGTACATGTGTGTTTTTTTGGGAGGGAGAGAGAGAGACTGTTACTTTCAGAGTAAGCAGCACAGATACTGGAGACAGCATTACACCTTTGAATTCCCCACTGGCTCAAGTGCTGATGAGTCAGTCTCTGAGGTCTCTTGCTTGTTTTTTATTAGGTCCCTCCCTCTCTTCAGTGCGACAAACCTGGTGTCTTGCTCTTTATTAACCGGTGGAGGTGTACTGGAACAAACAGGAGAAATGGCATATACCTCACCCCTGGACTGAATTGCACAGCTTGTGACCCACCAAGACAAATACATCATGTCCAACCAGAGAGGGTATTTAATTATCTTCCGAATCTTGCTGCCTGCATGGACTGTAATGGATGGAAAGTTATCAAACGCCAGATAGGTTACAGGTCACCTGGATTCAAAACATTACTTTTAAAAAGTAATATGTTTTCACTACATGTTATGGCATTTAACAAATAGTTTCCTGTCATTATCATATACAGTTAAGTTCCTCCAGTTTGGTTTGTAGGCCATTTTGGATATTCTGCATACAGCTCAATGTAGTCAAAAGCATTTTTTTGCCCACCTGATATGCATCTATACCTATAAAAAGGCCCCTTAACCGTTGGGTTCATTCAAAGGCTCCTGCACCAGGGACAACCATCCCCGACCTTGCCCTCCGCACTCACTGTAACCACTGCCTTCCCAATACCGTAGGGTTTTGGTGGTCACCAGTGGGGCAGCCGCCCCACGAACGTGACCAAAAAAAAGAACTATGATTCCCAGAGTCCTCTGCGCTGCACAACCCCTCAGCCAATCAGGCTGAGGGATGCGAGCGCAGAGGAGGCCAGGAACGCATGCGCTGACTTAAAAAAAATGCCGGGAGCCAGAGGGAAAGTCTTTGAAAGACCCAGCTGGAGCCAGGAAAAGGTAAGTGCGGTCGGTGGCGGTTAGGTGGTGGGTGGGTGAGGCACGGCCCCAGTAACCATGCCCCCCACCCCCACCCCACCTAGCCCCTCCTCCCTAACCCCCACCAACCGCACTTACCTTTTGCCGGCTCCGGCTGGCCTGTATCTCTCAAACTCTTTCCTTCTCGGCGTGGCCTTCTGCATAGGGAGAAGCACCGGTCTCTCCTTCATCCCTGCGGGCAACGTGGCCTCGACACCCGCATGGACAAAGGAGAGGCCGGAGCACCTCCTGGCCTACCGGAGAGAAGGACTCGCTTCTCTCTGGGGCTGGGAACGAAAGTTCCGTTCCCCGCCAACCCAGAGAGAAGCAAAGCCCCTCCATGATGGCAAAGGTACTGCAGAGAGGGGATCCCTCCCCCCTCATGCAGGACACCCCGTTATTAAAGAGAAGAAACCAAGCAGTTTCTTCTCTTTAAAAATGGAGTGTTTTGGATGGGGGTGGAATCAATCACCTCTCCTGGGTCCCCTGGGTACAGAACGGTTGGGGGGACAGACCCCTTTTGTCCCCCCCCCAACCCTTCCTAACCCAGGGGACCAGGGAGAGGGGATCGAATCCACCCCCACCCCCAACACTCCATTGTTAAAGAGAAGAAACCGCTTGCTTTCCTCTCTTTAATATGGGGGGTGTCGGGGGGATTCCCCCTCTCCGCTGGGTCCCCTTGGTTCAGGAGGGTTGGGGAGACAGACCCCATTTGTCCCCCCAAACCTCCCAAACCCAGGGGCCCAAGGAGAGGGATCGATTCCATCCCCACCCCCCCAAACAATCCATTTTTAAAGAGAAGAAACCGCTTGACTAACTGCATCACAAAAATATAATATTGCCTGCTACTTGGTCTAATCCATGTGTCCTATACTAAGTCAAGTGTGTTGGATCCAAATCTGAGGTCCAATTCTGCCTAGGACATCAGGATGTTAAGTATAATTCACCTGAGTCCTTGTTCAACACTCAGGTACACTTCAGAAGTGTTTCAGGCAGTTGTTTTCACGTTTGTGGCTCTCCGCATTCTCCCATTGCAGAAACCAGCAGTAGTCACCTATCATGTTGGGGTTGCATCATCCTTCATATCTTGTTTCCATAACAGAAATGTTCTGGTGGAACTTCTCACCTTATTCATCACTCACATCACCCAAATTTTGTGAGAAGAAGTCCAGATGGGAATATAAGAAATGAATTTTAAGTAACATTTGGCAGCCAAGTTGATGGTATGCTGTTAGCATGTTGTTCACAAGTTCAGCATATCAGCTTGCTTGTTGCCCAGAATGTTTTGTGCAACTAGCACAAATGAATCCCAAGCAGCATGTTCAAGTGGGTTGAGTTTGTCTCTGAGTTTGTCATCACACATCAAATTGCGGATTTGGGGACCCACAAAAATGCCTGCTTTCAGTTTAGCATCTGTTATAACTTTTCCAAACTTGTCCTTTAGATACTGACATGATCCATTGCAATGGCAAAGTTTTTCATTAATCCAAGTTTATTAACTCAAGTTTGTGTGATGTTAATGACAGTGTGAAGTTGTCATTCCCTTTTGTAGCAAATTCCACTCTTTTAATCTGGAGGCTAACAGTTCAGACTTCTCTTTTGACAAAGACAGGTCCCTTACTAGATCATCTAAATCTGATTGGCTTATAAAATGTGGCTTAACCTCTTCAAATTGGGGTTCATAACATTAATTAGCATCGACATCCTCCTGTTATGTCACTGTCAGTAACAACAGATATAGGATGGACTGGAACTGGATTCTCTGCTTCACATGGCACTGGCTTCAGAGCAGATACACAATCAGAATAGACAATTTTTGACTTAGTCTTCTTTGAAAACCCAGCAATTTTATTCATACAAACGTAGCAGTCCAAGTGATGGTCTTTTGGCTCACGGCAAACCATAGGCACAGTAAAAGGCATTTTATTCATTTTCCTATTCAACTATTGTGTTAGGCCAATGCAACACACCTGACAGCAGATATGAGGTGCCCAGCTTTTATCCTGATCTCCAATTTCACATCCAAAGTAATACTTGTAAGCAAATCTCACCCTCTTGGTTAGATTCTAGTGTTGATCATGAGGATTATTATTATTATTATTATTATTATTATTATTATTATTATTATTATTATTATTATTATTATTATTATTATTATTATTATTATTATTATTATTATTATTATTATTATATTCTACCCTACCCTCCTAGTGCAACGCACCACTTCTCTTTAATAACGGGGTGTCCTGCGGGGGGGGGGGGAATCCCCTCTCTGCCAGGTCCCATGGTTCTGGAAGGGTTGGGGGGACAGACCCCTTTTGTTCCTCCAACCCTCCCAAACCAAGGGGACCAGGGAGAGGGGATCGATTCCACCCCCTCCCAAACACTCCGTTTTTAAAGAGAAGAAACCGCTTGATTTTTTCTCTTTAATAATGGGGTGTCCTGCAAGGGGATTCCCTCTATGCCTGCTCCCCTGGGTTCAGGAGTTGGGGTTGGGGGGACAATATACACACACACACATACATACACACACACTGCCTCTCTCTCTCTCTCTCTCTCTCTCTCTCTCTCTCTCTCTCTCTCTCTCTCTCTCTCTCTCTCTCACACACACACACACACACACACACACACACACACACACAGAATACACACAGAATACACACACACACACACACACACACACACACACACACACACACACACACACACACACACACACACACACACACACACACACACACACACGGCACTCCTGCCTTGCCAGGAATTTTTAATGTGTGTGGTGGTGGTTGGAGTGATATTATATGGGTGGTGGTGGTTGTGCACACCCAAAACCACCCCTAACCACCAACACACACTTTAAAAATACCCGGCTGGCCGGGCACAAATATGCTCATCCCATATAAAAATAGATTTGTAAAGTCAATGCACTGGAAAACCAAAATGGCTATAATCTTTATATTTTTGCACCAATGCATGAAAACTGGAGACAAATGGCAAGCACTAAACAAGGGAATAAAACTGACAAATTTCAGATAGCTAGCCCCAAGAGTCTGGCCACCAGGTAATTCTAAAGTAAAAAAAAAAAAAGCCTAGAAGGCTGAAGCAATTTGTAGCTCTATCTCCAGACATTCAGTTTCTAAATGTGGTTCCCTTTGCTCCAGAACTGAATCTGTCCATTCCACTTTGATTCAGATCTCATACAAATTTGTCCAAATCAGAGCAGTTTAGTTTGGAATTTGTGGTTTGTCTGAATCCTGTGCATAGCCCTTCTTTTAGTTTTTAAAGAAAATTATTACATTACTCATGGCTTTTTCTTACTTGTGGAGGAGGGCAAGATTGATAACACACCAACATAAACTTAGAGGGTGGAATCCTGTTAAAATGCCTCCAAAATTACTATAAAAACCATTGGAAAGTCTTTGGAAAGTATTACATGTTGCACGGGCAAGTGACTTCAATCTCATTAGTTACATTCGCAAAAAATGTTGCTTTTTTGTGTCCTTGTTTTTCTCACCAAATCTTTCCTCACATGCTTTCATTATGGCTATGTATGTTACCTGTAATGGGTTACCTTCATGAGTGACTACATTTACTCCTATCAGAGAGTAAACATAACAAAACAAAAAGGCAAAAAACATTGTGGCATTTTAAAGACTAACTGCTGTATTTTGGTCTTAGCTTTTGTGGATCAAGTCCACTTCATCAGGGTGAGACTTCATGGCATCAATTTATACACATCAGGTACATTTTATTAATTCTTTTCTTTGCCTTATGCCAATAAAGGTTTAATAATATAATAGTTTCCTAAGAAACCTGGCAAGCCAGGCTCACCTTAGCAGAACCAAGATGACAATTCAGTGAATAGAGAATAACAATGCCAAGTATGTGTTTTGAATACGAGACTACGAATGAGAGGACAGCCTAGCAGGAGTGGCTGAAAACTTTAACTGAACCTTAGAAGCCAGTCTGCTGAGTTTATGATAAACTGAGAAAATGTACCATTATGTAGACTGGCTTCTAAGGTTCAGTTAAAGCTTCTGGAGTGACGCTTTCAGCCACTCCTGCTAGGCTCCTCTCATTCGTAGTCTTGTATTCAAAACACACACTTGGCATTGTTATTCTGTGTTCACTGAATTGTCATCTTGGTTCTGCTAAGGTGAGCCTGGCTTGCCAGGTTTCTTAGGAAACTATTATATTTGTTTTATTATTAAACCTTTATTGGCATAAGAGAAGGCAAATAAAAGAATAAATAAAATGTATGCCAACCTTTCCAACCAGAGCTGACCATATACAGTATTAATTAACAGAGTGTTAGGAAATACAGTTCCATATCTAATAAGTACAGTATTTCATCTAGGAATTGGGCAACTATTTGTGAAATTTTGTGCAGAGTCACTTAATAAGTATAGGTAAGAGGGCACAGCCTTTTTTAGGAATTTACCCCTTAAAAGGCCTATGTCGCTGCCGCAGCTGCTCCAAAACCCACCCTTCCCTTGCCGGGGAGGGATAAAGACCGGTCGGGCCCCGCAGCCAGCCGGAGACCGCAGTTGCCGCTGCAGCAGCAGCAGCCACCACAGCTGCCCCAGGCCCTGCCTTTCCCTGGCCAGCGAGACAGCCCGCCACTGAGGCTGAGGACACTTGCTGCCTCACCCCCGGACTTCCACCTGGCCAGGGGTTGAAAAACCCATGCCAGCTCATGTGGCAGAAGACAGCCCGCCACTGAGGCTGAGGACGCCTGCCACTTGTTTGTGAACTTTTTATGTGGTTTGTGACTTTATTATTTTTGATCAGAAAAGTGTACTGTTTCTTTTCACTGTTTTGCAATATTTTAGTGTAGTTAGGTTATTTTACTGTATCTTTTGTATGCTATTGTATTTTATTATATGCCTCTGTATTTTGCTGTACTGTAGTATCTGACGTTAATGATCTGTGAGCAGCCCTGAGTCACATTTGTTGAGTAGGGCAGCATACAAATCTAATAAATGAAATGAAAATAAATTCTTAGTGAAGAGACTCATAATTGACGATCAGATATAATGTGTTGGACTGAATCAAGAGATCCACAAGAGCAAAACCTCTTGTATTTATGGTTTTATCTGTACCTCCCAAAAAGCAACTCTGAAGGAAAGGAATTTACTCTGGCCAGAAAGAAAGCACCTCTATCAGTAGGAATTGTTAGGTCATACAAATAATGTGCCATTTTACTCAAACAGGATGCAATGTTGTTTTTAATTGCTAGTTATACAGTATGTGCTTTGCTGGTAATTAAGTACAGAATGCAATTTGGAGTCCAGAGAGCACAAAGAGCAGATTTTCAGAAAAGTAAGAGGTGAACATGCAAGAGGCTCCACCTACATATGACAAGAAGAATCACAGGATTTGCAAGTAAACGTACTGTATTTGGATCCTGCACTGACCCACAGTGAGGAAGCTTATCCATTAGGGCAAAGAAGGTGCTATTCCACCTTGGCCTCAGGTTGCCCCCAGCCACCCAATCTTGTCCATATGAATATCTACCTTTGGCTTTTTGCCCCATCATTAAGAGTGGGCACCATCAGCCCCTCTCCCAGCAAGCTATTGAAATATGGATGGATTTTGCCACCCATTTGCTCCAAGTAATTGACTGACTTCGTTGTTTCCTTACTATAAGCTAAGCTTATTTCTTTGTTTTAAGAAGTTGGAGTCACAGTTGAAATATGACACAATCTGTTCTGTTGCTATTGATCTAACTATTGCCAAGGGTTGCCCTCATTCCAGAAGCATCCACCAGAGCACACAGGAATATCTTTAAGGTACAGTAGGTTTCTAGACATATGACAGTCCGATGACGTCAGCCTGAAACATCTAGCAAACAGGGCCAGTAGTTTTTTGTAGAATTACAGGAAGAAATGAGTCAAGATTGAATCTATTTCCTGAAAAGAAAAGGAAACTTCTTTTGCAAAAATTGATAGATTTTTTTCTTTCTTTTATACCACCACATACATTTTCTTAACATCAACACATTTGCAGACATAACCCCAGCAACTGCACAGGGTAAATGTCTTCTGCGGATTTTTTTAAAATAAAGGTAAAGTAAAGGTAAAGGTAAAGGTTTCCCTTGCTCGAAAGCCAGTCGTATCCGACTCTAGGGTGCAGTGCTCATCTCTGTTTCTAAGCCGAAGAGCCAGCGCTGTCTGCTTCTGCAGACGTTTCCATGGTCATGTGGCAGGCATGACTAGACACCGGAGCGCACGGAACGCTGTTACCTTCCCACCGAAGTGGTCCCTATTTATCTACTTGCAATTTCTTGCTTTCAAACTGCTAGGTTGGCAGGAGCTAGGATGAAGACGGGAGCTCATTTCCGTCCTGCAGTACTCGGGAATCGAACTGCTGACCTTCCGCTTCCCAGTCAGCGTCTTAGCGACTTGAGCCACTGAACCGACACCGAAATCTTGCTCATTCCTAGATCTGACTAGAATGTCTGTGGGTCAAGTTACATGTTATGGAGAAAACAGAAGCTCCAAGGACCAGTGGGGCACTTTATTGTGATTCAGTGATTTCTAAGCATTACTGAATCTGAAGTTTTTTTGGCATGTTTAAATGTTTATTTGGTCCTGTCATCACTCATCATTGAGTCTAAAAAGGAGCGGTATCTGCTTACATGTAGGCTCTCCACATAAACACAAGCCTGGGGTACCTGCTTGTATGGAGAACCAATCATGAGCAGAAATTTCTACTTATTCTTATTCTTTATTTATATACCACATTCCTCACCCTAGGGTGACCCAAAGCGGTTCACAACATAACTAACACTTCAATTAAAACATCAGTTAAAACCCAATCTAAAAACCAGTAAAAAATCTCATACATAAAGCTATCTAAAAAACTACTCTCCAGGCTCTGTTGCCAGCACATGAGCAAAGCAGACAGATGTGGCAGTAATCATGCTCTGTGCTGTGATCAGACCTCTAGATTCAGTAACATCTGGATAAAGCTACAGGTCTGGACTTGGTACACTAACCCGAAAGCATTTGTAGAACAGATCAGAGATATGGGACAGCGGTGTTTCATTCTTCCTGTGCATGCCAAATCTCAACTTCAGATGGGATACCCTTACAGAGGGCACTATTTTAATGACTTCCGATGGACAGTCCTGCTTTTGAAGGTATCTTGCATTGGAAGGGCTGGTTGTCCAAGTCTGATTTTAAGCTAAACAGCTAAAAGAAGGGAGATGCACTGAAGTTTCCCATCCATAGGAGGCTCAGCAGCCACACAGATCACAGCCTTTCATATATGAATGAGATGCCTCGTAATTCTGCTCAAATTTTTAAAACCATTTCTCATTTTTTCATCAGTGAATATAAATTTTGTTGTTGTTCAGTCACACAGTCGATTCCGACCCTTTGCGACCCTATGGACCATTGACTTCCAGGCACCCCTGTCTTCGACCATTCTCCTCAGCCCACCCAGCTCTGTAATTTATTAGCATGTGTAATTTAGTGCCAAGCCTTGTCTCTTTTGCCCTCTCTTCGGATAGTGTGTAAGTGACCGGCCAACCTGGAGATGCCTCCTAATGATTCCAGGGTATGCAAATGTAACTTTTTGCACTACAAACTCAATCATCTGTCCATGACTATAGCCATACTAGATGGGGGATTCCAAAGGTGGTAATCCAAAAAGGTTCTGTTGGATCGGGGCCGTGAAGCAGCTGTTGGTTCCCGGAGGAGACTGGTCAAGCAATGAGACACGAGGCAAGATGGAGCGAAGACCAGTGATTTAATGAGGCAAATCATCAGTATTTATCATGTACAGGCCGCATGCAAAAGAACTGCGATCTGACAAGATCCACATGCCATGTTTACACGAGTTAATTGGGAAACTCTACAGGGGAGTTAATTAACTAAACTAAACAATGACAGGGGAACTCCATTGTTCCAAGCTATCTGGAGTAAACATGTGGCTGGTATTGGTTTTAGGACTTAGAGTAATCCGCAGATGTGCGATTACCTATTACATGACTAGCGAGTTAGTCATTAGCTTCCTATTGTCTGAGCTGCCTGTCAGGTCAGCTGTAGGTGAATTAAACCCTATCTAATATTCCGCTCCCCCAATTTCTGTCCCCTCAGGAACCCCTGGTAACGAGGTGATCGCCCATCACTGGGGTTCTGTCAGGGCCAGTATGCCAATTGTGTCCGCGGATACCACACTCCCCCTTTATTTAATTGGACCTGACAGACGGCTCGACGTAGGAGTGGCATCAGCTGACGTGGAGTGAGGACATTCCGGGGTTCTCTCCATGGGGGACATCTTGACATCAGCGAGGGAATACATTGCGTGAAACGACACACAGCCGTTCCCAGTATTATCACCCCCACAATCACCTTGAGTGTTGTTTGTAACCAACCCCATGGGAACCAGGACCATAACGAATTCCACCACCCCCACGTAGCATCTTCCTGATGTTTTTAACCAAGGTATGGAGGTCTGTGAGCTGACTCTGTACCTTGTGCGAGTTGTCCGTGAGGTTGAAACAACACATGCCATGGACAGACTTGCAACCCAAATGATGTAACAGCAAGAGATAATCGATGGCTGCTCGATTATCCAGTATGGCATGGCGAAGCTCTGTCGGCTCTTGATTGAGCAGCGCTATCGCCGAGGAGGTGTGGTTAATGGCTTTTGCCAAAGTGCAAGCCAATTGACCAATTCTCCGAGCGTTGCCTACGGCTAAGCCTGGCACGCCAAACAAGCTGACTGCTTAACGAAACATACTCAGCTTTCCTCAGAATCCTGATGTTGCTATCACATGAGCTGCCTAACTGGGTGGCATGAGCGTGCCGTATGTGTGAAGATACATTCGTGCTTGGTGCAACCATGTCTCTAGTGGGGAGCAACAATGTCAAACGACTGATACAGCAAAGGAAATCAGATACATTTGCAGGAATGTAGTTCCAAGTATACTGGTTACATGTAAAAAACCATCCTGAAGGCAAAGTAACATGAGCATACATTGAGCTAATAGTCTCTGGGTTATTGCAAGTCCAGTTGCTGTTGCCGGGGTCGAGGCAATGGCGCTGTGGCCCTTCGACCGTGGAGCAGCCGGTCATACGAGCACAAGTAGAGTTTGGGCTGACCGCCACTCGGGGAGTATAGAGAGTGGCCGCATCAGCCGGTAAGACTTTGGTGACCTGGGTTCCCCAATGCGCATACGTTGAAAAGGCAGTCTTGTAAATTGTACCAAATATCCGCTTCACCAACCAGTCACCGTTCCTGATGTGCGCATCTGGGGAGTGACACACCGGGATGAGACAAGTGCTCAGAATAGAGGCAGAAGCAGTGGTCTGCCTCAGGCAACAATCGGACTGATTGACGAGGTTCGCCAAGCTTTCCCAAACGTTGTACTGCAGCCGGGCAAAGAGATCTCTGCCTGGCATCAGGTTGTTGACTTCCAGTGAAGCTGCTTGAAGGCCTCCCCCCGCAAGCAGGGAAAGGATCAAGATGATGGTGGTCATCATGGAATTAGCTGTAATCAGGGAAAAGGCTGCAATCAAGATGTTCTCCGGTGTTGGCTCCTTGTCCTCCCGCTGAATGGCATCCGCCGCCTCCTGGCACAGGGACTTGGCCATCCCCCAGGTGATCTTCGGCACTGTCATCTGCTGTTGCCGCCTCTTCCGCTTGGCTCTCCCCATTAGGGTTAGTTCCTCCATCTCCGGGATCGGGTCCGGAACTGCCTGGGTCCACGCCATTGGACTCGAAGTGAGGCTTGTCACACCGGGCTGGAATCCAGATGACGCTTGTAGGAGACATAATTGCAGCATACCCTCTTCCCCACATTATGAGCGGCACCTGGCCCTTCCAGGAAGGATCCGGTGGCACTCGGTAATGCACCATTGGCCGCGGGAGAGCCTCCGAGTGATGGAAGTGCTTCTCCTGTGGAGTGCAATCCGAAAAAACATTAAGGTGATTGTACGTAAACAATACCTTGTTCAGACAATGTTGTGCCTGACCCTGATTTTTGGGGAGGGCTGGTGGTTCCCCCCTTTCTTTCTGTTTGTTTGTCAATGTAGGACTTAAGCGTCCGATTGACCCGTTCCACAATCGCTTGCCCTTACAGATTGTACGGAACGCCAAAGGTGTGCTTAATGTCCCAGGTGGCCATGAAGGTGGCCAGCTGCCTGGAGCTATAAGCTGGAGCATTGTCGGTCTTCATTTGCCTCGGTTTGCCCATGGCCGCGAAGCAGGAAAGGAGATGCTGCTCCACATGGGAAGCCATTTCTCCCTTCTGCGCTGTAGCCCAAACGAACTGTGAGAAAGTATCAATGCAAACGTGTATGTACTGCCATCTGCCAAAATGTGGGGAATGTGTGACGTCCATCTGCCACACCTGGTTGGCCTCTGTCCCTCGTGGGTGGACCCCCCACGAGGGCCCCCCTACCGTCCCTGCGCAATGTAGGCCTTAAAAGGTTGAGAACCTACGTTACAAGATGATAACACAGTACACACCTGAAGACAATGCAAATCTCTCATTCCTAGTGAGATATGTGACTTAAAGACACTAAGGGACATTCAAACACCTTAAAACACAGAAATAGGGGTTTGAGAAACACAGACGTAGGGAGGGCCCCCATAGTTTATGATTTAGTGAGGAAAAATCATAGAAGTGATTTTTGTTTTCAGATCGGGCTTCTGAAAAGAAAATCACCTCTTTCAGGCAGGTTTCTACAATGCAAGGCTTTTATCATTTCCAATTATCTGTTTGCCTGAGTGGCACGGATTGCAAAACCGGTTCTTAAGAGTGGCTTAATCCTTGAGACAAAGGAAAAGGTCTCCCTTGCACATCCAAAAGAAAAGCCTTTTGGCTGAAAGGAAGAAGGGGGGTCACTTTGCCCTATTACACGTTAGGATTTCCCCCCCCCCCTGCTTTCATTGCCCTGGGTGCCTTAAGCTGCTAAGCAGGCAAGGCAAAGAGGTTTTGCTCACCATGCTTTCTCAAACTTTAAATGGTTCCTGCCCAAGAACAGAGTGCAAACTGTTTAACACACAATGCCTGATATTTCACAGTGATATTACCATGCAGTTACACACAAGGAACACTTTTGCAATCATACTGTGGTCATAGAGACAAGGCTTTTGCAATCATACTGGTTCTTGCAGTCATACATTCAGTGGTGCACCACGCATACACACATTTATTTATGCATTCACACATTTCTCCCCTGATCTGCAGTGTTCTATCCTGCAGTGTTCTATCTATCACAACCATCTGGGTGCTTCTACTTAGGGGTGAGTTTCTCTGGGCTACTCCGAGGCGAGACAAGTAGGTTCTGCCTGTGCCTTGGGAGAGCTCGGAGTACTATTGCTGGGATGGTTCCTCTGGCATAGCCAGGGCGATGGCTGCCTCCTTTTGAGCCTGGGCTAGATGCATGCCGGAGGGCCAGATTCCTGGATCTCGGTGCTGTCTCGCCCTCCAACGCCAGTGTGGCCATTTGGTCTTAGGCTTATTTGGACAACCTTTTGAAGATCTGCCTGGTCTAGATTGACATTCTCTTCTAAGGTGTCTCATTTTTCCACACTGGAAGCAGGCGCCTTTGGGTTTTGGCACTGCTCGGCGCCTGAGTGTGGTAATGGGTCTGCTCTGGAGCCCTGCGTGGCCAGGGGCCGTGCAGATTTCTGTGAGCAGCGGGCGCTGAGCAGGCAGGTAGACAATAGTCTGTCTGCCTGAACATGTGTTTGCCTTCAGACAGGCTGAACACAGCAGCTGGGTGTTAGCTAATTGTACTGCTGGCAATTTCCCCATGAATGGATCTTCCTCACCCATGCGCTGGATGGAACTCTTAGTTGGCAGGGAACTTTTAACTGTCAGAGAAGCGCCAGGGCTTCTCATGCCATGAATTCCTTCTGTGACGTCTGCAGCTGTCACTGAGGGAAAGCTCCCTACACTGCCCTGCTTAAGGTGAAATGACAGATAGAGAGCTGTTGGGGCTGATGGCTCTGACTGCGCTGGGGGTTCCTGGGTCTCTATCCGGACTGATAAGAGCTTCCTACACTTGCTTCATGTGCTGATTATGCTATCTGGAGCTCTCAGGGCTTGCTGAATGCAGGCTCCTATCCGGTCCCAAAGTTGGAGGCTAAGCATGCCTGCTTCTGGATAAAGCAGACAATTGTCCCCCAAGTACGCCAATAGATCCGCTAACTTAGCGCTGTGAATGCGTGTCTGGTATACCCTGGCCAGGGCCTTGAGTTCCATTAAGTGAGCTCTCTGGTTAGCAGTCGGACATTGCCTCTGAGGATAAGTCCCCATATTACCTGCCGGGCCTTTGAAGTTTTCCTCCTCGGGACGATGCAATGCGTCTGAGTTCTAGGTAACAGGTCTGGTGTGACGAACCTCTGGGAAGGAGCTCGGAGTGTGGACTGCTGCCACGGGCCCTCGGCGGCCTCTGCGCTGAAGTCAGGGTTTCACAGCCAACCCTGAGCAGAACGCGTTTTCCCGCTGAGCAAGCTGCCGCAGAGCTTTGGAGCATGCTCTGCCTCTCTGGAATGCCTCGCCGTGTAGCTGTCACTCAGATCGGATGGCTTTCCGAACAGAGCTGCCACGCTGTCCTCCGGGATGATTCGGACACAGTTCTGGCGTAGAACCGGACCGCGAAGATCGCTTACTCATGAGTAGAATCACGTCGGGGTCACCAGATGTTGGATCAGGGCCGCGAAGCAGCTGTTGGGTCCCGGAGGAGATTGGTCAAGCAATGAGACACGAGGCAAGATGGAGCGAAGACCAGTGATTTAATGAGGCAAATCATCAGTATTTATCATGTACAGGCCGCATGCAAAAGAACTGCGATCTGACAAGATCCACATGCCATGTTTACACGAGTTAATTGGGAAACTCTACAGGGGAGTTAATTAACTAAACTAAACAATGACAGGGGAACTCCATTGTTCCAAGCTATCTGGAGTAAACATGTGGCTGGTATTGGTTTTAGGACTTAGAGTAATCCGCAGATGTGCGATTACCTATTACATGACTAGCGAGTTAGTCATTAGCTTCCTATTGTCCGAGCTGCCTGTCAGGTCAGCTGTAGGTGAATTAAACCCTATCTAATATTCCGCTCCCCCAATTTCTGTCCCTTCAGGAACCCCTGGTAACGAGGTGATCGCCCATCACCGGGGTTCTGTCAGGGCCAGTATGCCAATTGTGTCGGCAGATACCACAAGGTTCATCCCTCATGTTCTTGGCTATTCTAAGTCTTGTTTACCATTTTTGTCATCAGACTGAGTATGAAATTGAAAGTAACATTGTGTGAGAAAAACAAGTAGAAAGGGAATACTGTATCCAGAAGAAATGGCAGGCATAGGAGAGGTCAATTACTGCTTTTTCCTACACAGACTCCTCTTAACCATATCTGTCAAGTATCCCGCATTGGCTGGGATTTCCCGTATTTTAGTGCTCATTCTTCCCCTTTCCCACCACTGTCTCGTATTTTGAACAGCAGGCAAAGGGGTTACTGCACATCAGTGCCCATCGCAAAGGGGTTCTGTGCATGCACAAAGTGTTCTGTGCATGCGCAAACAGGTTCTGCGCATGCGCAAACAGGTTACTGAGCATGTGTGACTGCGCATGCACAGTAATTTCCCATATTTTCTGGAGCCATGCTTGACAGGTATGCGCTTAACAAACATAGGTTTTAACAGAGGGCCAAACCAATATGTCATTCTATCTATGCAATTGCATCAAGATATATTTTAGTTAGTGAGTATTCTAAACTGCTGAGTGGATAGCTCAGTGGTTTGAATACAGTTAGGAGTTTGATTTCCCTCTGTGTATCCTGGGAAAAGAGCCAGCCTATGTAGCCATAGGAAAGCAGCACAGTCCCAAGGTGCCCCCAGAAGAAGTGAATGTTAAACCACTTCTGAGTGCTCACTTCCAAAAAAAAAAGCCCTGGAGAAAGTTGCCATAAGTCGGAATCAACTTGATAATGCACACGCATGCACTCACACACACAATTCCAAGTTGCATGCAAACAAGGAAGTGTACTTCTGTGCTTTACATATTGCTTCATGAGCAGTCAAAGAAGTAAAACAGGTTTTGGTTAAAGTTTGCAGTTTAGTTTGTTCTGTGTCAAAATGGAAAGTTGGCCTGGTTGAACTTGGAATGTAAACAGCCCAAAGTCAAATAATATTTCTATTTGATCATATGCCTGTTTGTGTGCTGCATATTTTAACATTCATTATTTGGCTGTGACTACTCCCCTAACAAATAATTGTTAGTTGTAAGTGATGGGTGACATACTTTTGTTAAGCAATGTATTGACCCTGAAAGAAGACAAATGCCAAGTTGTGTGACATTACAAATGCCACAGCCAGAATACAGTAGAACGTCATACAACAATTGCCCCATATAGCAACAAAATTGCATAACAATTAGGTTTTTGGGGGAAATGGCGTCCTGCGTAACAATTTTCCATATAGAAAAGAAATCGTACAACAATTTTTAAATGGGAAAAACCACTTAGAGAAAAAACGTTATACAATGCATCCCATAGGGAAAATCGCTATACGATGCATGTATCGTATAGCAATTGTTTCGTACAACAATAAGCCCTGTGGAACAGATTAAAATCGTTGTATGAGGTACCACTGTACAGTGGAGCACTTTATTGTGCTTTATTTGGCTTCTGAAATGGGAGGAAAATGCTGATCTTTTTCAGCTACAAGCATCTCTTAAAAACCTGCTCCAAACCAAGTTTTTGGTACCATGGAGGGCTGTGTGATGGGAGAGGAGGAAAGTCCTGGTTTTTATTGATGGAAATAGCAGAAATGCCCTGTCAGGTCCATACCTGTCAAGTTTTGGATTTGGAAATAAGGGAAATTTCCCAGCAAATATGGGATACTTGACAGCTATCCTTATCCTGTGCTGCCTTCCAATGGCGGCAATAGGGCGTTGCAGTCTAATTAATAAGGGATGACGGCGGGAAAGAGGGTAAAATAAGGGGTTTTCCTTAAGGGATACTTGACAGCTATGCAGGTCTAGAGAAATCTATACCTATAAAAAAAAGTGTGTGGGCCATTCGTGTCCGGCATGCACATCCACACCTGGCCCAACCATCCTGTACCGAGCTGCCCACACTTACCTAATGACCCTGCGAGCATTGCCGCAAGAGTCCGAACGCCGAGAGTGGGGCAACCGCTCCACGAACACTAACAAAAAAATAAAACTACAAGGCTCAGCATCATCCATGCTGTGCCACCCCACAGTCAATCAGGCTGAAGGACACGAACACGGAGGAGGTCAGGAAAGCCGGTGCACAAAAAGAAAAGCCTCACTCAGCGGGAGTGCAAGAACGGCAAAGGCAAATGCAGCGCTTCACCGCCCTTGCTTCCCCAACCCCTCCAGAGTCAGACGCAGCCTTCTTCACCAGTGCCACAGGAAGAAGAGGGGCTCCCCCTCCTCCGCGCTACCCCGCCGAAGCCGGGTGAGGCCGCAGCTGGCCTCAAGGTAAGGTGAGGGGAAAAACAAAGGTGGCAGCCAACATTTCATGAGGGGAGGCACTCTTCCCCTTATGGATCGCTGGCTGGTGCCTTTGCATTTCCCCATTAACTGTTTTGAAGGTAGCTTCATGTCTGCCTTCGAAACAGTTAATGGTGAAAAAACAAAGGCAGCAGGCAGCGATCCGTAATGGGAAGCACTCTCCCTGGTGGATCGCTGGCTGACACCTTACTATTACCCCCACCGCTGTTTTGTGTTAGCTCTCGAAACAGCGGTGGGGGTAATACAAAGTCCTCCCACCCCAAACCCCCCATGGTAGGGAAAGGGGGGAAACAATTCCGCCTCCCCCCTTCCCTCCCTACTCACCTGGGCACAGCCTCCACACCTGCAGCCTCCTTTCTCTCTCTCTCTCTCTCTCTCTCTCTCTCTCTCTCTCTCTCTCTCTTTCTTTCTCTCTCTCTCACTCACTCACACACACACACACACACACACATACTGTTATGTATGTTAACTGTGTTTTCTGACAGAAACGGAATGTATCTTTTCTCATTTATCTATTCTTATACAAATAAGTGGATCGAAAAATGTGCACACTCTGTTAGCCAATGGGCTTGTTGTATTATTGTTACTGTTACTGTTTATAGTGTATATAAGTCCAAGTTTTGCCCCATCCAAACTGTGTTCAAACCCCACTAATAAAGAGCTGAATTTCGCTACTTCACTCGTCTGCTTCTTCATTCCCTGAACACGAAACACACACACACACACACACCTACTTGCTGGGCTGCACAATTCAAACCTGCCCGGCTTGCCAGGCACAAATAGCTAGTACTTCATAGGATCCTAGCCCCCAGCAGTGCAATCTCAACCCAGTCCACCTGCAAGTAATCTCCACTGAACACTATTGAACTCACTTCTTAAGAAACAGAGCAACAGTGTTCACTTATTTTTAAATGGCTACAGTCAGGTTACACACAAAAACTCTGCTAAATGCACTGTTTCTGTTTTAATAAGATTTTATTTAAGCAGAGTACAATGGTAAAACCCTCTTTTGTTCTATTGATGGCGCAGTGGTTAAGTTGCTGTCCTGCAACCAAAAGGTTGTGAGTTCAATCCTGATGAGGCCTAAAAGTTGGCTCAGCCTTCCATCATTCTGAGATCAGTAAAATAAGTACCCAGCATGTTGGGGGTAAAAAGCTAATTAACTTGTGAACCACCCAGAGAGTGGACTAAGCTCTATGGGGCGGTAGATAAGTGTGATTTTGCTTTTGCTTCCATCCTCATTGTTTTCTTTCATCCTAACTAGGAGAGAATCAAGCAGAGCTCATAATCCATATATATAAGAGATAGGTGTACGTTTGTGGGTCTGGTATAGAAATCCACACTCCTGGACCAAACCCCCTGAAATTCAGCACACATATACCATGGGTGTGTGGGGCCCATACTGTTGGGGTCTGGACTGCCATGCGGGCCCTGCACCCCACAAATTGGAGAAAACAAAGAACTACTCATCCCAGCGGCCACTGCGGCTCGCTGCAGCCAATCGGGTAGGGCCGGCATGAGCGCGGGAGAGGCGGGACTACAGCTGCATGGCCACTACACCAATGGCCGCTGCACGATGAGAACATGGCCATGGGGTGATCCTGCGAGCACAGGGCCGCAACAAGCTGTTGCCATTGCCCTGGGAACCCCTGCGCCCGGGGTGGAGTGCATTATGTCCCTCAGGCTGCCAGGAACACTCCGGCATCTGGCACCTGGTTAGGTGCCCCCAGACAAAGAGGCCTGTGGCAGAGATGCGATGGGCAAGCCAAGGTGCCGGTGGGCCTGGCACGCTGAGCACAGAGCTGACGCGCACCGAGAGTAGCGGGCAGACAATTGAACCTGTGAAGCCCGGGAGCCCTCAGCGGCAGCCATGGGGGCACAGGTGTTGGAGAAGAGACCGTGGCGGGGGCCCAGCAAGGGGCGCCGTGACAGGCCACATGGGGGCTAGCCACGGCCACAGGAAGGGTCCAAGCCCTGGCCTGCACCAAGAAAACACCCCGGGCAAAGCCGGGTACCATACTAGTGTTTTATATTTTGAAAGGAACTTGTTGTATTTCTTATTACTTCTTGGCAAATAGTAAAGATAAAGGTCTCCCTTGCTCAAAAGTCAGTCATTTCCGACTATAGGGAGCAGTGCACATCTCCGTTTACAGCCAAAGAGTCAGCACTGTCTTCTTCAGACATTTCCAAGGTCATGTGGCAGGCATGATTAGATGCCAAAACACACAGAACACTGTTACCTTTCCTGCCAAAGCAGTATCTATATATAAGCTTGCAATTTCTTGCTTTCGAACTGCTAGGTTGGCAGGAGCTGGGAAAGAGATGGGTGCTCAATCTGTCGTGCAGCACTCAGATATTGAACTGCTGACCTGCTGACCTACTGATCATCAAGCTCAGTGACTTATTTGACTACTGTCAAGAAAAGGATGTTTAGAGAAGGAACTAATTTGTACTATTAATATCGCACTGGCCAGAATCCTGCTATTTAGTGATAGCTGGGCCTGTCCTCTTTGTCTGCAGAAATAGAAACCGACATTGGGAAATGGGACCTGTGGGATGCAGAACAGCCAGTTGAGACACAAGTTGAAAGTTCTACCTTTCAGTCCAAGATAACATCCCTCTAGTGGGAATTAATGCATTTAGAAAAGACACTAGCAGCTATATAGAAGTCAAAAGCATCAAGAAAGCAAAAACCAAGTTGAGTAGTAGTTGTCGGTGTCATAGGCAACGGTGTTGCCATTGTTGTTGTTGTTTAGATTTATATGCCGCCCACTGGACAATGCGACTCCGGGCGGCTCACAGAAACAACATAGCAGTTAAAACATATTATACATATCATAACAACATAGCATTTAAAATACATTATACATATAATATCATAACAAGAAGCATACACATTAGATGCAATGAAATACAATGGAATAACAATAAAGACTCTCTCACCCCCCCCCCAACCCCGTTGGTGGGGCCCGGAGGTCGGCGGCGGCATCCTCTGCCACCCGCGAGGCCCCGGCGGTTCTCTCGCCCCTCCAGCCATTGGTCAAGACTTTTGCTTGAGCTGCCAGTCAAATTCCAGGAGCTGTGCAGAACTGATGGCATTTGTTCTTTGGACCAGGTCACGCCTGATATCATGTTTTCTGCCTTTCAAACAAGTCACTGCTGCTCTTTGATGTTCAGAGCTCCGCTCACTCAATTGCTGAGGTGAACTTCTTGGGACACCAGCTGGGAAAGGTATGAATTGCACCTCTTTGGATAAGATAAAGGTAGGTAATGTTGATGTTAATAGATGCATACAGGTAAAGGTCTCCCTTGCTTGTCGTGTCTGACTCTAGGGGCGGTGCTTATCTCCAATTACAGCCAAAGAGCCAGTGCTGTCTGCATCTGCACAGACCACCCTAACACTTTGGAAGGCAAGCAAGGAGCTACCAGATAACTGGGCAGAACCACATGACTCTCTATCACCTGGCCACGAACAACCATGGCCTGTGTGGAAAGCTTTAAACAGACTGCATGCCGGGGTAGGAAGATCAAGGGCAAATCTGAGAAAGTGGGTTTTCCCTGTAGATGGTAGCCTGTGTGAATGCGGAGAAGAGCAAACAAGTGCCCATATGATACAATGCACATGATGCCCTTCAACGTGCACTGAGAAGGACCTTATGTTGGCAAGACAAAATGCTATTGTGGTGGCCCGATATTGGGCGGATGTTATCTAGTCCTTTTAATTCCGTTTTGTTTTAGATATGTTAATTTTAGCATTCTATGTTATTATATGCTGGTGGTGCGCAATTAGGGATGCTATATGTAACAGAAAACTGGGAATTTAATGGGTTGAACCTGTCCCCGCCTGGTTAAAAAATAAAACATTTAAAATTCCTGCTTTTCAGACCAAGGGGGTTTGAAGAGGGGGGTGTACTTTTTTTCTTGCAATAGAGCTGTGTTTCTATTGAACTGACCAGCAGGTGGCGCAGCAGTAGTAGCTTGGTGGCCAAGGAAGACAGCAAAACAAAAAACCATGCCATTTTATTGCCGCCTCTATTGAAGTCACGGCAGCAACACCTTGCAGAATGAACTCTGGTCTTTGTCCCAGCTCCTGCAAACCTAGCAGTTCGAAGGCAAGAAATTGCAAGTAGATAAATAGGGACCATTTATAAATCTATGGTGAGGCCCCACCTGGAAAACTGTGTACAGTTCTGGTCGCCATACCTCCAGAAGGATATTATGGAGCTGGAAAAAGTGCAGAGGAGGGCAACCAGAATGATTAGGGGACTGGAACACCTTCCTTACCATCTGAGGCTGCAACGGTTGGGCCTCTTCACTCTTGAACGACGACGTCTAAGAGGTGACCTGATTGAAGTTTATAAAATCATGCACGGTGTGGACAAAGTAGATAAGGAAAAACTGTTTTCCCTATCGCATAACACTAGAACTAGGGGACATTCCATGAAACTTTTGGGTACTAGTTCTCAAACAAATAAGAGAAAGTACTTTTTCACCCAGAGGATTACTGGTCTATGGAACTCCCTGCCAGAAGAAGTGGTCACAGCTGTCACTCTTGACAGCTTTAAGAAAGGATTAGACAAGTTCATGGAGGACAAGAGTATCAATGGCTATAATTATGGATACTTAAGGACAACCTCCGGGTTGGAGAGATAGGCAGGATATCTCTCAATATCATTTCCAGGGAATCCTAAACAGGCATCTGCTTGGGAATACCCTGAAGGAAATGGTGAGCCACTGTGTGAGACAGAATGCTGGACTGGATGGGCTGTGGCCTGTTCCAGCAAGGCTGTTCTTATGTTCTTATGTTCTTATGACCACTTCAGGGAGAAGGTAAGCAGCGTTTCGTGTGCTCCGGTGTCTAGTCATGCCTGCCACATGACCACGGAATACGTCTGCAGAAGCAGACAGCACTGGCTCTTCAGCTTTGAAACAGAGATGAGCACTGAACCCTAGAGTTGGAAACGACTGGCTTTTGAGCAAGGGCAACCTTTACTCCTGTCCCTTTTTTGGGGGGGGGGGGGATGGCATCCTTATGCATAATGCAGGGATGAACAAATCACAAGTTGGAGTCAAAATTACTGGGAGAAACATCAACAATTTGAGATATGCAGATGATACTATCCTAATGGCAGAAAGTGAGGAAAACCTGAAGAAATCCCTGCTTAGGTTGAAAGAAGAAAGTGCAAAGGTTGGCTTAAGACTCAACATCAAGAAAGCAAAGATAATGGCAACAGGCCCCATCAGTCCCTGGAAAATAGATGGGGAAGAAGTAGAAGCAGTGACAGACTTTACTTTCTTAGGATCAAAGATCACTGCAGATGGGGATTGCAGCCATGAAATAAAAAGGCGACTAATTCTTGGGAGACGAGCTGTGAGAAACCTGGGAAACATAGTTAAAAGTAGAGACATCACCTTGCAAACAAAAGTTTGCATAGTCAAAGCAATAGTATTCCCGGTGGTAATGTATGGTTGTGAGAGCTGGACCATTAGGAAAGCTGAGCGCAGAAGAATAGATGCCTTTGAAATGTGGTGTTGGAGGAGAGTCTTGAGAGTCCCATGGACAGCGAGGAAAACAAATAGATCGATCTTAGAAGAAATCAACCCTGACTGCTCCTTAGAAGGTCGAATAGTGAAGATGAAGCTAAAGTACTTTGGACATCAAATGAGAAGAGAGGATTCACTTGAGAAAGCCTTGATGTTGGGAAAGGTGGAAGGCCAAAGAAGAAGGGGGTGGCAGAAAATAAGATGGCTAGACAGTATTGTTGATGCAATGGGCACAGAGCTGGGTGGGTTGAGGAGGATGGTGGAGGACAGAGGTGCCTGGCGGGCAATGGTCCATAGGGTTGCAAAGGTTCGGAATTGACTGTGCGACTGAACAACAACAACATATGTTGGTGGTGCCTCTGACATGAATAAAGAAAAGAATCTGCAGACATTTCCATGGTCATGTAGCAGGCATGATTGGACACTGAAGTGCATGGAATGCTGTTACCTTTCCTGCTAAAGTGGTACCTATTTATCTACTTGCAATTTCTTGCTTTCATTAACATAGAGGCCACTAAAAGCCTGGAAGGCTGCCTGGATAGAGAAACAAGTAAGAGATTTCTTAGCAATGGTAGGCTACTATAGACATTTTATACCAATCTTTGGGGAGACTGCTAGACTTCTCCATGAACTGAGAGAATATAAAACATGGCGATTCTCTGTATCAGGTATATCAGAAAGAAAGAAAGAAATTCTGCAGCACTTTAAAGACTAACTGCTATATTTTTAATGTGAGCTTTCGTGGATCAAGTCCACTTCAGACATAGGAGTGAAATAGCAGGCATGAGCTTATATATGCCAAATACAGAGTCATAGAGTGATAAAATGCACCAAATACAGAATCATAGAGTGGTTCTTTCTTTCTTTCTTTCTTTCAGAGCATTGCACAATTAGATTATTTTTCGCCAGAAGGAGATATTTTATTCTCAAACGCTTACTATCCAGGTTCACATTTGCTTAGGTACACTAGGGGGCATCTGAAGCTAAGCAATTCAATTTTGACCAGCGTTCGGCATAGAAGAGAAAAAAGGCAAAATATACATCTGGACAGTATGTCTGTTAGGACAAACTAAAAATCCACAGAAGATCATCTAAACTTTTTTCTTTACATTTTTTGTCTTGCTTGTAGCCAGCTACTGCCCTCGCTTTATACTCTCTATAAATGCAGTAAATGATATGCATTTGAACACAATCAAAGGACAGCCATCCAGAAAGGACACTAGGGGACAGTTGAATGAGTTGTAAATAAAAGTTTGTCAATTGTTGACTTCCATTTTTCAGCTGTCTCACTTTTTCTATCTCTGTCTCTTCTCTACCACCACACACGCACCTGATCGGCCAAGTTCGTTCAGCCTAACTTGAAAGGTTCCTGCATGGCATCTCAGCAAAATCTCCATGTGGACTCACAATTGACAAAGATGTTGGAATATTTTTTAAGCTCCAGAAATATATAAGAAATCTTATAAAGAAATTTGCAATGGAAGAACTATCAGGATGATTTCAAGGAGACCTAAAATCCTGGACTGGGGTTAGATGTTGCTGACAAAGCCACTTTTATAGGCCATCCCTGACCCCACATTTTCCCCTTGCTGATGAAAACCAGCAAAGGTAAAGTTCGCCCTTGCTCGAAAGCCAGTCATATGCAACTCTAGGGTTCAGTGCTCATCTCCATTTATAGCCAAAGAGCCAGTGCTGGCTGCATTTGCAGATGTTTCCATGGACATGTGGCAGGCATGACTAGACACCAGAGTGCCTGGAACACTGTATACCTTCCCACAGAAGTGGTACTTATTTATCTACTTTGCAATTTTTTTGCTTTAAAACTGCTAGGTTGGCAGGAGCTGTGACAAAGATGGGCACTCACTCTGTCATATAGCACTCAGGCCTCGAACGGATGACCTACTGACCTTCCATTCATCAAGTTCAGCATCTTAACCACTAAACTACCACAGTCCCTTGCTGCTGGTGCTGGTGCTTCTTTCGTGTCTAGGCCATATGTAAACATGCTGCAGTGGTTAAAAACAACAACACAAAAGCTCTATGAAACTCTGCTTCCATAGTCTGACAGAGTTCCATGGTGCAGAAGGGTGTGGTGTCATCCTCTGCACCATAAAAAGCTGTTGTAGTAGCCACTGAAGTCCACTTCCTCGGTGGTGTAGTGAATCTCAGGGGCTACTACCCAATTTCGGCAGCTGCTAAATAGTCCCGGTAAACAGACAAGGGAGTAGTTCCAGTCATTTGAAAGGGTTAGTTCACCCCTGGGTTTGAGAAATTGTCAGTGGTTGTCCTATGCCAGTGATGGCAAACCTTATCAATCCAGCTGTTCTTGGACTTCAATTCCCAGAAGCCCAAATCCCTGTGAATCCACATGAATGGGTTTACTGAGCATATGCGCAGTAAACCCATTCATGTGGATTCACAGGGACTTGAACTTCTGGGAATTGATGTCCAAGAACAGTTGGAATGCCAAGGTTCACCATTACAGTCCTATGCTGTAAATAATACATGTTAAAACTACAAGAAGTAAGGGTTGTTTTTACATTCCAGTGTTTCTGTCCCCTATTTCAAACAGACAAGTAATACCTATAAAAAGATCTTACAGTTTGTGGTACAAAGTTCTAGCTCGCGATGCATGTCACCTTTCAGAGCACACTGTTCTAAGCCCCCTCCCCGAGTTTTTCCATCTTCTTCCCACAACATTTCTCCTGCTTATTCAAACTGGGCAGTTTCCCCCATAGCTCAAGCCCGTTACCTCTTGGTTTTGTGTTAAACAGCCCCATTTTAGCTACACAGCCATTGTGCTTCAAGACATTTCATGAGCAACAAGATTATGTCCTAAATGTTCTGTACAGAATGTTAATGGATGAAAGAACATCCTCTCTGAGGGGGGGGGAGTGCGAAGAGAACAGCAACATAAAACAAAACTCCTTCAGAATATTATTTTCAGCTAACAGGCAGAAAAGGAATTTCTGAAAAAGAAAGTCTTAGGCCATCACTAGCTGGTTTGGATAAAATTCATGAGTCATTTGGGAAGGGCATAACTCAGATTTTCTCCAATTTTGGTGTATCTAGGTCCGTGATGGCAAACTTTGGCACTCCAGATGTTCTTGGACTTCAATTCCCAAGAGCCCAAGCCCCCTGTGAATCCACACGGATGGGTTTACTATGATTCATCCAGCCCGCAGCCTTCGTCGCTCCCAGAAGCGAGGAGGGCGGCGCGGGCCGGATGGATCATACTAAACCCATCCGTGTGGATTCACAGGGGGCTTGGGCTTCTGGGAATTGAAGTCCAAGAACATCTGGATTACCAAGGTTCACAATCACGGGTCTAGGTGGTTTGGGGGCTGAGTTATGCCCCACCAAACCACTCATTTAATTTCCCCCTAACCAGCAGGTGGCGGCCTAAGACTTTTGCACATTGCCGTAAAGGCCTGATGGGAAG
Source organism: Bradypodion ventrale (assembly GCA_035047345.1). Classification (NCBI taxonomy): domain Eukaryota; kingdom Metazoa; phylum Chordata; class Lepidosauria; order Squamata; family Chamaeleonidae; genus Bradypodion; species Bradypodion ventrale. Next base: position 284,719,390 of record JAWDJE010000003.1, on the reverse strand, counting down.
GTGTTCAAGCACTTTAGCCAATAGTTCTTTAGACTTCATCTTAGTCTGCAATTTTTTAACTTGTCATATCTTTACTATTTATAGATCTGTGCTGCTAAAATGTATAGCTTTGGATACTGCATTTCATCTTAGCCAATTATAGACATAGATTCCAAAAAGCTAGCAATATATAGACCTCAGAAGGCATGGCATCAAAAATAATACAGTAGAAATATGACTGTAAGACAAGAAGTTGCCCTTGGAACACTTCCTCCAGTCAATTTCCATACTCTGACACCAGGTTTCCATTTCACTTAGGATAACATTTGCAAGTAAATTGTGCAGACACAAAAGCTTCAAAAGTCTGCATCTCTGATGGATAATATTTTTATTTATTCTTTATATATATATATATGCCTTTTATATATATAAAATAAACACACTATTAGAGAATAGTAAAATAGAACGTAATGAGATGCAATACCAATTTGTATCTATTTACATCTTGAATTTTATCCCAAGGCAATAACATACCACTAGGTGTCCTCTATTGACCATTCCAGACTAGCAGTACTGTATTGTCATAGTAAAAATTATTCTAATCAATGTATTTTTTAAAACACAAAAGAGACCTGAGGCAGACTTTTCATTTGAGTCCTTTTGTCAGTGCCATTTTTTCCCATCAGCTCCACATAACATTTATTTTTAAAGGCATATTTTGTTGCAAAGTTTTGAATTTCTGGTAAAATTTCCTTTAACTACGCAGTAGACATACAGAAGGGGACTGAGGTGGCTCAACTGGTTAAGATGCTGAACTTGAAGACTGAAAGGTTGGAGCTCGATACCTGAATACTGCACGACAGAATGAACTCCTGCCAGCCTAGCAGTTCAAAAGCAAGAAATTGCAAGTAGATAAATAGGTATCGGTTCTGCAGGAAAGGTAACAGCATTCCATGCACTCCAGTGTTGAGGCATGCCTGACGCATGTCCATGGAAATGTCAGCAAACACAGGCAACACTGGCTCTTTGGCTATAAGAGATGAGCACTGAACAGTCGGATACGACTAGCTTTCGAGCAAGGGTGACCTTTACCTTTATCTAGATGTACAGAGAGTCACAGAGAAAAATAGCTATAAGTCCTCCAGCGTTGTTTGCCCCACCCCACCCAATCTTTCTCATTAACTGACACTCAAGTCTCAATAGCTCACTCTGAAATACAGTATTTGTAAGAGAAAATCGGCTACAAATATTTGGTATTACAGATGTGTTCATGTTGCTTCCTACTGAATTCCTTTCCTCTCTAAGATTTTTAAGATGAATTACTCCCTGTGTATTATCAGGATTGCAGCTTACTTTTCTTATTGAGTGAAAACAGAAGTTCTCAGGTGTTGGATTTTGTTGAAGGATGTAGATTATCAATTCAATTCAGCTTGTTTAATCATAGATAGTAGAGTCACAGAAATCTTGTTTGACTGAAATCGTGACCTGCTGAAGTCATGATTAGCTTAAGCTCCACTGATTTCAGGGATCTTATTCTAAATATGACAAATTCTCAGTAACTGCGTGATAATCCTAGCCATAATAGTAGTATGAGACTAGGGAAGTGACTTTCTTTTTGCAAACTTCTGAAAACATGCTGTATATCCCTAAATCAACTAAATCAACTTATAACAAAGTTAGGGTAATGGAAAGAGAGCCTTATTTAATAATGCTCATTATATGATATTTTCTCTTTACTATCGAGTAGGCACTTCACTTGTAGAAGGAAAGCCAAATTCAATATATTATATATTTCACAAATAAATAAATAAACCAGTAGGTTTTGTAATGTGGATGCTCTCCTTATTAACAGTCTAATTAATTGATTTCCATTTTGACTGGTTCTCCCAACACACACACACACACACACACACACACACACACACACACACACGTTAAGCTTCCTGATGGGACAGAGGTAGGTGGAATATATTTGCAATAAATAGATAAACAATATAATTAATTTCTCCAGTGGTTCTTAAAATGCCACCACCCAAATAACAGTTTGTTCACAACAGACTACATAAGTACTAAAAAGATGATGGTATATGTTCCACAAATTTTGTGAAATGATATCTTCCTTCATCCCATTGCACTGAATGGTTCCCCTGGTGGCTTAGTGGTTAAGATGCTGTGCTTGGAGGCTGGAAGGTTGGGTTTTGATACTTGAGGGCTGCACGGGGACATGAAACGAGCCTCATTCAGGCATCCCCTGAGCAGAGTTTCTCCAGCAAAAAATCCTTTCAACCTAAAGTAATATTAATAGCAATATGTTCCTTGGTTAGGGTGAAAGAATCATTAAAACATACCATCCCATACTTCTATGTTTCCCCGCTCATATACAGTAAAACCTCGACTTACAAATGTCTCAAGTTACATAAAATTTGACTTGCATAATGATTTTGTGCTAAAACCATGTCCCAATTTACACAATTTCCAATGGATTTGCTTCGAGTTACATAAATATTCTTTTTCCTATGGGCTTAATTTAATTTAATTTTTAAATTTTTATGCCGCCCACTCAGGCGAACTCGACTCAAGGATGCTAACAACAGATTAAAAACATATAAAACCAGATTAAAAATCTCAAATCACCTACCCATCCTTCTACCCCCACCCTATTCATAAAAGAATAAAAGGGATACAGTAACACAGAGGGAGGGACACTAACTTGAAATGAGCCAACAGGTTGGGGCCGTGTTCCCATTTTGGCCCCACACCTGCCCCGCCAGCCAGGTTTTCAAACCTTTCCTGAAGGGCAGCAATTCTGTCTGTAACCTAAATTCTGTTGGCAGGAGGGACACTAACTTGAAATGAGCCAACAGGTTGGGGCTATGTTCCCATTTTGGCCCCACACCTGCCCCGCCAGCCAGGTTTTCAAACCTTTCCTGAAGGGCAGCAATTCTGTCTGTAACCTAAATTCTGTTGGCAGGAGGTTCCAGAGGGTTGGTGCGGACATGGACAAGGCCCTTCTTCGTGTGCTAGACAGGCGGGCCCAGTGGTGGGCTCCAAAAAAATTCACTACCACACTGTGGGCATGGTATGGTGGGCATGGCTAGGGGGGAAGCCCTGCGTTGCACCCAAATTAGGACTACTTTATTTCAAAACTTGGATGGGCGGGGCCAACCAGAATTTCTGCTACTGGTTCTGGCGAACTGGGGCGAACCTGCTGATGCCCACCACTGGGCGGGCCCCTCTAGCTGAAGGCACAACTAGGGAGCCCCTCTGGTCTGCTCTAGTTGGATGGGCAGATACTCTTGGGGCGATGTGGTCTCTCAGGTTTCCTGGCCCCACTGCCATAGAGGACTTTAAAGGTCAAAACCAGCACCTTGAATTGCACCCGGAGGCAAACTGGTAACCAGTGCAGCTCCCGAAGTAGTGGGGAGGCGTGGGCATAATGTTCACACCCCATCACCACCCGGGCAGCTGCATTCTGGACCAGTTGTAACCTCTGAATGGTCGTCAAGGGCAGCCCATGTAGGTTTTCTTCGAGTTACATAAAATTTCATTTCCTTATGGGTTTGCTTCGATTTACATAAAAAAATCAATTTTCCCTATAGGTTTGCTTTGAGTTATGTAAAAAATAATTCTTCCTATGGGTTTGCTTCGAGTTACATAAAAAACTGATTTAGGCAAAAGCCTACGGAATGGACTTTTTTTTCATAAGTAGGGGTTTTACTGTACTGTATACTGTGTTGGGGTTATAACCCAGAAGATGTGTTGGTTATTTTCCTATAGGACCTTGTGAGCTAGCCACCATACATACCCAAGTTACGTATCACTAGGTCTCCCTTGCTCAAAAGCTAGTCATATCTGACTCTAGGGTTCGGTGCTCATCTCTGTTTATAGTCAAAAAGCCAGAGCTGTCTGTATCTGCTTCCATGGATATCTGTTCTGTGGACACATGGCAGGCTCCTTCACCCAGCTCCTGGCAAGGAAACTTCAAAAGGAGCCCTCTTCTTTGGAAGCCCCTTCACCTGGCTCCAACCTCTGCTTATCTCCAGCGGCTGGGGAGGGTGAGATCAGCAGGGAAAGAGGGCTCCTGTGGAAGCCCCTTTTCCTGGCTCCTAGTGATCAGCGGTGGTGTTGGAGATGGGTGAAAGGGCTTCCAAAGGAGCCCTCTTCCCCCAACAATCCTGTCCTCCCTGGGTCCTGGCAATAAGCAGTGGCTGGAGCCAGGTAAAGGGGCTACCAAAGAAGAGGGCTCCTTTTGAAGCGCCTCACCAAGGGAGGGTGGGATTGGTGGAGGGGAAAGGGCTCTTTTGGAAGCCCCAGCTCCCGGCTCCAGCCACTGTTGATCGACATGATAATTTTGATTGCCGGCACATAAGACACACTCCATTTTTCCATTGCATTTTACGGGGGGGGGGGGGAGTGTATCTTATATGCTGGCAAATACGGTAACTTCCCTTGCCATTTGCTTTTCCCTTATGCTGACATGACATTTCATCAGTAATAACTGCAGCTGAGAAATGAAAGCATCAGGCTACCATATAAACAGCTTCTATAAGTTCATGGAAGCAATTTGAACCAGTGTACTTGTATATAGAATTCCTGTGCCAACATTCAGTAGTATCAAAATGAACCATAAAAATCACCAGATATTTATGATACAGCTCTCAGATAAGTCTGCTATTTTGCTGCTTTCCTGTCTCTTACTTATGAAGGAGTTACCAACTTTTAATAATAATAATAATAATAATAATAATAATAATCCAGCATGCATGTCAAAAGGCTGATAAAATTATCTAATGTAGTTATCTAGAAGTCCTGCATTTCAAGAGAACAAAAGAAACCATTCATTCAGGCATGGTCCCCTCCTCCTGCTTACTCTAAGGTCTTCCAAAGGACAGCATCCATGGTGTGCATGCAATGGTGATTTTTCATTTATATCTTAGCTTAGGGTTTCTCAACCTTTGGGCTTCAGGTGTCTTTGTACTTCAATTATCAGAAGTCCAAGTTAGCACAACTGTTGATTAGGTCTTCTGGGAATTGAGGTCCAAGAACATTGGGGGGAGAGAGAGAGTTTAAGAAACCCTGTCTTAACTCATTCCATCCTCAAAGCACTTTTAAAAAAACTCACAGAAGTATAGAATTTTGTAGGGCTACGCACAGGCTGCCCTATTGGTTTGGAGGACAGCTCAGGGCTTTGTAATAGATACCAGATTGATTCTGAGCCATTTGTGCCCCCATCCCATTTGATAACTGCCCAGATTTTGGATCACTTTGTAGAACTTTCATTGATTTCACTTGGAAACCTACGCGGCTGCCCAGGTAGTGATGGGGTACAGGCATTATGCTCATGCCTCACCACTGCTTTGGGAGCTGCACTGGCTACCAATTTGCCTCCGGGTGCAATTCAAGGTGCTGGTAATTACCTTTAAAGCCCTACATGGTAGTGGGCCAGGATACCTAAGAGACTGCATCGCCCCAAGAACATCTGTCCGTCCAGCTAGAGCGAACCGGAGGAGCTCTCTAATTGTACCATTGGCTAGAGGGGCTCATCTCTCTAGCACAAGAAGGAGGGCCTTTTCCGTGTCTGCAGTAGAGTTACGGCTGCAGATGGAATTGCTGCCCTTTAGGAAAGAGCTGAAAACCTGGTTGGTAGGGCAGGTGTGGGGCACTGATGGAGGGGGTGTCTCCCGCCTGCTGGCTTGTTTAACAATTGAGACTCTCTGTTTTTATAGACGTGGGCGGGGTGGGTAAATTATTTGGAATTTTTAATGTTTTTTTAGTCAGTTTTTTTAGTGTTTGGGAATTAAGATAATGGAAACGGCTGTAGGCTAGCCTAGCACATCTTTATTGCATGGAGTACAGTACGAACATGTGGTAATGGCGGACAAACAGCTCTTTTTATGCGGTGGCTATACAATTGAATATGGCTCTTCGACAGGGCATTGGCTACTGTCCAAATGACGTCATCCTTAGTCACGCCCTTCTTGTCCAGGTGAGGTGAGCGCGGGAATCTTTCCTGCGCAGCTGAAGGCATTTGAGGAATGTGTACCATGTGAGCTGGGCACTCACTACTGCCCCCGGTGGCCACTAGCTTGCGTCCTCATACAGAAGGTTACAGTGTTACTATTAGAGATTGTTACATCCACTCATTCGTGTGGTTACAAATACATTTAATACACTACATCCCTCCCCCCTAAGATGGGACAAAGTCTCTCAACCAAACTGGCTTTCCGCATGTGCATTTTGGGCGTGTGGCCGTTATGCTTGACTCGGCTGTGGCCCCTCGTCTGTGTCTTCTTGGCTCTTGTCCTGCAATTGGAGAGGATGAGTCGTTAGTGACTGGCTGCGGACTTGCATTTCTGGTTTGGGTAGGTGAAGGGGGAGGATGGTTTTCTGATGCGGATGTGGGCAAACCGGGGGCACTAGGGACTAAAGAAAAACCCTGCTGTTCGCTTAGACGGGTGGGGGAACACTCCGGAAAAAAAACCCCGGTTTGGTAACTCAAAATCTAACTCGGGGCAACAGGGGCAAACTCATTCCTCTCTTTGAAAGGGCTGGGGAAAACTGGTGTATCTAAAGGATACGGGTTTGAGCTTGTGCTCCCCCCTCTTGTTTGGGACTGTTGCCCTTCGTTTTCTCCCCCTTGGGATAAGCGGGTGGGGGAGGACCCTAACGTTGAGTTTTGCTGCTGGGAACCTCTGTCCGGCCCCCCAATCACTCAATGCCTTAGTTGGTCAGCGTGCCTTCTCCAGAGGAGACCCGTGTTGGTCTCGACACAGTATGACACTGGTCCCATTTGATTAATGACTACTCCCGGCACCCAGGCTTGCCCTGTAGCTGCGTAGTTCCTACAATGTACAGGTTCACCTATCTGGAAGTTTTTTGTGGGGCTGTGCTCAATGTTTCTTCCCCTATCCTCCACCCTGGTGGGATCCAACCTGGTTAACAATGACTGCAATTTCCTTTTCATGAGGAATTCAGCGGGGGAGAATCCCGACGCCAATGGCGTCACCCGGTATGCCAACAAAAACTGGCAGAGCTGCCGGTCCAGATCCCCTGGTCCCATGCGCCGCAGCCCCTCTATCATTGTGCGCACCAGGCGTTCCGCCTGGCCATTAGTTGCAGGGTGAAAAGGGGCTGAGGTAATGTGCCGAATGGCGTTGGACTCCAAGAACGCCTGGAACTCGGCCGACGTGAAAGTACTCGCATTGTCACTCACAATGATGTCAGGTATCCCGAAGGTACTTATTAGCCTGCTCAGTTGTTTTATGGTTGCAGTTGATGAGGTGCTGCGCATTGGAATCACTTCTAACCACTTGGAGTATGCATCCACTACCAGTAGGAAAAAGGAACCCCTGAATGGACCTGCGAAGTCTATGTGGAGGCGGGACCACGGCCCCCTAGCTGTGTCCCATTCTCTGTGTGGAAGGCGGGAGTCCTCAGGGAGAGAGCTCTGGCAACTTTTGCAGGTGTTCACCATGTGTTCAATGTCTGCATCTAGCTGTGGGCACCAGAAATAGCTTCAGGCCAACGCCTTACAGTGCACGATCCCTGGGTGGCTGACATGTAAAAGCCGTAGCACCCTTGCTCTTAATGATTCTGGGACCACCACCCTCCCCCCCACAGGAGGCACCCCCTTTCTGTGGACAACTCAACCCCCTTCCTGAAAAACGCAGCAAACTCGTCTGCGGGGGGAGCCGTGAGCCACCCCTTCTGTACCCAGGATCTAACAAGGGCTAAAGTTTTATCCTTTGCCGTGGCTGCAGTGATTTCCACGGGAAGTATGGGGGGGTGCATCTAGAGCTTCTATGAGGAGGACTTGGCTGTCTTGCTCTATCTCACACTTTGGGTCTCCCAGCTGGGGGAAGAGGAGACCTTGAGAGTGTGTCAGCGTGGCTTATGTCTTTCCCGGGGCGGTACTCTAATGAACCCTTGTATGCATTGAGGAAAATAGCCCACCGAAGCATCCTTGGGGAAAGAATCTGTGGAGTGGGCTTGTCTGAGGTGAAAATACCCAATAGTGCCTTGTGGTCGGTTACAATGGTGAATGGACGACCATACAAGAAATCGTGGAACTTCTTTGTGACCGCCACGATAGCAAGGGCCTCCCTATCTGTTTGGGCGTAATTTCGTTCTGCCTTGGACAATGATCTCGAATAGAAGGCAACTGGGGCTTCTCGCCCGCCCTCTAACAGGTGGCAAAGGTCCGCCCCCACCCCCACTGGTGAGGCATCGCAGACCAAGACTACCGGCTTCTTTGGGTCGAAATTGGTTAGAATAGCCTCTGAGGAGAGGAGCTGCTTGAGTTCCCTGAAAGCCCGCTCCTGATTTCCCCCCCACCGCCAAACCGAATCCTTCTTCAGCAGCCTATGCAGGGGCTCTGCAATCGACGCTTTCCTGGGCAGGAAAGAATGGTAAAAATTCAGCAGCCCCAGGAAGGATTGTAGCTCCGGTTTCGCGGTGAGGCGAGGGGCGTTTTGGATGGCTGAGACTTTGGACTCAGCGGGTTTCATCCCCTCAGGGGTTATACGGAACCCCAGAAACTCGACTTCTCTCACCAGAAACACACATTTGTCCCTCCGCAGCCTCAACCCGCAGATTTGAAGACTGTAAGGACCTTATCTAGTCTCTGGGCCAGTTCTGATTCGCTCCCCCCAGATATCAATCTGTCGTCGAAGTATGGCAAAACGCCCGGTAACTTCTTTAACAAACGTTCCACAAGGGACTGAAATTTCCCCGGCGCTGAGTTCACCCCAAACTGTAGGCGCATTACCTTGAATGCCCCCTTGTGAGTTACAATGGTTTGCGCAGCAGCTGTAGCTGGGGTTACTGATAGCTGCTGGTACGCCTGCGCCAGATCTAATTTGGCGAAAAACTTTCCCCCATGTAAAGTAGCTAGCAGATGGCTAACTACCGGCACCGGATAGGCATTAGGGTGGATTGCCTTGTTGATTGTACACTTGTAGTCAGCGCAAATCCGCACCTCCCCATTTGCTTTCAACGCTGTAACAATAGGAGTCTCCCACTCTGCAGAGTCCACAGGCACTAAAATCCCCTGACCCACCAGTTTGTCCAGTTCCGCCTCAATTTTGTCCTTCAGGGAAAATGGAACCCGACGTGGCTTTAGTCTAATTGGGCGGAAAGAAACTGGGGGCCCCTTGTACTTCCCGAGCCCCTTCTTGAATACCTCAGGGTGTGCGTCGCACACTGCCTGAATCTCATCCCCCCCCGATGGCATGGACGCCTCCTATGAAAATGTCCAGGGGTTTGAACCATTGTGTTCCCAGGAGGTTACACTCCCCCTCCCTTAGAACTACTAGAAGGAGTTTCCTCCTGAGTCCCTTATACTGTATTTCAAAATCCCCGACCCCCAACACTGGGATCCCATTTCCCTGCACGTCTCTTAAGTTCGACCTCATCTCTTTGAGTCTGGGTCGCTCCTTAGGGGGAATGCGCAAAAACCCCTTATGGGAAATGAGGGAGTATACGGACCCCGAGTCTATTTCCATCTTAACGGGAACCCCTTGCAACAGTACCTCAACATAAAAACGTGGTTGCCCTAAAGGCATGCTATGGACGACCAAGTCATCTTCTGCATGTACTCTTCGGTATACATGGTCCCCCTCTGGGTCATCGCCGCCATTGTAGACTCTACCGACGCCATCTCGTCTCCTCGTGGGGCGCTTGCTATCGTCCCGCCGTTGCTTGCAGACCCTGGCGATGTGGCCCTTCCATCCGCAGATGTGGCACTCAGCCTTCCGGAATGGGCACTTGCTCCGCTCGTGGGACGCTCCGCAGCCATCGCAGCGCCGACCCCCTTTCCCTTTCTTCTCGCTCAGCCCCTTTCTGACTTTCCGGACTCCCTCATCTTCACTGGAGCCTGGGGTGGCGGAGGCCTCTGAAGATGTGGGCGAGTGCGGGGCAGGGGGTGCCCACCAAGTTGCCTGGACTGCGGATGCAGCTGCCTCTACTTGTGGTGGCTTTGCTTTGAGAAGCTTGTACCCGGCCCTTGTGGACTCAGCAGCTAGGGCCTCTTGTAGTACCTCTTTGAAGGTGAGGTCGTGGCCTCGGGTCATGAGCTTCCTTTGGGTTTCCCCATCTCACATCCCGCAGAGCAGCCTATCTCTCAGGGCCATGTCTAGAATTTCCCGCCATTCGCATGGGGTTGCCGCCAAACGGAGGGCCACCGCATACTCGGATATGGACTCACCCGGCTTTTGGTCCCTCCTGGCGAACGCAGCCCTGGCAGAGAAGAAGGATACCTTGGGCTTGAAGTGGTTTCTCAGGGTCGCCAGCAGTTCGGTTACAGAAACTTGTTCAACTTCTTGTGGTGCCATCAGATCCATCAGCGCTAGCACTGCGTGGTAACCGAGCATCGTGATGAGAAGACCTCTCTTCTTTCCCGCGTCGGTGATGCCGGCAACCGCTACCGTACTCTTGAAGTGCATCTTGAACCAGTCCCATCGCTAGGGCTGGGTCACGTCGAACACCGGTTGCTGTGAATGTGTCTTGTCCCCGTGGGAATCCATAATCCCACCTTCGTCGCCAATTTAGTGTTTGGGAATCAAGATAATGGAAACGGCTGTAGGCTAGCCTAGCACATCTTTATTGCATGGAGTACAGTACGAACATGTGGTAATGGCGGACAAACAGCTCTTTTTATGCGGTGGCTATACAATTGAATATGGCTCTTCGACAGGGCATTGGCTACTGTCCAAATGATGTCATCCTTAGTCACGCCCTTCTTGTCCAGGTGAGGTGAGCGCGGGAATCTTTCCCACGCAGCTGAAGGCATTTGAGGAATGTGTACCATGTGAGCTGGGCGCTCGCTACTGCCCCCGGTGGCCACTACTCACGTCCTCATACAGAAGGTTACAGTGTTACTATTAAAGATTGTTACATCCACTCATTCATGTGGTTACAAATACATTTAATACACAACAGTTTTAATGTTATTTATTGTTGTGAGACGCCCAGAGTCGTTGTCAAGTTGGGCAGCAATAGAAGTATGAAAAACAAACAAACAAACAAGTATATGCTTAGTTCTTACATCAAGCAATATAATTTTAGCCATGTAAATGGTCCCTATTTCTGCTCCTTGAGGGATCTAGGTTCTCTCTCTCTCTGAATTCAGAGCATTGGCAAAGTCCCAGACCCAACCTCTTCAAAAAAAAAAAACCTGGAAATACTGGCACTTTGTGTACACTTTTTGTGGGGTGTCTGGTGGGGGCTAGAAACCCCAAGCCTCCTGAGCTTGCCTACTCAGTCTTTAGTGAGACAATAATGTGTGCCAGTGAACTTTACACATACCTGTCTATCCTTTGCTCCTGCAGCTACAAAAAGGAGTTTGCAAGCTTTGCACCAATAAACTGTGGTTAACATTACACCAGAGCTCTGGAGTTTCTTCCTCTTCCTCCTCCTCCTTTGCTACAACTCTCAGGATGGCCAATGGAATCTGGGAGTTGTAATATTAAAATGTATCTTCTTTGAGGTTTCTTTTAACAATACTGTAGTTTGAACTTCAAATCATATTTGAAAAGATTGTCACAATTAAACAATAAAGAGAGACTGTGCTTGCTACCTGTGTTGTCAATAGGTGAGAGGGGGCAATGTAAACTGATATTTAATGCAAATTAAATATCCAGAGACAACTCCCTTCAAAATATACTTTGCAATAACTCATGGAACCAGATTTTTTCAATTTATTACTCAACTCTTATTCAGAGATTATTCCCATTTACTTTAATGGAGGTGCTTTCTTACATAAAACTTGACTAATGCTTTCCAAGATATGACACAATGACACAGGTTTATTGAACTTTGTGTCTGGCAATTGTTTTTAACTGTAAAAGTCAGACAGGTTTGGTGCTTTGCTGACTAATGATAATATAATGCGTGAATCTTCCTCACAGAGCTATGGTATAATTAAAGCTGATGGAATAAGTTTCCAAATATGTGTTCTTAATATTAATTTTTTTTGTTTTGTAGCGCAAATTTGCTGGATTATGACTCGGAGTTTAGAAAGATGTGTTGCAATTTAGGCTCATCTGTGGATGCCTTGGAGGGCCTCAGGCAAGTCTGCGTACCTTGTTCTTCATATAAAAGGGTTAAGCCATCAATGTAGAGTTTGTGCAGCTGTTTCTTAGCAATGCCTCCTCTAACCTGGTGTTGTCCAGATGTGTTGGGCTACATCTCTCAGATCCCCCTGCATCAGTTCTGAGAATTTTTAGTGTATGGGACCAAAGACACCAGGACAGCCGAAGAGCTGGCTTAACACAACTTTATTACATGCTGGTCAGAGGGAACATGTGGTAATGGCGGACGAACAGCTCAATATATATGGTGGCTATACATTTGAATGTGGCTCCTTGACAGTCTATTGGCTACTGTCCGCGTGACGTCATTGCAGGTCACACCCTTCTTGTCCAGGTGAAGGTGGTGGCGGGAATCTTCCCGCGCTGTTGCTCTTAGGTGAGTCTTGGACCAATGAGCTTGGACGCTCGCTATTGCCATCTAGTGGTCACTAGCTCGCGTCCTATTAGGGTTACAGTGATGCAGCTGAGGTTACAATGTTACACATGGAAAGGTTACATTGGATACACATGGATAGGTACATTGTTTAAAGGCACATGCTTTACAACACAACATCCCTCCCCCCTAGGATGAGACGAAGTCTCTTAACCAAGATGGTTTCTTGCACTCGCGTTTGGGCCGCGATGTGGGTTGGCCCCCCCGGGGGCCGCTCCCGCTTCCTTGTTCCCTGGACCCTTGTCCTGTAATGGGAGAGGGAGACTCGTTAGTGGCTTGCTGCGGTTTTGCAGCTTTAGGGGAAAGGGTAGATTCCGTTGTGGGCGAACCGGGGGCACCAGGGGCTAACGTACAACCCCTCTTCTCGCTTGGATGGGTGGGGGACCACTCCGAAAACCCCCCCCCCCGGTTCTGTAACTCAAAATTACTCTCTGTTGGGGGATCCCGCGGGATATCTATGAGGATGAATTCTTCCTCCTCCCCCCTTGGTGGGGACTCTGGATCCCCCTCTCCTCCCCCTTGGGCTAAACGGGTGGGGGAGAACCCTAACGCTGAATTCTGCTCTGCGTTTTCAGCGCCCTGCCTTACCGGGATCCGGTTCCGTAGCTGGTCCGCGTGCCGCTGCCAGAGTAGACCTGTGTTGGTCTCCACGCGGTACGACACGGGACCGGTCTGCTCCACGACCACCCCCGGCACCCAGGCTGGCCCCGCGCTGGCGTAGTTTCTGCAATGCACTGGGGCACCCACACTAAAACTCTTTGTGGCTTCTATCCCGATGTTCCTCCCCTTGTCTTCAACTCTCGTGGGATCCAGCCTAGTGAGAATGGTGGCCAGTTTCCTGTGCTTTAAGAGCTCCGCGGGGGAGTATCCTGACGCCAACGGGGTCACCCTGTACCCTAGCAGAAACTGACACACTTGCAGGTTGAGGTCCCCGGGGCCCATGCGCCGCAGCGCGTCCTTCGTGGTGCGGACGAGGCACTCCACTTGGCCATTGGTGGCCGGATGGAAAGGGGCAGAGGTGATGTGCCAGATGGCGTTAATCTCTGTGAATGCCCTGAACTCAGCGGACGTGAAGCAACTAGCGTTATCGCTAATTAGAGTGTCGGGTATGCCGAACGTGGAAAAAATTCTCCGCAAATGCTTTATTGTCGCGGCCGAGGAGGTGCTCGTGACCGGGATGACCTCCAACCACTTGGAGAAAGCGTCCACAACAAGGAGAAACAGAGTTCCTCGGAACGGGCCCGCGAAATCTATGTGTATCCGGGACCACGGCCCCTTAGCCGCGTCCCACTCCCTGTGGGGAAGACGGGCCTCTTCCGGTCTGGAGCATTGGCAACTCTCACAAGTGCCGACCATGTGCTCGATGTCGGCGTCTAACTGGGGCCACCAAAAATAACTACGGGCCAGCGCCTTGGAGCGCACAATTCCGGGGTGGCTGACGTGCAGCAGTTTAAGCACCCGCGGCCGAAGGGATGTGGGAATCACCACCCGCTGCCCCCACAAGAGACACCCCCTCTCTAGGGACAGCTCCAACTTTTTCCTGAAAAAGGGAGCGAATTCTTCCGCTGGGGCAGACGCTGGCCACCCTTTCTGTACCCAGGAGCTAACCGCCGCCAACGTCCTGTCTCTGCTTGTCGCTTTAGCGATATCGGCGGGTACTATGGGGGGCGAATCTAAGACTTCTATCATGAGCACCTGGCGGTCCGGCTCCTCCCCGCCCACGTGGCTGTGTGTCTGGGGGAGGGGGGACCTCGACAAGGCGTCCGCATGGCTGATTTCCCTCCCGGGCCGGTACACCAACGCGTGCTGGTAGGCGTTGAGAAAAATGGCCCACCTAAGCATCCTCGGGGACAGGATGTGTGGCGTGGGCTTATCTGCGGTAAAAATGCCTAGCAGGGGCTTGTGGTCAGTCACGATGGTGAAAGGGCGGCCATAAAGAAAATCGTGAAATTTTTTGGTCCCTGCAATTATCGCCAGCGCTTCCCTGTCTGTCTGGGCGTAATTCCTCTCCGCTTGGGACAGGGACCTGGAGTAAAACGCTATTGGGGCCTCCCTCCCGTTTTCCAACACGTGGCATAACACTGCCCCCACCCCCACCAGGGATGCATCACAAATCAGTACTACCGGCCGTTTGGGGTCGAAATGGGTCAGAATGGCGTCAGACGCCAGGAGTTGTTTCAGTTCCGTGAATGCCCTCTCCTGGTCATCGCCCCACTTCCATGCCGCATCTTTCTTGAGCAACTTGTGAAGCGGCTCAGCCACCGCAGCCTTCCGTGGAAGGAAGGAGTGGTAGAAATTTAAGAGCCCCAGGAACGACTGCAACTCGGGCTTGGATGTGGGGCGAGGGGCTTTCTTGATGGCGGCCACCTTGGATTTGGACGGTTTGATCCCCTCGGGTGTTACTCGGAATCCTAAGAACTCAACCTCCTTCACGAAGAAGACGCATTTGTCTTTTCGCAACCTCAACCCCGCCTGTTCGAATGCCACCAGGACCTTGTTTAGCCTTTCAGCCAACTCAACCTCACTCCCCCCCGTTATCAAGACATCATCAAAATATGGCAAAACGCCGTCCAGCCCTTTGAGGAGGCGTTCCACGAGCGACTGGAAAATCCCAGGCGCCGAGTTCACGCCGAATTGGAGGCGCGTCACCTGGAATGCCCCCTTATGCGTGACTATGGTCTGTGCAGCAGCTGCGGCAGGGGTTACCATGAGTTGCTGATAGGCCTGTGCCAGGTCGAGTTTAGCGAAACACTTTCCCCCATGTAACCTGGCCAGCAAATGGCTGACCACCGGCACTCACCGGCTTTGAGCTTGGGCCGTACTTGGGGGGCAATTCTCAAGAACTCCCTCTGGGAAATGATAGAATATGAGGAGCCAGAGTCAATCTCCATCCTAACAGGGGCCCCTTGCACCAGTACCTCAACAAAGTAACGGGGGTGTCCCATGGACACGCTGAAAACTGGGGCGTCGTCGTCGCTGCCGTCGGAGATGCGGCCCACGCCGTCCTGCTTCCTCGTGGGCCGGGCGCCATCCTTTGGTCTCGTCGAGCGGTCTGGCCTCGCTGAGCGGTCGGGCGAGCTCCTCCGGTCCTTGCGCCGTTGTCTGCAGACTTTGGCGATGTGCCCGCGTCGCCCGCAGTTGTGGCACTTGGCTTTTCTGAACGGACACCTGGCGCGGTCGTGAGCCGCCCCGCAGCCGTCGCAACGCCGGCCCTCCTTCCGGACCCTCCAGACGTCCTCGTCGTCGCTGCTTTCGGCGGACGATTTCGAAATTCGCCGGGCTGCGTGCACCGAAGTCTCTGTTTTGTCGGCCTTCGGCCGCCAGTCCTGGAGCTCTTGCACCCCGGCCTTCGTGGCTTCCGCGGCCTGTGCCGCTTTCAGGACCTCCTGCAACGTGGGGGGCGGCTCCTTATTCATCAGCGTGCGCTGGATCTCGGCGTCCTTCAGGCCGCATAGCACGCAGTCCCTGAGGGTGACTTCAAAGTTCTCCCATTTGCATGGGCCGGCAGCCAGACGCAGGGCCGCTACGAAGGCGGCGACCGACTCTCCAGGTGCTTGGACTCGCCTCCAAAACGCGCTCCGAGCGGGAAACATCGCCACCGAGGGCCGGAAATGGTCTCGCAACAACTTCAGGAGCTCTTTTGCCTTGAATTCCGCCGCCTTTTTGGGTGCGATGAGGTCAATCAATACCCTTTTGCCGTCGTGCCCAAGCATTCTGGTGAGGATGGCTCTTTTCTTCGCCTCGTCCGTCACCTCAAACTCCACCAGCGCGCCTTGGAAGTCCATTTCGAAGAGTTCCCAATCTTGCGGTTTCTTGATGTCGAAACCGGCGTATGTCTTGGTCCCGTGGGCAGCCATAATCCCACCTTCGTCGCCAATTTAGTGTATGGGACCAAAGACACCAGGACAGCCGAAGAGCTGGCTTAACACAACTTTATTACATGCTGGTCAGAGGGAACATGTGGTAATGGCGGACGAACAGCTCAATATATACGGTGACTATACATTTGAATGTGGCTCCTTGACAGTCTATTGGCTACTGTCCGCGTGACGTCATTGCAGGTCACACCCTTCTTGTCCAGGTGAAGGTGGTGGCGGGAATCTTCCCGCGCTGTTGCTCTTAGGTGAGTCTTGGACCAATGAGCTTGGACGCTCGCTATTGTCATCTAGTGGTCACTAGCTCGCGACCTATTAGGGTTACAGTGATGCAGCTGAGGTTACAATGTTACACATGGAAAGGTTACATTGGATACACATGGATAGGTACATTGTTTAAAGGCACATGCTTTAGAACACAACAGAATTGTAGTTCAACACATGAGGGAAGTAGGCAAGTTGAGAGTAGTCCAAGGAGGTGGTGTTTATTATAAACACAGCACGGGACAATACTGACATTATGAATTGAAGTCTCACCTTGAACATTGAAGTAATGGTTACAGTTGAATTAAGGAACACTAGAGCTGAAATTCCTTTTCAGTCATGGAACTCATGGAGTGGCCTAGAAAGACTTCCCGTGACAATGTATCCCACAGAATTGCTTTCAGGTTATAAGGTCTTTGGAAGAATGAAAGTTTACATCAGGGGTGCCCATACTTTTTGGGCCATGGGCCGGTCACGTACAGGCGCATTTTACTTCCGCTTCCAGGAGCAATGAGGGCTTCACAGGCCAGATGAATTGGCATCAGGGGCCAGATCCAGCCCCCAGCAGGCCGTAGTTTGGGCACCCCTAGTTTACATGTTTACTTAGTGAATAAAATGTGAATAAAATGTGAACATGAGTGATGCACCACAGGATGATTGCAAGAGTCGTATATTCCTACCCCCAGGTAGAATGCTGCAGAGAAGAGTACTTCCTGACCTAGGGTCACCAGGTTGTTATCTTCTCCTTCCCTAAGATTTCAGAGCTAAAATGTGAGATCAGGGCCAAGCCCTTATGATGTCAACAGGCCGGATCTTTGTCTCGCAAGTGCAAAATAGTGTGTAACTGTAATAGCTAATACAGACGTCCTGAGCTCCCTCTTAAATAAGCATTGTCAGTGTGTACCTCATACATAGGGCCAACTTCACATCGAGCCAACATGCTGTAGATGGATGAAAAGGAGTACCAATGGTATAAAGCTACTTCATCCACAAAAATCAAACTTTCTCCTCCTTTGGCATAACTTACTCTGAGATTTGTCTTTCTGCTTAAGGAACCAAGGAAGCATAATAAGCATTCCTTGAGAAGACTTCAGCCTAGCAATCTTACTGATAGGGTTTGTCTGCACTGGTCCTCCTGAGTTAGGGTAAAATGGCTTTTAGAAAGCCACCTGAGGTAGTGGGGTGGGTGGGGGACAGAGTAGGAGCAAACTGCTGTTTGGTGAAATCCTTGCACCCAAGCAGCAGTTTGTTTCTCTGCTGGGGCTGCAGTAGCCCTGTGGCTACAGAAGGTGCTTTGCAGATGATGAGAGAAGCATGCCATCAGTTGCAAAGTGCTGTTTGGCTTTTACCCCTTGGCCCTGAGCATCAAGTACTGGGATAAAACTGCAAATCATTATTTTCTCCCCAATTACTGTAATGCTCTATTTTCTCCCTCCATAATGACTGTATATTTGCTGGAGGAGGCTGGGGAAGATTGGCCTGATTGCGGTATATGAGCAATTAGAAAAACCCACCCAACCCTCCCCCAATCCATCCCAAGCAGCGGCCTATATGCCCATAATTTGCCATGCTCATTTGCCATATGGCTTTTGCATCTCCAAACACAGCGAGAGTAAATCCATTGACTCAATGAGTTTTACATAAACGTAAACAGGTCCCATTCATTCATTAGGTCTTTGTACAATAGTCTGGACTAATGGCTGGATTTATGCCAAGGTCTATGTTTTGTATACACAATTGCATTGGGCTAGTATTGTATACACAGTTATTGTAAAGACTGTCAATTGGATTTCGCCCAAGATCTCTGTTTCAGCACTATAGCTATAGCACCCCCTTCCTAAGATTAGCTTGGCATTTAGGGCCTGTAATGCTGTTCCAGTGAAGTTTTACAGAGTAACACTTTATTGCTCTTTGATTTTAAAAGGTCCTCTTGTTTTACTGCAATGTATGAGTAGTAGGTATGTTGTCAATTTTTACTTTTGCTGAAATGTTATGTTTTTCTTTTTTTATTGTCATTCGCTTCAAGCCTTTATTGAGTGAACAGACAATTTGGAAACAGACAGACAAACAAAAATGAAACAAACAAACAAATAAGAACTTGAGCATCTACTCTTTAAATACTTCATCCCTGTTAATCTATGTTCCCAGGCTTCCAAGTGTAATACACGACAACCGATTGGAAATTTGCATGGGTTTTGGAATAACAAAAAGTCTCCAGTAATATTTGCATATTCATTCCTGACTCTTGTTGAGAAATTTTAGTCTTTAAAAAGCTGCTTATTAGTGGAAATGAAGTTGCCAAAAAGGTTTATATAGGGAAGAGGTTCACTGTCTCGTCACTCCACCCATAGCGGCATCTGATATCTTGCTCAACAATGCATCATGGCATGATGAACATTAATATAATACTAAACATTACAAAACCACAGTTACATCACTCCAGACTAATTCTAAATTCACTCTTTCAAGCACATGAGCTTACTTGATCAAAGGACTATAGGAGAGCAAAGATAAACTGACGGCCACCACAGAGTCTGTCGCTGTGATGAAGCAATAGGATAAAAGCTTTATAGAATACATCAGAATTAAAAACCTACCTGGCTGTGATCTAATTAGTTATAATTTATCTTTGCTTGGTTGAAACATAGTTCACTAAAGAGATTATGCACACACACAAAAATAATGCTTCGTGGATGGAATCCCTGGGAAGGAGACCCAAGTTTTCTAGAGGGAAACTAGACACCTCTTCTGTGTCATCAACTAGAGTCCAACACTTCCTTACTTCGTTCTCACAACTTCTGTCCAGTTCTGCCCTCCCTGACTTGTCTCTGTGCTCTTGCTTCTAATTTAATGTTAATTTAATTTAATTTTTATTTTTTATATTTTAATGTCACAGTCCTCAGATCCAGCCCTACCTTTGGACTGCAGAAGGCAGTCAACTCAGGCGGCAGATGATGGGAGACAGAAGCAGGGTGTTGACGTAGTTTGCACTGGTGGAAGATCCTATACCATTACCAGTGTAGACGGAAGGCCAGCAGCTTGTCTACTTTGGTTTTGTTGATGAAACAGGAGAGAAGTATAGCTTGTTCTTCACCTCAGGCTGCAAAATGTCTTGGAGTGATCTTGGTGCATGTTTACACCAAAATAAATTCCCCAAATCAAATGTGGCCTACTTGCTAGGAAGCATCTTTAGGATTTTAGCTTACTTCAGATTTTAAGGTCTCTGAGAAAGAACCAGTTTGTGAACAGCAGACATGTACAGTTTGTCTAAATGAAAATTGTAATAATTTATTCTGTTTTACATACCTTACATGGATCTGCTGTACTTAACATTAATAACATCTTGGGCCACCACATGCTTAATGCCTCTCTGTGCTTCACCAATGCTGCTCTTTGTGTTACACTTTTAGGACACATTGAACATCTTGCAAATTAAGTTATCCTTTATTTATTTAGATACTGAACTTTTATTTTTTTAAAAAACCTACTAAGCCCAAGTACACATACATGTAACTCTTCCCAAGAAAGAAGTACAGTATTGGTGAGTATTCTACCTGCTTAAATCTGCTACGACTTTGCTAATTTGGTAGTAAGGAAGAGACAAATCTTCAGCAAGGACCTTAGTTTCATTATGAAGTTGCAGGCAATGCACTGGAGGTGAGGAGCTACAAAGCTGGGCTCCACCCCAATTAATGTGTGTTTATTAATCCATCTGTAGGAAGTCATCTATGAAGTAAGTTCTCTTTACAGACATTAATCTACATAGAATTGTCACTGTGAAGAGGCAAAAAAGAGAAATGTCAATACTGTACAGTACTAGAAAGTACATAGGATGTTCATGACCAGGACACACTCACACTAAAGTACTGGTTGAGGTGCACCTCTTGCCAGATGCACAAGTCGCTCTGGAGAATAAGCTCTGCATTTTACAAAACACATTATCATCGTCTCTAGGACATCTGGAATAATTAGTCCTCTATCTGTAATCGATATGGAGCCCTTTACTTTAGGTGCCACATAATTTCTCATCACTTACTTTCTACACAGCCTTCTGCAACCTTCCACACATGGCTGGATTACACTTTTTGTCAGCCTTGTCTCCGGTATAGGAAGGACACCAGTTCGCAGAAGCTGGTTTCTTGACTTACAAATTACATGTTTACTGGATGCAAAAAGGAGATCAGTGCTGTCCTTTCTGCTCTAACTAAATCCCACTATAAAATAATAATTTTATGTCAGAAATTATTCTGGGTTGAAAGGATTTTATTTTTATTTATTTATTTATATTTTTATATTTATATTTATTTATATTCTTTGCGAGAGAAACTCCGCTCAGGGAACGCCCAAATGAGGCTCCTTTTTGTCCCCAGGAGCTGGGACAGAGATGGGCGCTCAATCCGTTATGCAGTACCTGGGTTTCAAACTGCCAACTTGCCAGCCTTCCAGCTAACAAAGTGAGTTTCTTAACCAATGAGCTACCACAGCCCCACTGGTTTGCTGGTATCTAAGTGCTGCCCAGGCTATCAGTGGTTACCAGTTCTCATGATGTGTTCTTATTACTTCCACTTGGCAGTAACCTCCCATGGACAATTGTATGGACACTGTGTTGGACAGGGTGCTGGACAAGAGAAGCCTTTGGTCTCATTCTAGGTGTTCTTTCTGTGTTCCTAAGATCTTCTGCTTGGTTTTTCTATCTGACCACACTTTGCTGCTGAAGAATAGCTACCACCTTCCTGCTTGGTGACAGAATGCTGGGCCACCTTGTGATTTTCCTTCAGGGATTCCCAACCTAAGGCCTGCAGGCCAGATATGGCCTGTGGTGCCATTTCATGTGGCCCCCATCCCTTCAAGGGCATTCGAGAAACAAATTGCCTAGCCCTTTGAAGCTGTTGGGGCAAAATGGCCACCCCTATCATGCAGGCAGGGCAAAATGTCCCTCCAGCCCTCGAAGCTGACTGAGAGAGCGTGACCCAACCCCTGGCTTGAAAAGGTTGGGAACCCCTGTTCTGCTTAGTTTCTATTGTGGGTGCTCCTTTTTAAATTGGGGGGGGGGCAAATTAATTAATTTGGAATCAATAACAATACAAATGCAATTTTAATGAATGAAAGAACTAAAGGGAATAAAGACAACAAATTCATTAATGTTTAAGCCTTTGTGGGCAGAGATGAATGAACTATAACCAGAATGTGAGGTATAGTTACAGCACACATGTACTGTACATAGTTCGCTCAGAGGGAAACTAAATGTGGGGAAAAGCTGAGAGGGAGAGAAAATTGTATTATTATTATTATTTTACACTGGTTATGCATAAAGCTGTTGCTTACAATGCAAACCACCAGGCACCAGGTAAGCCAATCTGTTTGAGATCAGAAATGTCAGGCATTATAGAAATGCTTTTAATAAATAATTCTGGTGTCAGCTCACCCTTCCATAGACTGGCTTCACTCTCTTTACCAGATTCAAGGATTCTCTCTCTGTTTGTCCCAAGCATGGTAAGCATGGGCCATGTCATTTTTTACTAACATACAGTGCACTTTGTACATGATCGGTACAAATAAATGTTAGATAATAGTAGCCATGGTGACATAAACATGCCACTAACGACTGGGTGTACTAGGGTTTGATCCACCATGCCACAGGAATGCATTGACATCAGAGTGTTGTTGTTTTTTAAAGTGGCAGACGGCTACCTTAGCTCCAGGCCTGAATAGCTCAGGTAAAAATCTTAATGTGGATTGAGCATGCTAAGTGAGGGATTCTGGGGACTGCAGTCCAAAACCAGTAACAGTTTCTAAGCTCTGAATTTAACTCCAGTGCCTAACTGGAACCAAGCACAAGTTCGCAGAAGTACATTTCAATACCAGCTTATTGAGAGCAAGGGCTTGCGTACCAGCAGTTAATGGTTTGAAGGGAGAAGAGTCACTTTCTGGTCAGCAAGAGAGCCTCAGCTTTGCCTCTCCTCCTTCTCCAGTGGTTCAGTTTGGTGATAACTTGGCATCTGTGCTCATCCTCTGCTACTGAGGAAGAAGAATAGGCCAGAGCAGCAGCTGATGCTCCACTTTTCTTTGCTTGCTGCCATCTGTTCATCTTGACCAGACTGGCAATAGTAGAACAGATACAACAGGAACACCTCCATCATATGTGGATATGCCCATTGTCAACAGTAGACCAACAGCTTGCGGAAGTTACTTTTTTTGAATAAAACTCCCAGAATAGCACATCCAACCTTGTCACACATCAGCAAGATTCTTTAGGATTTTCTTGCTCACTAGCTTCCCTAGCAGCTTTAAAAGATGTAAACCACCCAAAGTAGAATAAAATCCTAGATGGATGGTATATAAATTCAATCAATCAATCAATCAATCAATTCAGAATAGAAACTGATCAGCATCTAGCAGTACTTAGCAGGAAGTGGCTCATTATCAGTAAATCTACTCACAAGGGACAAGATAGATAGAGGTGATAGAAGTGGCTAACAACATCCCTTATGTTCAGGATTCTGGGAGCTGCAATCCATAACAGTAGGCTTTCTAAGGTCTTATTTTATTTTATTTATGTGCTACCTTTCTCCCCAGAAGAGGACTTCTTATAGTGAACTTTGGGTCTCAGTTGTTGGCTGACTATGCCTTTTTTGGTCCATTTTAAAGTCTTTGTCCATCTGTAAAGAAAGTTGCCAGTCCTAATAAAGATATTGCTTTCTTGTACAGTTTAAGTTTTGGTTTGATCTTATGGACCCACACAACCGTTTTTGCATTTGCAAAGGTAAATACTGTATATAACTCATCCAGCAACTGCTACTCAGATCTTTGTTTATTTTCTGGGTGGCCAACTTAAAAAACTTTTTTTTGCTGAGCTGACACTTGGACTATATCAACTAGTGCTTGGCAGTAAGCCCATATCATCCACCTACGTAGGCTTTCTTAATAGCATAGAAGGCAATTAAATGCTTTTACATCACAAGAGACATTCCTTTCAGTTGGTTACTGATTATTAATTTATTTATTTCCCAATGCTAGAGATGAGATGAGATATTAAGAAGCTGAAGTGGGATTTTCTGAGGTTTTTTAAATATAAAAGTAGAGGGAGTGGAGACAGGATGTCTTTCGATATGTTTATTTAATATAATGTATTTTAAAATGCTTGTTGCTGGTGTTGGTGGGCAGATTTGGATCTACTGTGGGAGATTTGAAGGAGACTGGCATGGATTTTAAACTCCCAAATAGCAGCAACCACAAAATTACCACTTCCACACCCTCACTAGCGCCGTTGCTGAAATGAATAGAAGGTTCAGGTAACAAGGAATGGGGTTTTGTGTAGAATTATGAGTTCTGTGTCTAGAACACAAACTTCTGGCCTCTGAATTCTTTCATTTTGCACCAAGCTATGGCTGGTGACTGGAGAAGCACCTGGCCCTAAAGTAGCAGAAATTGCTCAGTCAAGGGATCACTGTTAATTGTTGGATCTCAGAGTACTAATAAGAAACAAAGTAGTGTTGGATCGGGGCCGCGGAGCAGCCGTTGGGTCCCGGAGGAGACTGGTCGAGCAATGAGACACGAGGCAAGATGGAGCGAAGACCAGTGATTTAATGAGGGAAAATCATCAGTATATATTATGTCCAGGCTGCGTCAGAAAGAACTGCGATCCACATGACATGTTTACACGAGTTAATTGGGAAACTCTTCAGGGGAAGTTAATTAACCAAATTAAACACTGACAGGGGAAATCCATTGTTCCAAACTATCTTGTGGTAAACATATGGCTGATGTTGGTTCAGGGCTTAGAGTAATCCGCAGGTGCAATATTACCTATTACATGACTAGCGAGTTAGTCATTCAGCTTCCTATTGTCCGAGCTGCTTGTCAGGTCAGCTGTGGGTGAATTAAACCCTATCTAATATTCCGCTCCCCCAATTCCTGTCCCCTCGGAACCAAGGCTCAAAGGAGCGTTCTTCCCAAACCGTGTTTCTGTCAGGGACAGTATGCCAATTGTGTCCGCGGATACCACAAAGTAGATTAATAAAAGCCTGAAATTTGCCCCTTTGCTTTGTATAATACTGTATGTTGAAACATGTGAAATCCTCATTACTGCCACCATTTTGTTTGAAAAAGAGTATTTCTTTTCCATCCAGCTGCACTTACTGTTAACTTTAAATAATTTTTAAGCTGCTTGTTGGTAAGTCTCCATTTCAAGATCTATTTGATGTTTGCTCAGCTGTGAAGGACACATACAAATAAATTGAATTTAGTATTGAATATGGATAGAATGCACTTAATGTGCAAGGTGGCATTGTAGAAAACATCCACAGAATTATGTTGAGAAATACTTATTCCTTTTTTAAAAATGGGCATAACTGTGACTTGTCAAAAGCAACTCCAAATGAAGTGGAATTTAAATCACAAAGCCTTTTCACTCATACACAAACACAACTTCAATTATTTCCCAGCCTTCTTTGCACCATTTATCTCAACACCCATTTCTTTTTCATATGAGAGAGACAAAATGAAAAATAGGTCTTTGAGACTTGGAAGGGCAGCAATGAAGGAATTAGAAGGGGGAAAAGTCACCCACTGTAAAGATGTGTCACTGAAGATCAATACCTAGATCATCCACACTCTTATATTTCCAACCACCATATTACAGGTGTGAAAACTGAACAGTAAAGAAAGCTGACATGAAAAGATGATTCATTTGAAAAATGGTGCTGTCTTACAATGAGTACATCACGAGTTCTCTGGAAAATATAATAATGCTGGGAAAGGTTGAAGGAAGCAGGAAGAGAGGAACACCAAATAAATGGATTGACTCTCTAAAACAGCATTTCCCAAAACTATGTTCTGTGGAACACCAGTGAACTTCAATTCCCAGAAGCCTAAGTCAGTACACTGGCTGATCAGTGCTTTGGGGAATTGGCTTTGGCTTCTAGGAAATGAAGTCCAAAAACCAAAGTTTGAAAAACACTGCTCTAAAGAAAGCCACAAGCTTGAGTTTACAAGACCTGAACAGGGCTGTTGAAAACAGGATATTAAGGAGATCTCTCATTTATAGGATTGCCATGAATGTAATAATAAATAAATAAGTTGTAAGTGACTTGACAGTATGTAACATCAATATGCATGCATACATGCTTTCTAGCTACTGATTTTTGTCTGAACACTAGGAGTCAGCACAGTTAGTCACAGTGCTTGGATATGACTCCTTCATGTTCATGCATGAATGTGAAAATCACTAATTTGCATTAAATAGAAGTTCAAACAAACTGATTCTTAAGAATCATATTATGAAGTAATTGAAATAATGTTTAAGAGTCATCTTAAAGATGCACTGCAGGAGCATGAGAAGAAATATTCTGCATCTTGCCCTGCCTAGAGCCCTTGGAGAACCTCCTCCCACAAATATTTGAGTAATCTTTAAAAATGACTACCAGAGAGTATGAAGGGTTTTTTCCCCTCAGAACTACTATCAGCAGCAGCTTTTACCCCATGATGGCGAACCTTGGCACTTGTATGGGCATGTTTTACTTCCACTTCCGGAAGTGATGAGGGCAGCGCAGGCCGGATGAATCACAGTAAACCCATTCATGTGGATTCACAGGGTGCTTGGGCTTCTGGGAATTGAAGTCCAAGAACATCTGGAGTGCCAAGGTTCGCCATCATGGTTTTACCCCCTTTCTCCATGTGAATGTATGCTGCTCAGGAATAAAACTGGCCCTGATTCCAGTGAGCTTCCTATGCCCTGAAGAAGACCATGCCCACCCTATCTTCACAAAGAGCCACCGGTCTTTGTAGAATAATGGTTCCTTTCCACTCCTTCTGCCCCTTCAGGGCTGGGCCACTGGGGAGGAAAGAACAGCCTGCCAATGATCCAATCTGAAGTTTTACATCTTACTCCAATTAAAATATGATGGCGCATTATTTGATAGAACAGGCACAAGTGTAAATGTGCTCAAGTGAGGCCTGAGAAACATAACACAGTATGGATGGGGTCCAAAGAATTGTTTCATGCACTTAAGAGAGCCCTGGGTTCATGTTTCTCTTCACAGCAGCCTATTGAGCTGTGCAGGAAACCTATACAGGATTTGAAATGAAAGAAAGCCTCCCCACCCCAGGGCAGTCTTTAATACAATAGAGGAGCATTAAAGTCCAGATTTAAAAATGGCCACCCATCACAATATTTTGAACAATGGATAGGAAAAGAATTGAGGATATTGAAACTTTGAATGGTAATAGATCATTTTGTCATTATGTGCTGTCAATTTGAAACTGGCTTATAGTGGCCCTAATAGGGGTTTTATGGAGTGGTCTTGCCAGTTCCACTCCTCCAGTGAGGAGACTCAAGGTGGCTCACAATGATTAAACAAGTAGAATTAAAAACACACTAAATTATTGATTATTCTTCTTCTTCCCTTCTGTTAAGGGAGATACAAGGTTTTTGTTCTGGCACCTCTAGTAGCCTCCACCGCCATTATTTGGTATTCTTGTAATATGTCTTTGCTGTTACCTCTCCACCTTCCTTTGGATCTGCCTCATGATCTTTGTCCTTCTCCTCTTTTCATATGAGCCTTGTATGGCATGGAATTCCAGGACATTATCTCCAGAAGTGCAAACCACTTTACTTGTTGTCTCCGTATGTAGTTTAAGACTGGTTCTATTCCAATTCTTTTCCTTATAATCTCATTTCTGGTTTTATCCCTTCTAGTCACTCCAGCAGCCTTCCTCAGACATTTCATTCCTGTGGTGACCAATTTTCATTTAGTTTATTTTTATAATTGGCACTGGTCCCATAAGGTGGGAATGAATTTGCTTTGTATAAGTTGTTTTCTTTTCTGCTCGTCAGTATTACCTTATATTGTAAGAGCGGAGCTCACTGTCCCAATATTTGGGTTGCCTTACTACCACCGTATGCTAACCTCTTCATCCATTTTGCCCATTAAAACCAATTAAACTATAACCATAATTTAAAATACACCAACCATCATAAAAGCATTTAAAACCTGGAAAACAAACTTACTTAAGGTTTCAGTTATGGTTATTAAAAGCCTATCTGAAGAGGCAGGTCTTCAACTAGCAGTGGAAGGTTAAAAGGGAGGAGGCCAACCTAATCTTCTGGGTTGTCTTTCCATAACCTGGGAGCAGTCACTGAGAAGTCTCTCTCTTGTATCTCCATCAGACATGAACACAATGGCAGTGGAACTGAGAGAAAGGTCTGCTCTGAAAATGTTAGGGACCAGGAAGGTTCATATGGGGAGATATGGTTACCTTCCCTTTCAGAGACAATGGTTCGCTTAGCTGCAGAGAAACACAGGCAGAAGGGTATTGAATTGTTGTCTTGTTATGAAGCTTATATTTAACATAATGTCTATATCAGTGGTTCTCACTCCTTCTTGTCTAATGTCTTGCCAACCACTGGCTGAAATTTAATGTAATTTTCAATTTTTTATGCCGCCCACTCGGGCGAACCTGACTCAGGGCGGTTTACGGCAGATTAAAAACAGATTAAACAGATTTTAAAAAACCAAGATGCCCACTCACATACCCAGCCTCCTACCCCCACCCTATTCATAAAAGAAATAAAAAGGAAGCAAGAAATACAGAGGGAGGGACACTCTAGCTTTAACTTGGAATGAGCCAACAGGCGGGGGCCATATTTCCATTAAAGCCCCACACCTGCCCTGCCAGCTAGGTCTTCAAACCTTTCCTGAAGGGCAGCAATTTTGTCTGTAACCTTAATTCTGTTGGCAGGAGGTTCCAGAGGGCTGGTGCGGACACGGAGAAGGCCCTTCTTCATGTGCTAGTGAGGCGAGCCCCTCTAGCTGAAGGCACAACTAGGGAGCCCCTCCGGTCCCCTCCGGTTGGACGGGCAGACACTCTTGGGGCGATGCGGTCTCTTAGGTATCCTGGCCCACTGCCATATAGGGCTTTAAAGCAAATTCTGTTGCTTAGCATAGAAATCTACACTAGAGTAGGCCCACTGAATCAAGAAGTGATCGATGAGTGGACTCATCTAATCCTCAGTGATTCAAAGGACCTATTCTTGTGCAACATACTATGCTAAGCTACAGGATCTCAGCCAATATATCAAAGTACTGTACCTGAGTTCCACCGAAATGGTTGCTTGTCCCAAGAAGAATGTCTGTGTATTTATAAGCATTCTGTTATTAACCCATCGGGATTCCTTGTGGATTGTATAGGAGGGTGTATCTCAACCCCAAATTGTGGGGCAAATGAACAGGCATGTGACTGAGATTCATTACCGGCAACAAGCCATGGCAAGTTATGCAAACCTAATGCAAGCATCAGTAAGATTCTGGCCTTGATATATCTTAACAACATTTATAAATAGCTATAGCATTGTTAAGGATACACACAGAAAAAGAATAATTCCACTAGCAGAAACTTTAATAATTCTTGGGAGCATATATGCTTCATAGTCTGGGAAATGTAAATCACAAAGGTGATAAATAAACAGTTCACATACCACATTTGCAAGAGTACTTAAGAGAATGAGGAAGATCACAGTTTAGTAACTACAGTGGTACCTTGGATAAAGTCCGATTCGGATAAAGTCGCGGTTTTCATGCACACGTGATGCATCGCATAAAGTCCAAAACTGCAAAAAAATTGGACGTTATCCGAGGTATTTGGTATAAGAACCTCAGATAACGTCCATTTGCTGGACGTTATCCGATGCATCACCCATTTGATTCAGATAAAGTCCAAAATTGGATAAAGTCCAAACTTATGGAATGGCGTGTGGACATTATCTGAGGTTCTACTGTACTATGAGAACATTGTGTCTCAGGTAACTGCAATGTTCCAATAGTTACACATGCAATGCAGGTTGAGACTAATGGATCTACTGTATTAAACTATGTACAGTATCTCATATCTCCAACTCGCTCTGCAAGGAAAGATCCCTGGGAAGAGAGGCCCTGGATATAGATTGACTTCATGGCTGAAGAACCTGAGAGACTGGTGTGGCATGTCCTCAGAAAAACTATCACCATGATGAGAAATTGACCAAATCAGAAATTGACTTGACATTTGTTGTTGTTGGAACAAGATATCATTAGATTCATAGTCAGAGGCTGGTGTAAAATTAACATTTCAAGCCCTAACCAAGGACCTAAGAACTGTTAGGGTAATGTCTGAGAACAGATATGGCATGAGGAGGACGAGAGGAAGAAGAAGAGGAAGAAGAATTTCATTGAAGGGTAACGTTGGAGAAGGTGGGAAACTCTTTTGGTTAGGTAACATAAAAGCTACAACCTATGAATTTTGTGAAATGAATACATTGAGGGTGGAAGTATAATGTAGTATACTTTGAGAATGAATAAAAGCATTAAATATTATCAAATCTCCAGCTAGGGGGCATTTCCCCCAAAAACATCCAGGTAGCACCCTCTGAGTCATGAGCTGCTCACATCACCATCTCCTGCTTCCTGTATACAACAGGTCAGCTTCTTGCCTTTCTCCTTGCAGAGGCATGTCCTTTCATGTCCTCATCTTTTGCATGTCCATAGCAGTATACCAGCCTAAAGCAGCTATATAGTTTTAATACAACAGGGAAATGAATGTTAAATTAACTTGTTCACTTACATTTACTTGTTAAATGGAAATAAGTGTTAGTTAAAAAAACACTGACATTAAAATTAAAGGCTTCAGTCCAGCTAAACTGAGCTATGATTTAGGCTACAATCTTAGAACATAAGAACATAAGAACAGCCTTGCTGGAACAGGCCACAGCCCATCCAGTCCAGCATTCTGTCTCACACAGTGGCTCACCATTTCCTTCAGGGTATTCCCAAGCAGATGCCTTCACCTGCTTAGGATTCCCTGGAAATGATATTGAGAGATATCCTGCCTATCTCTCCAACCCGGAGGTTGTCCTTAAGTATCCATAATTATAGCCATTGATACTCTTGTCCTCCATGAACTTGTCTAATCCTTTCTTAAAGCTGTCAAGACTGACAGCTGTCACCACTTCTTCTGGCAGGGAGTTCCATCGACCAGTAATCCTCTGGGTGAAAAAGTACTTTCTCTTATTTGTTTGAGAACTAGTACCCAAAAGTTTCATGGAGTGTCCCCTAGTTCTAGTGTTATGCGATAGGGAAAACAGTTTTTCCTTATCTACTTTGTCCACACCGTGCATGATTTTATAAACTACAATCAGGTCACCTCTTAGACGTCGTCGTTCAAGAGTGAAGAGGCCCAACCATTGCAGCCTCAGATGGTAAGGAAGGTGTTCCAGTCCCCTAATCATTCTGGTTGCCCTCCTCTGCACTTTTTCCAGCTCCATAATATCCTTCTGGAGGTATGGCGACCAGAACTGTACACAGTATTCCAGATGGGGCCTCACCATAGATTTATAAAGAGGCAAAATGACACTTGCTGACTTATTTTCTATACCCTTCCTAATGATCCCTAGCATTGAGTTTGCTTTTTTCACTGCTGAGGCACACTGGGTTGACACCTTCATTGAGTTGTCCACCAGGACACCAAGGTCCCTTTCCTGGTTTGTCGCAGAGAGTTCAGACCCCATCAGTTTATAAATGTAATTGGGGTTCTTTGCCCCAACATGCATCACTCTGCACTTACTAATGTTGAAACTCATTTGCCACTGTTTTGCCCACTCCCCCAGTGTCGAGAGATCCCTCTGGAGCTCCTCACAATCTCTCACAGTTTTCACTACCCTGTATAATTTAGTGTCGTCAGCAAATTTGGCTACCTTGCTTTTTACTCCTACCTCTAGATCATTTATGAAGAGGTTGAAAAGCAGGGGTCCCAGTACTGAACCTTGGGGGACCCCACTCTTTACTTCCCTCCACTTGGAGAAGTGTCCATTTAGTGCTACCCTCTGTTTCCTGTCCCTTAGCCAGTTGCTGATCCAGGACAAGACCTGTCCCTTTATTCCATGACTGGTAAGTTTATTCAAGAGCCTTTGGTGTGGGACCTTGTCAAAAGCCTTCTGAAAGTCCAGATAAACAATGTCAACTGGATCCCCCTTATCCACATGCTTGTTGACACTCTCAAAAAATTCCAACAATCTTAGGCTCACTTACCAAGTAATTCTAATTTCTTTTTCTTTCATGTTCTGATCAAACCCTGGACTACCAAAATGAAGCCACATTCTTGACTTCTGGCAAAGTTTCCAATGAATAATTTTTGCAACCCTGTCATGGTGTTGCAATTAATAATCAGTCTGTGAAATTTTGCATGCTTCTGCTGATCAGATGATCTATTGTTTCATCCTTTTCATTATAAAGCTGGCATTTGCTACTCTTATTAACAACATCAAATTCCTATAGCAAGATTGTCCCAATTCTTTCAGTGATTTGGACCCATCTGTCTCATTGTTTTCTGTGGACTGTATCCACATTTACTTAGCCTGAGAGCCTTGTTAGTGGCTGCTACCAGGTTGTGCTATGTAGGAATCGGGGCCGCTGGGGGCCGGAGGTCCCGGAGGAGACTGATCAAGAAACGATACGAGGCAATATGGAGCGTGATCAGATCAGTAGTTTATTGAGGGAAAACTTCAACATATATAGGAGAAAAGCGCAACGGTGGCAAAACCGTCATCTGACAGAAATCACATCACCTGTTTACTCGGGTTAATTGGGAATCTCTCTGGGGGAAGTTAATTAACTGGGACAAACATTTACATGGGAAACACCATTGTCCAAGGATTAAGCTGGGGTAAACATGGCTTCTATTTGCGTCTGGGATAAGACTAAGACTCGGAGAT
Organism: Bradypodion ventrale; assembly: GCA_035047345.1. Classification (NCBI taxonomy): domain Eukaryota; kingdom Metazoa; phylum Chordata; class Lepidosauria; order Squamata; family Chamaeleonidae; genus Bradypodion; species Bradypodion ventrale. The sequence goes on along the minus strand of JAWDJE010000003.1, from coordinate 284,687,008 downwards.
GAGTGATTACTCTAATGGGTAACTGAGTCTGGAGAAATGCTCTCTCAGCGGAACCGCTGGTCAGGTCAAGGAATTGGGTGAATCAAACCCTATCATTTATCCACCCCCTTAATTTCTCTGCCCGCAGAAACCACCGCCGGGAGCCTTCTCACCTAAGCGGCCTCTGCAAGGGCCGTTTCCATGCCAGATGGGCATGGGGAATCCATATCTCCCCTTTCTGTTTTACTTAAGAGCCTGACCTGCAACTCTGCGTAAGAGAGGCATCAGCTGATGATCGGGAAGGACGCTTCGTGGTTTCTTCTTGGGGCGGCACTTCAAGATCAGTGAGGGAATACATTGCGCAAAGCAGCAGATTGCTATGCCTAGTATAATCACCCCCACAACCACTTTGAGTACCGTCTGGAGCCACCCCCACAGAATCCACGACCACATCCAATTCCACAATGAACTCCACCAAGTTCCCCATGCAGAACCTTCCCTTATGCCCTCGACTATGGTGTGGAGGGCCGTGAGCTGACTCTGTACCTTGCGGGAGTTGTCAGTAAGGTTGAAACAACACATACCATGGAAAGATTCGCAACCCAAATGATGAAGCAATAGGAGATAGTCTATAGCCGCTCTATTGTCAAGAATGGCATGGCGAAGCTCCGCCTGCTCCTGGTTGAGCAGCGCTATCGCCAAGGAGGTATGGTTGATGGCTTTAGCTAATCCGCAAGCCAACCGACTAATCCTCCGAGCGTTGCCGACGGCTAAGCCTGGCACGCCAATTATGCTGACTGCCAACGAGACATACTCGGCTGGACTCATAACTCTAAAGCTGCTCTCACATGAGCTGTCTAACTGGGTGGTGCGAGTGTGCCGTATGGGTACTGGAACATTTGTAACATTTGTGCTTGGGGTAACCATATCCTTAGTAGGGAGTAACAGTGTCAAACGACTAATGCAACAAGTAGCATCTGATACATTTGCAGGAATGTAGTTCCACGTGTACTGATTACATGTAAAGAACCAACCAGATGGTAACGTAACATGAGCGTACATTGAGCCAAGCTTCACTGGGTTATTGCAAGTCCAGTTGCCACTGCCGACGTAGAGGCAGCGGCGCCGGGTTCGACCGACTGAGGAGCAGCCGGTCATTCGAGGACAAGTAGAGTTCGGGCTGACCGCCACTCGAGGAGTGTGGAGAGTGGCTGCATCAGCCGGCAAGGTCATGGTGAGCCGCATCTCCCAACGGACGTATTCTGTAGACGCCGCTGGGTTGTATGGGCTGAAAATCCATTTCACAAGCCAGTCCCCATCCCTGGGGTATGCGCCTGGAGAGTGGCACACTGGGATGAGGCAGGTGCTCAAGATTGAGGCAGAACCAATGTCCTGTCTCAGGCAAAAATCGGACTGGTTGACGAGGCCCGCCAACCTTTCCCAAATGTTGTACTGCATCCTGGCAGAGAGGTCTCCGCCGGGCACCAAATCGTTGGCCTTCAACAAGGTAGCCTGAACGCCTCCCCCGCAAGATAGGGAGAGGATCAGGATGATGGTAACTGCCATGGAGTTGGCATGAATCTGGGCGAAGACTGCAGCCACGAGGTTCTCCGGTGTCGGCTCCCTCTCCTCGCGCTGGATGGCATCCTGGGCCTCATGGCAAAGGGCCTTGACCATCCCCCAGGTGATCTTTGGCGCTGTCATCTGCGACCGCTGTCTCTCCCGGCGGGTCCTCTCAGTCAGGGTGAGGTCCTCCATCTCCGGGATCGGACTCGGATCGGCCTGGGTCCACGCCATGTGGTTCCAAGTGAGGCTTGACACACCGAGCTGGGATCCAAACGACACCTGTAGGAGACATAACTGCAGCATACCCTCTTCCCCAGGTTATGAGTGGCGCCGGGCCCCTCCAAGAAGGGTCCGGTGGCACCCGGTATCGGACCATCGGTCGCGGGAGAGCTTCCGAACTGCAGAAGTGCTTCTCCTGCGGCGTACAATCCGAAAAAACATTAAGGTGATTGTACGTGAACAATACCTTATTCAGACAATGCTGTGCCTGAGCCTGTGACTTGGGGAGGGCTGGTGGCTCCCCCCTTTCTGTTTGTTTGTCAATATAGGACTTGAGTGTCCGATTGACCCGTTCCACAATTGCTTGCCCCTGCGGATTGTAAGGAACGCCAAAAGTATGCTTAATGTCCCAAGTGGCCATGAAGGCGGCCAGCTGCCTAGAGCAGTAGGCCGGGCCGTTATCGGTTTTCACGTGCCGACGTTTGCCCATGGCCGCAATGCAGGAAAGGAGGTGCTGCTCCACTTGGGAAGCAGTTTCCTCTTTCTGCGCCGTTACCCAAACGAATTGAGAAAAGGTATCTATGCAAACGTGCATGTACTGCCATCTGCCAAACTGCGGAACATGTGTGACATCCATTTGCCACACCTGGTTAGCCTCTGTCCCTCGTGGGTTGACCCCCCACGAGGGCCCCCCCGGTGCCCCTGCACAATGCTGGCAAGAGCGAACTATGCCTTGGGCTTGAGAAAGTGGCAGATTAAACTGCCTGGCTAACGCTTTGGCATTTTGGTGAAAAAATGCATGACTCTGAATTGGCGTAGTAAAAACACCTAACACTGAACGTTGCTGAATCTCCTTTGCCGCCGCATCCGCTCTGCTATCGCCCGCGGAAATCGGACCCGGGAGGTCCTGGTGACTTCGGATGTGGGCAATATAGAGCGGCTCCGTGCGGTTTCGCAAATGAAATTGAGCAGTGAGAAACAGACTAAGCAAATTCTTGTCTATCGCGGGAGTGATGTATGCTCCCGGTAGACTGTGAAGCAAGTTCCTAACATACTGACTGTCTGTAATGATGTTTAGGCGTTCCTTGGCGAAGGTGCGCAAGGCAAGGTTCACCGCCGCCAACTCTGCCTGCTGTGCGGACTTCTGTGGAAGAGTTAACAGCGTGCACCAAGCCTGGCCCTCCTGCCAAGTCAAGACACCATATGTGCGACCACCATCAGTAAAAACTGTCCTGGCCCCCTGAAGTGGAACCAGCGAGAGCAATTCGAACAAGCTGACTGTCTGCGTTTGAAGTGAGACAAGTCTGGGGTCCTTTGGCAAGTGGTATGCCAAGCATCCGGTGAATCCTTCCAAAGCGATTGGAACATAAGAACATAAGAACAGCCTTGCTGGAACAGGCCACAGCCCATCCAGTCCAGCATTCTGTCTCACACAGTGGCTCACCATTTCCTTCAGGGTATTCCTTAAGCAGATGCCTGCTTAGGATTCCCTGGAAATGATATTGAGAGATATCCTGCCTATCTCTCCAACCCGGAGGTTGTCCTTAAGTATCCATAATTATAGCCATTGATACTCTTGTCCTCCATGAACTTGTCTAATCCTTTCTTAAAGCTGTCAAGACTGACAGCTGTCACCACTTCTTCTAGCAGGGAGTTCCATAGACCAGTAATCCTCTGGGTGAAAAAGTACTTTCTCTTATTTGTTTGAGAACTAGTACCCAAAAGTTTCATGGAGTGTCCCCTAGTTCTAGTGTTATGCGATAGGGAAAACAGTTTTTCCTTATCTACTTTGTCCACACCGTGCATGATTTTATAAACTTCAATCAGGTCACCTCTTAGACGTCGTTGTTCAAGAGTGAAGAGGCCCAACCGTTGCAGCCTCAGATGGTAAGGAAGGTGTTCCAGTCCCCTAATCATTCTGGTTGCCCTCCTCTGCACTTTTTCCAGCTCCATAATATCCTTCTGGAGGTATGGCGACCAGAACTGTACACAGTATTCCAGGTGGGGCCTCACCATAGATTTATAAAGAGGCAAAATGACACTTGCTGACTTATTTTCTATACCCTTCCTAATGATCCCTAGCATTGAGTTTGCTTTTTCCACTGCTGAGGCACACTGGGTTGACACCTTCATTGAGTTGTCCACCAGGACACCAAGGTCCCTTTCCTGGTTTGTCGCAGAGAGTTCAGATCCCATCAGTTTATAAATGTAATTGGGGTTCTTTGCCCCAACATGCATCACTCTGCACTTACTAATGTTGAAACTCATTTGCCACTGTTTTGCCCACTCCCCCAGTGTCGAGAGATCCCTCTGGAGCTCCTCACAATCTCTCACAGTTTTCACTACCCTGTATAATTTAGTGTCATCAGCAAATTTGGCTACCTTGCTTTTTACTCCTACCTCTAGATCATTTATGAAGAGGTTGAAAAGCAGGGGTCCCAGTACTGAACCTTGGGGGACCCCACTCTTTACTTCCCTCCACTTGGAGAAGTGTCCATTTAGTGCTACCCTCTGTTTCCTGTCCCTTAGCCAGTTGCTGATCCAGGACAAGACCTGTCCCTTTATTCCATGACTGGTAAGTTTATTCAAGAGCCTTTGGTGTGGGACCTTGTCAAAAGCCTTCTGAAAGTCCAGATAAACAATGTCAACTGGATCCCCCTTATCCACATGCTTGTTGACACTCTCAAAAAATTCTAACAGATTAGTGAGGCATGATTTGCCCTTGCAAAAGCCATGTTGGCTCTCCTTTAGCAGCGCCTTCTCTTCTATGTGCCTATTAATTCTATCTTTTAGGATGGTTTCCATCACTTTACCTGGGACACATGTCAAACTGACAGGTCGGTAATTCCCTGGATCACCCCTGGATCCTTTTTTGAAAATTGGTGTTACATTCGCTACCTTCCAGTCATCAGGCACAAAGCCTGATTTGAGGGAAAGATTATATATTTTGGCTAGGAGATCAGCAATTTCATCTTTAAGTTCCCTGAGAACTCGTGGATGGATGCCATCTGGTCCTGGTGATTTGTTAGTGTTTAGTTTAACAAGACATGCAAGGACCTCCTCCCTGGTTATTTCTATCTGGCTTAATTCTTCGGTTTCCCTCCCTATGAAGATAGGCTCTGTTTTGGGCATGTGGCCTCTGTCTTCTTCAGTGAATACTGAAGCAAAGAATTCATTGAGTCTCTCTGCAATCTCTGTTTCCTCTTTAATAACCCCTTGCCTTCCATTGTCATCTAATGGTCCAATGGCCTTCCTAGTTGGGTTCTTACTTCTAATGTACTTAAAGAAGTCTTTGTTATTTCTCTGAGTATTTTTAGCTATACGCTCCTCAAAGTCTTGCTTTGCTTTCCTGATTGTTGCCTTGCATTTGTTCTGCCAGAATTTATGTTTTTGCCTGCTGTCCTCATTCGGACAAGCCTTCCATCTTCTAAATGAGCTTCTCTTGCTCTTGATCACTTCCCGAACAGCTCCTGTAAGCCACATTGGAGTCCTCTTGGACCTGGCAGTGCCCTTTTTCCTTTTGGGTATGCATTCCAATTGAGCCTCTGTTATTGTTTTTGTAAACAGCCTCCATGCCTCTTGGAGTGTTTGGACTCTCTCAATTTTCCCTTTCAGCTTCTTTTCCCTTTCAGCTTCTTTTTCACCGAGTTGCATTAATTGCTGAATCTGTTCCTTGGTGAACGGGACTACAATTTTGGCTAAATCATGCCCTGAAATGTCCCTAGCTCTCAGCCTTCCTCGGTAGACCACCACGGAAACCAACTCTTGGGGAGGAACGATGTTCCGGGAAGAGGTGTTCGGCAAGTACACCCATTCCACGATACTCGCCCCTTTCTCGGAATCTATTCCGAGCGCTCCAGTGAACATGGATCCTGCTCGAACGATGTACAAATTCAAGATCGGAGCATATGGCTCTGGGGTGATCCTATCTACCCACCTCTGGCTGAGAACCTGGTTGACTTTCTCGAGAGCCAAGCGCGCTTCTCGAGGAATTTGTATCCGGTCTGCTGGCTGCTTACCTAAAGTTAGCAGCGAGAAGAGCGGTTTCAAAAGATCCGTATCCAATCTGAAATACGGTCTGGCCCAATTAATGTTCCCTAAAACCTGCTGCAATTCTACTAAGGTGACTGAATCCTGTAAGTTGATCTGAGGCAAAACTGGTGCTGCGAAAGAGCGGAGAAGCCGATGACCCAAGTATGAGAAGGGCTCGGTTCTCTGCACTTTCTCCGGGGCAATGAGCAACCCTTTCTCCCCCAGGCTGGCCTGGAGGTCAGAAAACATTTCGCTGCCGAGTTGCGGCACCGCGGCCAAGATGTCGTCCATGAAGTGACAAACTAAAGCTTTTGGGTAAAGGTTTCGAAACTTTGCCAGTGCGTTGTGAACATAAATTTGGCACAGGGTGGGCGAATTGAGCATGCCCTGTGGCAAAAATTTCCACGCGTAACGCTGCGTAGGCTCACTGTGGTTCACAACCGGCACAGTAAAGGCAAACCTTTCCCGGTCCCTGGGGTCTAAGGGAATCGTGTAAAAACAATCCTTGAGATCTACGACTAGGATCTCCCACCCCTCGGGAATCATATTAGGATTTGGGATGCCGCATTGAAGCGGACCCATTGGCTGTATACATTTATTGATCTCTCTGAGATCGTGGAGGAGTCGCCACTTCCCCAACTTCTTTTTGATGACAAAAATTGGCAAATTCCATGGACTTGTGGACTGCTCTATATGTCCTGCGTCTAGCTGTTCTTTAACCAGTTGTTTTAGGGCGACTAATTTCTCTCCCACTACTGGCCATTGTTCTACCCAAACCGGCGTATCGGTGAGCCATTTAAGTGGCAACGCCATTACCCGAAGGTAAGCGTAGCACCGTACTGCTGTAAAATATCTCACCCCCAAAGGTTGATGTGCACATCAAGAATGTGCGGCCGAATTACCGCCGTGCCGTCAGCCTTTGGAATTGTGACTGTCACCCACTCCCGGCTTCTAAACGCTTCCTGAATACCGCCTACCCCACACACATCGGAGACCGGCTCAATGGCCCACTCCCTTGGCCACTGGCTTCTGCTTATCACGGATACATCAGCTCCGGTATCTAACAGGCCTGAGAATGATCTATTATTCAGAAATACCTCGATAACTGGGCACTGCTTCCACTCAATGTTGGTCTCGACTGTCGCTAAGACCTGGTATCCTTGCACTGCCTCACTGGCACTCGAGCGGTCCTCTGACCGGGACTCTGAACTGTCCCTGAGCCTTCCCTGGCTGTCTGCTGGCGAGTGACAAGGAACCATGATCAGTTGCGCTAACGTGTCTCCCTTGTGAATTGTTTGGGGCAGGTGAATCCAAAGCTGAACTTGGAGAACGCCTGAAAAATTGGAGTCAACGACTCCTGGAATTACAAGAATTCCGCGTGCTCCTGCTACACTGCGGGGCAAAACTAAACCTATAAAGCCCTTGGGCAGTGGACCCATGTACTGAGAGTCCACCAGATAGACCGTGCCTGGCAGGTCGCATGTAACGTCTGCCTGACAAGTCAAATCTAGCCCTGTACTACCCTTGGGGCTGGCCTGTGCCCTCGCAGTGCCTGGAATGTGACCTGAATCTAGTCTAGCTCTGGCGAGCCTTGAATCCGGGAAGTCTCTGTTTGGACCGGGGCCAGAGACGTGCCCGCGTGCCGGTTTCCCGAACTCGGACAGTTTCTGGCCCAATGGTAGCCTTTCTTGCACTTCGGACACAGGGTGTTTGGAGCCTTGGAACGGCCGGAATTTTGTCCACCTCCCTTGGATCGGCACTCCCTAGCGAAGTGACCGATCTTGCCACAATTGTGACATGCTCCTTGGTTCTTTCCTTTAGGTCTTCTACCCCCTTGCACCGCTGCCGCTAGCAAACCCATCTTGTAGGATTCCATGCCAACGTCGGCGCAAGCTCTAATCATGTCCGTGAGAGTCAAGTCGGGACGATTGCCCAGTGACTGCAAGATTTTACGGCAGTCTAAGTTGGCATTGTCCTTGGCTAACTTCATCATGAGCTCTTGCTGGGCTTCCTCATTATCGATCTGCCTACTAATCGCCTCCTCCAAGCGATTGATGAAGTCCTTGTAGGGCTCTTGGGCTCCCTGCTTGACTGCGGTGTAATTCTTAGCCGCTTTGCCGGTCGCAGGGACCTTGAAAAAAGCCCTAAAGGCAGCCTCTGCCGACATCTGGAGAGTGGTGAGTGGCAAGTTGATCTGGGCATCGATGGATTCGAAGGCACCTGAACCATATAACTGGTCAGGAATTACTGCGCCTCCCATCCTGGCAGCCCTAGTTTGAGCCTCAAGGCGGAACTCACTGTCCCAAATCAGGTACTGGCTAGGGTTGAGCATCATCCGCATGACGGCTTTCCAGTCATGTGGAATGAACATGGTGTTCTCGCACACTTGCTGAAGCGTGCCCCTAGTAAATCGGCTTTGGAGCCCTGTCTCTGAAATGGCCTTCCGTATAGCCATGAGCAGCTTATACGGGACTGGTGAATGAACTATCTTCTGGGCCCCTGTGAGGGCATCCATTTCTAAGCGAATTGGACAAATCTGACTAAGCTCAGCTAGTTCTTCCGCTGGCAATTCCCCCTTCCTGATCTCTTCTTCCACTGTGCGCTGAAGGGCACTCTTAGTAACCTGGGAACCTGGAACTGTCAGAGAAGCGCCTGCGCTCCCCATTCCTTGCATTCTGTCGGTGACGTCTGCAGCTGTCACCGAGGGAAAGTTCCCTACGCTACTCTGCTTAAACTGCAATGACGGATAGAGCGCCGTGGGCGCCGATGGCTCGGCTGGCGCTGGGGGTTCTTTGGCCTCTACCCGGACTGGTTCTATCTCCGCTAAGAGTTTCCTACATTTGTCCCAAGTGCGAATTACGCCTCCTGGAGCTTTCGGGGGTTGCTGAATGCAGTCTCCTATCTGGTCCCAAAGCTTAAGGGTTAACGTACCTACTTCTGGGTAAAGCAGGCAGTGTTCCCTTAGGTACGCCAAAAGTCTCGGTAGCTCTCTGCTGTGAAATCTTAACTGAAACACCCTGGCCAGGATTCTAAACTCCTCTTCACGAGTTTTTTGGCTAGCGGACGGACGCTGTCGCTGAGGACAGGTCCCCATATTACCTGCGAAGGGTCCTCCGAAGTTTCCTCCTCGGGACGGGTCGACGCGTCTTGGGCAAGTAATAGGTTCTGGCGACGATTCTCTGGGTAGAGCTCGGAGCGTGGTCCCCTACCACGGGCCCTCGGTGGCCTCTGCGCTGTCAGGGCTCACAGCTGACCCTGCGGAACGCGTTTTTCCGTAACCTGCAAGCCGCCGCGAAAGCCGGGAGCAAACTGTAGGAAGCCTCTCGGTAATGCCTCGCCGCTTAGGCCGTTCTCCCGACCGGCTGGTTTACCGGCCGAGCTGCCGCGCTGTCCTCCGGGACGAGTGGCCGCGGTTCAATCGCAGAACCGGGCCGTGTGATTCTCTGAGTAGACCGCTCGGGAGTCGCTTACTCACGAGTAGATCACGTCGGGGTCACCAGATGTAGGAATCGGGGCCGCTGGGGGCCGGAGGTCCCGGAGGAGACTGATCAAGAAACGATACGAGGCAATATGGAGCGTGATCAGATCAGTAGTTTATTGAGGGAAAACTTCAACATATATAGGAGAAAAGCGCAACGGTGGCAAAACCGTCATCTGACAGAAATCACATCACCTGTTTACTCGGGTTAATTGGGAATCTCTCTGGGGGAAGTTAATTAACTGGGACAAACATTGACATGGGAAACACCATTGTCCAAGGATTAAGCTGGGGTAAACATGGCTTCTATTTGCGTCTGGGATAAGACTGAGACTCGGAGATGAGTGATTACTCTAATGGGTAACTGAGTCTGGAGAAATGCTCTCTCAGTGGAACCGCTGGTCAGGTCAAGGAATTGGGTGAATCAAACCCTATCATTTATCCACCCCCCTTAATTTCTCTGCCCGCAGAAACCACCGCCGGGAGCCTTCTCACCTAAGCGGCCTCTGCAAGGGCTGTTTCCATGCCAGATGGGCATGGGGAATCCATAGTGCTACCCTGAGGAGCCAGGTCCCCCGCCCCCCTTGTCCATCCATTATCTGACAAAGACATTCTTTTTCAGGGAGTATTTTAAGTGATAAGTAGGAGTTGAGGAAATGCTCCATTTATAAAATTTAGATATTTTGAATGTTTTTCAATGCTTCTTAAAATATGTTTTTAAATTATTCTTAATCATGAAAATGTTTAATTTTGTATGAAATTTTAATTGATTGTTGCAATATTTTAATTATTGTCAGCCATTTTGAGGCCCCTATGGGGAGAAAGACAGCAAACAAACAGACTTGAATAAATTGATAAACACCATTGAAACTTGAATGAGTTCACTTGATTAAAATGGGTTTACTTCATTCTGAGTATAGATCCCCCCCTACCCCCCCCCCCTTACATTTCAATTGTACATAAAATATATCATTTACAGATATATCATTTACAGGCCACCACCCATATTTTGCATTACAGAGTACACAGTTTACTTTTTAGAATCTATTATTCCAAAATGAGAATAATGTAGGTGTTGTGTTCTAATAGTGTAACCTTATTCATGTGATAACAATGTATCTTAACTATGTAACCTTTCCTACAAGTAACAATATAGTCGTCAGCTGTATCACCATAAACCCTGTATTAGGACGCGAGCTAATAACCACCAGTGGGCAGCAGCGAGCGTCCAAGCTCTCTTGGTCCATACTCATCAATAGCCACAGCGCGGAGTTTCCCGCCACTACCTACACCTGGACAAGAAGGGCGTGACCAGCAATGATGTCACGCAGACAATAGCCAACCGGCTATCGTGGAGCCACATTCGAATGTTTATCACTGTATATATAGAGCTTTGCATCCGCCATTACCTCATGTTCCCTCTGCCCACCATGCAATAAACCTGAGTTAAACCAGCCCATGGCTGTTTCCTGTGTCTTGGTTCTCATACACTAAATTGGCGACGAAGGTGGGATGATGGATCCCCAAGGAGCCAGGGCACAGAGCGGTTTCAACATTACCAAACCGCAAGACTGGGAACTCTTTGAGATGGATTTCCAGGCGGCACTGGTGGAACTCAAAGTCAAAGACGACGAGGAAAGGAAGAGGGCCATCCTCACCAGAATGCTTGGGATAGAAACCAAGCGAACGCTGGTGAGCATTATTGCACCGAAGAAGATGAGTGACTTCAAAACCGAGGACATTATGAAACTGCTGCGTGACCGGTTCCGACCCTCGAGGGCAATGTTTCCCGCTCGGAGCGCATTTTGGAGGCGAGTCCAAGCGCCGGATGAGTCGGTGGAGACCTTCGTAACAGCCATGAGAATAGCCGCCGCCCCCTGCAGATGGGACAACCTAGAGATGGCCCTAAGGGACGGCGTTCTTTGTGGCCTGAGGGACAAGGAAGTGCAGCGCAGCCTGATGAACAAGGAGCCGCCACCCACGCTGGCAGAGGTTGTGGAGGCCGCGGAATCCGCGGAATCCACGAATGCTGGGGTAGACGAAATGCACCAGTGGCGTGAGTGGCGTCCTAGGGCCGGCAAAGCGGAAAATTCGGTGCACGGCAAGTCCGGACAGTCGGTGCACGCAACCCGACGAACCTCGAAGTCGTCTACGGAAGGCAGTGACGGCGAGGAGGTCCAGAAGGTCCGAAAAGGAGGGCGCCGCTGCGATGGTTGCGGAGCGGCCCATGAGCGCGCGAAGTGCCCATTCAGAAAAGCCGAGTGTTACAACTGCGGCCGTCGGGGGCACATCGCCAAGGCGTGCAGAAATCGGAAAGAGGGCCGGAGGCACTCACAAGACCGTTCGGCCAGACCGGACCGTCCACCGAGGTCCAAAGATGGCGCCCGGACCATGAGGAAGCAGGACGGCGTGGGCCGCATCTCGGACGACAGCGAGGACGACGCCCCCGTGTTCAGTGTGGCCGCGGGACAACCCCATTACTTCGTCGAGGTACTAGTACAAGGGGCCCCTATTAGGATGGAAATTGACTCGGGGTCCTCCTATTCTATAATTCCCCAGAGAGAGTTCTTGAAAATCGACCCCCACGTGCGGCCCAAACTTAAAACGTTGAGGTCCACGCTACGAGACGTGCAGGGGAACAGCATTCCGGTGTTGGGGGTCGGGAAATTTCGGGTCCGTTTTAAGAAACATTCTGCGGAACTCCCTCTAGTTGTTCTCAAAGGGGGAAATTGTAGCCTCCTCGGGACTCAGTGGTTTCAGCCTTTGGGTTTGTTCATAGGGGGGGTGCATGCTGTGGGTGCGGATCCAATAAAAGCGGTGTGCGACGCGCACTCCGCCGTTTTTAAAAAAGGACTGGGAAAGTTCAAGGGACCCCCTGTAGCCTTCGACCTAGACCCGGAGGTCCGCCCGATAAGACTCAAACCACGCAGGGTGCCGTTCGCACTAAAGGACAAAATAGAGGCGGAACTGGACAAACTGGTGGACCAGGGGATTCTTGTTCCTGTTGATTCCGCGGAGTGGGAAACTCCAATTGTTACAGCACTAAAAGCTAATGGGGAGGTGCGCATTTGCGCTGATTATAAGTGTACAATTAACAAGGCAATCCGCCCTAATGCATACCCGGTGCCGGTGGTCAGCCACCTTCTGGCCAGGCTGAATGGGGGAAAATGTTTCGCTAAGCTCGATTTAGCACAAGCCTACCAGCAACTCCCTGTAACTCCCGCCACGGCAGCGGCACAAACTATAGTTACACATAAAGGGGCGTTCCAGGTGTCGCGTTTACAGTTCGGCGTGAACTCGGCACCCGGCCTTTTTCAGTCGATTGTGGAACGCCTCCTGAAGGGGCTGGAGGGAGTGTTGTGTTATTTTGATGACGTATTGATAACAGGGGGGAGTGAGGCCGAACTGGCAAAGAGATTGGATAAAGTACTGACTGTGTTCGAGAAAGCGGGGCTGCGACTGAGGAAAGACAAATGCGTATTTTTCGAAACAGAGGTTGAGTTTTTAGGGTTCCGTGTCACACCCGAGGGAATTAAACCGTCCAAATCCAAAGTAGCCGCCATCAAGCAGGCTCCTCGCCCCACATCCAAAACCGAACTACAGTCATTCCTGGGGCTCCTAAATTTTTACCATACCTTCCTTCCACGGAAGGCGTCTGTGGCCGAACCGCTCCATCGGTTGCTTAAAAAGGAGGAAACATGGCTGTGGGGTGACGAGCAAGAGAGGGCTTTTAAAGAGTTAAAGCAACTCCTAACATCCGAGGCAATCCTAACTCATTTCGACCCCAAACGGCCAGTGGTCTTAGTTTGTGATGCGTCCCCGGTGGGGGTGGGGGCAGTGCTTTGCCACGCGTTGGACGACGGAAGGGAGGCCCCGATAGCGTTTTATTCAAGGTCCCTGTCGAAAGCAGAACGGAATTACGCACAGACCGACAGGGAGGCATTAGCGATAGTAGCGGGAACCAAAAAATTTCACGATTTTCTGTATGGTCGCCCGTTTACGATCGTGACCGATCACAAGCCTCTGTTAGGAATTTTCACTGCAAATAAGCCCACGCCACAGATCCTGTCCCCGAGAATGCTGAGGTGGGCTATCTTCCTCAATGCATACCAACATGAGTTGGAATACCGGCCCGGAAAGGAGATCAGCCATGCAGACGCACTCTCACGGTCTCCTCTGCCCTTGTCGGGTGACCAAAAGGCAGGGGTAGAGAGAGACCACCAGGTATTGTTGATAGAGGTCCTAGAGTCACCCCCAATAGTACCAGCCGACATTGCCAGGGCGACAGGCAGGGACAGAACGCTAGAGAAAGTAAGCTCATGGGTACAGAAGGGGTGGCCGGCGTCCTCCCCAAGTACGGAATTCGACCCATTTTTTCGGAAGAAAATAGAGTTGTCCATAGAGAGGGGGTGCCTTTTGTGGGGCCAACGGGTGGTAGTCCCCACATCCCTGCGACCGAGGGTACTCAAACTGTTGCACGTCAGCCACCCGGGGATCGTCCGTTCCAAGGCGCTGGCCCGGAGTTACTTCTGGTGGCCCCAGCTGGACACAGACATAGAGCACATGATCGGCACTTGTGAGGCATGCCAGGGCTCCCGACCAGAGGCGGCTCGACTCCCGCATAGGGAATGGGACGCGGCAAGGGGGCCGTGGTCCAGAGTGCACATAGATTTTGCTGGCCCGTTCCGAGGAACCCTCTTTCTCCTGGTAGTGGATGCGTACTCCAAGTGGCTGGAGGTGATGCCGGTAAAGAGCACGTCCTCCACCACTACAATTAACCATCTAAGGAGAGTCTTTTCCACGTTCGGTTTACCCTACACTCTGGTCAGCGATAACGCTAGTTGTTTCACGTCCGCTGAGTTCAGGGCATTCATGGAGGCAAACGCCATTCGGCACGTCACATCCGCGCCGTTTCACCCGGCCACGAATGGCCAAGTGGAGCGGTTGGTGCGGACAACAAAGGATGCGCTGAGGCGCATGGGCTCGGGGGACCTGAATCACCAAGTATGTCAGTTTTTATTAGCGTATAGGGTGACCCCCTTAGCATCCGGATATTCGCCGGCAGAGCTGCTGATGCGGAGAAAGCTGACCACGCTTCTGACCAGGTTAGACCCAACGAGGGTCGAGGACAAAGGGAAGAACGTAGGGGTAACGGTGTCGAAAGGTTTCGCCGCCGGTGATCCTGTGCATTGCAGGAACTACGCCAGCACAGGGCCAGCCTGGGTACCGGGGAGAGTTGTAGAACAGACGGGACCAGTGTCATATCGGGTGGAAACGAGCACCGGTCTACTCTGGAGGTGGCATGCAGATCAGCTCAGGAGCCGGGTTCCCAGGAAGCAATCCACGGACGGCATGGAAAATGCCTCAGCGTTAGGGTTCTCCTCCACCCGCTTAGCCCAAGGAGGAGACAACGAAGGGCAACAGTCCCAAACAAGGGGGGGAAGCAGCGGTTCCGACTCAGATCCTTTTGACACGCCAGCCCTATCCGATCCCGGGGAAGAGGGAGAGGAGTTTGCGACTGCTGCCCCCGAATTTGATTTTGCGTTGCCGAGCCGGGGGGGTTTTTGGGAGTGTTCCCCCACCCATCCAAGCGAGAAGAGGGGTTTTTCGTTAGCCCCCAGTGCCCCCGGTTCTTCCCAAACAAAGCACACACCTCCCATAAAAGCCGCAGAACCGCGGCAAGTCACTAACAAGTCTCCCTCTCCAATTACAGGACAGGAAGCCAGGGGACAAGGAGAAGGTAGCAAAACCGGGGCAGGGCAGCCCGCACCGAGACCCCAGCGTGTTCGAAATAAGCCATCTTGGCTGAGAGACTTCGTCTCATCCTAGGGGGGAGGAGTGTTGTGTTCTAATAGTGTAACCTTATTCATGTGATAACAATGTATCTTAACTATGTAACCTTTCCTACAAGTAACAATATAGTCGTCAGCTGTATCACCATAAACCCTGTATTAGGACGCGAGCTAATAACCACCAGTGGGCAGCAGCGAGCGTCCAAGCTCTCTTGGTCCATACTCATCAATAGCCACAGCGCGGAGTTTCCCGCCACTACCTACACCTGGACAAGAAGGGCGTGACCAGCAATGATGTCACGCAGACAATAGCCAACCGGCTATCGTGGAGCCACATTCGAATGTTTATCACTGTATATATAGAGCTTTGCATCCGCCATTACCTCATGTTCCCTCTGCCCACCATGCAATAAACCTGAGTTAAACCAGCCCATGGCTGTTTCCTGTGTCTTGGTTCTCATACACTAAAGTAGGATAAGAACAATCTAGTTTTCTCTGATTTGTCACTCACATGCATAGCTGATTAATGAAGTTAATCATGTTAAAATATTCAGATTAACACTCTGTCTTATTATAGGTTAGCAAGAAAGCCTTCAGAGATGATAAATGATAAATACGCTTGATCCCTTGAAAATGAGCACTTGTGGATTCTTACTGTTCAAAGCCAAAGTGGACAGACCAGCTTCATTAATTAGGTGTGTGTCTAATTTTTGGAACAGTTTTTAAGAAAACACAAAGTGTGCTTTAAAACCCTCTGTATTGCATAGGTCTGTTGACAAAGGATATTTACAAAATATGATTCATAGCATCCTCACCCTATCTATTAAACTAGGGGTTCCCAACCTTTTCAAGCCGGGGGCCGGGTCACGCTCTCTCAGTCAGCTTCAAGGGCAGGATGGCCATTTTGCCCTGCCTGCATGATGCGGTGGCCATTTTGTACCAACAGCTTCAAAAGGGCAGCCATTTTGTTTCTCGAATGCCAGTGGAGAGGTGAGGGCCATATGAAATGGTACCATGGGCCGGATCTGGCCCATGGGCCTTAGGTTGGGAACCCCTGTATTAAACCATCAAGATATGATATGGGAAGACTTTTCTGCAGTCGCCTGTCCTTAGAAGAAGACACTGGGTGTCTTATGGTGTACTTCCCTTTCTTCTTCCCTTTAAAGACAAATGCCACCCAACTACCACTTAAGCAGGAGGGCATTTGAAGAGATTCTAAGTAAATGGGGAGCTAGATCTCTGTTTTAGCCTCTGCTGGACACAGGAGGCCAGGTCCCTGACTCATATTTAGAAAGGAGAGGAATCATCACCTCCATATCTGAACTACAGAGCTTGGGACATTAGCTTCCAAAATGCTTTGCCACCCCCACTCCCCACCCAGCATAGCAAGATAGGACAGATAGGGCTAATAATATCCATCAAGAGGATATATACTGGAGCATACCTGTCAAGCGTGGCTCTGGACAATTCGGGACCTGTGCAGAACTGTTCTGCACAGGTCCCTTCTACACATGCGTAGAAGCCTTCTATACATGCGCAGAAGGGACCTGCGCAGAACCGTTCTGCACAGGTCCCTTCTATGCATGCGTAGAAGCCTTCTGCAATCCCCTTCTGTGCAGAACCCTTCTGCGCATGCATAGAAGGGTTCTATGCATGCGTAGAAGGGTTCTGCGCAGAAGGGGATGTGCAGTAACTACTTTTCCCCACCGTCAAATTACTGGATGGCGGCGGCTCCGGGCACGAAAGTAGGGAAAGCAGCGCTGGAATATGCAAAATTCCGGCCAATACGGGATATTTTGACCGGTATGTACTGGAGTTGGTCTATTACTGTTGGCATGGGTGAAAAACAGTAGTATTGTTCAAGGCAGAACTGCAAAATTCCTACAGAAATATCATTTTCACAGACAGAAAACCTACCAGCATTAGACTATTCTAAAAATTAGGAAATATATCAATATACTGTATATAGACTATTGCTGATGCATTGCAAAACTAAGAAAATCTTTTATTTGCCTCTTCATAAAGGGCTAGTTGAGAACCCTCCCTCAAACAAAGTTACCACCACTGCAGGCAATTTCACAACTGACTCTTTAAGATGAGGCAAAGCAATATATTATAATTTTTATAATGATACAGCATATCAGTGATAACTTATATACAGTAAAATAATCACTTCCCCTGTTCTCTGCCAAGCAGGGGAAGTGATTAATTTGCCAAGAAGTGGCTCGCTTTTTAAGCTGCTTCACAATATTGGCAGATTCAAATTGGAAGGCTTACTTTGGATCATTTTAGAAACCATACACACTGGAACTGATCCTACTTGCACCAGAAAAGTAGAAGCCCTGTGACATTGCCAGAAAGGTTAATTCATGACTGGTCTAGGGGAAGGCTGGTTTCTCTAGTGAAGACATCTGATCACCGTCTTTAAGAGCATACCAGTCCAATGAACTCCTGAGACATTTATTTCTGAAATACCTGCTTCTACCTGTCTAAGTGGGGTTTTGAATTGGGGATGGGAGTCATATCTGTCAAGCGCGGCTCTGGACAATATGGGACCTGCGCAGAACTGTTCTGTGCAGATCCCTTCTACGCATGCATAGATGCCTTCTACGCATGCATAGAAGGGTTCTACGCATGCATAGAAGGGACCTGCACAGAAGGGATGCACAGTAACTACTTTTTCCCCGCCAACAAATTATGGGATGGCGGCGGCTTTGGGTGGGAAATGAAGAAAAGTGGCGCAAAATTACGGAAAATCCCGGCCAATACGGGATTCTTGACAGATATGATGGGAGTTCATACCTTGACATTATGTCTGAGTGGCTGGTCATGGCAAGTTTTTGTTGTTCTGACAGTAGTTTAGGCATCAACAAACTGCAGAACCAGTGTTTGAGAGTTCATATCGCCACTGTGCTTCCTTGACAGGGGCTGGACTCAATGATCCATTGGCTCTCTTCCAACTAAACCTTCCAGCTCTCCAGAAAGAGAGAGAGAGATATTATTAAATCAACTATTTCCCTTTTTTCAAAGTTAAGAAATGTGACTTAGCTCAGTTGTATGTCCATTTGTACAGTTTGTATGGACATAAATCTGTTTTCAATGGGAGTCACTTTCACCCTGTGTTCTCAGTCCTGCTGTAGTCATATGTAAGGTGGAGCTGCACGTGACTAGTAATAGGTGGAAAGGTGTGTGGAGGCAAACCTACCCACCAACAATTATCTGCGACTGTGTTCCTTTATTTATGTACTGGGTTTTTATTCCTGTCTTTATTTTAAGAAGTCCAAGGTAGCATGCATGATCCCTCTTCCATTTAACCTCACAGCAAACCTCTGCAGGTTGCAGGATGGTGGCTGGCTGGTTCAAGCCCACTCAGCAGGCCTCACATTTGAGTGAGGATTTGAAGCTAAGCCATCCCACTCCTTCTCTGACACTCTAACCATTACATCAAGGATTCTCAACCTTCTCAAGCCAGGGGTGGGGTGATGCTCTCAGTTAGCTTCAAGGGCCGGATGGCCATTTTGCCCTGCCTACATTTATTTATTTATTATTCGATTTATAGGCCACCTATCTTTCATCGGCGACCCAAGGCGGCTCACATAAAATAAAACATCTTGTATGTTAAATACCCGTTGCTAAATCAGTAAAATCATTAAAAATTTATAAAACCCATAACCCCTTAATAAAAAAAACCCAACAGGCTAAACGAGCCAGCCAGGCTGAGATGTGCTGCCAGATGCACCCCATGCCTGCTGGCAGAACCAGGTTTTTAGAGCCTTCCTGAAGGGGTACAGCTCTGCCTGGAGGTGCAGTTCTGGTGGCAGGAGGTTCCAGAGGGCCGGGGCCGACACCAAGAAGGCTCTCCTCCTGGTCCCGGTAAGATGTGAGTCTCTGGCTGACGGGACCACCAGAGAGCACCTACGATCCACCCTTGTAGACGGGTCGAAAACCTTGGGATGATGCAGTCTCTTAGATATCCTAGTCCACTGCCATGAAGGGCTTTAAAGGTCAAAACCAGCACCTTGAATTGCACCCGGAAGCATACTGGCAGCCAGTGCATCTCCCGTAGCAGTGACGAGCCACGGGCATAATGCCCGCTCCCCATCACCACCAAGGCTGCTGTGTTCTGGACCAGCTGTAGCTGACGAATGGTCATCAAGGGCAGCCCCATATAGACCGTGTTACAGTAGTCCAATCTGGAGGTGACCAGAGCATGGGTGACCGTGAGCAAGAAGTCCCAGTCCAGAGGCGGGCGTAACTGACGAATGGTGTGGAGCTGTGCAAAAGCCCTCCTAATCACGACTGCCACCTGCTCTTCAAGCAATAGTCATGAGTCCAGGAGGACCCCCAAATTACATGCCGGGTCTGTTTGGGACAAAGAGGCCCCATCCAGCACCAAATATGGTAGCTCCTGGGATAACGCAGGACCCTGAACCCACAGACACTCAGTCTTGCCTGGATTCAGCTGAAGCCCATTGTCCCCCATCCAGACCCTCACAGCCTCCAGGCACCTGGTTAGGACTTCAACTGCATCGCTTGGATCACCATGAGCCGAGATGTATAGCTGAGTATCATCAGCAATGATGATACCTCACCCCGTGGGAATGGATGATCTCCCCCAGCGGTTTCATCTAGATGTTAAATAGGAGAGGTGAGAGCACCGAGCCCTGAGGCACACCATAATGAAGGGGCCTAGGGTTGGACATCCCAGCCTCCAATGACACTGACTGGGTCTGGCCCTTCAGAAATGAGGAAAACCAGGACCACACAGTGCCCTGGGCCCCCAATCCTCTGAGCCGGCCCAGAAGGATACCGTGTTCGACGGTATTGAAAGCTGCTGAGAGGTCAAGAAGAGTGAGGACAGATGGATTGCCCCTGTCCCGCTCACTCCAGAGATCATCCATAAGCGTGACCAATGCTGTTTCGGTACTGTAACCGGGCCTGAATCCTGACTGGAAATTATGGGGGTGGCCATTTTGTCCCAACAGCTTCAAAGGGGGAGGACATATGTTTCTTGAATGCCCTTGGAGGGATGGGTGTCCACATGAAATGGCACTGTGGGCCGGATCTAGTCCACGGGCCTTAGGTTGGGAATCCCTGCATTACATGAACCTGATCCTATCTGCAGCGGTACATGATAGCCACGTGCATTCAAAGCTCACCTAATGTTGTACAGTACATGCACAGCAATGTGAGTGGATAATCAATATGTATCTGCAGTCACATCCAGCCTGGCCTGGGCATATGTGGAAAGTTGTATTATATACAGATGTCTCATGCTTGTTTGGAACAAATATGTTTAGAGGTGGTGTCTCTAGAAAGCAAGTAATAAAGACACATGATTGTGGCAAGAGCACCTGCATTGTGGTTAATGTTGGCAAGGAGGAAAACAATGGTTCCTCCCTCAAGGACATACAAAGGACAGGATATGGAGAGGTGGATGAAAAGGGCAATGCCTTTGTGCGAAAGATCCATGCTCGCCCAATGTGTGGCTTGCCTTGGCTTGCTTGACAAAACAAGCTGAGTCACATGGCCATACTGTGCTCAAATATATTAGAGAGAACTGAAGACTTATGGAGGAAGCCAGCTGTGTCAACTAAGCCTTCCTCAACTGTGTGCTATTTTTCAATTTCAATTTTAATTTATACCCCGCCTTTCTCGGTCAAGGCCAACTCAAGGCGGCAACAACATATCAATATCAACAGTACAGTATAATAACATAACAATACAATATATAAAATACAAAATACTGTACAATATCACAAGTGCAGCAAAAATACATACAATTACAATTTCAGAATAAATAAATAAACAGATTACAGGTTATAAATTAGAAATTACAATTACTCCAGCCCCAGGTGCTCAAACTTCCCCATGGCCAATGCCAGACTGGGGAAGGAGTTTTGGCGGGGCGGCAAGGCGGCAGTTTTTAAAGTCCGTGGTGCACTCAGTCCCAGGTGCTCAAACTTCCCCGCGGCCAATGCCGGACTGGGGAAGGAGCTTTGGGGGGGCGATGGGGTGGCAGTTCTAAAGGTCCATAGTACACTTTGCCCCAGGTGATCAAACTTCCCCGCGGACAATGCTGTACCAGGGAAGGAGCTTCTGCTTGTCTCCTGCTTGTGTGCACAGAATGGTCACATCAAAGGGTCTTTGCTTAGGAGACACTCTGGGAAGTCATTGTTCCATGGCACATGCAGAGGGACAAGATAAGGCTTGTGTTGTGTGTGCTGGTCTGGGGAGTGGAGATGGTGTGTCAATGCAACTCCCTGTGCCAAGGCTTGCCTCAGACACCAGCACGTGGCACAAACATGAAGCTACGCCCAACACCGCCTGCAGTTGGCATCTAGGGACTTGCAGGTGATCTTATACCATGCATGAAGATGAGTGGCTTTAAAACAGGCATATTATATTGGTATGGGGTGTGAATGAATATTCAAAAGCTAGACCTTCCCAGTAGTTAATTACAAAGGCACATGCATGCCGATTGTGAACGGACACAATACTCTGTGCATGGGTGTCTTAAAGAGCCCTGGTGGCACAGTGGTTAAACTGCTATATTGCAGCCCAAACTGCTGACCTTGTAAATTCAATCCTTCCAAGGTTGGTAAAATGAGTACGTTGGAGGCAAAATGCTAATTACAGTACCTTGTGAACCACCTAGAGAGTGAACTAAGCACTATGGGGTGGTATATAAGTATAATTGCTATTGCTCTTATCCTGTACACACATGGTGTGTTCTTCTGCCTTTCCCCCCCACAGACCACATTTGATTGCATCTGTCATGAGATCTGTTGGTGAGATTGATGTTTATTTTTACCAAACTATCTGCAGGAGCAAATCTTCATTTATTTATTTGTTTGTTCAATTTCTACACCGCCCACTCATCCAAGGCCGACTCAGGGTGGTTCACAATCACAAAGTAAAAAAGCAATAAAACATATACTGTCATCATAAAAAACAATTAAAACTAATTAAAACTACCCACCCCATAAAAGAGTGCTAGAACCTAAGGGGGAAAGATTCTGCTCTGTACCAACCACCCAATGGGGGTCACCCTTCCACCTGCACCCCATACTTGGCCCGCCAGCCAAGTTTTGAGTTCTTTTCTGAAGGGCAGCAGTTCTGTCTGGAGCCGTAACTCTGTTGGCAGGAGGTTCCATAGGACCGGTGTGGACACGGAGAAGGCCCTCCTCCTTGTGCTAGAGAGGCGAGCCCCTCTAGCTGATAGTACAATTAGAGAGCCCCTCCGGTCCACTCTGGTTGGATGCAAAGACGTTCTTGGGGCGTTCTCTTAGGTATCTTGGCCCACTAACTTTCTCATAGGTATCCTGGCCCACTACCATATAGGGCTAATTCAGGGGAAACAGAGTACCACCCTTCTCTACAGAAGGTTATTGGGGGGGTTCTAGGAATGTGGATGTTCCTTTTAGGCAGCAGATTATAAAGTAGAAAAAACAACAATACAGAAATGTGGAGAGATTTGAAAATTAATTTAAATTTAAAAAAAAGAAATGTGGAGAGATTAGCCCAGTCTCATCAAACAACACCTTCACTGGTTTTGTACACAAATTTGATCAACATCACTTTAGAAGCATTAATAGTAGAAAAAGATATCTTTACCTATCATCTGCACTTACAGTCCAAAGGAAAAAGGAGAACATTGAGCTTCAAGCATGAAGGAGCTTCTGCATGCTTTCTGGTCAGAGAGAGAAAGAAGGCTCTATCAACAAACAATGGAAGTAACAATCAGGAAGGCGGGGGGGGGGGGCTTGCCTTAAATGCCAGAGGTGGTTAAAGAACTTAGCAATCAAATTAGTGGCAAAGGGCAATCATATTAGGCTGTAAAGCCCCCATCCTCCAACACCTAATGTTAGTTATTATAGCAACAGAAATACAAAAAGGACCTAAATATCAGATAAAGACAAGTTGTATAACTGGAGCCTTTCCATGGAGAAAACAGATTATGGATTCACAATATATATGTGCATGAGCATATAGATACCCATGTGAACTGCAAGTAGAAAACTATTGTATCAGTGAAATGGCTAACTAGGATCCACCTTCACCCTAATTTTCTAGGTAAGGTTTACTTGCTAAATAGGCTTATTCTCTCATTCAAGGCCGACGGGAAATTCTCCAGGCATGGGCGCGCATGCACAGCACCCCCTTTGCGCATGCGCACCACTGCCTCTGACGGGCACACATGCGCAGCAACCCCCTTTCCGGCTGCTCCAATACGGGATGACAGCGGGAAAGAGCGGGAAAGAGGGGCAAAATGGTATTTCCCTGCCAATATAGGATACCTGACAGGTATGCACCCAGCCCTAGACCTAAGTGCACATGAAATTCAGAGTGCTTCTTCTGAAAGTTCTCCTGTTCTAGATCACCTCCTGTTAGCTCCCATGCTTGTGCTCACTATCATGCTGAGCCTTGAATAACTACCTCACTCTTCATCAACCTTCCTCCTCCTCTTCTCCCAAATCTCTTCCCAAGATCCCTGACTTTAATAGGCACTTACCTGAACCACCCTAACCACAGCTTACGATCTTGTTACCGGACGCTTCCACCCACATTCCTTATGACTAGTCTCTGACCTCTCTCCCTGTTTTGTATTTTTAATATAGCCTGACATTTTTCAGTCTGGACAATGCCTTATATAACCACTGGCAGTAGGCAGTAGGTGTTCAACAGCAGGACTAAGCGCAACCTGGGCATTGCACTTTTAAAGACAATTGAAACACAATAAAATTGAGTTATTTCCTCTTGAACCTTGATAACTAACTTGCGGCTGGCTTTTTGTGTACAGTTTAAAAGTGGTTTCCAAAACAGGCAGACCAGCTGGGCAAACTCTGCAAACTAACTCTGTATGTGTTTGCACTGGGGGTGTACTATGTGGTATTCATAGTCTAAATTATAGCGTGTAGCAGGCATGGCCCAAGCACACCTGAGGGGCACAAAACAAAGCAGCTGTTTCTTCATTGTGGAGAGTTAATTTGGTGTTCTCCATAGATGGCCCTGCCAAATGAGCCACACCTGGTTTAAAAGACTAGGCACAGTGATTTATTTCATTGCCGGACCATGAACGTGCCTATGTTTGTGTCAACTCAAGCCACGGTCCTGCCATGACTTGCTCCAACTTGTCCTTCTAATGCTGCTAGATTACTCTCAAGTGTTCTTGGCTCCCAAGTTATTGTTTTCAGTGTGGTTTAGATAAAACATCCCCATAAAAACTGAGTCTCATGAATACCCTCTTTCCAGCCCCCCCCCCCTTTAGTAATTCCATTTCTTGCTGCCAGATAGCTCTGAGTTCACTTTGGATAAAAGAATATGTTGTGTCAGATTGCCGAGTCCTGCGTGTTGACTTTGGCAGTCCTGGTCAGTGGAGGATGATATGTGGCCCTTCAGAGTT
Source organism: Bradypodion ventrale (assembly GCA_035047345.1). NCBI lineage: Eukaryota > Metazoa > Chordata > Lepidosauria > Squamata > Chamaeleonidae > Bradypodion > Bradypodion ventrale. The sequence goes on along the minus strand of JAWDJE010000003.1, from coordinate 284,662,536 downwards.
TGGTTGCATTGCAGCAGGGCTATGGGATGTTCCAGTCGAAGCGGAGGAAGATCCCATGCTGCCCACCAATGTTCCAGGGTGAGTGACTCAACAAAGTTGCAGGGCCCTGTCTTCTTAAATGTTCATTGAGAAATAAATGTTTCAACATATTTTTCTACCTGAGGGTTCATTTCCACCATCCCACATAGAGCAGGCAACTCAAATCATAGTTGAATTTTGCTTCAACACAGGCAACGCGTTAGCCTCTGTTTTTAAAAAGTTATTATGGACTCTGAAGTCTCAATTTTTGTCCTGGTTTTGATCAACAATACATCTGGCACCTCCACCCCTCTAGAGCCCCTCCAGACTTGATTATTGTAACACGCTCTATATGGGGCTGCCCTTGACGACCATTCGGAGGTTGCAGCTGGTCCAGAATGCGGCAGCCTGGGTAGTGATGGGGTGCGGGCGTTATGTCCATGCCTCGCCTCTGCTTTGGGAGCTGCACTGGTTACCAGTTTGTCTCCGGGTGCAATTCAAGGTGCTGGTAATGACCTTTAAAGCCCTACATGGTAGTGGGCCAGGATACCTAAGAAAAGTTCGGTTTCACTTACCAGTGATAACTTTCGTTCTTCGAGTATATAGTTTGTGAATACACACTCATGGGTTATGCGCCTGCGCAGAACAGCCGATCGGAGGCTTGAAAAGCTATTGGTCAAAAGTTTTGGCGGTAAGACCGCCCACCGTACCGCCCACCCTGAGGCGCCCGCGCGCCATTTTACCTCAGTTCCATACTTAAGCCAAGCACAGGATAAACCAACTGATCTCATCCGTGCAGCTCAAGAGGGGAGGCAGGGTGGGTAGTGTGTATTCACAAACTATATACTCGAAGAACGAAAGTTATCACTGGTAAGTGAAACCGAACTTTCTCCTTCGTATAGTTTGTGAATCCACACTCATGGGAGATTAGCAAGCTCACACTTACTTGGTCGGTGGGCAGTCGGATGAGATGATCCCACGATGAGCTGAAGATCCCCTAGGTGGACCTGTCAGGGGCGTTGAGTCCGGAGCCCTCTGGTGAGGACGACACGGCCAAGCCTGGCGTCCGCAGTGGCTCTGGTGTCCACCCTGTAATGCTGGACAAATGTGGAAGGTCTGGACCAGGTGGCAGCCTTACATATGTCCTCAAGCGGTGTGCCCTCCAGAAAGGCAGTGGATGTGGCAACCGCCCTGGTGGAATGCGCCCTGACATGCGGTGGAGGTGGCAGTGAGGCTGACTCGTAGGCCAGGTAGATGGTAGAGGTGATCCATTTGGAGAACCTTTGAGCAGAGATGGGTTCACCCTTGGACTTTCCCCCATAGGCCACAAAGAGGCGTTGCGACTTCCTGAACTCTCTAGTCCTGCTGGTGTAAAACAATAAAGCTCGTTTCACATCCAGCGTGTGCCAAGTCCTTTCTTGGGCGTTAGTGGGGTTCTGAAAGAAGGTTGGCAAGGAGATAGTTTGTGCCATGTGAAACTTGGAGACCACCTTGGGCAGGAAGGTGATGTCCGCTTGGAGGACGACGCGGTCGTTGAAGAACTGGAGAAAAGGTGCGTCTGCTCGCAGGGCAACCAGCTCACCAGCTCGTCGTGCAGACGTGATAGCCACTAGGAATGCCGCCTTCCATGTGAGGAGGCGAACATCGGCGGTAGCCATGGGCTCGAATGGGGTCCTGGTGAGCGCGTTGAGCACGGTAGACAGTGACCATGGAGCCGTAGGAGTCCTGACCGGAGGGAAAGCGTTCCGTAGTCCCTTGAGGAAGCGCTTCACCGTTTGGTCACGGAAAGCCCCAGCAGCGGGCGAACCAGCCGGGGAGTGTGCCACCACTGCTGCGAGGTGCACTCGGATGGAGGTGATGCTAAGGCCAGACTCCGCCAAATGGAGGAGGTATGTTAAAACGTCCTGCAGTCCCGCCTGCGGGGGGGGCATGTGCTGGGAAGCCAGGAAAGCACAAAAGCGCCTGTATTTGGAAGCGTAGGACCTCCTTGTGGAAGGGCGCCGCGCTAGCTCGAGGATCCTGGACAGTCTGGGGTTATCCTCCACGCGGTGAGGTGGAGGCTGGGCAGGTCCGAATGGTGCAGCTGGCCGTGCTCCATTTGGAGAAGCGTTGGTGACTCCGGCAGTGTGCGATACTGTGACGACATGCGCAACAGTAGCGGAAACCAGGGTTGGCGCGGCCATGCCGGCGCCACCAGAATTGCATTGGTTCTGTGTTGGTACATCCTGGTGAGTATTTTCTGGACCAGAGGAAACGGAGGAAAGGCATAGAGATAGTCCTGATCCCACCGTTTCATGAAGGCATCGCCTTCGGAGTTCAGTCCGATGCCTGCTCTGGAGCAGTACCTGCTGAGTTTCCTGTCGGACTCCGATGCAAAGAGGTCGATGCTCGGCGTCCCCCAGGCCTCGCAAAGCGACCGGAACACCCCGTCGTCCAGCTCCCATTCGTGGGTCGTCGAGGTGAGACGGCTCAGGTGGTCTGCCAAAACATTCAGTGTGCCCTGAATGTGCACTCCAATTGGGAAAATGTGCCTCTCCAGGCACCATTCCCACAACTGCACTGCGAGGTACAGGAGGGTGGTGGACCGTGTTCCTCCCTGCTTGTTGAGGTACGCCACCGCCGTGGTATTGTCCGAGGCCACTTGAACCGCCTTGCCGGTGAGCAGCGTCTCGAAGGAACGCAGGGCCTTCCAGATGGCCAGCAGTTCCAAGTAATTTATGTGGTGCACCGTTTCGTGTGGTGTCCAGGTGTCGTTGACCGTGAGAGTCCCGCAAGCAGCGCCCCAGCCGAGGTTGCTCGCGTCGGTCAGTATCTGCAACGAGGGTTGCGGGGGGTAGAAACTCTTTCCCGTGGCCACGTTGAGTGGTGTAGACCACCACAGCAGTTGGTCCCTCAGTTCTGGAGATGGGGTCAACCGTTTGGACTGGCTCTCCCGAAGTGCGTCGAACTCGTGAAGGAGCCACGATTGCAGGGACCTGAATTTCAACTTGGCATGGGGAATCACTGCCGTCGTTGAGGCCATCAGGCCTAGAAGTCTCTGAGCCTTCTTCGCCCGGATGCACGGTTTGGTGCGTAGTTCGCTCACCCCCTGCGCAATGTCCTGTAAGCGTTTCTGGGGGGCGTAGGCTCTCGTAGCAAGCGAGTCGAGTACCGCTCCGATGTACTCGACGCGTTGAGAGGGAGTCAACTTCGATTTGGTGAAGTTGATCCTGAGGCCGAGACTCTCCATAAGGTGGACCGTGTATTGTGTGTCCCGAATGGCTGACGATTTGGTGGGGGAGACGATCAACCAATCGTCGATGTACGGGAAGACCCTGATGCTCCGTTGACGGAGGAATGCAGCCACCGGAGCCATGCATTTGGTGAAGACCCGCGGTGCCGTGGCCAGACCGAACGGTAAGCACCGGTACTGGTACACGGAATTGTCGATACGGAAGCGGAGAAATCGTCTGTGTTCCTCGAGGATGGAGACGTGGAAGTAGGCATCCTTGAGGTCTATGACTGTGAACCAGTCCCCTTTGTTGATGAGGGGGAGGACGGTCTGCAAGGTCACCATCCGGAACTTCCTGGTGTGGATGCATTTGTTCAGGCGGCGCAGATCCAGGATAGGGCGAAGGCCTCCGTCCTTCTTCTGGACCACGAAGTACCTCGAGTAGAAGCCGTTGTCCCAGTCGGACGGTGTTACCCGCTCGATGGCTCCCTTGGAGAGAAGGGTTGATATTTCTTCCTCCAAATGGGGGGACGAGGTGGTGAGACGATGTCTTCCTACCCGAGGCACCCGCACGAACTCGATGGCGTAGCCAGAGGACAAGATCTTTAAGACCCACTGGTCGTCCGTGATGCCCGACCATACCTGGAGGAAATTCCGGAGGGGGAGGTACGGGATGTGGAGCGAGAGAGACTCGGCCGTCGCAGCTTCAAACGCGGGGCTTGGGCCTCGCGCCCGAACGTTTGTCCTGTCCGTAGGGTCGGTAACGGGGTTTGTGCTGCCGCCGTTGTTTGTAGGAGCTGGATCTAGGCTGCTCCGTCGGTCCCTGCTGCTGCGGATTGCCCTGGAACCGCCGTGTGAAGGGCTGGAACCTCGGCCTGGCGGAAGTAGCCGGCGCGGTGAGCCCCAGGAACTTCGCCGTGGAATTGGTCTGGCGCATCTCATTCAGGACTTTGTCGGTGTCCTGACCGAAGAGGCCCTGCCCGTCGAAGGGAAACTCCTCGATGAGCTTTTTCATAGCGTCATCGAGGGAGGTGTCCCTGAGCCAAGCATGGCGACGGAGGTAGATTGCGGAGGCCATGTCTTTTGCCGCATAATCGTTGATATGCCGGGCAGTGCGCATCAGTTGCTCGGCGACGAAGTCCCCCTCGGTGGCCAGTGCGTCAATCCGCTTTTGGGCATCCGCGGGCAGTTTCGCCATCTCAACCTTCACCTGCTCCCAGAGGTGAGATTGATACAGGCCCATGGCGGCCGAGTAGTTGGCGGCACGGAAGAATAGGGAGCCGGTGGCGTAGAACTTACGCCCCACCGCGTCCAGTTTCTTTCCCTCCGGCGTCGATGGGACCGGAAACCCGCTGGTGGCCGTCCTATGCTGGAAGGCCTTGACCACCAGGGAATTCGGCAGGGGGTGAGCCTGCAAGAACTCGACGTTCTCGTCCAGGACCCGGTACATGCTGTCGAGCCTGGACGAAACGGAGTGGGCCGCCAAAGGTTTCTTCCACGTCGCCCTCGCCGAAGTCATCATGGAGGGGAGCATGGTTATGTGGACTGGCCGCACAGCACGTCTGTCGAGCTTCGCGGTCATCTGATCCTCACCCTCCAACGGCGGTTGATCGACCTTGAGGTTGAGTGCGGTGCCCAGCCTTGTGAGCATGGCGGTCAGTGAGCGTTGGTCCTCACCACGCGGTGGGTCCACTGAGCCGATAGCCTGCTCCGGCGTGCGCTCGGCGTCGACGTCTCCCTCGTCCTCCTCCGACGACGAGCTGGACTCATCGGAAGACGAGGGAGGCAGTCTTTCATCCACGTCGGGACCGCGCCAGTACGGCCTGGGCGGGCCGGCGGGATGGGATTCCACCGCCTCGACGTCCGGACCACACCATGACGGGTTGGGTGGGCCGGCGGAGCGGGCACTCGACCCACGAGAGGTCGGTGGGGCCACGGCAGGGCCGGGATGCCCGGGGCTTGCGGTGGTCGGAACCGGAGCCGCAGAGGCCGCAGGCATGGGGGCTTGGAGCTTGGCCGCAAATGACGCCATGACCTGGAACATCTCTCGGACGAGGGCCATCTGAGATCCGTCCGAGTCCGCTGGAGGCAGAGCCCCGGTAGCCGGCGGGTTGGTGGTCCACGAAACGGTGGGTGTCGAAACGGTGGCCGGCGTCGGTGTCGGCGAAACGGTCGTCGGAACGGTGACGACCGCGTCGTCCGTCGGCGTTCTGGGCCTTGGAGAGACGGAGGCCTGCCTCGGCGAGCGGTTTCTTCCCCGAGGAGGAGAGGGGAGCACCTGAAGTGGGCGAGCTGGAGCCCCAGCCCTGCGTCCTTTATCAGGTGACCCGGAAGACGACCGTCCTCCCCAGATGGAGGATCCCGGAGAAGGACATCGGGCAGTCGAGAACGGCGGCGAAGGCCCGGGAGAGGCGGGTGTGCGCGGGGTGGGAGGAAGCGACCGTATCTTCTCCGACCCATGCTTGCGCTTCTTCTCTCCGTTCCTGTCCTTCTTTTTCTTCTTCCTAATCGGAAGCACGGAGGAAGAAGCCGGCGGCGGCTGGGCGGCGGCGGCTGGGCGGCGGCGGCTGGGCGGCAGCGGCGGATGTGGAAGCGGGAGCGGCGGGAGCCAGAGCGAGCTCCATCATATGCGCCTTGAGGCGATTGCTTCGGTTCTGCACCGCGAGGCGCGTAAACTTTTTGCAATGCGGGCAAGACTGGCTCTGATGCGACTCTCCCAAGCAGAACAGGCACAGGCTGTGTCCGTCGGAAGCTGGGAACTTCTTAAGGCAAGCCCTGCACTGTTTAAACGCTGCAGCCATGAACCGCGGAAAAATTCTTCCAGTGGAAGTTTCTGGAGGCGAGTACCCCGAAGGGCGGACCAGCCGCCACCCCCTTGAGGGGGGAGACGGTGATCGATGCGAAGAAAAATTGGCTACTGAATCCACTCGAAAGAAGAGACAGAGCCGGGGTGGCGATCCTGCCCGGAGGACAGAATCACCGAGAAAAATTGTTGAAATTTGCCAAAAAGACTTTCCCTCAGAAGGGCGAAAAAATTGAGGAAGCTCTCAACGATCGTTCTGCTGCTACGGCGGAAAGAAGAGAACTGAGGTAAAATGGCGCGCGGGCGCCTCAGGGTGGGCGGTACGGTGGGCGGTCTTACCGCCAAAACTTTTGACCAATAGCTTTTCAAGCCTCCGATCGGCTGTTCTGCGCAGGCGCATAACCCATGAGTGTGGATTCACAAACTATACGAAGGAGAACCGCATTGCCCCAAGGGAGTCTGCCCGCCCCACCAGGGCAGACCAGAAGTGCTCCCTCAGTGTTCCATCGGCTAGAAGGGCCCGCCTCTCTTGCACAAGGAGAAGGGCCTTCTCCATGTCCACCCCAAACATGTGGAACCTCTTGCCAGCAGACCTACGGCTACAGACATAATTGCTACCCTTTAGGAAAGGACAGAAAACCTGGCTAGCAGGCCAAGTATGGGGGTCCGACGGGGTGTTGACTCCCGCTCGTTGGCTCTGCTAGAAGCATATGTCCCTTTTTACTGTTTGGTGGGAAGGGAGGGTCTTTTAACTGTGAGTTGGTTTTAAATTGGTTTTATGGAAGTTTTTTAAAGGGGATTTTATAGTTTTTTATGTGTAAGTGCGCCGCCCTGAGTTGCCCTAAGGCAAAAGGGTGGGATATAAATCCAATTAAATAAAATAATAAAATAAAAAAATATGGCTTTTCTTTGCTAACTTGTACCAGCACTCCTGCGTGGTCCTAACAAGACCTTCAGAAAGCCACAAAGATAAAACAGGTGGGTGCTAGTTGAGACCCTGCATAGGTTTTGGTTAAGGATATTAGCCACATTGCACCTTAAAGACTAATGATTTTTAAAATTGATATTCAATTGCTGTCCCTATCCTCAGATGTATTCAAAGCAGTGGCTTGCAGTCCATGAAAAGCTACAAGATTCTTTATTTTTGCTGCAACAGACTATCACTGCTGCTGCCTTGGAAATAATCACAGGCTAATTCCAACGGCAACCTTTTTATTTTGCAGCCTCTGGGTCTCAGATTGTTGAGATCAAATTGCAGGGATGAGATTGCTTCTCTTTTTGTGCTTGTGAGCTAACCAAAAGCATATGGCTGGACAGTGAGAGAAGGAGAGCCAGAGGAAGAGCCAGAGAGATCAACACGGGCCAGATGGATGTTTTGTTTGAATATGCCATCAGGTAAAAGTAAAGGTCGCCCTTGCTCGAAAGCCAGTTGTATCCAACTCTAGGGTTCAGTGCTCATCTCTGCCAAGGAGCCAGAGCAGTCTGCGTCTGCAGATGTTTCCATGGACATGTGGCAGGTATGCCTCAACACCAGAGTGCATGGAATGCTGTTTGACTTCTCACTGAAGTGGTACCTATTTATCTACTTGCAATTTCTTGCTTTCAAACTGCTAAGTTGGCAGGAGCTGGGACAGAGATGGGTACTCACTCTGTCGTGCAGTACAGTGATATCTCGCTTAAAGAGCATAATGCGTTCCACAGGATTGCTCTTTAAGCGAGTTTGCTCTTTAAGTGAAACACCATTGTAAGTGACCAATTGTGACTTCTGGTGGGGTGATTGTGAACTCCGATTTAGTTGTTAAGCGAGTTTTTGGTTGGTTTTAGTTGTTAAGCGAGGCGACCATTCTGCTCTTTAAGTGAGTTAGTCTCTAAGTGAGGCGCTCTGTTTATGCGAGGTTTTACTGTACTTGAGAATCGAACTCTGACCATCCAGTCAGCGAGTTCAGCATCTTAACCACTTAAGCCACCACAGTTCCTATAAACCAGCAAGCGACTCTTTTTCCTCCATGTTTGAATGCAGAGCATTCTATCAAGCTTCGCGTGGACCTATTTTCAGGCTCATTGATTTCAGTGCATCTAGTATAAATATGACTAAGCACGGTTCCAACCTCCAGTATCCTAAACAAATCTCATGGCAAAATGTTGTGATGCTTGTATTGGATACAACATGTTCAAGAGATTTCCCAGGCAAGAAGCAGTGGCCAGGACAGCCTTCTACATCCTCTGTGTTTGTCCCAAAGCCCTTCCTCCTACAATTAATGAAACCCAGTGACTCATTTCACCTCTTGCCTCTCCCAAACTCTTTGACTTGGGCGGCAGGCTAATGCTGGTAAGTCAACCCGCCTGTACTGGCATGACTGTGAATAACAGAGAACAATTCTCTTTTCAAAAGAGTAGGGTCATCATTTATGGAGCTTCTTCCGTTTCTGTGTCATTACACCTGGACTTTGGGGAGGCTGGATACCTTCACCAGGGCCGCCATCAGAAATATCTGGGCCCCATACTGAGCAATCCTATTGCCCCCCCCCCCTAGTAATGTCATATCTATGGCTGGCGGCAGCAGGCCCCTGTCAACTCCGGGCCCTATACAGCAGTACGAGTAGAGTACTGCCCTGATGGCGGCCCTGACCTTCACCTCTAGTGTCTCTTGTTATTTAAGAAAGAGAGAAATGCTAGATTTGTATGCTGACATTCAAGCAAAATGTTTCAGTTCTCTGCTGATAGTCAAATAAGGTTGAGGATTTTGACAAATGAACAGGAAAGCCACAAAGGTGCAGATCCACAAGAAGCTGGTGAGAAGTTATCCTTGCCCAACCTTCATGGGCATAAGAAAAAAAGGTGATAAAATGAAATCATTCCCATAATGGAAATCAAAACATCAGAAGGAGTTGCAACTATGTATCTGTATGCAATTTGTACACTGGCATGCTCCTATTTTCTTTTGTCCCACTGAAGCTTTTGACCACATTCCAACAAAGTTAGGTGTGCTTGACTTGGAACACTTTCCTACACAGTGGAGCTTTAATGTGACCATCAGTACACAGTCTGTGTGATTGCAGACACAGCTTTTTGTGTGTGCAATGACCTCTTCACATTCACAGTGTGACAGTGGATACAGGCATTATTATCTCCTGTTTGTAACTCTCCTATATTTTCCCACCTCTTCTTTCATCCTTTTTGCTACCATATAAAGACTTCTATGACAGGGAACAACAAGTGTAGGCTGCACATTACTCACTGCTGTCTCCTAGCAGGTGGGGAGATTCTGGGGATAGTGCTCCCCTCACTCACTCACACCTACCAGTACCTCAGGCAGCTGTTGTACTCTGCCTCATGGTAGGACCAAGCTTTGATTCTTCCCACTGATGGGGACATTAGATTCGAAGCAATTTCCTCAAACCCATGTAGTGAATCTATGGGGGTTTCAGATAGAGTGTTGATCATAGTGGCTCTCTGCCTCCTCCCTGACCTTGACAAGGGTTTCACCTTATATTACTGGCTATGTATAATCTTTTCCCACAGGTACTTCTGATAATTTTTTTAATGTGGAGAATTCACTAGAAAGTAAAGAGTACCCACTAAACATTGGCATAATGAAAATATTATTGGAAACTACCCTATCACAACGGAAGAGCTGGCTTTGACTGACTGACTGACTGACTGATTATTCTTATCAGCACATTGCACAGTACAATACAATGCTTCTGGACTGTGGTGGGATTAAAAAACTTTTGCTACCTGCTTTGTAGGCATGGTATGGTGGGCGTGACCAAGGGAAAAGCCCTGCGTTGCACCCGAATTAGGACTACTGTACTTTATTTTAAAACTTGGATGGGCAGGACCAGCCGGAACTTCTGCTACCAGTTCTGGCACACTGGGGCAAACCTGCTGAATCCCACCACTGGGAATGCCCAAGTGTACTCAAACTGCCTTCCACTTAGAAGGCTCCTTCTATGTTCCTCAATTGACTGCCTGCCTGCCTGCCTGATTGATTGATCACATCTGAATTTCAGTAACACATCTGAGGGTGAGATGCTTGAATATTTGAAACCTCAATCCAGGTAAAACATATACACACTAAACAAAATTGCAACAAATTGAGTGAAAAACAACCAGTTGAAAATGCAGTTATTTAAACTTCTTATGTAAATAAAAAGACAAAGGAACATTAGCATCTACAGCTGTTTCTTCCAGAAGGTACCCAATTGATCTTTTGAAGCCCCTGAAGGTTCTTCTCAAGGGACCAGTGTTAGTGAGAAAAATAAACAATGGATCCAACATTTTTTTCTTCAAACAACGTTAATTGAGGTGTTAGAGCTGTTTCTGGTTCTTTCATTTCAGACTAAGCAAAGCAATCACACTTATATACCGTCCCATTGCACTTAGTGCACTCTCTGGGCGGTTCACAAGTTAGCATTTTGCCCCCAACATGCTGGGTAGTGGGTACTCATTTTACTGACCTTGGAAGGATGGAAGGCTGAGTCAACCTTGCGCTCTGGTCAGGATCGAACTCATAACCTTTTGGTTGCATGAAAACAGTTTAACCACTGCACCACCATAAAAGCAGGAGATGGCTTGAATGAGAGAATAAGCCTATTTAGCAAGCAAACCTTTCCCGTATTTTCACAGGCAACACTTGACAGGTATGGCTGGGTGGCAGTAGCTCTCTACATATTGCTGAGTCTACAACAGGGAATTGTGGGAACTGAAGTCCAACAACAGCTGGAAAGATCACATAGCCCACCCCTGGACAACTGTTATGTAATAGCGCCACAATTTAATCATTTCAAGATCACACGTGACGATAGGTTGACCATGTCAGTCCCAGTCACTATTGTAGCACACCTGAAGTCGAAAAGGTAAATAGGGGCACCATGACATCAAAGTAGTCAGAGTTTGGACTTGCTTCTGAGCTGTTCATCAGGATGAGAAGCAATTCTACACTGATAGCTTTTCACAACATGAAGATAATAAGCATCCTCCTTTGCTAAAGCAATTAAAATCATTAGAAAGATGGGTTGACGTGCTGGTAACTCTGCTCAGCTGCAAAGCTTATTCAGTGGCTTTGGGCCACTGGCTTTGAATTTGATTTGCCTGAGGAAGTGATGACAACTGAGAAGATACTTTTAGGGCCCTTTGGAGGAAGGAAACCATCAAGGCTGATGAAGGGCCCATGATATGCACATGTGCATGGACCTTTTACTTCTGCTTCCGGTGGGTTGAGCCATGTGACTGGCACACTCAACCACGTGACCGGCCCATGGCCCAAAAAGTTTGGGTACCCCTGTTTTACATTCTAAAACTGTCCTCAATGACTATTTGTACAGAGTTTCCAGCAGCTTAACCACAAAATCTGAACATGAAGGAATCTTCCACTATTGAGTGAGCAAAGATGTTCAGGCACAAGAGTTATCAGCTCTCCACTGCTATCAAAGGTTTGGTAAATGAATAACTAAAAAAGCTTCACAAGAGAACATGACATGATTTGAAAACTGAAATAAAATGGAAAAATGCTTCTCCATAACAAAAGCGATAGTCCTCAACTACTTAGTTGCCTTCGATTGTGTTTAACTGCTATGTAGATAAGATTAAAATACTTTTAAAAGCTCCAATTCAATAGAGATTCACCTTTGAACAAGTGTCTCTGTCATTCAGATAAGATCAAATTAGGTCAACTGTGATATTTGTTACTTTCCATGTGTATGCTAAACATTTTCAGCTACTACTGTTTCATGATGTGCAAGCTAAATTTTAATTACTAGGTATAGCATTTATCGATATATTATCTTATCTTAACTTCTTTGATATGTGACAGAAAATGGTATCAAATTATGGCAAAAATGATTTAGCAATAATATTTGTGAAAACATCATATATGTCTGTTGAAATGAAAAATACTAAAGGAAAACTAACATCATTATCCTATGGATGCCTGACAACAAGTGTGTGCAGAACTGTAGCAATATGATATTACTAAGAATTCTGCTATCCCACCACAATTGCAATTACACTGCAATTGAACTACCCTAATAGACAAGTAGATAAATAGGTACCACTTTGGTGGGAAGGCAAACAGTGTTCAGTACACATACCTGCCACATGTCCACGGAAATGTCTGCAAATGCAGACAATACTGGCTCTTTAGCTATAAACAGAGATGAGCACTGAACCCTAGAGTCAGATACTACTGTCTTTTGAGCAAGGGTGATCTCTGCCTTTACTGTAACAGACACTAGATCCATGATGGTGAACCTTGGCACTCCAGATGTTCTTGGACTTCAATTCCCAGAAGCCCAAGTCCCCTGTGAATCCACACAAATGGGTTTACTGTGATTAATCCAGATCGTGCTGCCCTCGTCACTCCCGGAAGCGGAAGTAAAACGCGCCCGTACAGGAGCGACAAAGGCAGTGTGGGCCGGATGAATCGCAGTAAACCCATTCTTGTGGATTCACAGGGGGCTTGGGCTTCTGGGAATTGAAGTCCAAGAATATCTGGAGTGCCAAGGTTCACCATCACGTCTCTAGCATTTCCCCTCTGTTTTATCCATCCCAATATTTTTGAATCCAGATCCTACAGTGCTCCCTCCCAAACTGGATTCCTAGAAAGGAACATGGGCTTTCTTACATACAATTCAGATGTTTCTTGATTCTATGGGTCAGTGGTTCTCAAACTTTGGCCCTCCAAATCAGATTTCAGATCACATAATCCATTATCAGTGGCTATGCAAATTAAGTTTATATAATTTAAAATAAATTTGAGAACTAAAAGTCAAGAACCACTACTAAAGATGTTGTTTGTTGCAGTTGTTCAGTTGCACATCCAAGTCTGACCCTTTGTGGTCCCATGGACCATGGCATGCCAGGCTCCTCTGCCATCTGCCATCCTCTGGAGTCTGCCCAGATTCACACCCACTGCATCAATGATACTGCCTAACCATCTCAACTTCTGCCACCCCCTTCTCCTTTTGCTTTTGATCTTTCCTAGCATCAGGACCTTCTCCAACAGTGAGTTCTCTCTTCTCATTTGTGACCAAAGTATTTGAGCTTCATCTGTTCTTCCAAGGAGCAATCAGGGTTGATTTCCTTTAGGATAGATGGTGTGTTCCAAATGTACCAGAATTCCATATGTAAGAAACCTAAATTCTATACAGCTAAAGGCAAAAATCTCTACCTTGAACAGACTGTGCAAAACTGGATGTTTTCGGTAACTTTCCTTTCTATATCCTGCCTTTGTTACTAATGGAAACAAGAACAATCAAGCACTAAAGCTCACTTCCACAAACCTTATCTGAACTTCTGAGTCACAGCTTGAACTGAGGGAAAAATACATATAGAAACCGTAGTTTCTCACAAAGGCAAATTAGTGATGCACAACCAAATTCTCAGGACCAAATTTTGTGCTTCTGCAATGTGACCACATAATGGTAGCAATTTTCCTCCTTTTACATTGCCTCTAATTCTGCCCAGCAACACACCTGTTATTCCAAAGCTCTTCTTCAGTGAATCACAGGCAGCAAATTATGTGGCATAATTGAACTGTTGCCATGGGACAGCAAGTTAGGAGCTGTTCCATTATCTGCTCAACAAGCTTTATATGTTATTATACAGTTATTATGTTAGGGGTAGAGAATTCCCCCCCCTTCTTCTCAGTTCTGTATACAGTACTTACAACGGACTCCAAATCCACAAACCTAGTAGAATTGATGGTGCTTTGTACACTCAAAGCAATGTAGTAATACTGGTTGTTACAGCACATTGTATCCCCAGAAAATTAGGAATGCAAAGACTATTACTTTCATGTGTGCGGGTGACACAATCCTACCACCCATCACAGAAACAGGATTGTGACAGATCCACTTCGCAGGTTCTTTTTCTCTTTGTTCTTTGGACCAGCCTAAAAGTAACTTGAGCCTGTCTGGCTTTGGAAATGAAATGGAGCATTTAGGTCCCACCCTGAGTTCCTAATGGATTCTTACAATTCAGCATCTGGGACTTACCTAACGAATAGAATGGCAGAAGAGAATAGACTACAAAAGCCTTTTTCAAATATCCTTTCCATTAGCAGTCTCCATTGTGTGGTGTGGTGTGGTGTGGTGGATAACGTGAAGGACGAGGATTCAGGATATGTGAATTTGAATCCCCAGACAGCCATGGAAAACCATTTGTTGGAGGTGCTGCAGTTTGGAAAGGATAAGGCCACTTTTTTATATAAACCTCCCCTTGAAAGCCCTGTAAGGGTCACTATAAATCAATTTTGACTTGACATCACACAACACAAACAGCCTTTCTATTAGACATCATAGGCAATTTTACTGGATCTGAATAACTGGATCTGAACTTGGACAAGGTGCTTGTCAAGACTAAAACTCTCCAAATCCTTGAGCTAACATGGCTATGCTGGCTGAGGGGATTCCAGAAATTACAGTCCAAACAGTAACTTTTCCAAACACTAAAACATCAGTGTTTTGAAGGTCAGTCACAAACTCAGTTGAAAGAATAGAGTTGTTTCCTTCTCACTATATTTTGGAGTGTTACTCTCTTTTCACAATAAACATGGTTATAAACTGAAGCTCCACCAACCCATGCATGTTAGGAGAAAGGTTTGAAGTAAGGAGCCTGTTCCATATTTGTGGGCTCCCCACAAGATAGAGTAACCTATTTGTGCTAGGTTCAACATCCACAAGGAGTCTACATACAATAGTACAGGCCCTCTGCTTTAGACTTCTCCCACCTCCTAAGATAGGTGAAGGGGAGCTACATGTAACAGTGCAGCTTGGAGCAGTGAGTTCAGCCCAATTGCTGCCCTCATATGATAACGCAACACTTTAACATGGCTTACATGTTCCTGAGAAGTCCCATGCAGACTCATGGTCTGAAGTCAAACACAAAAGGGGTAACAAGTTGGTCTTCTATCCTCAGTGGCCACAACTAAAAACATGAAGGTGTGGTCCCATGACACCACGCCTTCTGTAGCCGAGACACTCATCTTTAATTAACAAGTGGGCCTGTGATCTCCTATCAGCCTTGGTAACACTCTTCTCAACTGACAGCTTTAATAAAAAGCTGCGCTAATGGACAGCTATTAAGTTGTGTTCCTACAGGCCTCAGCACTCATGAACAGGCCTGCTGTCTGAACATGCTCAGGATTCTCTGTGGCAACAGAGAAGAATGTTGATTTATTACTAACAACCCTGCAGGCAACGCTCAACCCTTTCATTCATAACTCCTCTGTTACACAATCTTGGTTCTGCATGACAGGTTTACCAGAAAAACAAGATCAACAACCAACTTGTTCCTCATTAGGCCAGGATAGCTCCACAGGGTGGTCTGTGGGGGCCTTATGGAGAAATGCCCCAACCCCTCATCCAACCAGTGCTGAAGCTGATAAATAAACAGCATGCACTGCTGAATTGTATCTTTTCCTCTTCAGAGAAATGGTAAATTGAAATCTGTTCCCTCTAAACCGGCCTTTCAGTTCTATGATATATATTTTTTAAAAAGCCACCTTTCAGAGTTCAAAGCACTGACTAAAACAAGAAACATTTTCTTCTAATGGAACTTCACAACAATACCATACATTAATCCTTCTCTAATGGTTCTTCCACTAAAATATGACAAATGTCCCTTAACTTGAACACTCCAAGTGTTTTGGTGCAACAAATCTCAGCCTCCTCCCAGGTAACACAGCTAAGTGTATGGGTTGAAGGAAACCCAAATGTAAGATACCAGATGGCACAACAAAAGGGAAATCTGATATGACAAACGTATTAGGTTTAGGTCCATATGAGCTCTTTTAATTCACTGCATTTAACTGTATTTTTCCCCACTAACAAGAATCTAACTATTGGGTTTTGGGGATATACTTTTACTCCTCTAAAATTTCAGTTTAGCACTAACTTCTCTGCTTACAAATAATAAATTTTGTGTCAGAAATTACTCTGGGTTGAAATGGTTTTTGCTAGAGAAATTCTGCTCAGGGGACACCTGAATGAGGCTCCTTTCATGTCCCCAAGATCCGACATGCTGCACTCGGGTATTGAACCTTGATCTTCAAGTCTTCAAGCTCAACATCTTAACCACTAAGCCACCATTTATCTGCCTACAGAATACATATCATTTCTTTTGGCCCAAATTACAGGGGAAATGTCAAACTACATATGGTCCATCCAGGGAAGTGCAACGTGGAAGAAGTTAGTTGTAGATCTATTAACAATATCTACACTAGGAAATACACTGCCTATCATATCCTGCTGACACAAACTGAACTAGCAATACCCCCCTCCCCTCCAACCTGTTTTATGGAGCCGATGTCACAACACCAACCAGATGAGAAAAACAGAGTCCTGAGGAATTTCACCTTTCTTAGCAAGTCACTGAGATGAGAACTAGGTCTGCTTGCCAATTGGCAACCACTGTTCCTCTAAGGAACCTTCCCGTCAGGTATATTTGCTATAGAAGTCAGCAGCACTCAATGGACAGTTGGGTAACTTTTAAATGCTTGCTGATGTTATGCGATGATTGCATGGAAGTGCTTAGTTATATGGAACGCATACCTGATATTGTGAAAGACCCCGTAGAAAAACATAGTTGCGGTGCATTTTATTCTGCAAGCTTGGCAGTGTGGCACTGCTCCATAAAGTGGATTTAAATTTCAAAACAAACAGAAAAGCTGTAGCAGGCAAAGATAAAGCCAAGTTATAATTTTATTTCTGGAATTACCAACTCCCTTTTCATGTGAGAAAGAGTGTTGAAAGTCACCGTTTATAACAAGAAGTCTCAGCAGAGTCTGCAGCTTTCTCCAGCCAATAGTCTTGGTTAGTCAGTAAGAAAACAGAAAAACTGTCTCCATCTATTTGCTTACCAACCTTCTCACTGATCTGAAGTAAAATATGTGTTACCAAACCATATGTGTGCATATGTGTGTGTGAATTTAAGTAAACAAAATCAAGATTCTGAAATTTTTATATGTAATATTAACCGTTGTAAATTGAATACTGTACATTTTGCTGCAATTTATATAAAACTCAATTCATATAAAAGCAGAAAAGCCATTTTATGAGCCAAACAGAAGTATTTTATTGATAAAACAGATCAAGTTTTTAAAAAACGCACATTATAAAAGGTGTATTAAAACATACCCAGATCAAGTGTCTCAATTTTCCACAGTAGAAAAAAGACGTATAATGTAGTGAAATACTATATACACAGTATATCTTTATATTAGTTTATCAAACAGCAAATTTGTTTGGAAGACAATTCAGTCCTGTACATGTGGTTCAACAATCTATTCTAAACCATTTAAAAACTGTTCTTTAGAAACTTCAAAGGTTTTTTCTAGTCTTGTTTTTATTATTTTCCCCAGAGCTTTGTTATGATTGTGCATTCAGGCACCCACTTGTATACAGAATCACCTCCTCATGTGTTGCATTCATTCACATCCATACACTCTGAGTTATCCGATCATACATATACATTGTATATGTATAAGCTGGCCCTGTAAGTAAAACATGGATATTTATGCACTGCTCCCTTCAATTAACAAATGAATGCTCACATTTCTTGTTGCAAGCAACAGCTGATAATGGAAATATTGCCCATCAGAAAACACTGAAATGTGTAACTTTGGAATTGGTGTTTCTTACATTCTTTTCCAAGAGTCGCTTGCACATTATGAAACTGACATTTCGATTGCTATTCATATGGCTTAAGGACAGCTATCAATCCAGCATTTTTCTCATAACAGTGCTCATCTTCACATTTACTGCTGCACTGTGGATAAGAAGAGACAAGTATCCAGTTAAACATATCCTTTAAAACAGGAGTTCTCAACCTTTTTAAGCTGGGGGCCAGGTCATGCTCCCTCAGACAGCTTCAGGAGCCGGACAGCCATTTTGGCCTTCCTCCACCACATGGCACTTCCTGGTGTTTTGGAGGCTTGGGGGCACATGAAATGTTGCCATGGGCCACATCCGTCCCATGGGCCACGGGTTGAGAATCCCTGCTTTAAAAAAAGGGTATTACTTTTGCCATCTTTATAAGGCAAGTCATGCTCCATTGCTGCTGAATATCCAGGAACAAACTACAGAAGTCTTTTACATAAGGCTTGCTCCCACATTCATTCCTGCCACACTTCTACATCAACCAACAAGTTTGTCTGTAGGAGGAATATGGACCTTCCTGAAAGATGTAAGCAGACATACATGCCAGAGTAACAGTCAAAGGGAGGGAAAGCCCTTGTTAAAACGCCTACAGTCTCAGGAAAATTAAAAACATCAACAAATGCCTTGTGTCTCACTAAGTAACATCACAAGAGCACTGCTCCTATTTTGTACAGCCAGTTACAAAGGGGTCTGTTGTGTAAGGTGTTGCACGTTTGGAAGGGCCCCATATGTTAACAGAATGTTAGCTGTGCTTTTGTGCCCTCCTTTTGCTGCCAGGTGTAGAGCTGTCAACCCTTCCTTGTCAGAGTCATTGACATTTTCTGTGTTCACAAGTTCCTCTACCACCTCATCATGTCCATTTTCAGCAGCAAGGTGTAGCGCCAAGCTATTTGAAGAGCCTCGGGCCCAGACATCAGCACCCTCCTCAATCAGCAGCCTGGTGGTTGATAAGTGCCCGTTGCGAGCTGCTAGATGGAGTGCCGTGCAACCTTCTGTTGTCTTTGCTTCAATATCTGCGCCATGGTTGAGCAGCAGCCTTGAAGTGCTGGTATGGCCAGTTTCAGCAGCTACGTGGAGAGCAGTGTGAAGAAACACATTCCGGACATTGACATCTGACTGCAGTTCTACAAGTATACGAGCAATTCGGTAATGCCCTCGCTGTGCAGCTAGATGGAGCGGGGTTCTTCCATCCACTGTCTGAGCATTCACGTCAACACCTGGCTGCTTGGCCAGAAGTTTAACAATAGATAAGTGACCTTGCCAGGCTGCGTAGTGCAAAGGCGTCCAGTTGTCCTTCCCTTGGACATCGACATCAACCCCTCGTCTCAGGAAGATACGTACAATGTTCTCTTGACCATGTTGGCAGGCAACATGGATGGGAGCTCTTCCTTCAAAGTCTACTTCATTCAGCAAGGCATTCTTCTCCAACAGCATTCTCAAGCTCAACTCATCACCATTCTGAGCAGCAAAGTGGAGGGCTGTCCACTGGTCCTCATCTTTAGCATTCACATTGATTTTCCTGGCCAAGAGAAGCTCAGCAATACTTTTGTACTTTTTTTCTACAGCCAGGTGCAGGGGTGTAGAGCCTTTCTTGTTGGTTAGATTGGGGTTGGCATTATACAGAAGGAGCCACTTGACACATTCTTCCTGGCCTGACCCAACAGCCAAGTGAAGAAGGCTGTAATTCCCATCTAAAACGAGATCAACATCTTGAGGCTGAAGGATCTTCATCAACTTGCCAGTGTCTCCTGATGTGATTGCCTCTGCTAGTTTTCTTTTCTGGATATCTGTTGAACCAATATCTGGGGAAACAAAATCAAGTTGCAACATTCAATCAAAATTAAATTTCTACAAGCAATTACTGCTATAAATATAAGGACAGGAGTTCAACTAAAGAACAAAAGAGACAGCTCTGCTGTCCACATTCCTATGTTCGGACATCCAGCACGCTGCCAAAATGTAGGGGAAAGCTCTCTTCAACACTCCCCCCCATCCTTCCACCATCTAGTTGGCACTAGTGATGGTTTGGGTAACCAGATGATCAACATTTGTTGTGCATTGCTCACAAGGCTTGCTGGATTCACAGGCACCAATTTGTGCATGCTTTATAGGCGTGCATGTGCATATAAATATAAGTATGTATTTGGAGCCAACTCAGAAACAAGCACACATAAAGGGAAATGTGCCACAACTGCCTGAACTTCAAATACATCAGATCATTCAAAAATACAAGCTTGGCTATTCAATCTGTGGCAATCCTGGAGGCTGACCCATGAGAAGTTCTGTCAGGGTTTAGAGTGGGACATAGGTTAGCAGCATAGCAGATGCTTATCTTGTTGTCTTTTAATTAAAGATGCTAAGCACTTGAAATGGCACCTTTAGCATATATACTTTACATGCTGAGGATCCCAGGTTCAGTTTTTAGCATCTTCAGACCAGATTATATTGGGCTAATAGCTCTCCTAGTATGGGAAATTTGCTGCGTCATCTGCATGACTATCCACAAATATAGCTACACAGAAATCAAAAGGAAAATAAAGATACCTGTGTGGTCACATAGCACAACTGTATCATATGGGGAAATCATTTAACTCAGATAGCTTGTAAAGTCTGGGCAAAATGCCAGATTGCTACCACCTACCTGATGGACTAATATGATAAAAATTAGTGTGGGCAATAGAGATTAGCAGCATGATAGTTCATCATCCCCTGGAAAATTTCAAAAACAGATGCAAGGAGAAGTAACAGATACCCAAGACATTCACACCAAAGATTTGAGTGGGTGCAAAATGCATACACATGATGTACAAAAGCCATAGAGAAGAACTATCATGCATTTTGTCCTCACCAGCCCTGAGATTTATTTAATATGTGCCTTAATATTGTTCAACTGAACTAAGAAATCCTTACCACTTCCAGAGTTCTCTCTCTCAAATGACAATGACAGAGAACCTCGTGAAGAAAAAGCAGAATCTACAGAAGACACCCCTGAAAGCCTCTTGTCACTCGAAGCAAGCCTGGATTCGGAGGCACTGCGGGTGAGTTCTTCAGGTTGTTCTGTCTGTGAAATTCCTGAGTCTAGTTGGGACAGCAACTCAGAGAGGCTATAATCCTCAGCTGATGTGGAACCAGTCTCTTGCTTCAGCTGAGATAGGCCAGGCATCTCCTGGAAAGAAAAGTTGAAAGCATTAGTCAACTATTCGCCAGAAGGAAGTCACTAGAAATACGGAACTGCTTCTGTTTTTAACTATACTGCTGAAGTACATACCTTGGGATAAGGCTGAGTGGTTTTAATGTCTTCCTGAGCTATTGCTTCCTTGTTTTCATATTCTGGTTTTTCACAGAGATCTTCTGTTTCCGTGGTGATTTCTTTAAAAGCAAAATAAAGCACAAGTATGAAACTCATCCTGGAAGAAGATGGCTGGAAAACATGCCAACGTATATATCTAATCATATCCATAGTCTTATTATTAACAAACCAAACAACAACAACAACCAGATGACTGTTTAGACTAGGGGGTCCTCAAACATGGCTCTCCAGATGTTCATGGACTTCAATTCCCAAAAGCCCTGATCAGCAGGAGTGCTGACTTGGGCTTCTGGTAATTGAAGCCCAAGAATGCCTGGAGCGCCAAGTTTCAGGACCTCTAGTTTAGACAGATAAAGTTTAGTTGCTCTGTCCACATGTGGAAAGCTCTTGGGAGTTGTGCCAACCAACCACAGATTTTGCATAAAGCAAGACAATGTGGCAATGTTCACGCATGTCATTGTTTTTGGAACAAATCATCAAGATAACAAACATGGGAGGGCCAGCTTCCCCTACTCTAAGCAAATGATTCTCTATTCTTTATTTGTGCAAGCAGCTTAGCTTGGGTAGAATTCTACCTGACAAAAGATCAATTATGTAACTATAAACATACAGTATTAAGTTGGATGAAACATGCTTCTTGCTCAACTTAACAAGATGTGGAGCTATGCTCAAGTTTATCACCAAGATTTAAGAAAAATGTCTTCTAGCCCTTTTGATTCTATTTTGTTTTAGTTGTGTTAATTTCATCTTTGTATGTTATTAAATGCTGGTGGTGCATCTGACATGAATAAAAAAAGGAAAGAGGCAAGGTGTGCTAAGTGATAGCTTCGCATCGCACTGTGTAGCCCCTCATCCCCATGCATTAGAACAAACACTAGTTCTCAGGACATTATTTATTTCAGCAAAACCTAGCTTTTTTATTCTTACCTACAACAACAAGTGTACTTTTAAAATAACTTCTATGAAGATACACATAGATTCTATATGTACTCCAGTAACATTAAAGCCATACTTCACCCTCCATTCTTTCAAGATGACACTAATTCTTTAATATAATTCTAAAGCTAATAAATGGTAAATATCTTTGTACTTGAAAAGAGCTGTTTTTGTACTATGAAAGATACAATATTTAAAAATCATCCAATGCTATTGAGTTGTAGTTTTAAAAAATCACAGCTAAACTCTATGGATTAGAAAGTTCAGCCTCGGCAGCGATTTGGGGAATTAACTCAGTCAAATCTGGTAATCGTTAAAGTGTCTAATAGTTTGCCCCTTTCCTCCTTTTTCTTCCTTTCTTTCCTTTGACTTTGCCAATTAGCTCACTCACACCACATCAAAATCAACATATAGGCATGATCAGACAAGTTATCTTACAAACCCTTCCCTGTAGGAGGAAGTTCCTCATTGTATGGCCTTGCATTCATCCCTTTTATGAGATTCTGGTGGAGCTCCATAAAGGATTACTATAATTGTGAACAATGAAATGACTCACCACTCTGTAAAACAGGCAGATTAAAACAAAAGTTTACCTTGAAATGTTGGCCTTTTGCTAGGGTCATCTTGCCAGCACTTTTGCATCAGTTTGATCAAGCTATGACATGCACGAGGTCTGGATTTGGAAACAGGTGGTATTTGTGGACGGTGTCCATTCACAACTTTCATCATGATATGTAGAATGTTATTTTCTTCTACAAAGGAAAAGCACCAATTAAACAACTTTGAAGAATTAAGATCTTTTTCACCCTTTCAATAGGCCAGTTGAACTACAGGTAGTCTCCCATTTTCTACTTGAGTTTTCTTCAACAGAAAGTTGCTTTAGAATATGATTTCTTAAAACCTAATCTTAAATACATTCAGTAATTGTGATCTGTTCTTATAGCTGGAGTACTCAGACTGTTTACCAAGAAAGAAAAACATCTAATACAACAGTATTTCATAGATGCATTAAAGGGAATAATCTTGGGTCTAGAGCAAAGGAGATGTAATTAAACATATTTGCTTTTGTTAGCAATAGATGGATTTTCATCAATGCTCAAGATCTTGCAGATTAAGTAATGACTTTTAGAATTGTTGTTGATGGCAGGAAGTGTGGTTACCTCCACACAGTGGTTTTTCATGTTATAGTTCCACTGGCAACTTTCTATTCTTTGCATATACAAGGAGGAAATATGGATTGTGCTACTAAGAGTTGTGGGCCTAATGGTTGCATGAATCATCTTGTCTAGCAACAAGGATCTATATTCAGTGGTCTTTTAAATTCTTTTTGATTTTCTATTTTTATGCTTTTAGCCTGGCTTTCAGTGTAGAAAGGATTGCTGAAGGTTTCCTTCAAAGCTATCCTTGAAAGTTGTGGACAATGCTTTAGCACCTGGAAAAGATTAGATCTGCCAGCAAAGAAGGAGGTGGAAGACTAACCACATCACAAGAAGCACACTCACTGCCAGAGGGTTTTTTTTAATATACCTATATATGATTTACGTAAACAAATATTTATCGCCTTACCTGAAAAGGGCTTTTTTTGTGTGAGAACTCCCCAGATAACAATGGAAAAGCTGCAAAAGAAACACAGATATTAAACTTTTTAATGACACAACTGTGTTTAGGTTTTACTGCTAGCTTTCTTACTTCTAATCATCATAGAGCATCTGATATGCCATTAGAAATAATACCAAGATATACATGTGTAAAGAACATGAAAACTGACTGATCTGCACCAAAATCTATCCAACACAATGTTCTGCTTCCATCAGCAACAAAAGAAATGCAGCAGAAAACTTACAAGTGAGGCAAGAAAGTGATATCTAACTCAGTTGTCTGAAATATCTAGTGTTTGTATCATCAGAACTAAACTACCATAAAACTGGTCTAACCTGTTAAGATTGACGATTACAACCTTGAAGCCTAAGAATTCCCTTTTCCTACCTGTCTCAATCTATAGCCAATGACCATCACTGATAACCAAGAAAGAGTTATGGATTACAGAAAGGAATATGACACAACCAGTGAACCACTCTGTCTCCTACTCTCCGCTACTGAAAACGTATCATCAATACCTCCCAGTCCACTGTTTGGGAATTACTGACCCTATATGTTCTGATCTTTATCCAGATCACTGAAAGCAAGAATGCCTCTCAGGTAATCAGATTGTCCAGGTATCTCCCAAGACAGCTTAAATAAGCTTATGGCACTTGGAAGATTTACAAAGAGGGTGGCAGACCACCCTCTTTGAAAAGCTTTACTTTAAAAAAGGCTTTACTAAAAGCTTTACTAAAAAAATCTTATTAATGTTTCAGAAGATTTTCCCTCTCTTTTTAAGAAAAAAAATCACCCATGGTTACATCAGATGCATACAACAACTATTTTTGCAAACTAGAAGTATCTCCATATAGATTCACTCCCATTGAGTTTTGCTAGAGCTCATGTAATACTTTCATGACTTTCTGACTCATCAAATCCCACTTCCAACTTGGAATTGAGCTTGTTCTCCATGGCTTGAAACACCTAGTCAAATATCTTGGCTGGTTTTCTACCTTCAGGGTTGATTAAATGTTCTAGAGAATTTGATATCTAGTCCATTTACTTTTGATCCTGATTAAAGTGTTACCTAATAGTGGATTTTTTTTAAAAAAAGACTCTCTTTAATTTTTGATGTAATAAACTAACATGGCTAGTCATCTGCCCACATCTAAAAATTTCTGCAGTGGAAGATCCACGGCACCAAAAGAAACTAGAATGTTGGGACTCCAACATTTCTCCCCCTAGGAACTTCTTCTTCTGTGTCTAGGTCAGACATAAAACTGCCAAAATGAAGGCACCTTTTGGTAAATTCATTCTGTAGTTCCTTTCACCCGACCCAGTATGAGAAAGATTATGTTGCTGTTGCCAGGGTATGCTCGATTGTGGTTCAAACGTACCATAATCTTCAAGGAGGCTTTTTCTGTGTGCCCTCCCCCAAGGAACTAAGAAATATCTACAGAGAGTACTTTGGCATAAAACTACAAGAAGGAATCTACATTCACATGCCAGCCAACCTTAATTAATCTCCATAAGTGAGATATACATGAAATTAAATAAGGCATCTTTAGATATGTCATCACCCAATTTCATTGAGATAGTTCAATTTACCATTTGCTGGTATTGAATTACCACAAAATAGAGTAAGCAATAAATTTCATCAGTTCCTGATTTTCTGAACTTAGCATGGAGTTTTCTGGTGTGTCACCAAGAAGTGGTCAGCAGCTACTAGTGGAGATAGCTACAGAAAAAGAAAGAATAAGACCCATACCTGTAGACATCGTGCTTGATATCAAAGTATCTGTTCTTTTCTTTAATGCGTTCTGGCGGAAGGTATGCAATGGTGCCACAAAGTCCATCCATGCTGAGATCATGAGAATGTGAAAGGCCATTGCATTTGGCTAATCCAAAATCTGAAATCTGAATATTAAAAAGAAACAGTTCCACATAAATAAGTCTTCAAAATAATCGCTGTGTGTGTGGTTTCCTTCTTCTGCATACACAGCTTTATTACTTTCTTCAGTTATGTTTCTAAATTACAGTTTATAACTGGAATTTGGAGAGGTGAAGCAAATTAAAATTTTCTTGAGCTTCTATAACAGAGCAAGTTATTTTTAACTACCCTAGTAAAAGAAAACATAAAAAGACCAAACAGATTTTTAAAAAGATGTATCAGCCTATAAAAGATATTGAGCAACTAACAGTGATTGAAGAGTAACATAAGGCAAGCTTTAGAGCTGGGTATTTTTTTTAAAAAGCCCTGCATGTTTATTTAACCTTTGTTCATTTGACAATGCCTATCCTTTCCACCCCCTGCTAGAGATGGGAGAGGGCTATTCTAAAATAAGTGATTTCATGGTTTTACCCCTAAGGAGCAGAGGGAGATTTACATAAGAATCCCACATCTGCAGGATTAAAGCAAAGTGTAGTCAAAGCCATCAGTCAAAGCCATCAGTTTAAGTCTTTCTTACTTTCACTGGGGCTTAAGTGCCTGTCTAGATTGCATCCCACACCCTACATTCTGTTTGTCTCTACTAAGGAACATGCATTTCCAAATAATTTGTTTATTGTTCGACAGCCATTCTCCCACAAATGATGCTTTACAATTAAGTAGTGAAGATACAGTTAATGCTTTTATGAATAAAAGTATAACTTCTTTAAAACTGAATAATGAAAACCAAATAACCAGGCATAATACTCAGTCATTGAGGTTTATGCCTGGATCCTTTTTGGATACTGCAATGGTTGTTCAAAGTCATTCACCTTTTTGTCATGGCATTGTGTTGTCTACTGAGTCATTATAAACTTGAATAAATAAGCCATCACTTGTTGTCTTACATGTTAAATATGCTCAGACATAATTAAAGGGCACAGAGTTGCCCATTGAAGGATCCCATCTGTGCAAAGAGAAGGATGCTCTAGGACAGTGATGGTGAACCTTGGGCACTCCAGGTGTTCTTGGATTTCAATTACCAGAAGGCCAAGTTAGCACCCCAAGTGATCAAGGCTTCTGGGAATTGACGTTCAAGAACAGCTAGAGTACCAACATTTTCCATCACTGCTCTATAAGTTCTGTGGGCTTAAAATGAGAGGCTTTGATGCACACTGTTCATAAAGGTTACTCACACAAGCCTCTATTAACATTAGTAGGACTCATGCAACTCTGTCTAACCAGACACATGCATGCACAAGCACATGGGCACAACCATAAAAAGGGCTTTTAATTAGGATTTAAGAGCCACTTTCTAACACACCCAATGCAGTGAAGAGTCAAGCACACTGAGTCAATAGTTGAAGAGTGAGGGATTCTCAACTGGGTATGTTAGAGCAGGGGTCCCCAGTCACCGGGATGAGGACCGGTACCGAGCCACAGGCTGTCCCAAACTGGGCCACAGGGGTAGGTGGCACTGGGAGCCCCGATAGCAGCCTTCTTCCCTCAACATGCTCTGCCAGGTCTGCTCAATGAACAGAGCGAGAGCATGGGCTTCAGACACAGCAGACAGGCAGGTGGCTGGGCCCCTCCTCCACATTGCTTAACTATGACGGGGCTCTCCCCCACACACACACATACACACACCTGTGTGCACCACCCCCACTTACTGATCCGTGGGGAAAAAATGTTTAGCATGAAACCAGTCTGTGGTGCAAAAAAGGTTGGGGGCTCATGCATTAGAGGACTCTCCATTTGATTCAGAGAAATTTATTTTAACTCATAGTCAAGTTGTGGGTTTTTGTTTTTGTTTTGGGAAAAAATTGGTAAAAATGGCAGAAAAGCAAAAACCAAATAAATAACTGCATAGATTCACTCAAGTGCATAATCCATCAATATATTAAAAAAAATGAAAACATCCAGAAAAATGAAAAGCAAAATTTCATGCTAGAAAAGTCCTAACCACATGAAACTGCCTTATCCTGGAGTGAAATTGTTGGCCACCTAACTCTATATCATCTCCATTTACTGCTAACAGCTTTCAGCAGTCTTTCCTAGCCCTATGACAAGGAATGCCATGAAATAAACCAAATATCTTGTTTGTGTTGTGTTCCAGCACTGCTTCACAATATCCATGTCCACTTCAAATTTTAAGGTGAAAAACTAACTGTATCATACCACACTCCCAGGCAGTAACCTTCCATAAAACTGAGATAGATTTAAGCTGCCATTTTCTCTGCTTAAACTAGGGGTGCCCAAAGTATGGCCCACGGGCTGAATCCAGCCCCTGACACCATAGGGGCACATTTTACTTCTGCTTCTGGGAGCGACAAGGGTGGGCCAAGGTTGATGAATTGGTGTCTGGGGTCGTATCTGGCCTGTGGGCCATAGTTTGGGCACTCTTGGTTTAAACTATGATTCCCGTCATCTTCTGCCATCTAGAAAGCACCATCATGGAGATGGCTGGCTTACTGAACCAAAAATAAGATCCATGCATTGGATCTCAGCTTATGAAAAAGACAATCGTTAATCACTGAAATGAATAGGGAAGTGAAATATAAGATCACGATTTCAGCTTTAAACAGTGTTGAAGAAAAGCTTTTTCCAGACAACAAACTACCTCGTTCTTGCTTTATTTATAGTTTCAATATTTCCTGAAGCTTTGAAGTTGGCTTCTTGGCTTATTAAAGAAAAGGAGGTGGGTGACAGGAGCCAGTTGGAATGGGTTATTTAAGGCAAAATGTTCTACATGTCTGAGCATATTTGATATGGTAGTACAGTCCCTATGCGTCCATATGTATTATATATTTTTCTTTTTTTCATAGAAATATGGCCGATTTAAGCCCATGTACACTTGAAGAGCGTATTGTGATAAGTACGTGAGTACATGAGCGCAATACAATAAGTGGAAAAATTAGAGAAAGATTCAATAGGAACTTACAGACCACCCTTTACTACTGTTACTTGGCATCTGTTGTGTCAAAATACTGAAGTCTGTTTCAAAATTGACACAGAAAAAGTGGATTATGGAACAAACAAGTCAATTGCTAGAACTGCAGGTACTGTAGTGAATACATTTGGAGAGGAGCTCCAAAATAACCACACAGTAACTCAATATGGTAATCTCTTTGAAAAGATTTAGCTCAAGACGAAGGAGTGCCCATCTATGATACATGTCAACTGTAACTGTTCACAGTATTTCAGCAATATGGCAATTTAACATTATAGATCTAAAATTCATTTAGTCGGAATTGCTGCCCTTCAGGAGAGAACTGAAAACCTGGCAAGCAGGGCAGGTGTGGGGCGTAGATGGTGGAGTGACCTCCGCTTGCGGGTTAGTTTAGTTTATATCAAATCAGTAATAGAGGAACTCCCTCTCTTTTATTATGTGTGGGTGGGCTTTAAATGGTTTTTTTACTGGGGTTATTTGTTTCAATGGGGTTTTATCTGTTGTGGGGTTTTGTATTGTAAGCCGCCCAGAGTCCTTGTAATTGGGGCGGCTATAGAAATATGAAAATAAATTAAATTAAATTAAAAAGTGGGTGGAAATAAACATTAATTAGTTGTTGAAGGCAGCTTTCAATAATTCTGCTTCCACCAATTTCCTGACCATAAGGTGAGAAAGAGCCTGAAGTAACTCAGGTGGTAACTTATTTGAAAGATGGCCGGTATTCCATCCCCAAAGGTCTGATTCCTTCCTGTTGCCTTTTTTGCCTCCATTGGTGTGAACACTTTTGACAATATGGACTGAAAAGAATGGATAAAACAGATAGCTGCATTGGGCTGCAGGGCAGAGGGGTAGGACAAACTCTGTGTTGGGGTGGCGGTGCATGGGCCCACAGAAAGGGGTCTGAGTGCCCCCTCTGGCACGCATTCCATAGGTTCGCCACCACTGCCCTAGCCTATTTCACTGGGTTACTAAGCTGGCTGAGCTCCCTAGAAAAAGAGGTAGGACAAAAGTGCGATTAGCCAAACAGATGTTGCCATTCTTGCATTGACATATTTTCCTCTGTGTTGATAAGAACTTGGACTGGGGGATCTACTGTATCTCTTCCAACTCTGCAATTTTGAGGAGTTGTCAGATCTTAGTTCATCAGTATGCTTAGAAGAAAAAGCCTGCCTTCAAGACCACACACCCCATCTTCATATTTTTTAACGTTCATTGACAAGGATGAAAATGAGAGTTTTATACTCATGTGTAGTCTCTATATACCAGCTCTAACCAAGTTTTCCCTGGGTTCTGTAGAACTCACATTCTGTACCATCTCCACAGGAATTCTGATCCCAATGATCCAAGCTGTGAGTGAATGCTAACAAGGACTAAGTTTATCTAACTAAAATTTGTGCTCAGATGGAGCCAACAGCTCTCAAAGTTTGTTTACTAGGGTAGTGGTAATTTTACAGGTTATAAAACACAAAGGACTGTACAAGGAGCTTTCTCATGAGGGAGGAAACAGATGAACCATTGATATTATGCTTTACTGTACCACACTAAGTTAATAATAGCTATGAAGTAATAAAGGAGATTAAAAATTAAGCTATGACGTGTGTGTATTTAGTTCTCAGATATAACCATGGTAGCCAAAAGGCTATAACTCAACATTATGATAAAAATGCCTAGTGTGTGAGTTCAAAGCATTTCTGCTTGCAAAGCAGATGTCTGTCTACCCCACTGCTGTCCTTGAACACTACACAGGGTTTTCCCAACCTTGTGGAGACAATTTTGTGAGTGAGAATTTGATAACAAAAATCACACTCACGTTTTATGCAGTGTTGTTTGTTTGCTTGTATGTGTTTATAGTTTTTATTTGCTTGCATTCTTTGGTTTAAGTTCTTTCATGCTGCTAACTACCCAGAGTAACTGATTGGTTAAATGGCTTGCATAGAAATCAATCAATCAATAAAAATAAATGCTGGCTTGCATGTATACAGAGAAGGGTAGAGGATTTTTTAGGAGGAGGTTGCCCTGTATCATCTGGACCTGGTTGCTCAGCAGCATGCATTATGATGGGATGGTGCTTTTCTACCTTTTAAGATGTAAAAAAAAAAAATACCAGTTGAAAAAGCTGCAGCCGTGTCACCAATGACACCTAAGGCCTTGAGAAAAAAGAACATTTTCCATTACTGTTTTCTCTCTTGCTTTCATCACTCTTCACCACCCCTTACTTTATCTTTATAACCTATTACTATCTATTACAGCAGTTCTCCCAGGGGCTTTCGATTCTCCTATTCCAATGGTTCCCAACCTTTTTATGCCATGGGCTCGACCACATACACACCCAAATAGATGAGTGGGCTGGATCATGCTCCCTGGAAGCAGAAGCGGGCATGTTTACGACTGTCATAAATGCGTCTACTTCTGCATTTACGACAGTCGCAGATACATTTACGCATATGTGGGTGTGTTTTACGGCTACCATAAATGCATCCGCTCCCACTTCCAGGTGCAACAGAGGCAGCATGGGCCACATGAAATGGTGCTGTAGGCTGGGGACCCCTGTCCTATTCCATGGGGGCTTCCTTCTAAGCAGAAATGTGGGATACATGCATTATAATCTTTATTACAATGCACTCTCGCTAATGTCATTTCAAACCTATTAGCAAAAACAACCAAGTATTAAGGCCTACCTTAACGTGGTAATGGGCATCAAGCAGGATGTTTGCTGGCTTGAGGTCCAGGTGGAGTAGAGGTGGGGACATGCAATGCAGGAAGTTCATGCCCACAGCGGTCTCATGAATGATCCGGAAGCGTAGCTCCCAGGGCAATGGTTCTGAAGCCAAGAGTTTTTCCAGGGATCCCGTCTCCATATATTCCATAACCAAGCCCACAGGTTCCTGGCAAATGCCATAAACCGGGAGAATGTAACGGAATTTCGCCATTTCCATTTTCTTAGCTTCTTCCACTAGTTCCATACGCTCCCTAGGGAAAGGGGATGGAATACAAGACTTTAGTTTGTTTATAGCAAAGAGGTTCCAGACATTTATTAGCTTTCACAGTTTGCATGGGATGTCCTCACATTTATAAAAGTGCTTTCATTTCTTTCCATTCCATAATCCATCTTTCTCCCAAAACTGGGATGCAGGAAAGCTTTCAAATGTATAAAGTAAAAGTACATTTAAAAAGAGATTAGTTTCTGTCTTCAGTTTGCTAGTGCAGAAGCAGAAAGCATCAGTGGCAACTGCAAACTATGATAATTCCCAGTGAAGTAGCTGTGTTACTCATGTCAACATGTTGGCAAAATTCAATGGAAGAAGAGAAAAGGCAAAATATTACAGCACTTTCAAAAATTTCTATTTTCTTTTCAGATGCTTTAGTCAATGGCCAAGCTTCGACTCCATATGGCAACACTGGGAATACGTAACATTTCACCATTCGGATCTTTGTAGTGCGAGTCAGCTCTCTACTGCATAACAAGTCACATTTTTATGATGATGGACCTTGCTTTTTCTATTCGTATGTTAGTGGCTAAGACGCTGACTGGAAGACGGGAGGTCAGCAGTTCAATTCCCGAGTACTGCAGGACAGAATGAGCTCCTGTCTTTGTCCCAGCTCCTGCCAACCTAGCAGTTCAAAAGCAAGAAACTGCAAGTAGATAAATAGGGACCAATGCGGTGGGAAGGCAAACAACGTTCCGTGCGCTCGTTATAGTCATGCCTGCCACATGGCCATGGAAACGTCTGCAGGAGCAGACAGCACTGGCTCTTCGGCTTTGAAACATAGATGAGCACTGAACCCTAGAGTCAGATATGGCTAGCTTTCGAGCAAGGGAAACCTTTACCTTTAACACCTGTTAAAATTACTCTCTACCTCAGGATCCCAATTCTCATTTAACATATTCCCCAAATAGACAATTTTATCTACTCTTTCGTGCCATGGTTAATTTGAATCCAGTTAAGTGCTGTCCAATTTTTTCTTGGTAGATCAAAGCCATGAAGGTACTGTTTGGACACTGTGTTAAACATGGTTAGAAGCTGCTCACTCCTGGCACCAAGCTGTCTTAAATCTCAATGCCTTCTCTAACTAGTTACTGTCCAAATTTCCACAGCAAGATCATAACAGTCCTCATGTATAGGTAATAGCCAGTTTATCTCACATTTCTGCCGCTCCCTTTTTAATGCTAATTGCTTTCTAAAGGGTGGAGGTGGAACATTGGATAACACCAGTAGCCATTTGAGAGGTGCCGATATCAGTTTGTGATATTAGTCTCATAATGTGGTTAAGCCGGATATCCACCACTTTTGCATCCACACTGTTTAGCCATACAGGATGGCAATACTCAGTCACCGGGCATACCAAGGCAGGAGCTGAAGTTATAACAACTGTGGCTTTTATTACTCGGCCAGTGCCAGAAGGTTTGTGCGGGATATTCCTGGTTTTCATTTTATTTGTGGTTTTTCTTAGGAATTCCCTATAGGTCAAGGGTCACTCCTAGGTACTTTGGGTTTCAGTTGGAGTTTAGCAGCTGATCCCTAAATTCCACTTTTCGTATATAGTTAGCTTGTCTATTACCCAAGTGGAAGCAAGAGACCTGTTTGTAGGTTTCCAAGTTTTGAAAAATGTATCAATTTCCTTAAAATCATTTCCAAAGGATTTTTCAGACATACTGAAGTTCTCAAATTGTTTGAAAAAGTGCAATGGCATCAGCATATATAAAAAACTTTTTACAACAGTGCTTGGTAAGTCAGATATAGTAGAACCTCAGATAATGTCCAAACGTTCCACAAGTTTGGACTTTATCCGATTTTGGATTTTATCCGAATCAAATTGGTGATGCATTGGATTATTATTATTATTATTATTATTATTATTATTATTATTATTATTATTATTATTATTATTATTATTATTATTATTATTATTATTATTACTACTACTACTACTACTACTACTACTACTACTACTACTACTACTACTACTACTATGGGTTGAAAGGATTTTGAGGAAACTCTTCTCAGGGAACACTTAAATGAGGCTCCTTTTATGTCCCCAAGAGCTAGGACAGAGGTGGACACCCAATCCATCATGCAGTACCTGGGTCTCAAACTGCTGACTTGCCAGCCTTCCAGCTAACATATGGTGTTCAAGTTACTGCAGTCACCACTCACTATTTTCCCACTCTGGGTGGTGCACAGCAATTAAAAACCTTACAAATATAACAACAAACTATCAAACCAATATACGCTGGCAACATCTGAGGTGGGACAATAGATTTAAACTAAACTACTAATTGGTAATGGGAAGGATATCCCTAAATTACATACTTTTACAGTACTATGTAATTAATCTGTGCTCAAATTATGTGCATAACTACTGTACCTCCTTAAAACGTGGAATAGTTAGAAGAGATGATTTTACATTCTTTAGGGAAAGCTTCTGCAGTGGCTCAAGTCGCTAAGACGCTGACTGGGAAGCGGAAGGTCAGCAGTTCAATTCCCGAGTACTGCAGGACGGAAATGAGCTCCCGTCTTCATCCCAGCTCCTGCCAACCTAGCAGTTCGAAAGCAAGAAATTGCAAGTAGATAAATAGGGACCACTTCGGTGAGAAGGTAACAGCGTTCCGTGCGCTCCGGTGTCTAGTCATGCCTGCCACATGACCACGGAAACGTCTGCAGAAGCAGACAGCACTGGCTCTTCGGCTTAGAAACAGAGATGAGCACTGCACCCTAGAGTCGGATACGACTGGCTTTCGAGCAAGGGAAACCTTTACCTTTACCTCTCAGAGTTTGGAAGAAAAGAATTGAAATTAGTCAATTAGACACACCACATTTAACTACTAGGTCTGCATCAGAAAACATGAGACTAGTGCAGCAATACTGGCTTCCAGGCAGGATAAATAATATCAAGAAGGCTAAAATTAACAAATTTTAGTTACAATTCTTCCCCCATTTTTAAGTACTTTTTTCCACTTCTACAGATTCCCCCAGTTTTGGACAAACGGGTCTCTCTCTCCAATATCTCCAGGTCCTGCTACTGATGCCCTAAGGAAAATATTATTTCTCATTCTCATGCTCCATCATCATGTACAGAAAACTGCTAGATGGTTAGATGATGCCTCATGCACATAACAGAACTCCATGTATTCACTCTGTTAAAAATGACTCAAGTTGACAAAGCAAAATTTACATTTCACCAAAATCTCCTAATGGCAATGGCTCCAGGACTCCCATGGATAAATTATCTTCTACATTTGGCGAGATATGTAAAGGAGGACTATTATGATCAGGATTTTTCCCCTCCCATCTTAAAAAAACAAAGGAAGATTTAAAGCAGCTTCCCCAAATCTTGTGGCCTCTAAAGAGTTAGTGAAACACCTGTGGGAAGTGCTAGATTGAGGAGGAATGGTTTAAAATATCACAGTTTTCTCTCTCTTTCCTCTCACATGTTTCCCAATAGAAGGCAAATAAACAACCCATCCAAATGTAAGTTTCATGCAACTACTTTTCTCATCCCTGATCAGCGCATATATTTGATGTGGCAAAACCAACTTAAGGTCTTGAACCATTGTAAAGTTTCACAGGATTTTATTTGACATAACTTTCCATGGACTGATAAAGTGCTCTGCAATCCATGAAAGACAAAACAAAACTTTTATGATGCTTTTTATTTGATAAAAATATTTAAAAATGTGATGACTACTTTGGATGAATTCTGTTGATTGTTTTTTTTTTAAAAAAAACCATACCACAGCCACAGAGTAGGTAGTAAAAAAAAATTTTGGAGCCCACCACTGGATGCAAAGCATTTAACAGATGCAACTCCACTCTCATTTTTGCACATTCAGTGAACAAGATTTTGAGCATTGGAAGGTGTCCCTTCTATTGCTCATCTATATTGGTGGTGGTGGTGGTGTTCATGAAGCAGAATCATAGTATTGTATCTTTGGAAAATACACCATAGGCAATCTAGTCCAACTTCTGCCAATGCAGAAATGCACTGCTCAAACACCCTGGACAAGATGGTCATGCAATTGCCTACAAGGTAGTCCATTCCACTGATGAACAGAAACTGCCAACAGGAAGTTCTTTCTAATATTGAGACAAAATTGTGTTTCTTGTAATTTGCACCCATTGATCCTATACTTGGAGTGGAGATGGGGACACCTTCCATGCCTTCCAGATATTTGAAGACAGCCATCTGTCTTACAACCCAAACATACCCCCACTCCTTCATATACTATTTCTCACATGGTGTGGTTTTCAAAACCTCTGCTATCTTTGTTTCCTTTCTTTGGTAAATTGTTAACCAAAAGGCCCTAGTCATTGAAAGCACATCTGAATGAATACTTTCAGAATTCAGAGGGAAAGTATTCTGTAAGATGCAGTGTTTGCAAAGCATGTGTTTTTTTTTAAAAAAAATCAACAGAATTCATCCAAAGTAGTCATCACATTTTTAAAGATTTTTATCAAATAAAAAGCATCATAAAAGCTTTGTTTTGTCTTTCGTGGATTGCAGAGCACTTTATCAGTCCATGGAAGGTTATGTCAATAAAATCCTGTGAAACTTTACAATGGTTCAAGACTTTAAGTTGGTTTTGCCACATCAAACAATTTACTCCTCTCTCTAATCCTTTCCTAGATAATTTAAATAAACAACCACACACAAAGCCCTAGGCCAGTGTAGGTGAACCTATGGCACTCATGCCAGAGGTGGCATGCACAGACTTTTCTGTCACACTTTCACAGGCAAGCCCTGTCCCACTGGCAAGCCCACCCTGTGGCACCTGTGCCGCTTCCCCATCAACCTCTCTCCCTCCACCAATGGGGAATAGAGAAGGGAGGCTGAATGTACACCACTGGTGCCACTTCCCCATCAACCCCTCTCTCTCTACCAATGGGGAGGAGAGATGGGAGACTGAATGGGAGGTGGTGGCTGGAATGAGGTGAGGTGATGAGACGCTCCCACCCACCCTTCCGAGTAGGAAGAGGTGGTGGCAGCAATCCACCCACATGGGGGGCAGGGGGCATGCGAACCCATGGGGCGCGTGTGGACCGGTGGGGTGGGGCATGCAGACACACGTGGGGTGTGGGACCTGTGCATCCACAGGAAGCCTGCACACACACCCATTCCTTCCCCACACGCTGCCTCCTCCTCCTTGGGCACTTGGTCTCTAAAAGGTTTGCCATCCCTGCCCTAGCCTCAGCATACCTCATTCAGGACTCTCCCCACCCATTCACCCACCGGATGGAGAGGAGAATGCCTCTAGGCACAATCTACAGTGGCAGAACAGGCATAAAAATAGTAATCAGAAAAATCTTCTAGGGGCTGATTTCCTTCTTCATCATCCTTCCATTCCTGGTTTGTAAGCCTGAGTGTTCCCTTTGTAATGTTCCAAATACAATACACTTTGTCTCACTGTAGTTATGCACATCTTTATTTTAATTCCAAGAGACTGTACTCTACATATTACAATTATGAGAACCAGCCAAACAAGCAGCACTACTTTACAAGTATTATGTTTCTACCATCCACTTCATTATTACTCCAAAGGAAGAAGGAGATAATGAGCACACAGTACTCAGTAGAAAAAACTGAACAAGTGTATTGAATATTCAAACAACCAAAATGAACAGGATATTAAAAGAGAGCTTGGGAATGTTTATTTTTTGGACTACAGCTCTCAGAAATCTCCAAGTCACACTGGCAGCAAAATATTTTGGGAAGTTGTTTATGGAAACTGCACTCCAAGAATGTAACTTTTCCAAGTTTTTAGTCAAGAATAACCCCTCCCATTAAAATGTTTGAGTGGAAAACAGTGAATTTTATTTATGAATCCTTGCAGCACACAGGACAACAGCCAATTTTTAACCTGAAGCAACCTAGGTCACTGCTGGAACCAGTTTGCTTT
Organism: Bradypodion ventrale; assembly: GCA_035047345.1. Taxonomy (NCBI): domain Eukaryota; kingdom Metazoa; phylum Chordata; class Lepidosauria; order Squamata; family Chamaeleonidae; genus Bradypodion; species Bradypodion ventrale. The sequence goes on along the minus strand of JAWDJE010000003.1, from coordinate 284,625,244 downwards.
TTACTTGACATCTTGTGCCTTTCCATAGGAGCCTTATATGTAGGAGCTGAAAAAATTGGGCACCTCTTGTTGAATTTCTCAAGTCATAGAGCTGTTACAGATACAGAGGCTATGCCAAAAAAAAAAAAAAAGACAAACCCCTTGCCAAAACTTCTCATACTGGTGAAAAACACAAGCTGTTCAAATTGTGATGATCTTCATCCTGTGGACCACAGGAAGTAATTAAGAGCCACAAGGGACATGCACAGGTATGCACAAAGCCACAAATCTACACCAACTCTTGTCATACAGCAAGCCATCTGTTTTTGGGAGTGACAAGGCTTGTATCTCATCCCCAAACCTCAGTACTGCTGGCCACATTTGAAAGAACTTGTGTTGTCCGCTTTTTTCCCTTCAGCTACCAAGCAAAGGTCTGTGCATTAATTAAAACTCTAATCTATTGTAATCATCACTAACATATAAGCACACTTGCCCTACAAAAAGCTTTTATGCTGTGCCTGATCTATATGACACATTTTTAAAAAGGTTACCTTTTTTTCCTATAAAAGGGTTGGTAATTATCTTTTCTACAAGAGACAATGACACGTAGAAGGCATGCCAATATCTTTTGCAGAAAAAGTATGTTTAAAAGTTACAACTTACTCAATTTGGTTCTCTTTTAAACAAAAGCAGAGTCCTGCAAACCCACCTATAAGAGCATTCAGTTGATCGTATCACATTCACTGTACACCCTGCTTCCAATTTACTTGTGAAGATTTCATCTTATAAAAACAGTTGTAATAAATCACCCAAGTGCCACTCAAAACACTGGCCTAACATGCCGTACCAAAACATAGCCCAATGCTTAGAAGATGGCCCCAGTTGGTTCAGACAACAGAAATTTAGATTTCACCTCCATGTTAGATTATTGGTTCAGTAGTTCCTTATATTCGAAACTGGTTCACACATCTTTCAGCACTGTTGGACTCTAATTCCCATCAGCCAGAGCCAGCACAGCCAACGGTTGTTTGCTGGAGGTAATGGGAACTAGAGATGAGCCGGGTTCTGTATCTCTCCGCATTCACAGAGCATGTAGTTATCTGCCAACAGTCCCCTAGAGATGTGAAGACCCGGAAAAAAACTGAAAAAATTCGGGGGGAAACCGTTTTTTTCCGAAGCCTTTTTTGTTTTTCCCCGAAAAATTGAAAACATAAAAAATATATTATGGAATGTTTTATTTTAACATGAGGAATAAAATATTTTAAGATAAGGTCGGGTTCAAATATTTTATAAATCTTTTTTTCAAAAAATATGCATGGTATCAGATTATTTTCAATTTTGCCAAAAATGTCCATCCCCCCCCCCCCCAGAAAAAAATGGGTTTTTTCCTGAGCTTCAAAATTTCCAGAAATTTTACATCTCTATTCCCCACTTGAGCATGTTGGTCTTACATTTAGGCACTCCGACACTCCAATACCAACAAGAGGATATATTTTCTCAACTGGTGTAGTTTTGAGGCATCCTGTCACTATATGCATTGCTTCATTAACAGCAATGTCAACTTGTTTTGCATGTATGGATGCACTCCATGTTGGAGAACTATACTCTGCCACAGAGACACTCATGGCCTAAGCTGATGTACACAGCATGGATGGTTGAGCAACCCATGTATCATTTGTGATTTTCCTGATGACTTTGGTAGTCAGGCAGTGCTGCCTAAAAGAGAGTGCCCTGGCAACTGGGGGTGCCATGTTAGGAAAGGGCAACATAAAATGAGGCAACCTTGTTTTGTTATCCTTGCACTTGATGACTGCTATACATGGCCACATTCAATTGGGAACAAAGGCTGCTGTTATAACTTAAGTGACTTAAGTAAGTGTGTGGAGAGAGTAAAATGGGTTGATGACACCAGAGGCATCTGTCTAGCAACACTACATATGATAGCATTGATACAACCGCTTTCTTCAGGATTTGACACAGGAGAAAAATAATAATTGCAATGAAAGCTGCTTTGGAAAATGCCACACCAATATAGACATATCTGAACAAGATGACTTGATCCTTGAAAGCTAACGTTAGAATATAGTTACTTTTTAAATTCTCTTTATTTTTTTATTTCCTATCTAATATACAATAGATATGTCACACCTTGTAGGTTCAGGTGATGTGTTCATCTACTGCCATGCCTCAGTCTCAACCTGGAAAATTCTGCTATCTCTAAAAGGTACATTTTAGCTGAAATCCATCAACCTCAGACCCCATACATTACTTTGTCAGAATAACCAGTCTGATACTATGATCAGATACCCACATTTTGGTTTTCACAAAAAAAAAAAGATCCAGATAAAGAATCCACTATGCATGTCACCTTAAAGGTGCAATAAAAGATTTTCTGGCTGTATACCTGAACTCCTTTTTTTCTATCCAAGAGCTTTAGTCCATCAGAATAACACAGGGGGGGGGGACCAATGTACTCTAGTATAGCCCTAGTCTTGTTTTTAACCATCCAGTTATCTAATTGCTCAGATTCTTCCTCTGATGGCTCACTGTTATTGTTTTCACTTTAAATCTCTTATAAATGAATTGACCTTGTAACTGTTGCCAATTCATAGGTTCCTACAGATAAAGTCAAAGGAACATACTCTGATCTATGGACCGAAAACTTATAATGACCCAGACCTTCAAAAAAAACTGTCTCATAAAAGAAGTATTTTAGTTAAAAATATTATATATGTATGTATTGACAAGCTTTGCACTTGTTTAACATGCATACCATTTTATCTGAGCTGGATAGACTTTGTACATGCAATTTTATATAAGATGATGCACTTGCTTTCTCCAAATTCTGGAAGATGGCTGCAGGAAGTATGGGAGGAACCCCCCTACAAGATACCTTTTATTCATATAACATTAGTCGCAAATTGTTATGTTGGCAGGAAAGAAAATAGTCTTATACTTTGCCAACAATCACATTGATTGTTCCTAAATCCTGATCAACTGTTTGAAGACACAATAAGGATAGAAGCAACAACAACAGCAAGGATCTTCTGTTAAGTGTGGCTAAAAAACTAAAGGTTAAAATGACCACATACATCAGCGAGGGCCAACCTTGGCATTCCAAGTGTTCATGAACTTCAATTCCCAGAAGCCCTGATCAGCAGGAGTGCTGACTTGGGCTTCTGGTAGTTAAAGTCAAAGAACACCAAGGTTCACCATCAAGGCTATAGGTCCATGATGGTGAACCTTGGCACTCCAGATGTTCTTTGGCTTCAATTCCCAGAAGCCCCCGTGAATCGACACAAATGGGTTTACTGCAATTCATCCGGCCCACGCCACGCTTATCGCTCCTGGAAGCAGAAGTAAAACGCGCCTGTACGAGGGCAGTGTGGGCTGGATGAATCTCAGTAAACCCATTCATGTGGATTCACGTGGGCTTCTGGGAATTGAAGTCCAAGAACATCTGGAGTGCCAAGGTTCACCATCATGGATATAGGTTATACCATATAGTACATGGTTTAAAAAGGCTCCAGAGAAGACACATCCCACACCCGAATGCTGGGACTAACTGGTGATCAGAGGTTGTCATTTCTGCTATTAAAAACAAGTTACAAAGTGAAGCTTCCAGTTGCTTGCAAAACCTGTAGCAAGCTATGCTCACAGCTCACAATTTTTTATAGAGACCTTTTATATGTGCAGGGTGTCTTAATATTCACTTTCTCGTTTTAATTGTTCTTGGCACACAAATGAACCTGACCCTGTGATAATTATGTACAATTGTTGGAGGGAAGACGGCAGTAACATTTGTTCCTAGCCAACGTTCAAGTCCGAAAAATTCCGTGCAGAACAATACCTGCCTAGATATTATCTCATTTTAATAGGCAATAATATGTTTCAGTTGCCCATGGTAACACAGTTCACCTGACAGAAAAGTACACTGACTCTTATTCTGCTGTCACGTATGACTGGAGAGCTCTGGACAGGGTTCTGCTTTTTTTAGTGGTGGGGTATTTTAGAGGTTTGTTTTATTTATTTATTATTTAGATTTGTATAGCCGCCCAATCATTTTGAAAAGGACAATTTCTTATTCCAAAATAATTACAGCTAAAGAAAGTATAACAGCTTTCCACAAAAATGTAGGAAACACATAATAGCCACAATATGTTTACAGTAGAGAACACATAACAATTCAAAAAAATTTAAAAATAGTATTTTATATCAAACACACTTTTCATAGCCTCATTTACAATGATCTGTGCTTTTTCTGTGACTCTGTGCCCTTACAACAGTTCAAACACAATCATAACCTCTGGGTTTTTTTTAAATGAAAACAGAAGCAAAGACCAGCAGCTTCCCGTTACCTGCATGACAAGTGAATTTGGCTAGATCAGAAAACTAAGAACTCCTCAGCTGTGAACAGATGTGCCGCACATTTCTACAGCAGCATGACAGCTTATGACACCAAGCAACAAAAGCCTCTGCTCAAAAAACAAACAAACATCCAATCTGACCTCTGAGCATGAGAAAAACAACCAAATACAGGTCAGATAGAAGACAGAGAACTTTTGCTAGAAATGGCAGGAGAGAAAGAAAAAACTTTGATGAAAATATGTCTTTCATGAGGAATGTAAATAAAAACATGAAGTGGAACCATACACATTGTTCTTTCTTCTTTCTCACTTTATCGGAGTGTTGAACAATTTAAAATTATGGACATATATGAAATAAAGGTAAAATTCAAAACAAATTAGAATGTTAAAGTAATTAGACTATTTTTGACCAGAAGAGGGCAAATTCAATAGTTCTTCTATTTAATAGTTTTTCTTTTGCATTCCTGGTGGGATATAAATTGCATGCACATAGACGCTGCACTGATTGAATTTCTCCAAATTCACAGAAAATCTGTCCTGTGTCCAAATAGTTCAATTCTACTTGATTAATCATTGATCTTCCCACTTCACTTCAAAGTCTATTAAGTGACTTTTGGATGGTTTAGCCAGAATCTTGTCCTAATGGGAGACATTCTTCAGCACACATTCATTCAGCAAGTTGTGCTGGTTTTGCTCTCCATACATTTAGCCTGTCCTCTTCTAGTTTAATATTCAGAGCCTGAAATTTGTGCAAAAAACTATTCTTCAATTTTAGCCATCATTTAGGGGGTTGGTGTCCATGAAGTGCAATAGGGATGGTGCAAATCTTCTGGAAGAAGATTCCATATGTACAGGGCACCAAAGGAAATTGGATACACAGAACTAAACACTAATCCATCGCTGATCAGAATGTCAACACAGTTAAACTTGTGGACTGCTCTGATACTCAATAATTATATCTCTCTTATCTATTTTTCTGTGATAATCTTTTGCAAAAATGGGCACCAAAAGTGGTGTTTGTATTCAAAGATCCTGTGTAGGCTCTTGAACACAACCACCTTCCATTGAAATCATATCATAAGAAGTAGAACCCCCAAATGGGAACACACAGTAGTCATACCTCTTCACCAGCTTAGATGCCAGTTAATTTGTTTGCACATCAAAAGAAAGCACCCAAAGCACTTCCTGCTTCTCTGTTGCCTATTTTGACCTACAGAGCTGCAACGGACTTAATTCATAGCACAAGCTAACACACGCCTTCCTTATTAAGGCAGGGCTCAATGTGCTGGGAACTGCTCCAAGCCAAAAGAACATGAGCATTTAACTGAACATGAAGTTCTTACCCACAGCCTGAATGAAACAGCTAAACATCATGATTACCACTTCTGCTAAAATGGTCAGCTCACCTAGCGCACCCTGCGTGCCAGCTCATCTCACCTGATGCCCCCGTCCTAGAGAGGGGCTGACTATGACCTTCATTGGAAAGGCCATTGCTCATTTTAGCTGGACACTGTGGGAGCTGCCATTAGATAGATCTGGATGGCGCCAGATTGTGCAAGACTGTAGTATAGAATGGACAACACAAAGGCTGCTGAGGTTGCCCTTCACTTCTTTCTGCACTAGCTATGACAAAGTTATTTCAGTTTGATGCAACTGGTTTAGCGACTGTATTTAGTCACTGTTATGAACAAGGCAGGTGGCAGCTCTGCCCACTGTGGTTGGTGCCCTGACATGCAATGGCACATTAATTAGTGTGAATTCATTTGTGGCCTTTAACCTATATCTCTGTTGTGTCTGAAGACAACCTACTTTCATTATTTTTGCATGGAATGTTGCCTTGCAAAATCTGATGGGAGGAGGGCAGCATGTAAAATGTTTGAAGTGGTAGTTGTGTTAGTCTGTGCAAGCATATCTGAGAGTAAACAAAATAGAACAGCCAAAAAAGACAAAAAATGTTGTGGCACCTTAAAGACTAACTTCTGTATTTAAATTAAGCTTCCATGGACCAAGCCCACTTCATCATTGTCTGATGAAGTGGACTTGGTCCACAAAAGCTCACATTTAAATTCAAGGGTTAGTCTTTAAGGTGCCACAACATTTATTGTCTTTCTTTCTTTGCTGTTCTGTTTACTCTAAAAAAAGCATTATGAAGTTAATTTTAAAAGTAATCAGTTGAAGTTCCAAAAGCAACATTAAGAAACAAATTCTTTATTGGGGGGGGGGGGGAGATCCCAACACAGACTTTTATCTACGGAAGTAACTAAAACAATTACTGTTATCTTGCAAAAGTGGCAACATTATTCTTTGTTGCAGTGTTAATGTATTTATCCCCTGGTTATTGGAGGATTCATTATAACTTACTTGTAATGTATAATTTGAAACCAGTTTCTTACAAAATCTGCTCATCAGTTCTAAAACAAAAGCAGCATCTGAAACCGTGGTTGGCAATGTGGGGGGCTGGGGCACATGCCACACTGGGGCAATTTGATTGGGGGGGGGTGCAATTCGAGAGGGAGCTATTAACAGTGAATGACCTTTTAGGCTTCCTCCACGTGCATAAAAGTTCACATTTTGAATAGTAAGATTATATGTCATGGGGAGGGGGTCAGGAGTTTAGAGATGCTTAGGTGGGGCATAGTCAAAAAAAAATATGCCTGGGAACCACTGGTCTAAAAGTACAGTAAACGTAAAAGGAGGAAGTACTTTGATGAATTCATCAAGATTATTTCCATGTGTCCAGAAACATAAACCTTGCCTTCTACTACTTGCTATCACTACCATAAGTATAAGAAGCTACAAACCAGAAGACTGCACTCACAGTAACAGAATACTAAAAGTTGAGAAAGTCTGTCCTCCACATGAATATTACTAAAATTACTGAGGAAGAATTCAGAACACAAGTCTATGTAGTTTCAGAACTTATCCACTTTTTGCATACACCTGGGACTTACTTATGGTTACTTTTAGATATTGATTGTTTCCAGATTGCTTGCAGCAAATAACATGCTACAAATAAATTATAGTGAATTTTCCTTTCCTCCAAAAACTAGGGGATAAAAACATTTGACACTGCAACAAGGGATAATGTTGCTACCCAAAGATGATGATTTTTTGAACCCCAATTGGCCGTACCCCTGGCAACAGCTGCCTTGTGCCAGCCAATCTTTCTCACACTAGGCCAGGCAAAAGGCACTGTGGAATGACTTCGCCCAAAGGTGGCTTCATTTTGGCAGTTTAAAGTCTGAAGTAGACACAGCCAAAGAAGTTGTAGTACACGATGCAGGTGGGGAGAAGAGAAGCTGCTTTTTTTTTTACAAAAAAATGCAGAGAACCTTGCATACTTTTCTCAGACTCCTGACCCTCACCCTGGACAACTTGGCAGCACATGCCCTTCTGCAACCCTGCCGAGGTCCAGATTGCGCTGGAGCCCTGTTCTCCCCAGCCCGTGCCAGGAGGGTGGTGGTGGTTCTTGAGCACGAACCAAGCACTTAGTCTAAAGGGCAACCAATAAAAAAAGGGTGGTGAACAGCCCCATTGCCTTTGGGCCCGCTTGTCTGCCCTCTTCCACTGAGAGCCAGACACCCACCGGCCAACCTTCTGTTTCTCCAAGGCGTTTCAGAAGCCTCCTTGGCGCTCCAGGGTGTTCTAGGACTTCAATTCCCAGAAGCCCAAGTCAGTACTCCTGCTGATCAGGGCTTCTGGGAATTGAAGTCCAAGAACACCCTGGATGCCAAGGTTAGCAATAACTGCCCTTGGCCAAGGACTAGCGGAGAAGCAGAGGCCGCCCTGCCCTGTGTCCCCTGTCCCTTCAGTCTACCGACAGCCCCAAGCCTCCCTTTTCAGGCCAAAGGCCAAACACAAAACATGCACACAAACAAACTTGAGCGCGCACCCGCCCCAGGGGAGCCATGCCTTCTTCTTCTTGGGCTGCAGGGGGCGTGCGCCTTTTCCCCCACAGGAGCGCCTCCTGCTGCTGCTGCTCCTGCTCCACCCTCCTCAGCAGCCAAAGCAAAAGCACACCAGCGGCCCTTCCCCCCCTCCCCATAAAGGTAAAGGTTTCCCTTGTTCGAAAGCCAGCTGTATCCGACTCTAGGTTGCAGTGCTCATCTCTGTTTCCAAGCTGAAGAGTCAGCACTGTCTGCTTTTGCAGATGTTTCCATGGTCATGTGGCAGGCATGACTAGACACCAGAGCCCACACACGGAACACTGTTAACTTTCCCACCGAAGTAGTCCCTTTTTATCTACTTGCAATTTCTTGCTCTCGAACTGCTAGGTTGGCAGGAGCTGCCACTGCAGTCTTAGATAGTTTTAATTTGTTGGGTTTTTAAAAAAAAAATAAACAGAAACAGTAAAGGAAAGAAATAGCCAACAGCGTAGAAATAGATTTTTTTAAAAAAACCGCACAAAATCTTTAAAAATCAAAGTCAATCAGAACATAAAAGAAAATACCTCGATCACTTGTTAAGCGCACCCACCACCTTAAGTAAGGGACTGCGGTGGCTTAGTGCCGTGATGGCGAACCTTGGCACTCCAGATGTACTTGGACTTCAATTCCCAGAAGCCCAAGCCCCCAGTGAATCGACACGAATGGGTTTGCTGCGATTCATCCGGCCTGCGCCGCCCTCGTCGCTCCCGGAAGCAGAAGTAAAACGCGCCCCTACAGTTAAGGCTCTTCTGGGTTAACCCTTCCTCCGTACAGGCACGTTTGACTTCCGCTTCCAGGAGCGACGAGGGCAGCGTGGGCCGGATGAATCGCTGCAAACAGATTCATGTGGAATCAAGGGGGCTTGGGCTTCTGGGAATTGAAGTCCAAGAACATCTGGAGTGCCAAGGTTCGCCATCACGGGCTTAGTGGTTAAGACGTTGAACTTGAACTTAAGGTCGGCAGGTCAGCAGGTCGAGACCCGGGTGCTGCACAACAGAGTGAGCTCCCGTCGTCTGTCCCAGCTCCTGCCAACCTAGCAGTTCGAAAGCAAGAAACTGCAAGTAAATAAATAGGGGCCGCTTCGACTCGATAGGAAGGCAAACAGCGACCCGTGCGCTCCGGTGGTCGGGGCATGCCTGCCACAAGACCAGGGAAATGTCTGCAGAGGCAGACAGCGCTGGCTCTTTGGCTGTAAAGAGAGATGAAGAAACAATGGCCAAACGGAGCGAACTTGAGAAAACCAGAAGAAACCGTTCGTGGCAATATGTTCACAATAAAGGACTTCCAATGTATATTTCCACTTGTTTATTAAGATAATACCATAATAAACAAGTGGAATTATACATTGGAAGACCTTTATTGTGAACATATTGCCACGAACGGTTTCTTCTGGTTTTCTCATGTAAACAGAGATGAGCACTGAACCGTAGAGTTGGCTACGACTGGCTTTCGAGCAAGGGCGACATTTGGACGCCACAGATCTTCTTGGACATATTCTCTACATGACATTTCGTTTATAGATCTGTTGCCCTCTCCGCCGCTGGCGAGCCAAACGCTCCCATTAGAGAGCCGCTTCTCTGCGGGGAGTCTGGCGTCGCGGCCGCCCCCTCTGCTTGCCCCGCCCGAGGCGCTTCTTTCCCAAAGGAGCCGCACACGCCTCGCGGCTCCCCCTTCCGTACCGTCGGATCCGCGGCGGACTTGCAATTTCCCCCCACCCTCTGCAGTGGCGCGAGTGGCTAAGATGCTGACTGGGTGGCGGACGGTTAGCAGTTCGATTCCCGAGAACTGCAGGACGGAAATGAGCTCCCGTCTTTCTCCCAGCTCCGGCCAACCTAGCAGTTCGAAAGCAAGAAATGGCAAGTAGATAAATAGGGACCACTTCGGTGGGGAAGGTAAACAGCGCTCCGGTGCCTAGTCATGCCTGCCACATGACCACGGGAATGTCTGCAGAAGCAGACAGCGCTGGCTCTTCGGCTTTGAAACAGAGACGAGCACTGAACCCTAGAGTCGGATACGACTGGCTTTCGAGCAGGGAAACCTTTACCTTTACTGCAACACTTTGTTCGTTCGGGGGTCTTTTTGACGCCATCGGAATTCCCTGCCTCTCCTCCCCAACACACACACAACTTACTTCTCGTCCACGTGTAGGCTGGGCGAGCACTTGACGGCGAGCCACGTTTTCCAGTGGACGTGGCGGACCTTGTAAACCTGCCCGAAGCCGCCCGAGCCGATCTTCTCCCAGCTGACGAACTCGCTGGCGTCGAAGGCTTTCAGCAGCCCCATGGCCAGCGCGGAGCGAGCCTCCGTCTCCATGGGGGCAACTCCGGGGGGAGGGGTCCTCCCGGGCCGGACAGCCTCGCACCGGCTCTCGACCCCCTCGCTCGCCCGACGGTCTCGCTGCTACTCTCCTGCGTGACTGCCTGCCTGACTGCTTGCCTGGCCTCTGGCTGCGCCCGGGTGACTCAAAGGTGTCCTCCTTCGTTCTGCGCCAGGCCGTTACATCACTTCCTGGGCTCCCCCGGCTGGAGTGGGAGCGCGATCCAAGCCGGGGAGGGACCTGCGGAGGAGGAGGGAGGTGTGTCTGTGTGTGCTCCGACGGGACCTACTACTTACTACCTTGGTTGCCAAACCGTCCGCTGGAAGAGAAGGCGTTCCTTTCCTCAGTCAGCGACAGGAGGCGGTCGGCGGAGGGGCACCCCGAGGTCGCCTTGCTTTCACGATCACTTGACTCTACACCCTGCCTTTCTAGTAACAGAAAGGAGGGAGACGACGACGACTACTCAGTGGTGTGGGCATCAGCAGGTTGGCACCAGTTCGCCAGAACCGGTAGCAGAAATTCTGGCTGGCCCCGCCCATCCAAGTGTTGAAATAAAGTAGTCCTCATTCAGGGACTGCAGGGGCTCAAGTGACTAAGACTGGGAAGCAACAGGTCAGCAGTTCGATTCCCCTATTACTGCAGGACGGAAATGAGCTTCCCGTCTTTGTCCCAGCTCCTGCCAACCTAGCAGTTTGAAAGCAAGACATTGCAATTAGATAAATAGGGACCACTTCGGTGGGAAAGGTCACAGCGCTCCGTGCGCTCCGGTGTCTAGTCATGCCTGCCACATGACCACAGGAACGTCTGCAGAAGCAGACAGCGCTGGCTGTTTGGCGTTGAAAGAGAGATGAGCACGGAACCCTAGAGTCGGATACAACTGGCGATCGAGCAAGGGAAACCTTTACCTTTACCAGTCCTAATTCAGGTGCAAGCAGGGCTTTCCCCTAGCCATGCCCACCATACCACACCCGCAGTGTGGTAGTAAATTTTTTGGGAACCCACCACTGCTGCTGCTGCTACTACTACTACTATTTCCTCCATGTCCAGATCAAACTTTGTCCTGCCAAAATGAAGCCACCTTCTTGGCTTTGCAACTTAGTCAACACAGAATTCCGCAGGTAGCAACTGAGGGGGGTAACAGCTGAAAGAGCCCAGCCCATGCGGCTCCAATCACCCAATTAATAGCTAGCGTGGGAAACTCCCCGCCTTCAGGTGTTCATGGTCGGGAATACAACACAATAGGTAATCATGGTGTTCATGGTCGTGAATACAACACAATAGGTAATCATGGTCAGGAATACAGTGACATCAACCAATGGGTATTGCTGGTGGGGAATTCAAATGCATTATAAAAGGAGCTGCGTCTCCTAATCTGACCCCATGTACAGATTGACCATGCGACAATAAAGAAGTGTTTGGCCCTCCTGCTGACTCTGAGTGCAATCAATCTGCCTACATCAAAGGTGGGCAAATATTTTTTCAGGGTGGGCAACAAAGCCTCTTTTCAATACATTCCTATGGGAAACCGCGCTTTGCCTGGGTGGGCAAGCTGCTAACTCAGGGTGGGCCAAGCCCACCCTGACCACCATCTGGCTACAGCCCTGGTTTGCAATCAAAGAGCCAGTGCATAGTATAGTGTTAAAGTTATGCTTAAGTAAAGGTAAAGGTGGCCCTTGCTTGAAAGTATTTATTTATTTATGAATTTATATCCCGCCCTCCTGATGAGGAACATCACTCAGGGCGGCTAACAACATACATAAAAGTACAGTACAATAGCAGATAAAACAACCGCTTTAAAAAAATCTAATCCAACCCACTAAAATGGCATTAAAACACACACAAAACTAATCAATTTATCATTAAAAAAACACTCTCACCCTCCCCCCTACCCAGCATAAAATAGCAAAAAAACAAGCACAAAGAACAAAGAAAACAGAGAGAAGCAGGATCCCTCAACAGGCTAAATAAGCCAACGGGCTTGTACAGAAAAGTCACACATGCCCCAAACCCGCTGGTCTTCAACATTTTTCTGAAGGGGAGAAGATCTGACTGGAGACGCAATTCTGGTGGTAAAAGGTTCCACAGGGCTGGGGCAGACACGGAGAAGGCTCTCTTCCTGGCCCCGCTAAGATGAACTTCTTTCACTGATGGGACCACCACTGAGCCCCTCCTGTCTGCCCTTGTAGGGTGGGGTGATGTGGTCTCTTAAGTCCCCTGGACCAATGCCATCGAGGGCTTTAAAGGTCAAAACCAGCACCTTGAATTGCAAGTTAATTGCACTGAATTGAAAGTTAATTGTATGCGACTAGGGTGCTGTGCTCATTTCTGTTTATAGCCAAATAGCCAGCACTGTCTGCATCTGTAGACATTTCCGTGGACATGTGACAAGCAGGACTAGACACTGGAGTGCACAGAATGCTGTTTACCTTCCCACCAAAGTGGTACCTATTTATCTACTTGCAATTTCTTGCTTTCAAACTGCTAGGTTGGCAGGAGCTGGGACAGAGACGGGAGTTCACTCTGTCATGCAGTACCCGGGAATCGAACCCCGACCTTACGCTTTTCAAGTTCAGCATCTTAACCACTTCAGCCACTGCAGTCCTTTCTTATTGTAGATCCATTCATTCAAGATTGCATTTAGGGTTCATCAAGGGCATGGATATGTTTGTTTGAGCTCATATATGCAGATACTGTACTTAGATTGTTCCCATTCAGATTGGCCGGCGCTTGTTGCATTGGTTGTTGGAAAATGTAGTTTTTTCCGTTTTGACCAGTTTGTGGGGCGTAGACCCCATGCTTGGCCTCCAGACCCTCGCGGGGCTGATGTCAGTGAAGGACGGTAGGTGTGTGCAAAGCATTATGGGGTGTTGGAGCCTTTCCCGGACATGCACCTTACATCCCTTCCTTATAGGTTGTTGTTATTATTATTATTATTATTATTATTATTATTATTATTATTATTATTATTATTATTATTATTATATATGGACTTGTATGCCTCCCACTCGACAATGCGACTCATGCTGAAGTCTGCCAAAGTGATAGGTGTCTCTTACCTCAGTGATGGCAATGGGATAGAATCTTATATCACAGGTGAAGACAGTCAACTAGTGCAGGTGCATAACTGCTTTGGGTTACCCTAGGGTGAGGAAAGCGGTATACAAATATAACAAATAAATATAACAGATATCATATACAGCATCCACAGAAGTGTCCTCCAAGACTTCACTGCTACCTCACTACAGCTGCCATCTAAAGTGGCCAGCCCCCTCAGGTGTTACCAGAGGAGGATTATTCTGTCAGATTTGTTGAAAGACTGCTTGCTACCCCCTCCTCCACTTTCCACCCCATCCCATTTTTTTCATCTGTGCTTTATAAATTTAGATAGTAAACCTGAGATGGGAAAATTCTTGCCGTCTACTAAGAGTAATGTCAATGTTGTATGTTCTCTTCTTGTATTGCCTGAGGGTATGCAGGGTAAAACACAGCCATTCTCCTCACCCTAGTGAAAAGCTGAATTTTTGCAGGTTTTGGCATGTTTACACAGATCACAAATACTCTTAAAACAGAACAACCTGAAAGATGAGACAAAATGGCTTTTGTAGTTACAACAAAAATAAAGGAAGATGTATTGTCCCTTGAGGGCTGGTGATTCTGGTGGGGCTTTACAAATTATGAGATACCAGTTATACAGATACAAAATGGGAGAAGGGGAGTGATACCTAGAGCCTCTGACATACTCTGAGCAAAAATGACATAGTTACTAATGGCAAATTAAGCCTTACACCTGGTTTGAATCTGCGTTCTTAACCCGGCTTGTGTCTCAATCCAGGAATGTTCAGCCCTTGCTTAGCTCAGTAAGATGCTCCAAATTTCTAGGAACTAAGATCTTTGAAAAATTAGCCTTTACAAAGGCTCTTGAAGTGCTTTTATTTTGTTTCTTCCTTCAACTATTTAATATATTTGGATATTTTACACAGCAGGGGAGAAAGTCCCTTTTATTTTAAGAAGCTTGACTCATCATTAATTTTCATATGGCTTTGCTAGTAGCCTCTTGCTAGGAAAGTGTTTGTCACAGTTCTGACAAACACATAATTGTTCTGACACAACAGGTAATGTACTTCCTCACCCAGTTTTCAAATCATGCTCTACCATGTTGAAACAATTTTAGTGCTCCTATCAACTATGCTAAAAATGACTGCTTTACACAGCTTATAGTGCAGGGGAGGGGAGGGTTCATTAGCAGGGAATCAATTTAACTATACAGTACATTAATTTAAATTTCAGTTTAGAAACTTCTTAAGATTCTAAATTGCATCCTTAAGATGAGCATCTGTCAAGTTTACATTCACAGAATAAAAATATAAATTCAGTTTTTCCCATTAATTTTAAACAGAGATGCAAATAAGTCAAATACAGTACAGTAAAATCCCGATTTACATAAAAAGTCCATTCTGTAGCAATTTACGTAACTCAATTTTTTATGTAAATTGAGGCATCCCCATAGGGATGCATGGGGGGAGGTGAAATGGAATTTAAATGGAGTGAGCTCTCTACCCTTTGCATGCTGCTGCTGCTGCTTCCTCCGGAGTGGTTTCTCTGCCCATCGGAGGAGCGGGTACCGCCACCACCACTGCCACCACTGCCACCTCCCCACTGCTTCTACTGGGACTCTGCTCGGTTCCATTCTTCACCTGATGCTTCTCTGGGCCGCGGTTTGCCTGGGGACAAGCTTCAGAGGCAAACTTCTCGATCCAGGTCTTCACCCAGTGCTTCTCTGGGGTGCAGCTTGCCTGGGGATGAGCTTCAGAGACAAACTGCTCAGTTATGCTCTTTGTCTGATGCTTCTCTGCGACACGGCTTGCCTGGGGACGAGCTTCAGAGGCAAACCACAGCCGCATCGGGCGAAGAGTAGAACTGAGTGGTTTGCCTCTGAAACATGTCCCCAGGCAAGCTGCACCCCAGAGAAACATTGGCTGAAGACCTAAGTAAAGCGGTTTGCCTCCGAAGCACGTCCCCATGCAATCCATGCCCCAGAGAAGCATCAGGCGAAGATGCATCAGCGCCGCCATCTTAGAATTACAAGACAGTGAAACCCCTTACGTAACTTGATTATTATTATTGCGTAAATCGGGACGCTGATTTATTTTTAAAAATCCCTACGTAAGTCGAATTTTACATAAGTAGAAGCATATGTAAATCGGGGTTTTACTGTACTAATATTGAATGTTAGTGCAATAACATAAGGCTAGAAAGGACTTATAGTGGCCCTAATAGTGCTTTCAAGGCGAGTGAAATTTTCAAGTAGTGTTTTTACCAGTTCAACCTCTCAGTAAGTTTCTGTGGCCCAGCAGGTATTTAAACCAAGCTTTCCAGAGTTGTAGTCTGCCATTAAATCACCACACTGAGCATCACAATATTTTTTTAGACCCACACAAAGTCCTCATTCAAAGACTGGTTATTTTGTTTCTACTGAGATACAAAATATATTGTAGGGGAAAAAGAAATTGTTGATATCAAACAATAGATTCTGGACATTAGAAGTGCCACCATTATTATTGCTTGTAACTTTTCAGATAATAAGGTTAATAAATTAACTTTTTTACAGTGATGTAACAAGAAATTGGTGCCATATTAATTGTGTAATAGGACACTTAGATGCTACAGGAAGTGTGGGGGTGGCTGCCAACTTTCCCCACTTCCTGGGCTGTGGTGAAGAAAGTTATCCTTAGTGAAACAGAACTAGTTCTCCAGGACTCTGAGTGGGATAAAAACCTTGGCCAAAATCCTATTGTCCCTTTTTTTGACTAGCATAATACAAAAAGAGTAACTTTCAATGTTGAATTGCTACAAGTTAAGAGGTGACTGTAAACTTTCTGCATCATCTGCCTAGTTTAAGGTGACATCTTAAATTGAAGCAATTCACTTCTAAAAGTCATACCATACTCTTGTGGGCATAACTAATTGGATTTTGGGCCCTTATTTTATTGGTAAATGTTGTGTATTGAATGTATTTGTAACCACACGAATGGGTACAGGTAACACTGTAACCTTCTGTATGAGGACGCGAGCTAGTGGCCACCGGGGGCAAGAGCGAGCGCCCAGCTCTCATGGGTCACATTACTCAAATGCCTTCAGCTGCGCGGGAAAGATTCCCGCGCTCACCTCACCTGGACAAGAAAGGCGTGACCAAGGATGACGTCACTTTGGACAGCAGCCAATGCCTGTCGAAGAGCCATATTCAATAGGATAGCCACCATATATAAAGAGCTGTTTGTCCGCCATTACCACATGTTCATGCTGTACTCCATGCAATAAAGATGTGCTAGGCTAGCTTACAGCCGCCTCCATTGTCTTGATTCCCAAACACTAAATTGCCGACGAGGATGGGATATGGATTCCCACAGGGACAAGACAAGATCACAGCAACCAGTTTTCGACGTGTCCCATCCCGAGCGATGGGACTGGTTTGAAATGCATTTTAAGAGTACGGTGGCGTATGCCGGCATCACCGACGCTGGAAAGAAGAAGGGTCTTCTCATCACGATGCTCGGTTTCCACGCCGTGCAAGCGCTGATGGATCTGGTGGCACCACGACAGGTGGACCAGGTTTCGGTAACGGAGATACTGGCGGTTCTGCGGAACCACTTCAAGCCCAAGGTGTCCTTCTTCTCCGCCAGGGCAGCCTTCCTGAGGAGGGACCAAAAACCGGGTGAGTCAGTATCCGAGTATGCAGCGGCCCTCCGTTTGTTGGCAACCCCATGCGAATGGTGGGAGATTCTAGACGTGGCCCTAAGGGACAGGATGCTCTGCGGGATGAGAGACGGGGAGACTCAGAGGAAGCTCATGAACCGAGGTCACGACCTCACTTTTAAAGAGGTACTGCAAGAGGCCCTAGCAGCTGAATCCACGTGGGCCGGGTACAAGCTTCTCAAGGCAAAGCCCCCACCAGTCGAGGCAGCTGCATCCACCGTCCAGGCGGCCTGGAGGGCGACCCCTGCCCCACGCTCGCCCACATCCTCAGAGGCTTCTGCCACCCCAGCCTCCAGCGAAGATGAGGGGGTCCGGAAGGTCCTTCATCACACTTGATGAGATCCAGGAAGATGAACAACAGGAACAAACTGAGGTTCTCTCCCTTAATATGGTTGATGAGGTGCATGTAGATGAACTGATTGCAGGAGAGAGGCTCCTTGTACTAGGCGATTCAATAATTAGAAATACAGAGAAATGGATTTGTGATGCACATGATAACCGTATGGTGACTTGCCTGCCAGGTGCAAAAGTTGCAGACATCACAAGAAATCTAGATAGATTGTTAGAGAGAACTGGGAACGAGCCAGTTGTCATGGTACACGTTGGTACTAATGATGTTGGGAAGGCCAAGCGGTCTGTCCTGGAAGCCAAATTTAGGTTGTTAGGAAGAAGATTGAAGTCCCGGACTTCCAAGGTAGCATTTTCAGAAGTGCTGCCTGTCCCTCGCGCAGGACCTACCAGGCAGGCAGAGCTCAGAAGCCTCAATGCGTGGATGAGGCGGTGGTGTCGAGAGGAGGGTTTCAGATTTGTCAGGAACTGGAGAACATTTTGGGACAAGCCAAATCTGTTCAGGAGGGATGGGTTGCATTTAAACCATGATGGGACCAGATTGCTGGCACTCAACATCAAAAAGGCTGCAGAGCAGCTTTTAAACTGATAACTGGGGGAAAGCCGACAGGAGCTGGGCAGCATCCGGTTCGGGAAAGTGTGTACTTGAGTAGTGAGGAGGATGCAAAAATTACTGAGCAGAGCAAGGAGCTAGTCACCAGCACTCTAGCAGAAGGATGCAAGAGGCAGTCTAACAATGCAACTAGACTCAAAAGACTGTATCAGGAAAGCATATATAAATGCTTGTATACAAATGCCAGAAGCCTCCGGAACAAAATAGGGGAGCTGGAATACTTAGCAATAGATAAAAATATTGATATTATTGGTATCACTGAAACCTGGTGGACGGATGATAACCAATGGGATACAGTTATCCCAGGCTACAAACTGTACAGGAAGGATAGGAAGGGGCAAACAGGAGGTGGTGTAGCCTTGTATGTCAAAGAAGTGATAAAATCGTATGAATTGGAATATCTAGGTGATTTGGAGTCACCATTAGAAGCTCTGTGGGTAAGAGTACCAGGCCACAAGGATGGTCTAACAGTAGGCATATACTATCGGCCTCCGACCCAAACTCTTGAGGGAGACTGGCAGTTGGAGAATGTTGTAAAGGAGGCATCCAGGAAGGGAAGCCTGGTTATAATGGGGGACTTCAATTACCCTCACATAGACTGGGTGAACTGTTGTTCAGCACATGATAAAGAGATAAAGTTCCTAGATATGCTCAATGATTGTTCCCTGGGACAGATGGTTGAAGACCCAACTAGAGGTACAAGAATCCTTGACTTGATTCTGAATAATACTCAGGATCTGGTGCAAGATGTTAATGTGACTGATCCAATAGGGAACAGTGACCACAACTCAATTATGTTTAACTTGATCATAGACCGCAAGTCACTGATAAAATCTAACACAGAGACCTTAAATTTTCAAAAAGGAAATTTCCCAAAGATGAGGAAACTAGTAAAAAAGAAACTGAAAGGGAAAATTGAGAGAGTCCAAACACTCCAAGAGGCATGGAGGCTGTTTACAAAAACAATAACAGAGGCTCAATTGGAATGCATACCCAAAAGGAAAAAGGGCACTGCCAGGTCCAAGAGGACTCCGATGTGGCTTACAGGAGCTGTTCGGGAAGTGATCAAGAGCAAGAAAAGCTCATTTAGAAGATGGAAGGCTTGTCCAAATGAGGACAGCAGGCAGAAACATAAATTCTGGCAGAACAAATGCAAGGCAACAATCAGGAAAGCAAAGCAAGACTTTGAGGAGCGTATAGCTAAAAATACTCAGAGAAATAACAAAGACTTCTTTAAGTACATTAGAAGTAAGAACCCAACTAGGAAGGCCATTGGACCATTAGATGACAATGGAAGGCAAGGGGTTATTAAAGAGGAAACAGAGATTGCAGAGAGACTCAATGAATTCTTTGCTTCAGTATTCACTGAAGAAGACAGAGACCACATGCCCAAAACAGAGCCTATCTTCGTAGGGAGGGAAACCGAAGAATTAAGTAAGATAGAAATAACCAGGGAGGAGGTCCTTGCATGTCTTGTTAAGCTAAACACTAACAAATCCCCAGGACCAGATGGCATCCATCCACGAGTTCTCAGGGAACTTAAAGATGAAATTGCTGATCTCCTAGCCAAAATATATAATCTTTCCCTCAAATCAGGCTTTGTGCCTGATGACTGGAAGGTAGCGAATGTAACACCAATTTTCAAAAAAGGATCCAGGGGTGATCCAGGAAATTACCGGCCTGTCAGTTTGACATGTGTCCCAGGTAAAGTGATGGAAACCATCCTAAAAGACAGAATTAATAGTTACATAGAAGAGAAGGCACTGCTAAAGGAGAGCCAACATGGCTTTTGCAAGGGCAAATCATGCCTCACTAATCTGTTGGAATTTTTTGAGAGTGTCAACAAGCATGTGGATAAGGGGGATCCAGTTGACATTGTTTATCTGGACTTTCAGAAGGCTTTTGACAAGGTCCCACACCAAAGGCTCTTGAATAAACTTACCAGTCATGGAATAAAGGGACAGGTCTTGTCCTGGATCAGCAACTGGCTAAGGGACAGGAAACAGAGGGTAGCACTAAATGGACACTTCTCCAAGTGGAGGGAAGTAAAGAGTGGGGTCCCCCAAGGTTCAGTACTGGGACCCCTGCTTTTCAACCTCTTCATAAATGATCTAGAGGTAGGAGTAAAAAGCAAGGTAGCCAAATTTGCTGACGACACTAAATTATACAGGGTAGTGAAAACTGTGAGAGATTGTGAAGAGCTCCAGAGGGATCTCTTGACACTGGGGGAGTGGGCAAAACAGTGGCAAATGAGCTTCAACATCAGTAAGTGCAGAGTGATGCATGTTGGGGCAAAAAACCCCAATTACATTTATAAACTGATGGGGTCTGAACTCTCTGCGACAAACCAGGAAAGGGACCTTGGTGTCCTGGTGGACAGCTCAATGAAGGTGTCAACCCAGTGTGCCTCAGCAGTGAAAAAAGCAAACTCAATGTTAGGGATCATTAGGAAGGGTATAGAAAATAAGTCAGCAAGTATCATTTTGCCTCTTTATAAATCTATGGTGAGGCCCCATCTGGAATATTGTGTACAGTTCTGGTCGCCATACCTCCAGAAGGATATTATGGAGTTGGAGAAAGTACAGAGGAGGGCAACCAGAATGATTAGGGGACTGGAGCACCTTCCTTACCATCTGAGGCTGCAACGGTTGGGCCTTTTCACTCTTGAACGACGGCGTCTAAGAGGTGACCTGATTGAAGTTTATAAAATCATGCACGGTGTGGACAAGGTAGATAAGGAAAAACTGTTTTCCCTATCGCACAACACTAGAACTAGGGGACACTCCATGAAACTTTTGGGTACTAGTTCTCAAACAAATAAGAGAAAGTACTTTTTCACCCAGAGGATTACTGGTCTATGGAACTCCCTGCCAGAAGAAGTGGTGACAGCTGTCAGTCTTCACAGCTTTAAGAAAGGATTAGACAAGTTCATGGAGGACAAGGCTATCAATGGCTATAATTATGGCTACCTAAGGACAACCCCCGGGTTGGAGAGATAGGCAGGATATCTCTCAATGCCATTTCCAGGGAATCCTAAGCAGGTGAAGGCATCTCCTTGGGAATACCCTGAAGGAAATGGTGAGCCACTGTGTGAGACAGAGTGCTGGACTGGATGGGCTGTGGCCTGTTCCAGCAAGGCTGTTCTTATGTTCTTATGTTCTTAAGGTCAGGAAAGGGCTGAGCGAGAAGAAAGGGAAGGGGGGTCGGCGCTGTGATGGTTGCGGAGCGTCCCACGAGAGGAGCAAGTGTCCATTCAGGAAGGCTGAGTGCCACAACTGTGGGCGGAAGGGCCACATCGCCAGGGTCTGCAAGCAACGCCGGGAAGAGAGTAAGTGCTCCACGGGGAGCCGGGATGGCGTCGGGAGAGTCTGCGATGGCGGCGACGACCCAGAGGGGAACCACGTGTGCCTGCGAGTGCACGCGGAAGACGACGTGGCCGTCCACAGCGTGCCTCTAGGGCAACCACGTTTTTATGCTGAGGTACTGTTGCAAGGGGTCCCTGTTAAGATGGAGATAGACTCGGGGTCTGTATACTCCCTCATTTCCCATAAGGAATTTTTGCGGATTCCCACCAAGGAGCGACCCAAACTCAAGGAGATGGGGGCGAACTTAAGAGATGTGCAAGGAAATGTAATTCCAGTATTGGGGATTGGGGACTTCGAGACACGGTACAAGGGACTCCGAAGGAAATTCCCCCTGGTAGTCCTAAGAGAGGGGGGGTGTAATCTCCTGGGAACACAATGGTTCAAACCCCTGGACATCTTCATAGGCGGCGTCCATGCCATCGGGGGGAATGAGATTCAGGCAGTGTGCAACGCACACACAGAGGTATTCAAGAAGGGACTCGGGAAGTACAAGGGGCCCCCAGTTTCTTTCGACCTGGACCCGGAGGTCCGCCCAATTAGACTCAAGCCACGTCGGGTCCCATTCGCCCTAAAGGACAAAATTGAGGCGGAACTGGACAAATTAGTGGGGCAAGGGATTTTAGTGCCGGTGGACTCTGCAGAGTGGGAGACTCCTATTGTTACAGTGTTGAAAGCAAATGGGGAGGTGCCAATTTGCGCTGACTACAAGTGTACAATTAACAAGGCGATCCGCCCTAATGCCTATCCGGTGCCGGTAGTTAGCCATCTGCTGGCTACTTTACATGGGGGAAAAGTTTTCGCTAAACTAGATCTGGCGCAGGCGTACCAGCAGCTTCCAGTAACCCCAGCCACAGCTGCTGCGCAGACCATTGTAACTCACAAGGGGGCATTCAAGGTGACGCGCCTACAGTTTGGCGTGAACTCGGCGCCGGGGATATTTCAGTCTCTTGTGGAACGTTTGTTAAAGAAATTACCGGGGGTCTTGCCATTTTGATATCTGGGGAGAGTGAATCAGAACTGGCCCAGAGACTAGATAGGGTCCTTACAGCTTTCGAATCCGCGGGGTTGAGGCTGCGGAGGGACAAATGTGTGTTTCTGGCCAGGGAGGTGGAGTTTCTGGGGTTCCGTATAACCTCTGAGGGGGTGAAACCCGCTGAGTCCAAAGTCTCAGCTATTCAAAACGCCCCTCGCCCCACCGCGAAACCGGAGCTGCAGTCTTTCCTGGGGCTGCTGAATTTTTACCATTCCTTCCTGCCCAGGAAAGCGGCGATTGCAGAGCCCCTGCATGGGTTGCTGAAGAAGGATGCGGTTTGGCGGTGGGGAGAGAAGCAGGAGCGGGCTTTCAGGGAACTCAAGCAGCTTCTCTCCTCGGAGGCTATTCTAACCCACTTCGACCCAAAGAAGCCGGTAGTCTTGGTCTGCGACGCCTCACCAGTGGGGGTGGGGGCGGTCCTGTGCCACATGCTAGAGGGGGGCGAGAAGCCCCAGTTGCATTCTACTCGAGATCATTGTCCAAGGCAGAACGAAATTACGCCCAAACAGATAGGGAGGCACTTGCCATTGTCGCAGGTACAAAGAAGTTCCATGATTTTTTGTATGGTCGCCCATTCACCATTATAACCGATCACAAGCCGCTATTGGGTATCTTCACCTCAGACAAGCCCACTCCACAGATCCTCTCCCCCAGGATGCTTAGGTGGGTGATTTTTCTGAATGCATACAGGGGTTCGTTAGAGTACCGCCCCGGGAAAGAGATAAGCCACGCGGACGCCCTCTCAAGGTCTCCTCTGCCCCACCTGGGGGACCCAAAGTGTGAGGTAGAACAGGATAGCCAAGTCCTCCTCATAGAAGCCCTAGATGCACCCCCCATTTTGCCCAAGGAAATTGCTACCGCAACGGCCAAGGATAAAACTTTAGCCCTTGTGAGATCCTGGGTACAGAAGGGGTGGCCCACAGCTCCCCCCGCAGACGAGTTTGCTGCATTTTTCAGGAAGAGGGTTGAGTTGTCCTCAGAAAGGGGGTGTCTGTTGTGGGGGGAGAGGGTGGTGGTCCCACAAGCATTAAGAGCGAGGGTGCTACAGCTTTTACATGTCAGCCACCCAGGGATTGTGCGCTCTAAGGCGCTGGCCAGAAGCTACTTCTGGTGGCCTCAGCTAGACGCAGACATTGAACACATGGTGAACACCTGCGAAAGTTGCCAGAGCTCTCGGCCTGAGGAGTCCCGCCTCCCACACAGAGAATGGGACACAGCTAGGGGGCCGTGGTCCCGCCTCCACATAGACTTCGCAGGGCCATTCAGGGGTTCATTCTTTCTGCTGGTGGTGGACGCATACTCCAAGTGGTTAGAGGTAATTCCAATGTGCAACACCTCATCAGCTGGAACCATAAAACAACTGCGCAAACTGATATGCACCTTCGGGATACCTGACGTCATTATTAGTGACAATGCGAGTTGCTTCACGTCAGCCGAGTTCCAGGCGTTCTTAGAGTCCAACGCCATTCGGCACATTACCTCAGCCCCCTTTCACCCTGCAACAAATGGCCAGGCGGAACGTCTGGTGCGCACAATGAAAGAAGGGCTGCGGCGCATGGGTCCCGGGGATCTGGACCGGCAGCTCTGCCAGTTTCTGTTGGCATATCGAGTGACGCCATTGGCGTCGGGATTCTCTCCCGCGGAACTCCTCATGAAAAGGAAGTTACACTCATTATTAACTAGATTGGATCCCACCCGGGTCGAGGATAGAGGAAGAAATATTGAGCACAGCCCCACCAAAAACTTCCAGATAGGAGAGCCTGTTCATTGCAGAAACTACGCCACCACAGGGCCAGCATGGGTGCCAGGGGTAGTCATTAATCAAACAGGACCAGTCTCATACTGTGTCGAGACCAACACGGGTCTCCTCTGGAGGAGGCACGCTGACCAACTTAGGCACCGAGTGATTGGGGGGCCGGACAGAGGGGCTCAACAGCAAAGTTCAGCGTTAGGGTCCTCCTCCACCCGTTTATCCCAAGGGGGAGAAAACGAAGGGCAACAGTCCCAAACAAGGGGGGGGAGCATAGGTTCAAACTCATATCCTTTTCATATGCCAGTTTTATCCAGTCCCTTGAAAGAGAGGAACGAGTTTGCCCCTGTAGTTCTACCCAGTCCCTCGAAGGAGGGGAATGAGTTTGCCACTGTTGCCCCTGAATTAGATTTTGAGTTACCAAACCGGGGTTTTTTTTCGGAGTGTTCCCCCACCCGTCCAAGCGAAGAGCGGGTTTTTTCTTTAGCCCCTAGTGCCCCCGGTTTGTCCACATCCGCATCAGAAAACCTTCCTCCCCCTTCTCCTGCCCATCCCAAAGCTGAAAGCCCGCGGCGAGTCACTAACAAGTCATCCTCTCCAATTGCAGGACAAGAACCAGGAGGACACAGACGAGGGGGCATGGCCGAGTCAAGCATAACGGCCGCACGGCCAAAACGCACATACGGGAAACCAGTTTGGTTAAGGGACTTTGTCCCATCTTAGGGGGGAGGGATGTTGTGTATTGAATGTATTTGTAACCACACGAATGGGTACAGGTAACACTGTAACCTTCTGTATGAGGACGCGAGCTAGTGGCCACCGGGGGCAAGAGCGAGCGCCCAGCTCTCATGGGTCACATTACTCAAATGCCTTCAGCTGCACGGGAAAGATTCCCGCGTTCACCTCACCTGGACAAGAAAGGCGTGACCAAGGATGACGTCACTTTGGACAGCAGCCAATGCCTGTCGAAGAGCCATATTCAATAGGATAGCCACCGTATATAAAGAGCTGTTTGTCTGCCATTACCACATGTTCATGCTGTACTCCATGCAATAAAGATGTGCTAGGCTAGCTTACAGCCGCCTCCATTGTCTTGATTCCCAAACACTAAAGTAAAGATACAACCGCTCCATTCCTGGGCCATTTACATAAGAAGAGTCATAGGTAAATTAGTAACATTTTATGTATTATGTGTCCTCATTTCACTTTCGGTTTATAGGAAACTAAGGTTATGTAGACATGTGAGATGTTCAAGCGGAGGCTTAGCATTGCCACTACCACCACCCAATTTAGTTTCCACAGCCAAGGAGGGTTTTAAACTCATGTTTCCCAAGCCCTAGTCCAATACTCTTCTCACTACACTTCCCTGATTTCTCAATGAATAAGAAGGCAGCCAAAGTAATCAGTAACGTAAGGCATTACTTGTGTAAAATTGTGTTCCAAACTGCCTTTGATACTGTTTCAGGTTGGAGCTGAGACTCTTCCAAGGATCAGTGGAAGGGGGGAGGTAGAAAAACTATTTTTCTTCATTTATGTTTCTATAGCAATATAAGAGATTATTTTGTAGGCTTGTTTTTGGGAAATTGCCTGTACAAGATAGCTCCCTTGCTCACCTGCCTCCTCAGACCCTTATGCCACAGCCCACCACATTTAGCCTGGAAGGTCGGCAGGTCAGCAGTTCCAGATCCGAGTACCGCACAATGGAGTGAGCTCCCATCTCTGTCCTAGCTCCTGCCAACCTAGCAGTTCAAAAGCAAGAAATTTCAAGTAGATAAATAGGTACCACTTCGGTGGGAAGGTAAACAGTGTTCCATGCACTCGTGTCTAGTAATGCCTGCCACACAATAATGGAAATGTCTACAGATACAGGCAGCACTGGCTCTTTGGCTATAAACAGAGATGAGCACTGAACCCTATAGTCAGATACAACTGGCTTTCGAGCAAGGGTGACCTTTACTCCATTCTCAGAAAGAGTCTCTAGGGAGATGGCAAGAAGACACAAGCTGGGCCTTCCATTGGGCAGAGAGACAGGTCATGCAGGCCTCCAGCAATCCTCCTCTGTTGGATGATGGAAGAATGTGTTTCTATGGGCTCCTTACCCCTCTCAAGTTAGCCCACTGTTTTCAGGTACAGTGTAGTATATGGATTCCCCATGCCCATCTGGCATGGAAACGGTCCTTGCAGAGGCCGCTTTGGTGAGAAGGCTCCCAGCCGTGGTTTCTGCGGGCAGAGAAATTAAGGGGGGTGGATTAATGATAGGGTTTGATTCACCCAATTCCTTGACCTGACCAGCGGTTCTGCTGAGAAAGCGAATACCTAACCCCATTACCCATTAGGGTAATCACTCATCTCCGAGTTTAGCCTTATCCCTGGCGCAAACAGAAGCCATGTTTATCCCAGTCTAAGCTCTGGACAATGGAGCTTCTCCTGTCGGTGTTTGTTCAAGTTAATTAACTTCCCTTAGAGAGATTCCTCATTAACCTGAGCAAATAGGTGATGTGATTTCTGTCAGATGACGGTTTTGCCACCGTTGCGCTTTTACTTGTATATATGCTGAAGTTTTCCCTCAATAAACTACTGATCTGATCTCGCTCCATACTGCCTCGTATCGTTTCTTGATCAGTCTCCTCTGGGACCTCCGGCCCCTAGCGGCCCCGATTCCTACACCTGATGACCCCGACGTGATCTACTCGAGAGTAAGCGACCCCCGAGTGGTCTACTCGAGAGTAAGCGAGCAACTCGGTCCGGTTCTGCGCTTGAACCGCGTCCGATCATCCCGGAGGACAGCGCGGCACTCTGGTCGGTAAGCCAGCCGACCGGAGGGACGGCCAGCGGCTAGGCAGTCCAAGAGGCTTTTCTACAGCTTGCTCCCGACTTTTGCAGCGGCTTGCAGCAGCGGGAAACGCGTTCCGCTCAGGGTCAGCTGTGAACCCCGACAGCGCAGTGGCCACCGAGGGCCCGTGGCAGCAGTCCACGCTCCGAGCTCTACCCAGAGAATCGTCGCCAGAACCTATTACCTTGCCCAAAGACGTGTCGACTCGTCCCGAGGAGGAAACTTCGGAGGACCCATCGCAGGTAATATGGGGACCTGTCCTCAGCGACAGCGTCCATCCGCTAGCCAAAAAACTCGTGAGGAAGAGTTTAGAATCCTGGCCAGGGTGTTTCAGTTACGTTTTCACAGAAGGGAGCTAGCGAGACTTTTGGTGTACCTGAGGGAACACTGCCTGCTTTACCCAGAAGTAGGTACGTTAACCCTTAAGCTTTGGGACCAGATAGGAGACTGCATTCAGCAACCCCCGAAAGCTCCAGGAGGCATAATTCGTACATGGAGTAAATGTAGAAAGCTCTTAGCAGAGTTAGAACCAGTCCGGATGGAGGCCAAGGAACCCCCACATCTGCCAGTCATGCCAGCCGAACCAACGGCGCCTACGGCGCTCTATCCGTCACTCCAGTTCAGGCAGAGTAGCGTAGGGAGCTTTCCCTCGGTGACAGCTGCAGACATCACCGGAGGAATGCAAGGAATGAGGAGCGCAGGCGCTTCTCTGACAGCTACAGGCTCCCGAGTTACCAAGAGTCCCCTTCAGCGTACAATTGAAGAGGAGATTAGGAAGGGGGAATTGCCAGCAGAAGAACTAGCTGAGCTTAGTCAGATATGTCCAATTCGCATGGAGATGGATGCCCTTACGGGGGCCCAGCAGATAATTCACACACCAGTCCCGTATAAGCTTCTCATGGCTATACGGAAGGCCATTTCAGAGACAGGGCTTCAAAGCCGGTTTACTAGGGGCACGCTTCAGCAAGTGTGCGAGAACACCATGTTCATTCCCCATGACTGGAAGGCCGTCATGCGGATGATGCTCACCCCTAGCCAGTATTTGATTTGGGACAGCGAGTTTCGCCTTGAGGCTCAGACAAGGGCTGCCAGAATGGGAGGCGCAGTACTTCCTGACCAGTTATATGGTTCAGGTGCCTTCGAGCCCATCGATGCCCAGATCAATTTGCCTCTAGCCACTCTTCAGATGTCAGCAGAGGCTGCCTTTAGGGCTTTTTTCAAGGTCCCAGCAACTGGCAAAGCGGCTAAAAATTACACTGCCATAAAGCAGGGAGCCCAGGAACCCTACATGGACTTCATCAATCGCTTGGAGGAAGCGATCAGTCGACAGATCGACAATGAGCAGGCCCAACAAGAGCTCATGATGAAGTTAGCCAAGGACAATGCCAATCTAGACTGCCGTAAAATCTTGCAGTCCTTGGGCAATCGTCCCGATTTGACACTCACGGACATGATTAGAGCTTGCGCCGACGTTGGCACAGAATCCTATAAGATGGGTTTGCTAGCAGCAGCGGTGCAAGGGGGTAAAAGACCCAAAGGTAAGAACCAAGGGGCATGTCACTCCTGTGGCAAGGTCGGTCACTTCGCTAGGGAGTGCCGATCCAGGAAAGGCGGACAAAATTCCGGCCGTTCCAAGGCTCCGAACACCCTATGTCCGAAGTGTAAGAAAGGCTACCATTGGGCCCGGGACTGTCCGAACTCGGGAAACCGGAACGCGGGCATGTCTCTGGCCCTGGTCCAAACAGAGACTTCCCTCATTCAAAGCTCACCAGAGCTAGACTAGATTCAGGTCACATTCCAGACATTGCGAGGGCGCAGGCCAGCCCC
Source organism: Bradypodion ventrale (assembly GCA_035047345.1). Lineage (NCBI taxonomy): Eukaryota > Metazoa > Chordata > Lepidosauria > Squamata > Chamaeleonidae > Bradypodion > Bradypodion ventrale. Next base: position 284,596,133 of record JAWDJE010000003.1, on the reverse strand, counting down.
AAGGGTAGTACAGGGCTGGATTTGACTTGTCAGGCAGACGTTACATGCGACCTGCCAGGCACGGTCTATCTGGTGGATTCCCAGTACATGGGTCCACTGCCCAAAGGCTTTATAGGTTTAGTTTTGCCCCGCAGTGTAGCTGGAGCACGTGGAATTCTTGTAATTCCCGGAGTCATTGACTCCAATTTTTCAGGCGTTCTCCAAATTCAGCTTTGGACCCACCTGCCCCAAACCATTCACAAGGGAGACACATTAGCGCAACTGAGCATGGTTCCTTGTCACTCGCCAGCAGATAGCCAGGGAAGGCTCAGTGACAGCTCCGAGTCCCGGTCAGAGGACCGCTCGAGCGCCAGTGAGGCAGTACAAGGATACCAGGTCTTAGCGACAGTGGAGACCAACATTGAGTGGAAACAGCGCCCAGTTATCAAGGTATTTTTGAATAAAAGATCGTTCTCAGGGCTACTCGATACCGGAGCGGATGTGTCAGTGATAAGCAGAAGCCAGTGGCCACGGGAGTGGGCCATTGAGCCGGTCTCCGATGTATGGGGGGTAGGCGGCATTCAGGAGTCGTTTAGGAGCCGGGAGTGGGTGGAAGTCACAATCCCAAAGGCTGACGGCACAGCGGTAATTCGGCCGCACATTCTTGACGTGCACATCAACCTTTGGGGGCGAGACATCTTGCAGCAGTACGGCGCTACCCTTACCTTCGGGTAATGGCGTTGCCACTTAAATGGCTCACCGATACGCCGGTTTGGGTAGAACAATGGCCGGTAGTGGAAGAGAAACTAGTTGCCCTTAAGCAGCTGGTTAAAGAGCAGCTAGACGCAGGACATATAGAGCAGTCCACCAGTCCTTGGAATTCGCCAATTTTTGTCATCAAAAAGAAGTCGGGGAAGTGGCGACTCCTCCACGATCTCAGAGAGATCAATAAATGTATACAGCCAATGGGCCCGCTTCAATGCGGCATCCCAAATCCTAATATGATTCCCGAGGGGTGGGAGATCCTAGTTGTAGATCTCAAGGATTGCTTTTATACGATCCCCTTAGACCCCAGGGACCGGGAAAGGTTTGCCTTTACGGTGCCGGTTGTGAACCACAGTGAGCCCACGCAGCGTTACGCGTGGAAATTTTTGCCACAGGGCATGCTCAATTCGCCCACCCTGTGCCAAATTTATGTTCACAACGCACTGGCAAAGTTTCGAAGCCTTTACCCTAAAGCCTTAGTTTGTCATTTCATGGATGATATCTTAGTCGCGGCGCCGCAACTCGGCAGCGAAATGTTTTCGGACCTCCAGGCCAGCCTGGGGGAGAAAGGGTTACTCATTGCCCCGGAGAAAGTGCAGAGAACCGAGCCCTTCTCATACCTGGGCCATCGGCTTCTCCACTCTTTCGCAGCACCAGTTTTGCCTCAGATCAATTTACAGGATTCAGTCACCCTGGTAGAATTGCAGCAAGTTCTGGGTAACATCAATTGGGCCAGACCGTATTTCCAACTGGATACGGATCTTTTGAAACCGCTCTTCTCGCTGCTAACTTTAGGTAAGCAGCCGGCAGACCGGATACACATCTCTCGAGAAGCGCACTTAGCTCTTGAGAAAGTTAACCAAGTTCTCAGCCAGAGGTGGGTAGATAGGATCACCCAAGGGCCATATGCCCCGATCCTGAACTTGTACATCGTTCGAGCAGGACCCATGTTCACCGGGGCTCTCGGAGTAGATTCCGAGAAAGGGGCGAACATCATGGAATGGGTGTACTTGCTGAACACCTCTTCCCGAAACATCGTTCCTCCCCAAGAGTTAGTTTCTGCGGTGGTCTACCGCGGAAGGCTGAGAGCTAGGGACATCTCAGGGCACGACTTAGCCAAAATTGTAGTCCCGTTCACCAAGGAACAGATTCAACAGTTGATGCAGCTCGGTGACTCGCTTCCAATCGCTTTGGAAGGATTCACCGGATGCTTGGCATACCACTTGCCAAAGGACCCCAGACTTGTCTCACTTCAAACGCAGACAGTCAGCTTGTTCGAATTGCTTTCGCTGATTCCACTTCAGGGGGCCAGTACAGTTTTTACTGATGGTGGTCGCACATATGGTGTCTTGACCTGGCAGGAGGGCCAAGCTTGGCGCACGCTGCTAACTCTTCCACAAAAGTCCGCACAGCGGGCAGAGTTGGCAGCGGTGAACCTTGCCTTGCGCACCTTCGCCAAGGAACGTTTAAACATCATTACCGACAGTCAGTATGTCAGGAATTTGCTTCACAGTCTACCAGGAGCATACATTACTCCCGCGATAGACAAGAATCTGCTTAGTCTGTTTCTCACTGCTCAATTTCATTTGCGAAACCGCACGGAGCCGCTCTATGTTGCCCACATCCGAAGTCATCAAGACCTGCCGGGTCCGATTTCCACGGGCAATAGCAGAGCAGACGCGGCCGCAAGGGAAATTCAGCAGCGTTCAGTTTTAGGTGTTTTTACTACGCCAATTCAGAGTCATGCCTTTTTTCACCAAAATGCCAAAGCGCTCGCCAGACAGTTCAATCTGCCACTTTCTCAAGCCCAAGGCATAGTTCGCTCTTGCCAGCATTGTGCAGGGGCTCTGGGGGGGCCCTCGTGGGGGGTCAACCCACGAGGGACAGAGGCTAACCAAGTGTGGCAGATGGATGTCACGCATGTTCCGCAGTTTGGCAGATGGCAGTACATGCACGTTTGCATAGATACCTTTTCACAATTCGTTTGGGCAACAGCGCAGAAAGGGGAGACTGCTTCCCATGTGGAGCAGCACCTCCTCTCCTGCATCGCGGCAATGGGCAAACCTCGGCACGTTAAAACCGATAACGCCCCGTCCTACTGCTCTAGGCAGTTGACCGCCTTCATGGCCACCTGGGACATTAAGCATACCTTTGGCATTCCTTACAATCCGCAGGGGCAAGCGATTGTGGAACGGGTCAATCGGACACTCAAGTCCTATATTGACAAACAAACAGAAAGGGGGGAGCCACCAGCCCTCCCCAAGTCACAGGGTCAGGCACAGCATTGTCTGAATAAGGTATTGTTCACATACAATCACCTTAATGTTTTTTCGGATTGCACGCCGCAGGAGAAGCACTTCCGCCGCTCGGAGGCTCTCCCGCGACCGATGGTCCAATACCGGGTGCCACTGGACCCTTCTTGGAGGGGCCCGGCACCGCTCATAACCTGGGGAAGAGGGTATGCTGCAGTTATGTCTCCTACAGGTGTCGTTTGCATCCCAGCTTGGTGTGTTAAACCTCACTTGGAACCACATGGCGTGGACCCAGACCGACCCGAGTCCGATCCCAGAGATGGAGGACCTCACCCTGACCGAGAGGACCCGTCGGGAGAGACAGCAGTCACAGATGGCAGCGCCGAAGATCACCTGGGGGATGGTCAAGGCCCTTTGCCATGAGGCCCAGGATGCCATCCAGCGCGAGGAGAGGGAGCCGACACCGGAGAACCTCATGGCTGCAGTCTTTGCCCAGATTCATGCCAACTCCATGGCAGTCACCATCGTCCTGATCCTCTCCCTGCTTGTGGGGGGAGGCGTTCAGGCCGCCCCGTTTGGGGCCAACGGCTGGATACCAGACGGAGATCTTTCTGCCCAGATGCATTATAACCTATGGGAAAGGTTGGCTAGTCTCGTCAACCAGTCCGATTTTTGCCTGAAGCAGGACGCGGGTTCTGCCTCAATTCTGAGCACCTGTCTCATCCCAGTGTGCCACACTTTAGATGTGCACGCCAGGGACGGCGACTGGCTGCTGAAGAGGATTTTTGGACCGTATCTCCCTGTGAACCTTGCAGTCTACGCTCGCTGGGGGGGATTGCGGCTCACTATGACTTTGCCGGCGGACGCAGCCACTCTTTACACTCCGCGAGTGGCGGCCAGCCCGAACTCTACTTGTGCTCGAATGGTCGGCTGCGCTGCAGTCGGCCGAACTCAGCGCCGCTGCCTCGACACTGGCAGCAGCAACTGGACTTGTGATAAACTAGAGACACTTGGTTCAATGTATGCCCATGTTACCCTGCCTTCGGGTTGGTTCTTTACATGTAATCAGTATACCTTCAACTACATTCCTGCAAATGTGTCAGATTCTACATGTTGTATCAGTCGCTTGACGCTGTTACTTCCCACTAAAGATATGGTCACCCCAAGCACCAATGTCACAGAGGTCTCAGCCCCCATACGGCACACTCGCACCACCCAGTTAGACAGCTCATGTGAGAGCAGCTTTAGAGTTATGAGTCCAGCCGAATATGTCTCGCTGGCAGTCAGCATAGTTGGCGTGCCGGGCTTAGCCGTCAGCAACGCTCGGAGGATTGGTCGACTGGCTTGCGGATTAGCCAAAGCCATTAACCATACCTCCACGGCGATAGCGCTGCTCAACCAAGAGCAGGCAGAGCTTCGCCATGCCATACTTGACAATCGAGCGGCTATAGACTATCTCTTATTGCTACATCATTTGGGTTGCGAATCTTTCCATGGTATGTGTTGCTTCAATCTCACTGACAACTCCCGTAGGGTGCAGAACCAGCTCACAGACCTCCACACCATAGTCCAGGGCATCAGAAAGGGGTCTGCATGGGGAACTTGGTGGAGTTCGTTGTGGGACTGGATGTGGTCGTGGATTCCATGGGGATGGCTTCAGACGGTACTTAAAGTAATCGTGGGGGTGATTATATTAGGCATAGCAATCTGCTGCTTTGCGCAATGTATTCCCTCACTGATATTGAAGTGCCGCCCCAAGAGGGAACCCCGAAGCGTCATTCCCGCTCAGCAGCTGATGCCTCTCTTGCGCAGAATTGCCGGTCAGGCTCTTAAGTAAAACAGAAAGGGGAGATATGGATTCCCCATGCCCATCTGGCATGGAAACGGTCCTTGCAGAGGCTCCCAGCCATGGTTTCTGCGGGCAGAGAAATTAAGGGGGGTGGATTAATGATAGGGTTTGATTCACCCAATTCCTTGACCTGACCAGCGGTTCTGCTGAGAGAGCGAATACCTAACCCCGTTACCCATTAAGGTAATCACTCATCTCCGAGTTTAGCCTTATCCCTGGCGCAAACAGAAGCCATGTTTATCCCAGTCTAAGCTCTGGACAATGGAGCTTCCCCTGTCGGTGTTTGTTCAAGTTAATTAACTTCCCTTACAGAGATTCCTCATTAACCTGAGCAAATAGGTGATGTGATTTCTGTCAGATGACGGTTTTGCCACCGTTGCGCTTTTACTTCTATATATGCTGAAGTTTTCCCTCAATAAACTACTGATCTGATCTCGCTCCATACTGCCTCGTATCGTTTCTTGATCAGTCTCCTCCGGGACCTCCGGCCCCTAGCGGCCCCGATTCCTACAGTAGTATGCAATTCCATCAGTGGTTTTAAAATCCTATTTGTACTTTCAGTAGTAAGGCCAGCAGTGTGACTTTCCTCAGCAAAGTGGGGCAAGTTAAAAAAAAACCCAGAATAGGCATGATTGGCATGTGGCAGAAAATGACTATGACAACTTCTTAATTTCTGCCAATTCATCACTGAAAATTACAGGTGGGTCCTAGAGCAAGTCAAGTATGAACTATTTCTAGAGGCAACAATGATAAAACTGAGACTGTTCCACTTTGGGCACATCAAGATGAGGCAAAAGTCTCCAGAGAAAGATAATGATGCTAGAAAAGTTGAATGCAACAAGAGAAATTTTTTGAAGTGGTAGTCATGCTAGTCAGTGCAAGCATATCTGAGAGTAAACAAAACAAAACACATTTTTGTCTTTTCATTTCATTTCGCTTTGTTTATCTCTAACAAGAGAAAAGAAGATGTGAGGTAGATTGATTCCTGTTGATGTAAACGGTTAGCAGAGTGGTATGCAGTAGCCAGCAAGAGGTTTGCACCTGGCAAGGTGGTCCCTTGTGAGGAAAACAGGCAGGCAGATCTTGGTGCAGAAGAAAAACTCAATGTAGGTTTACTCAGGAAGTAAAAAGGTGCAAGTATATACAGTGCAACAACAGTAACACAAAACAGATATATTCTCTTGGACTGCTCAGTTGACCTCACTGAGACAGTTCAGTTGTGCTATATTCAAGGGGTAAATGCAAGGTGTAATTACAGACAAAAGCCAAAGAGTTCTACAGCTTCTGTCCTCCTGGTGGAGGCTTACCCCAAGTAGTCCTTCTTTGTCCAGCAAGCACAGATGGCATATCAAGCAAAAGCCATCATCAGGATCAGTGCAAAGGTTCAGTCCTCATAGCAGGTTCTGGAAGACGCAGGAATCTTTGTCCAGACTGTCAGCAGAGGAAGTTGAGCATTGTAGCTGGAAGTCTGCAATCCTGTTCTGACCTAAATACACTGGCACATGGAGCACATCCCAGCCTCTGTGTGCCCCTGCAGTACGGTCTTAAAGGCATCACAGGCACAATATGCCTTGCAACCAGTTAGGGTGTGAGGTGAAGACTTACATCCCCTAACAACTCCCTTCTTCTTCCATGTCTAGGCCAGACACGAAACTATCAAAATGAAGGCACCTTTTGGTGAGTTCATTCTGCAGTTCACTTCACCTGACATAATATGAGAAAGATTAGCCGGCAACACAAGGTTGCCATTACCAGGGTATGCCCGATTGTAGTTCAAAAACAGTTCAATCTTCGAGGAGGCTAAATTGCATGCTCCCTAAGGAAGCCAGAGAGTTACAATAGCTGAATAGAGATTGCTCATTCATCGGGTTGCCTTAGGTCAGTGGCAACTTGTCAGCATATACAACAAATACACAGTCCTGTCACAAAAAGTTAAATATGACAGAATCAGCAGTATAATAAGGTGCAACTAAAGGCTAAGTTCAAACTTAGACTTGGTAGTTTGGGAGCTAAATGCAATTAGTATCCATACCTTTTCATATAACATTGAATAAATAGAACTTATGACATAAATAGAACTTATCACATAATTGTTCTGTTTAAAGAATGGAATAAAACCACAAATTCTTGTGGTAACAGCAGAATAAAAAAATAATTAAATATCATATATTCTTTCCAAGAATCTACCCTAGTTGGGGCCAACAATTCACTTTAGTATTTTGGTCTTTTGGCCCAGTTCTTCATTTTATTATGCATGCTTTAAGGAAGCGGCTACATTTTAAAAATCATTAGTCATATTTGATATTTTTATTTATTTGTTACTACTGGGCTATGTGTCTGCTTTTTATACATTTCATTCATTAAACAGAAGATAAAATGTGATGAGCATGGAAGTACAGTAATACCTCGGATAACGTTTGCATCAGATAATGCTAAAACCGCACAACATTAAGCAATCTGAAAAAAATTGCATTGCAATAACATTAAAATCCTATGGGATGCATCGGATAACGTTCACTAAAGCCTGTGCCGGTTACAATGTATCTCTATGGAGTTTTAACGTTATGCGATTCATCCCATAGGATTTTAATGTTATCTGATGCATGCATCGGATAACGCTAAAAATCGGATAATGCTAAGACTTGTGGAACCAAGTTTTAGCGTTATCCGAGGTATTACTGTATGTAAAGATGTTTATGGGAACAATTAACTGGAGGTTCAGGGTGGAATGGTAAGATGTGTTTCTGGAGCAGCAATCACTTGACTGAATAGTGGGGCTGCTAGTAGACACTCTGGCAGAACATGATATCACAACTTCTCTAAGAATTCCCCGGAGCCCCTGCTGTTGTTCTGATGGTAGGCTCCAGAAATATAGCCCTTCTATAGGAAGTGCAGTGGTAGGTAATAATAGATACAACTGAAGATGATGGGGTTTATCCTCAAGACAAGAAGGCATTAGATTTGTGGCTCCTTTTTAGTAGAAGTGTCAGAGTGGCTAAGGATTAAACTAGGTATTCCGAAAAATATGTGCATTCTTTGTAACTGGCATCCCAGTGAAAGGATTTCCTCAGCAATCAGACTTGCAAAGTAAGTTTGTGTTTGCCTTTCAAAGTCCAATTACCAGACATAGCATTGTTAATTACAAGATAACAGAAATGGGGGCAAGATTGTGGGACAGTATGTCCTCAAGCCATGCTCTGATTTCAGAAACTTCTTTCTCCAATTCCAAGTTTCCAATGCTTTTATTGTTTATTATTGCACATCCTTTTCTGTCTCAGTGTAACAACACTACTTTGCACTCTAGGTAAATTACCAAAGCCACTGTTGTGGTTCCAGAAGAAAATGCATCATACAAAATAGTACATAACATATATTTTGACTTCACTGATAATTTCTCCTTTAAGGTTAGAAAATTTTATGGTTGCCACTTCAAAAAAATAACAATCCTAGAAAAACATAAAGCAATCGACTGGTAGTGCTATATACAGGTGAAACTCGGAAAATTAGAATATCATGCAAATGTTCATTCAGTTCAATAATGCAACTTAAAAGGTGAAACAAATATATGAGATAGACTCATTGCATGCAAAGCGAGATACAGTAGTTCAAGCCTTACTTTGTTATATTATTGATGCTTATGGCTTACAGTTTATGTAAACCCCAACCCCCCAATCTCATGTACTCCATAATCATCACATAATCTCATGTACGCTGTATGCCATGATCATCACAATTATAATGAATTAAGGCATGACATATCTTGCTTTGCATGTAGTGAGTCTATCTCATATATTTGTTTCACCTTTTAAGTGAAATGAATGAACATTTGCACGATATTCTAATTTTCCAAGTTTCACCTGTATTTTGTCATCACATAATCTCTTCCTATCTTATCGCAATGCATACAATAGCATTCTGAATTATTTAAAGAGCACTACAACAGTGGAACCAACCACCTCACAAGGCGTTGAGCACTCCAACAATAAAAGCATCCAAGAGAAAATTGCAGGGCTTTAGCCAGGATTCTAGATGTGGGTGAGCGAATGTTTTTTCAGGATGGGCAACAATGTCATATATATAAGTCATATATATAAGCAGCTGGGAGTTTGAGGGTGGGCAAACTAACTCAGGGTGGGCAAAGCCCACCCTGGCCACCCCCTGGCTATGGCCATAGAAAACTGGACAACCATATGTCAGGTCTTCTTTGATTCAGATTCCTGCATTGAGCAGGAACTTGGACTCGATGGCTGAGAACAAGCTTTCTCAACCCTTTCAGGTCGCGGGCCTGACCACGCCTCTGGGCAGCTGATCAGGCTGGTCACGTGGTTCCACTCACCTGGAAGCAGAAGTAAAATGTGCGCTGCCACATGTGTGGCACTCAGTTTTTTCCGCTTCCAGGTTTTGTGAGGGCCTGATGAAATGGCTTCAGGCACCAGGTTTGGCCCACAGGCCATAGAGCCTAAAAGGTCCCTTCCCACTCAGTGATTCTATGATTACAGGCTGTAAGGTACCTTGGCTATCAGATCACAGTTTTAGCACCAAAATAGATGCATGGCAGCAGAACTGTTGGCTTAAAATTTGGGCTTAATCTAATCACATAGAATAGAAAGGAGAATAACCGCTCAAATTTTAGAGCAAAGGAATGCAGGGTGTGTGTTTGTATGTCTGTTCAAACACACAAACTCTGCTATTGGTTTACATCCCTGAAAACTGTTCCCCATCTCAATGTTCTCCAATCCCAGCTTAATCAGGAGAAAAGTACAGTATGATAAGGTATGTGGAAGGACCAGTCCAAAACAGTTTGTCACTTGAGGTAAAACAAAAACAAAATGGCACCCACTCAGTCTACATACCACAGCCAACTGTACTAACAGTTAAATCTTTCTTCAACAGAGTGGGAGTAAAAGAGTATAATCTACCACACCTAGAAGCAGAAGGGTTAGGTCAGGGAGGACAAAGCCAGCCAACTGGCATGTAAGTCTCTTCTCCAATACCTGTGTCCAGGGCCGCAGTCAAGGGGGGGGGGGGGACAACCAGGAGTCCCGTCCCGGGCCCGGAGCTGGCAGGGGGCCCTGCAGTGTGCAGCCCATTTTTTAAAACTTTAAAAAACTTTTATTTTTTTATTTTTAATTGTGGTGTTCGGCACCACTGCACATGTCCTGCCAGAGGGCCCCCTGCCTCGACCTGGATCTGGGGTCAAGGCTTTCTTGGCTTCAGGCTTCAGCCCACGAGGAGGGCCGGGCCCCGGGGCTGAGCACAGCAACAGGAAGCCGCAGGGCGCGTGCCGGCTGCTGCCGCCGCCGCCACCACCACCACCACCACCACCTGAACCAGGCGGGCGCTTCCGTGTGTGCTGCTGGCCATCGTGGTCTCCGCCCGCCCTGCTCCCGCTATAATGCCAGGCAAAACACCACATGACTGCCAGGTAAGCCTGCCCACGGGGGGTGGGGGCAGGAAACAGAGCCAGGGTGGGTGGTTGCCCCCACCCTCCCGGCAGTTCAGGAGGGCCGCTGCTGTTCTTTGGCCTACCCCCTCCCCTGAGATGCGGTGTAGCGGCTGGGGTGTAGTAGTAATGGTAGAAAAGGAAAAACACTCCCAAGTGAAGATCGTTGTGATGTTAATTCCGTTTAATCCAGAAGTAGCATGTAGAAAACAATGTAATCATAAGAAGATACTTGTGTCTCTTATTCAATTCATAAGCAGTACACTGAGTAATACAACTGCAGTTAGATATCAAATTGTATGGTTCGAGAAAGTTCTCGAACCATACAATTTGATATCTAACTGCAGTTGTATTACTCAGTGTACTGCTTATGAATTGAATAAGAGACACAAGTATCTTCTTATGATTACATTGTTTTCTACATGCTACTTCCGGATTAAACGGAATTAACATCACAACGATCTTCACTTGGGAGTGTTTTTCCTACCCCCTCCCCTCCCAGGCAGGTCCATCCATCCGTCTGTCCGTTCATCTGTCTGTCTGTCTGTCTGTCTATCTATCTATCTATCTTTACTAATCCACTCTTCCTTCCTTCCATCCTTCCTTCCTTCCTTTCTTCCATCCTTTCTTCCTTCCTTCCTTCCTTCCATCCTTTCTTCTTCCTTTCTTTCTTCCATCCTTCCTTCCGTCCTTCCTTCCTTTCTTCCATCCTTCCTTCCTTCCTTCCTTCCATCCTTCCTTCCTTCCTTCATTTCTTCCTTCCTTCCTTTCTGAGCCCTGGTGGCGCAAAACTGTGGTCATAAGGACTGCAGTGGCTCAAGTGGCTAACACACTGACTGGGAGGTGGAAGGTCAGCAGTTCGATTCCTGAGTACTGCAGGACGGAATGAGCTCCCGTCTTTGTCCCAGCTCCTGCCAACCTAGCAGTTTGAAAGCAAGACATTGCAAGTAGATAAATAGGGACCACTTCGGTGGGAAGGTAACAGCATTCCATGCGTTCTGGTGTCTAGTCATGCCTGCCACATGACCACGGAAACATCTGCAGAAGCAGACAGCGCTGGCTCTTCAGCTTTGAAACAGAGATGAGCACTGCACCCTAGAGTCAGATATGACTGGCTTCCAAGCAAGGGAAACCTTTACCTTTTAATTATGTTCATGTTGATATAAAAGTCTGTTTTTTTGGGCATAATGTGTGGCACCTTAAAGACTAACTGCTGTATTTTAATGTGAGCTTTTGTGGATCAAGGCCACTGGCTCTTTGTCTGTAATCAGAGATGAGCACTGAACTCTAAAGTTGGATACAACTGCCAATCGATTTCTATTGAGAAATTGTGTATTCCACCCACCGCCGCCACCCCAATACAAAGAGAGAGAGAAAAGTGTGTGTGTGTGGGGGGGGGGGGGGGGCAATAGGATTGCTCAGTACGGGCCCCAGAAATTTCTGCTGGCAGCCCTGCCTGTGTCCACCTTCCAGCATATGTTGTCTGAGGTGACTGTGATTATAACCATACTATAGCCACTCAACCACACTACCCTGCTTTTCCTGGGTGGGTGAACCTAAGGGAAGGTAAGTTGCATTGACGACAACGAAGCCTAGGTAAAGGTAAAGGTCACCCATGCTCGAAAGCCAGTTGTATCCAAATCTAGAGTACGGTGCTCATCTCTGTTTATAGTCATGGTCATATGGCAGACATGACTAGACACTGGAGTGCATGGAACACTGTTATCTCCCCACCAAACTGGTACCTATTTATCTACTTGCAATTTCTTGCTTTCTAACTGCTATGTTGGTAGGAGCTGGGACAGAAATGGGAGCTCACTCCATCGCACAGCTCGCAGGTCTCAAACTGTCGATCTGCTGACCTTCCAAGTTGTCAAGTTCAGCATCTTAACCACTAAGCTACCACAGCCCCATATGGATACATTACAGATGTGTTAAATTATGACATCCTTTATTCCCTACCAGCAACTTTATAGATTAAGCCAGGAGTAGGCAAAGTGCAGGGTTGTAATTGGCCCTCCAGAGCTGTTTGTACCCCTCTTCTTCACACCCTTCATCTTCTGGCAAAATTGCAGCTTCTTAGTGCTCCCAGGAGTAGCAAATCATCCCTCAAGTGGTCATAGCAGATCTACTCCAAAATAAACTCCAAGATATCAACATATTAAAACTGGAAGTGAAATTCTAGCTACTTCCATGTTGTGATCCAGCCCTCCTCTGACTCTGAAGATGAGCTGGATCAGGGGGCACCCCTGATGCACAGCCCAGTTTTGCCTGCACCTGAGCCTGAGGATGTCCTGAGCCAGGGATCTCGGCCCAGCCCAGTTCTGCCTGCATCTGAGCCTGAGAATGTCCTGAGCCAGGGACCTCATCCTGTGCCTGGCCCAAATCTGTTTTCCCTGGCAGCTGACCAGCCCTCAGTCAGGGAGAGGTCCAGAAAACAGCTACATCTGAGACGCAGGCAGGCTAGAGCGAAGTACCAAAGAAGGCTCCCAGTTGACACTGATTAGCTGGGAGGCTTATAAGCAAGCTTGGTACAGCCTGTCAGCATCGGTACAACTCTCTTGTGAAGACTGACATCCTGCTTGACTCTAGACTGCCTGCCTAGACTCTGACTACTCTGCCAACCCAGACTACACCCCTAGACACCCTTTGGATTAGACTACTGACTCGGATTACTGGTAAACACACTTCAGCTTGCTTGTTGGACTTTGATATCTGGACTATCCTTGAAACACTCTCTGTGTAGCGCCACCATGCAGTGACCATGCCTACTCGGGTGGGTCACCACATTCCAGTTTCCCTTTTTGCATTTTTATTTTATTAGTAATATTTACATTTTTGACAATCTGTGCCAAATAAGTGCCGAAAACAGCAAAATTAGCCTTGCATTAAGCCATAACGATATATTAAAGAAAATAAGTGTTTGTTCTTTTTACTTACTGTTTCTTTATTGCATTGTGCGCTGTGTAAGAATGCTGGAATGGAGAAGATAATTTTGAATCTTTTTTGGGTGTGTGTATATGTGTGTCTACAGTTGTACTTACCAGTCCTAAGAAGGACTGGACAACATGAAAGGTAAAAGGGTGAGTCTGTAAAGACTGATGAAAGACTTCAAGAAAAGTGGGAGAAACATACAGTTTCACAGTCTTTTGTCTTTCCCTCTCTACTTCTTCCATTTATTTATTTATTTATTTCCCTTCTTTATTTCTGAACTAGTCTAGCCTGCCAACCCAGTTGGGAATATACTATTAGTATTTACCCAATAAAATTCAAAAATGAAGTTGAAACGCGAGCAGACATGCATAGGAAGATTGAGCAAAATTCTACATATAGTAAATTGATGGCAAGGGGTACGGTCAGTGTTGAAATCAAAGGCATGTGGTAGTTAGTAAGTGAAACAAATTAATGCACAACTTAATTATTGGTTGGTGTGAAATTACTATCCTATCAGAACAACTCCCATCTATGTTATTTTAGAATTTCCTACCAAGGGACCTCTTGAACATGGAGGGCCAAGTTGGCTCTTGAATCTTTATTTTTAAAATGTTATAATCCTTCATCAGGACATTAATTGTTAAAGATGTGAAGACCCTGTAACACACATTTCCTGTGCACGGCTTGTCAGTATGGAACCATGAAGATGAGACCTAAAAGAAGGTGTGTGTTATAATAATTGAGGGATAATGAGACACGGGAATGTCATTTAAGGAATATGTAAACATTCAAAAAGGCCTTTGAGTTGGTTTTGATTGGAAACCAAACAACGTTTAAGGCACCTCTTTTACAATAATGGCTTGTGAGAACTGAACAACAACAAAATGCAAAGATATAGGAGATATGAGGTACAATGCTACCTTCCATAGCTTTACACAGAACTATAATTCTGTACAGTTTTGTCAATAGTAATCTCTGCTGACCGAGCAGGATAAAGTTTTGGCTTAATCTCCCAATGATGTCCACTTTCTGAAAGTTGCGGTTCCCCTAAAAAGACAAAATCCATAGCTGTGAAAAATAATCTTATAATTGCATGCCTTCAAGACAATTTTGATTTATGGTGAGTTTTCTAGATATAATACACATTCCCTACCTAGGGGTTTACCATTCTCATCTTCTGGGAGCACTTCTGGGATTGTGCAGCTGATTCTTCTCTCTGGAGGACCAGTGGGAATCAAACTCTCAACCTCTGGAAATGTCTGCAGAAGCAGACAGTGCTGGCTCTTCGGCTTTGAAGCAGAGATTAGCACTGAACCCTAGAGTTGGATAGGACTGGCTTTCGAACAAGGGAAACCTTTACCTTTACTAATCCTAGATCTAATTCATAAGGTTGTTTTTCAAAGTTTCAGCAGAAAGTCAGTATCACTTTGAGCTTTTGCCCCCTGGAGATCCAAAGTGATGATAATTGTTCAAGTCAAAGCTTTGAAACTGCCAATTACATAATAAATCACCAATAGGACCTTTACTGTTCAAAGCCTTATCTTGGTATTCCTTTCTACCACAAGTATCTAACAAAAACAGAGATAGGAGTAGCCTTGGGCAAGATTAAGGCTTATAGCTAGCAGCCGAATGTATGTTTTAGGTGGCTTGTGAATCAAGAAGCGTTGTCTTACCCCAAAGGTTCAGGGAGCAAGGGCATCCTACAATTATTGTATCTTATTTTCCATAACATTGAAGGGTTTGCCCTGAATTCTTACTGACATCATTCTGTCATTTTTGAGGTTATATCCCATTACTGCTCTTCTCACTCTTTTATTGACAATTATAGCTACTCCATGTCTTCTAAGGTTTTCTTGTCCACAGTAGTAGATGTGATGGTTTCCAGAGCTGAATTCGCCCATCCCTGTCCATTTGAGCTCACTGATGCCCAAGATGTCAATGCTTATTCTTTCCATCTCATTTTTTACCACTTCCAGTTTACCTTGGTTCATTGATCTCACATTCCATGTCCCTATACAGTATTGCTCCTTACAACATTGCATTTCCCCTCCCCCTTTCCTGTCCCTCCCCTTTCTCCCCTCTGAGGTGTTAAGCATCCTGTATCACCTAGCCTGCCCTTTTGTTTTGTCTTTTGTTTTGGTCCATAGGGTTCTCTTGGCAAGCTTTGTGGCGTGGTTTGCCGGTTTCTACGCCATTTTTTCCTCGCATCATACATCATATCACAGTTTTAAAAGTTTAAAACAGTTTACACAACATATTATCATGCATAATTATCACACTCTAAAACACAGTCTCTATGTTAATTGCTATATTAAGTCAGTATGAAGTCTCTATGTCAGTCGCTATATTAATTCAGCTACATTTTTCACATCAGCTACTTATCCTTGTGTCCTCACTCCCCAGGTGGGGTTGTTGTCTCTGGGTCCCTTGCTCCAGGGGCATCGCAGTGGCGGGCAGTGGATGTTTTCCCTGTGTCTCAGCTGTTCCTCTTCCTCTGCCTCTGGCTGCAGTGGTGGATGGTGACCTTCTCCCTCCAAGGCCTCTGGATGGTGACTGGGCAGTTGGGGCCTGGTCTTTCTCTGCCTCTTTCTTCCTTGCACCCAGGTTTTAGGATGGGGTGGGAGGGAGGGGCCGCTTCTTCACTCACCTCCCACCAAGGTCTCTGGATGGCTTCTGGGCAGTTGGGGCCTGGTCTTTCTCTACCACGGGTGCAGATGAAGCCACAGTGGACCAGTTCTATGAGGACTTACAACACCTCATAGAACAAACACCAAAAAATGATGTTCAAATTATTCTAGGAGACTGGAATGCCAAAGTAGGCAATCAAAAAGTGGAGGGAATAACAGGCAGGTTCGGTCTTGGAACACAGAATGAAGCAGGGCAAAGATTGATAGAGTTCTGCCAAGAGAACGCACTGGTCATAGCAAACACCCTCTTCCAGCAACACAAGAGGCGACTTTACACATGGACATCACCAGATGGCCAACACCGAAACCAGATTGACTACATACTCTGCAGCCAAAGATGGAGAACCTCCATACAGTCAGCAAAAACAAGACCTGGAGCAGATTGTGGCTCAGATCACAACCTACTGATTGCAAAATTCAGGCTTAGACTAAAGAAAATAGGGAAAACAAAGAGACCAGACAGATATCACCTAGACAGCATCCCTAAAGAATACACGGTGGAGGTGATGAACAGATTCAATGGCTTAGACTCAATAGATAGAGTGCCAGAAGAATTATGGACAGAGATGAGGGACATCATGCAGGAAGCAGCAAAGAAAACCATACCAAAAGAAAAGAAGAGTAAGAAAGCAAAGTGGTTGTCTGATGAGGCTCTTAAAATAGCAGAGGAAAGAAGGAACGCAAAAGTCAAAGGAGAAAGGAAAAAATACAATCATTTGAACACAGAATTTCAAAGAAAAGCAAGGAGAGATAAGGAAAACTATCTAAAAGAACAGTGCAAAGAAATGGAAGAAAACAACAAAAGAGGCAGAACCAGAGATCTTTTCAAAAAAATCCGGGAAATCAAGGGAACATTTAAAGCAAAAATGAACATGATAAGGGACAAAGACGGAAAGGAGCTAGCTGATGCAGAAGAGATTAAGAAAAGATGGAAAGAGTACACAGAGGAACTCTACAAAAAGGAACTCAACACTCCTGATAGTCACAATGATGAAGAAATTGAACCTGAGCCAGACATCCTGGAGAGTGAAGTCAGAAAGGCCCTAAAGAGCACTGCAAACAACAAAGCTAGTGGAGATGATGGTATCCCAGTTGAATTTTTCAAAGCTCTAAAAGATGATGGCATCAAATTACTGCATTCAATATGCCAGCAGATTTGGAAAACAAAACAGTGGCCACAGGACTGGAAAAGATCAGTATATGTTCCAATCCCAAAAAAGGGCAATGCCAAAGAATGTTCAAATTATCGAACAATTGCGCTCATCCCACACGCCAGCAAGGTGATGCTCAAGATAATACAGGATAGACTTCAGCAGCATGTGGAAAGAGAATTACCAGAGGTGCAGGCTGGTTTCAGAAGAGGCAGGGGGACTAGAGACCACATTGCCAACATACGTTGGATCATGGAGAAAACAAAGGAATACCAGAAACAAGTTTATTTTTGCTTTATTGACTACACTAAGGCATTTGATTGTGTGGATCACAACAAGATGTGGCAAGTGATTAAAGAGATGGGAATACCAGAGCACCTCATATGCCTCCTGAGAAATCTGTACATGAACCAAGAAGCAACAGTTAGGACAGAACACGGAATGACAGAGTGGTTTGGAATAGGAAAAGGAGTAAGGCAAGGCTGCATTCTGTCACCCTGCTTATTCAACTTATACACAGAGCACATAATGCGCAATGCAGGGATGGAGGAATCACAATATGGGATCAAAATTGCTGGGAGAAACATCAACAATCTGAGATATGCAGACGACACCACCCTAATGGCAGAAAGTGAGGAAGACCTAAAGAATCTCCTGATCGGTTTGAAGGAAGAGAGTGCAAAAGCTGGCTTGAGACTTGTTGTGTTCTAATGGTTTTCCTTCCACATGGATTACAATGTATCGGAGCCAATGTAACCTTGCCTATAGCAACAATGTAACCTTCAGCTGTATCATATAAACCCTGTAATAGGACGCGAGCTAATGACCACCAGCTGGCAGCAGCGAGCGTCCAAGCTCTCTTGGTCCGAACTCATCAAAGGCAACAGCGCGGGAAGCTTTCCCGCCACTACCTACACCTGGACAAGAAGGGCGTGACTCGCAATGACGTCACGCAGGCAGTAGCCAATGGGCTACCATGGCACCACGTTCAAATGTATTACTGCTGTATAAAAAGAGCTATCGATCCGCCATCACCTCATGTTCCCTCTGTCCACGATGCAATAAACCTGAGTTAACCCAGCCCGAGGCTGTGTCCTGTGTCTTGGTCTTCATACTCTAAATTGGCGACGAAGGTGGGATGATGGATCCCCAAGGAGCAGCCAGGGCACAGAGCGGGTTCAACATCACCAAACCGCAAGACTGGGAGCTGTTGGAGATGGACTTCCAGGCGGCGCTGGTGGAACTCAAAGTCAAGGAAGACGATGAGGAGCGGAAGAGGGCCATCCTCACCAGAATGCTCGGGGTGGAAACCAAGCGGACGCTGGTGGGCATCATCGCTCCGAAGAAGGTGAGCCAATTTAAGGCGGACGACATCATGAAGCTGCTACGGGAGCGTTTCCAACCCTCGAGGGCGATGTTTCCCGCTCGGAGCGCGTTTTGGAGGCGAGTCCAAGCGCCAGACGAGTCGGTTGAGGCATTCGTGGCCGCCATGAGGGTAGCCGCCGTCCCCTGCAAATGGGGCGACATCCTAGACATGGCCCTCAGGGACGGCGTGCTGTGTGGCCTGAAAGACAAGGAGGTGCAGCGCAGCTTGATGAACAAGGAGCCGCCACCCACGCTGGCAGAGGTCGTCGAGGCCGCCGAAGCCGCGGAATTCCACGAATGCTGGAGTAGACGAGATGCACCAGTGGCGTGAGTGGCGTCCCAGGGCCGGCAAAGCAGAAAATTCGGTGCACGGGAAGTCCGGACAATCGGTGCACGCAACTCGGCGGGCCTCAAAATCGTCCTCGGAAGGCAGCGACGGCGAGGAGGTCCAGAAGGTCCGAAAAGGGGGGCGCCGCTGCGATGGTTGCGGGGCGGCCCACGAACGCGCGAGATGCCCATTTAGAAAGGCTGAATGTTACACCTGCGGCCGTCGGGGGCACATTGCCAAGGCATGCAGAAAAAGAAAGGAGGGCCGGAGGCAGTCACCAGACCGTTCGACCAGACCGGACCGTCCCGCGAGGCCCAAAGATGGCGCCCAGACCACGAGGAAGAAGGACGGCGTGGGCCGCGTCTCGGACGGCAGCGAAGATGACGCCCCGGTGTTCAGCGTGTCCACGGGACAGTCCCATTACTTCGTTGAGGTACTAATACAAGGGGCCCCTATCAGGATGGAAATTGACTCAGGGTCCTCCTATTCCATAATCCCCCAGAAAGAGTTCTTGAAAATCGACCCCCACGTGCGGCCCAAACTTAAAACATTGAGGTCCACGCTACGAGATGTACAGGGAAACAGCATTCCGGTATTGGGGGTCGGGAAATTTCGGGTTAATTTCAAGAGACTCTGCGGAACTGCCCCTAGTTGTCCTCAAGGGGGGAAATTGTAGCCTCCTTGGGACACAGTGGTTTCAGCCTTTAGGCCTGTTCATAGGGGGAGTACATTCGGTGGGGGGGGATCCAATACAAGCGGTGTGCGACGCGCATCCCGACGTTTTTAAAAAAGGACTGGGAAAATTCAAGGGACCCCCTGTAGCCTTCGACCTAGACCCGGAGGTCCGCCCGATAAGACTCAAACCGCGCAGGGTGCCCTTCGCACTAAAGGACAAAATAGAGGCGGAACTGGACAAATTGGTGGGCCAGGGGATTCTTATTCCTGTTGATTCCGCGGAGTGGGAAACTCCAATTGTAACAGCTCTGAAGGCTAACGGGGAGGTGCGCATTTGCGCTGATTATAAGTGTACAATTAACAAGGCGATCCGCCCTAATGCATACCCGGTGCCGGTGGTCAGCCACCTTTTGGCCAGGCTAAATGGGGGAAAGTGTTTCGCTAAGCTCGATCTAGCACAAGCCTATCAGCAACTCCCCGTAACTCCCGCCACGGCCGCGGCCCAAACGATAGTCACACATAAAGGAGCGTTCCAGGTGTCGCGTTTACAGTTCGGCGTGAACTCGGCACCCGGCCTTTTTCAGTCGCTTGTGGAACGCCTCCTGAAGGGGCTGGAGGGGGTGTTGCCTTATTTTGATGACGTGTTGATAACAGGGGGGAGTGAGGCCGAACTGGCAAAAAGATTGGACAAAGTACTAACTGTGTTCGAGAAAGCGGGGCTGAGACTGAGGAAGGACAAATGTGTCTTTTTCGAAACCGAGGTCGAGTTTTTAGGGTTCCGAATCACACCCGAGGGTATTAGGCCATCCAAATCCAAAGTGGCAGCCATCAAGAAGGCCCCTCGCCCCACATCCAAAACCGAGCTACAGTCATTCCTGGGGCTCCTCAATTTTTACCATACATTCCTTCCGCGGAAAGCGTCCGTAGCCGAACCGCTTCATCGGTTGCTTAAAAAGGAGGAGACATGGATGTGGGGTGACGAGCACGAGAGGGCATTCAAAGAGCTAAAGCAACTCTTGACTTCTGACGCAATTCTAACGCATTTCGACCCCAAACGGCCGGTGGTATTAGTCTGCGATGCATCACCGGTGGGGGTGGGGGCGGTGCTTTGCCACGTGTTGGATGACGGAAGGGAGGCCCCGGTTGCGTTTTATTCAAGGTCCCTGTCCCAAGCAGAGCGAAATTACGCACAAACCGACAGGGAGGCATTAGCCATAGTAGCGGGGACCAAAAAGTTCCACGATTTTCTGTATGGCCGCCCGTTTAAAATTGTAACGGATCACAAGCCCCTGTTAGGGATTTTCACGGCAAGCAAGCCCACGCCGCAGATCCTATCCCCGAGAATGCTGCGTTGGGCTATCTTTCTCAATGCATACCAACACGAGTTGGAGTACCGGCCCGGAAAGGAGATCAGCCATGCTGATGCACTTTCGAGATCCCCTTTGCCCCTGTCGGATGACCAAAAGGCTAGAGTAGAAAGAGACCGCCAGGTGTTGCTAATCGAGGTCTTAGACGCACCCCCACTAGTACCAGCCGATATTGCTAGGGCGACAGGCAAGGACAAAACGCTGGAAAAGGTTAGCTCATGGGTACAGAAGGGGTGGCCGGCATCGTCCCCGAGCACGGAATTCGACACATTCTTTCGGAAAAAGCTAGAGCTGTCCCTAGAAAGGGGGTGCCTGTTGTGGGGCCAACGGGTGGTGGTCCCTACATCCATGCGGCCGAGGGTGCTCAAACTGCTGCACGTCAGCCACCCGGGGATCGTTCGTTCGAAAGCGCTGGCCCGCAGTTATTTTTGGTGGCCACAACTGGACGCGGACATTGAGCACATGGTCGGCACTTGTGAGGCATGTCAGGGATCCCGTCCAGAGGAGGCTCGCCTCCCGCATAGGGAATGGGACGCAGCAAGGGGGCCGTGGTCCAGAGTACACATAGATTTCGCTGGCCCATTCCGAGGAACCATGTTTCTCCTGGTGGTGGATGCGTTCTCCAAGTGGCTGGAGGTTATCCCAGTAAAGAGCACGTCCTCCGCCACGACAATTAGCCAGCTACGGAGAGTCTTTTCCACGTTCGGTTTACCCGACACGTTAGTCAGCGATAACGCGAGTTGCTTCACCTCCTCGGAGTTCGGAGCATTCATGGCGGCAAACGCAATTTGGCATGTCACATCCGCACCGTTTCACCCGGCCACGAATGGCCAAGTGGAACGGTTGGTGCGTACAACAAAGGATGCGCTTCGGCGCATGGGCCCGGGGGACCTAAATCACCAAGTATGTCAGTTCTTATTAGCGTATAGGGTGACCCCCTTAGCGTCAGGTTACTCGCCGGCAGAGCTCTTGATGCGGCGAAAACTGACCACGATTCTGTCCAGGCTAGACCCGACGAGAGTCGAGGAGAAGGGAAAAAACATAGGGCTGGCAGTCTCGAAAGGATTCGCCGCCGGCGACCCTGTTCACTGTAGAAACTATGCCAGCGCAGGGCCAGCCTGGGTGCCGGGGACGGTAGTAGAACAGACGGGGCCAGTGTCGTACCGGGTCGAGACCAGCACAGGTCTCCTCTGGAGGAGGCACGCGGACCAGCTGAGGCACCGAGTGAGCGTACCAGACAGTGGGGCTCATCAACAGGATTCAGCGTTAGGGTTCTCCCCCACCCGCTTAGCCCAAGGGGGAGACATCAGCGGACAACAGTCCCAAGCAAGGGGGGAAGGAAGAAGCAGCGGCCCCGACTCATATCCTTTTGATAAACCAGTTCCATCAGAGGCCGGGGAAGGGGGAGAGGAATTCGCGACCGCTGCCCCCGAATGTAATTTTGGTTTTGGTTTTGCGAGCCGGGGGGGTTTTCAGGAGTGTTCCCCCACCCATCCAAGCGAGAAGAGGGGTTTTTCGTTAGTCCCCAGTGCCCCCGGTTCTTCCCTAAGAGAGAGCACACCTCCCAACAACGCCGCGGAGCCGCGGCAAGTCACTAACGAGTCTCCCTCTCCAATTACAGGGCAGGAAACCAGGGGACAAAGAGAAGGTAGCAAACCCGGGCAAAGGCAGCCCGCATCGAGACCCCAGCGTGTTCGAAATAAGCCATCTTGGCTGAGAGACTTTGTCTCCTAGGGGGGGAGTGTGTTTGAGTGGGGGCTCGAGACTTTGTCTCATCCTAGGGGGGAGGGGTGTTGTGTTCTAATGGTTTTCCTTCCACATGGATTATGTATCGGAGCCAATGTAACCTTGCCTATAGCAACAATGTAACCTTCAGCTGTATCATATAAACCCTGTAATAGGACGCGAGCTAATGACCACCAGCTGGCAGCAGCGAGCGTCCAAGCTCTCTTGGTCCGAACTCATCAAAGGCAACAGCGCGGGAAGCTTTCCCGCCACTACCTACACCTGGACAAGAAGGGCGTGACTCGCAATGACGTCACGCAGGCAGTAGCCAATGGGCTACCATGGCACCACGTTCAAATGTATTACTGCTGTATAAAAAGAGCTATCGATCCGCCATCACCTCATGTTCCCTCTGTCCACGATGCAATAAACCTGAGTTAACCCAGCCCGAGGCTGTGTCCTGTGTCTTGGTCTTCATACTCTAAAAGACTCAATATCAAGAAAACCAAGATAATGGCAACAGGCCCGATCAGTTCCTGGAAAATAGACGGGGAAGAAGTAGAAGCAGTGACAGATTTTACGTTCTTAGGATCTAAGATCACTGCAGATGGAGATTGCAGCCATGAAATAAAGAGGCGGCTGATTCTAGGGAGACAAGCCATGAGAAACCTGGGGAACATAGTGAAAAGCAGAGACATCACCTTGAAAACAAAAATTAGAATAGTCGAAGCAATGGTATTCCCAGTGGTAATGTACGGATGTGAGAGCTGGACAATTAGGAAAGCTGAACGCAGAAGAATAGATGCCTTTGAAATGTGGTGTTGGAGGAGAGTTTTGAGGGTACCTTGGACAGCGAGGAGAACAAATAGGTCAATCTTAGAAGAAATCAACACTGACTGCTCATTGGAAGGTCAAATAGTAAAGATGAGGCTAAAGTACTTTGGGCATCAAATGAGAAGGGAGGATTCACTTGAGAAGGCCGTGATGTTGGGAAAGGTGGAGGGCAAAAGAAGAAGGGGGAGGCCAAGGATGAGATGGATAGATGGTATTGTAGACACAATGGGCACAGAGCTGGGAGGACTGAGGGGGATGGTGGAGGACAGAGGCGCCTGGAGAACGATGGTCCATAGGGTCGCAAAGGGTCGGAATCGACTGTGCGACTGAACAACAACAAATTTTCCATAATGGATTTTCTCTGGCAAGGGTGGGGAGGCAGAGGAAACAAAAAATAAAATACATGCTGCACCTGATAGTGAGGAAAATGTCATCTAGATCTGTGATGGTGAACCTTGGCACTCCAGATGTTCTTGGACTTCAATTCCCAGAAACCCAAGCCCCCGTGAATCCACACAAATGGGTTTGCTGTGATTCATCCAGCCTGTGCTGCGCCGCCCTCGTCGCTCCTGGAAGCGGACGTAAAACACACCCGTACGTTTCTTGAATGAGGAGACTAATAAAGAAATAAACACAAAATCACTCTCAAATTATAAATTCCTTTGGGTAGAAGTGATATGTTTGACCATGTCCATCCGAAAAATTGAAGAACATTTCATATTGCATTATATCTATATTGTTGATGGTAACCCATAGTTCTAATTTCACACACACACACACACACACACACACACACACACACACACACACACACACACACACACACACACACAGAATTTTATCCATGCTTCTGAGGTGAGACAACATGCTTGGATATGCTCATGGTCATGGGAGGATGAGCAAAGTGTGAGAACTGAGCTGTTAGATCTTATTCCCCAAGCAATCTTATTTGCTGGTTTAGTTAGACTGTCTAATGTAGAGCAGCCATACATAAGGTACCCTGGGCTACTTGCATGCTGGCCCTAACATTAAAATAATGTGTCCAGTTCTCTGAATCTTGGAGGAATTTGCTAAGTATTTGCCCTGCACCTATCCATGTTTTTTTTGAACAATTTTTATTGGTTTTAATAATCATGATACAGAAAGAGTAAAAAACAAAACAATATAACATAATACAAAATAATAGCTCATGTTTATAACACCTATTATCCACCTTAAAACATATTGCTTCTGTACATTCTCTTTAACCCATATAAAACTCTATTGTTTATTTACCCAATTCTTATTTTAATAATTCAAAATAAACACTTTCATCCTTGTGTTATCTACAATGCCCTGGAAAAAGCAGCCGTATTTGTCATACAATACGTCATTATTTCCAAAATCTCATTTTATCTGGTACAGGGCTGCCGCCTTTACTCTTAACCAATGTATGTTCCAAAAAAGGCTCTTAGATATCCCAAAATTTATTTCCTTTAATTATAACTTTTTTAAAATTCAATTCCCATGTAAGTTTATCATTCAAAACTATTTCCCATAGCTCTGTGTACCAGTCATCCACTTCTAACTTCAAATTGTTTTTCACATTTCTTGCAATATGCTGTCTTGCTACTGTTAAGAAAATAGATAGCAAATCTTTCATATTTTTATCTATATTTATTTCATCCAAATCAGTGAACAGGGCACCTATACATGTTCGCAGGGCCGCCATCAGGGGGGACCATCAGGACTCCCGTCCTGGGCCCAGAGATGACGGGGGGCCGGCGGCACCGGGAAACCACTGATCTGCACATGCGCAAACAAACCACGCATGCGCAGAAAACCACAGGGGAGTGGCGGCAACAGGAAACCACTGATCTGCGCATAAGCAAACAAACCACGCATACGCAGAAAACCACAGGGGTGTGGCCAAAATGGGGGGTGGCGTACCGGGCCTAGAAATTTTGGGTGTCGGCCCTGCATGTTCGCCATACAGTTTCTTTTTTTTTTTTTAGAACTCCAACAGCTATGCTACATATAAACACAGATACTCTATACACCAAACTTCAGACGATGATGCACAACCCCAGCTTAATTTGTGCTAGGGCTCAGCCCCAGACACTGTTTTTATTATCATGGCTGAATTCTGGTTCCCTTTAAAAAAACATTTAAATATAGAGAGTACTGTATTTTTATAGCAACGTGTTCAAAGCCTGGCTCCCCCTGTTACAGCAACAGTCCTGTAAAGTAGGCAAGTATTATTATTCCATGATGAATTTTGGAAAGCAGGTTCCATCACTGCAGTGTAAGATCCTAGTCAGATCTTTTCTTCACACATGACTTTCCCTATATAATAGTATGTGCAAGGACAGTGAAAATACTGCAGAATATATTTAATATTAATGGCAGCTGGTACTGAGTTCTATTCAGCACTTAGAAAATAGGCTCTCCAGTTCATATGAAGCATGACTATTTCAGGGCAATCACTTGACCTAACTTAGCTTGCAATGCTGTTGTTACAATAAACACTGCCTTGAACCCATTGAAGAAAAGATGGGATATAAGTGTATCTAAAGTAAAGGTAAAGGTTTTCCTTGCTCGAAAACAAGTCATATCCGACTCTAGGGTTCAGTGCTCATCTCTGTTTCAAAGCTGAAGAGCCAGCGCTGTCTGCTTCTGCAGACATTTCCGTGGTCATGTGGCAGGCATGACTAGACACCGGAGCGCACAGAACGCTGTTTACCTTCCCACCAAAGTGGTCCCTATTTATTTACTTGCAATTTCTTGCTTTCGAACTGCTAGGTTGGCAGGAATAGGACAAAGACGGGAGCTCATTCCATCTTGCAGTAATTGGGAATCAAACTGCTGACCTCCTGCCTTCCAGTCAGCGTCTTAGCCACTTGAGTAGCAAATACATAAATAAACTTACCTCCAAAACAGAAGTGATATTTTTATACATCTACTTCCTCCTCCCTGCACGTAAAGGATGAATTGAAACCGGACAGAATGGCTATTCAAAACGTGATTAGGGAATTATTTCCCTTTATTACTGAGCATCCCAATTAACAATTATAATGATAATACACTGTAGTTGCTAAATGTTAGGTTCAGTAGCCTCCTCCACATACAGTATCAACCTCACCAGGCTGGACATGTGTCTTTCATCTTCCCTGATTACATAAGTGAAGTACAGTACATATTATACTGTAACTTACGTCAGCAACTGCATGTACAGGAAAACTTGCCCACCCTCCTA
The DNA here is from genome assembly GCA_035047345.1 of Bradypodion ventrale. Taxonomy (NCBI): domain Eukaryota; kingdom Metazoa; phylum Chordata; class Lepidosauria; order Squamata; family Chamaeleonidae; genus Bradypodion; species Bradypodion ventrale. The sequence continues at coordinate 284,569,544 of JAWDJE010000003.1, read as the reverse complement.
TATTGTTTAAATTGGCCATGTTTGTTTTTCTAAACTGAGTTGTGGTAGCAGAGAGGCAGAGAGGCCACTGCAGTATTGTTGTATTGAATACTGTATATTGTTTAGATTAAATACAGTACTGTATAATTATTATATATTGTGTATTGAGTATATTGTATACAGTATTTGTATTGTTATATATATATTGTATGATTATTGTGCGAGCCGCCCTGAGTCAGGCTTCCTAATTGGGCGGCATACAAATGTGGAAAATTAAATTAAATTAAATCTATATAACTAAAATCAAGGTCCGGTGCTGTATGTTGCTTATACAAATCCACACCCCTGCACCGATCATGCTGAAACTTGGCACATACGTACCTTGGGCCGTAGAGACGGTCACTGCAGGGGTGTCAAGCCCCATGGGGAGTGGTATGCCCCCTAAATCAATCTGCAAAGGGGACGCCCCCACCGACAGGAGAAAAAGCAAAGAGAAAAAGCCAACCAGGGGGGATTGTGATGTCATCGCCACAGCTCAACCAATTCCCAGCTGACCAGATCTGGGGCTCCATGACATCACAGGGCTCCCTCATACAAAGTGACACACCTGCACAGATTGCGCTGGAAACTGCATGCACACCTACCTTCAACGTCTGGGGTGGCTGGCGTGGGTAACCGGCAGCCCACCTTGGGGTCCTTGCCCCTGAAAAGGGGCTGCAACACCCCACCCCAGCCGGCAGAAATGACATGGGAAGGTGACTGCGCATGTGCCTAATCCTGCCTGGCGTTCCAAAATTCCATGCGTGCGCAAAATTCCACACATGCACCAAAGTCTGCCCGGCATTCCAGGTGGTGCACGCCCTAGCCGCCAGTACAGACAGTGGCAATTATGGCCACCCCTGCCCCAGCGACTACTGTCGGTGGGCGGCCACCACGGCATGGCTCCTCTGCACTCCTGAGGCACGCCTCGGGGGAACGGGAACGGGCTGCCACCTTCCACAGGCCTCTGCCCCCAATGGGTCCTCTGCCCACCCACCCAAATGGAGCCTCCCTTCCGCCTGACACAACCCACAGGAGGACGGAGGGGCCGGGCTGTGATGGCTACGCACTGATTGTAGTTGCTGGGGAGGCCGGTGGCAGCAGCCACAGTCAGGCTGAGATGGCGCGGCTGAGAGAGCGGCCGTGACGACAGCAGACAAAAAGGTAAGGCACCTGGGGTGGGGACGGGCCCGGGTCTCTCCTTGGCCCGGGTAGGGTATCCCCGGGCAATACAGGTCCTCTGCTAGTTATGGTCTATAACAGGGGTGCACAAAATTTTTGGGTCATGGGCCAGTCAGGTGATTACTCCCACTAGAAGCGGAAGTAAAACGTGCCTTGCCATCTGTTTTGCAACAGATGTTTTACAACATGATGAGATAGAGTTTAGGCTCCCTTTTTCTCTGTTTAAACCAGGGGTGCCCATGGGCTAGATCCGGCCCCTGACGCCAATTCATGCATGAAGAAAAGATCTACCCAAGATCTCCAGAAGCCTTCAATGCCAGTTCATCCGGCCTGCGCCAGCCTCGTCGCTTCTGGAAGTGGAAGCAAAACACCGGCACGTTTTACTTCTGCTTCCGGGAGCGATGAGGGCGGCGTGGGCTGGATGAATTGGTGTGGGAGGCTTCTGGAGATCTTGGGGAGATCTTTTCTTCATGCATGACTTTCCTCATATACTGTACATGTGCATAAACAAATAAGCAGCCCCTCTTCTACATCATGAATGATGGGCTGGCCTGTTAAGATTTTTGATCCCCAGGCATACTATGATGTGTGAAGGACGTGTGAGTGCCTGTAATTCTGGGTGACTAGTCACTGCTAATGATGGCTTCTCAGTAAGTATAAAACCTGCAGAATGGACAAAGATCAAACAAAACAGCATTGTTCCAGAGCTTTGTCCCACTTTTATTCAGCTATGGATAGCTTCAACATGTCATTTACTTTATTGTTCTTAAAAGTTATTTTGCAAAACAAGCTGCAAATAGGGGGTTTAGTGATTGGAGCTTTCACCTATAGTGCTGAAATTTCTTCATCTTCTTCTTGTGAGTATCTGATTCCGAATATTGGCTATCATCATGGCGATCAGCCATGAAGCTTGTCCTGGTAACAATATAATGCAGTGGCCTTCCATTTGTCTTCTGCATCACAGTGTGACACCCATACCACTGATACAGTTCTGTAAGTCACTTTCTAGTCCTGAGCCCTTTTGGCACGCAAAGTCCTCATCAGCCCCAGGCCAATATTGATGAAGCTCCTGCACCTCCATCAAGATCAGGGATTCCCATCCTAAGGCCCATGGGCCAAACCTGCCCCCAGCACCATTTTGTGTGGCTCCCCACTCTTCCAAGGGCATTCAAGAAACAAAATGGCCACCCCTTTCAAGCTGTTGGGACAAAATGGCCACCCACATCATCAGTGGTGGGCTCCAAAAAAAAATTACTACCACACTGTGGCAGTAAAACTTGCCCTCCCTCCTATATTCCCATAAAGGGAACTTTGCTGGCCCTAAGAAAAATCCAGACTTCATTTTAAAGCAACAGGGCTTTGCAGCCCTATCAGTTACACTTGAGGAGTGGTGGGCTCCAAAAAAATTTACTACCACACTGTGGGCGTGGTGTGGTGGGCGTGGCCGGGGGAAAAGTCCTGCATTGCACCCAAATTAGGACTACTTTATTTCAAAACTTGGATGGGTGGGGCCAGCCAGAATTTCTGCTACTGGTTCTGGAAAACTGGTGCGAACCTGCTGATGCCCACCACTGCACATCATGCAGGCAGGGCAAAATGGCCATCTGGCCCACCCCCAGGCTTGAAAAGTTTCGGAACCCCTAATCAAGATGGATTCAAGTAGGATTTAATCCCTTGGGGACCATCACCCTTTTCTGTGAACTTCATCACCCAAGTTCATTAGTCCTTAGGGCTGTCGTTAGTTACCCACCGCTTGATACTGGGTGTTGAGTTGTTGGCAGTATGGTCTACTCGATTACCACAGCAGAATAACCTGGCCAGACTGAAATTTAGAGGGTGCAAAAAAAAATCTGCTAGAAGGACTTGCCTCCATACAGTGGTATCTGCTACTAGAAGGGTACAACCCCCACCCCCCACCATCAATAGCATGTATACCGCCTCCACTCTTCCTCCCCTGGAAGATGGAAACATATAGACTCAGTGCAGAACTAACACAGCACTCGGATTAAGGTGGCTTCTCATTTCTTTGTCTTCTCCCACATATCTCAGTCTTTCATGACTCAAATGTAACTGATAGGGCTGCAAAGCCCTTTTGCTTTAATACGAAGTCTGGATTTTTCTTAGGGCCAGCAAAGTTCCCTTTATGGGCTGCAGACTCGATGTTGCACAGCCCTCATCCACAGCAGTGAATGGGGTTGTTCCTACCACCAAGGTTTGAACAAATAAATTCAGGTTGACCATTCTACCTTTCTTTCTCCCCCTCCTCATGTGTTCTGCATTCCTGCAATGTTTTATGCATACATTCAAGGATCCTGAAAAACACTCCATCATCAGAATGACTTCAAACAACTAAAAATGTCTTTTCGTATCAAAGGAACTCTTTGCATGCCTAAGCTAACTCCTACCTGTTGAGTATTTGCTATGTTTGACCTTGGTTTATAAAAGGCTTTGCAGTATTCATAAATGAAAGGCAAGTGATATGGTTCAACTAATCTTATTTATCTGGATTGGCAGGTTAAGATAGCAAACAGCTGGGCTGCACAGGACTCTTGGAATGTTGGAAATTTTCCTTGCTGTTAAAGCAAGCAGCAATCAACCCCGTTCAAGCCTTGTTGTCTCCCCTGCTTTTGAAATGTTGTATTCTATTCCTGAATAGTACTAAAACAACAATTCAAGATAAATGGAATAATAATGTCACATCTAAGAAATGTAAATATATATGTCATGGATGATGGGCTGATCTGTAAGATATCTGATCACAAACAGAGGCTGTATCATCCCTGCTAGGTAAAGGTATACCAAATGGGTGGTATAGAAATAGGAGAAGAGCATACCTGTCAACCGCGGCTCCGGCGAATCCAGGACCTGCGCGGACCGGGTTTGCGCAGGTTGCATTGTACGCATGTGTGTGGAGGGCTACGCCGCTTAGCCTTCTGCGCATGTGTGGAAGGGAGCTACGGAAGTGTAGAGCCCTTCCACGCATGCGTGCAACGCAACCTGCACAGATGGGCTGCGCAGTGCCTCCTTTCCCCCGCTGCCAAAATCCGGGGTTTCGGCGCGTGGAGCGGGAAAGGGCAAAAATCAACGCCGAAAACCGGGAAATCCCGGCCAATCCGGGAAGGTTGACAGGTATGGAGAAGAGCCTTCTCGGTGTCTGCCCCAGCCGTGTGGAAACTCTTACCTTCAGAACTGTGCCTCAAGACGGAGCTTCTCCCCTTTCGGAAGGCCCTCAAGACCTGGCTGTGCCAGCGGATCTGGGATCCATCTTGTGGTACAGCACAGGTTCACTGTCTAGTCTAGTTGGCGCAAGATTACAAGTCATGGCTGGAGTCGCCAGTTGTTTTTATGTAGTAGTATGATATTAACTTGGATGGTTTTAGCTCATTAGTTTTTACTGTTTTTATCTTTTCTTAAGGGGTTGAGGAGGTTTTGGGCTGGGTGTTTTTAGATGTTTTTATGACTGTGTGTATTTCTTTGTAAATGTTGTTAGCCGCTCTGGGTGGCGTTCATGCCAGGAGAGCGGGATATAAATGAATAAATAATAATAATAATAATAATAATAATAATAATAATAATAATAATAATAATAATAATAATAATAATAATTATTATTATTATTATTATTATTATTATTATTATTATTATTATTATTATTATTATAGAAATGCAATAAATAAATAAATACATACATACATACATACATACATACATAAATACATACATAAATACATACATACATACATAAGGTAGGGTGGTCCTGTGTCCTCCTTTAAGGAGGAGGATTGTCCATTTAAAAATCTGTCGTCCTTTTTTACTTGTTCATATAAAAGTAGCAGCTCTACCCTCCAGTGAATTTCCCTGGCCAAGCAGGGAAAGTAGTGGCTTTGATTGATAAATGTATCTAATAATCCCTCCCTCAGTCTTAAATAAATGGTTTGGTGACCGGGGTCATTTTGTAAGAAAAGATGCAAATCACACACACCAATCTAACTACAAGCAAATGATGAGAGGGATGTGGCATGGCATGTTAATTCTTCTGTGTAAACTTCAGATGAGAGATCAGGCTGAGAAGAGGACATTGTGAAAACACTGTTCAGATCTTTCCTTTGAAATAAATGTTACCTGGCTATATATTAAAACGTATTTTCTGTGTGCATTCATTCTTAGTAAGCTGCAGAAAATACAAGGCCTAGGACATTTCAGAGAGTTATTAAACACTATGCCTTATTGATTAATTTGATTAATGTGATTTCTCTCTCTTAAGACTGCCCCAAGATGGCTACCTAGTCACAGTCTTTCACAATATGGTAAGCTATTGTGTGTTTCCACTTGAATTACATTAATATTGTCTAATTGTGATGCTGTTTCCATATGTTACCTTAAATTAGCACATGCAAATTTAATGCAAAAATGTGTGTGTGTGTGTGTGTGTGTGTGTGTGTGTGTGTGTGTGTGTGTGTGTGTGTGTGTGTGTGTGTGTGTGTGTGTGTGTGTGAAGAAAGGCTTCTTTTGTTCTTTCCTCCCCTCATCCAGCCCTCACCGCCCTCACCGCTCCTGGAAGTGGAAGTAAAACACACCCGCACATGTACAAAATGCTGCCATAAATGTACCCGTGGATGTCATAAACGAGTTTACAACAGCTGCGAGTGCATTTATGGCAGCGTTTTGCGCATGTACGGGCGTGTTTTACTTTGAGAGGAACCATGTGACTGGCCCTCTCAACCACGTGACCGGCCCACGGAGCAAAAAAAGTTTGGGAAACCCTACTGTATACAGTATATGCACTAGCATATTCTGCTGAAGAGTAACAGTACTGTACTAGGGGATGCATAAGGAGCCTCTCTGAAGAATGGAAAGCATTGAGTGTTCCCTGGGCAATGGCATAAAGCTGGCAATTTCTTCTGATATAGAAATGTTGCATTGTAAACATGCTGTAGCTAATTATGGTTAACTGACCAGGTAACAAGGCATGTCTTGGTTTACATGCTTGCCTACTGAAATGCATCCCACCTTGTCAATTAGGGCTCAATTAGCCAGAGCCAGTTACACAACCTTAGGTGAACACCAGTAGAATTCTGGCCAATTAGTTTCTTCTATAGTTACAAAATTTTAAAGTTACTTTCCCACTTCATAACTAACTAGAACAGTAGATTTTTGTTACTTTAAAAAAAAATCTAAGGAAGGAAAAATATTGTTTTTCCTCATTAGGTTACAACCATAATACAAAAGGGAGCTAATTACAAGTATTTTAACCTGTGTTTTTTTAATAAATTCTGCATGCTTGGCACTCACATTCCCTCCACATAATAAATAACTGACAGTTTTCTGAAGCCACCAAGTGTAGATTATTAAGAGGGAGTAGCTGTCACGGACACTTCTACAGTAGAAATTTTTGAAGTGGTAGCCATGTTAGTCTGTGCAAGCATATCAAAGAGTAAAAAAAGACAAAAAACATTGTGGCACCTTAAAGACTAACTCCTATATTTTAGTGTTTAAGTTGCCATACATTTTTGTCTTATTTTTGTTTGTTTATTTACTCTCTGATATGGACCCTTCTATGATTCATTAGTAGCAATACTTACAATCTACTGGGTTTGGGATTTCACCCATTCCCTTGTATATAAGAAAATAAAGGAATGCATTTAATTGATAAACATTGGAAGGGAATGCTATCCGCCTAGCCCTTGCTCAGAAATATGTTTATGTTACAAGCTGGTGAGAACAGTCTACCCTCTATAGCCCTTCAAAGCAGGAGCCGTATTATAACATGTCTTTTTCTCTTGGAAACATTCAGTCTGTTAATGTGTTTTCTCACTTAAATAACCACAGAGGTAAGCTATGCCTGCAGGAAAATTTTGTGCATGTTGAGATCTGTGTGCAGAGCCTGGGAAAATAGCAGAAAAGGGAGGAGACAGAGGGAAGATCAGATACATTTGCCCCCGGGAGCAAGTTTCCCATTCTTTCTTCTGGTTCTACAAGTCATCCTTACCTGTTTTAGTACACATGGACACAAGTTTATCACTGCTCATTGGGCTTGGTTCTGCCTTCTTTGGGCAGATTGGGACTTTCGTTGCGGGGTTAGGGCTAAAATTAGCAGATCTTGACTTCATACATCATAAAACAACAAAGTGAAATGCCTTTTGCATGACTCATGCTGTTTTCTGTTCTCTTCATTAGTTCCGCATAAGCAGCTGGATCCTGGAAAACAAGAACACTTCTCCATGTTAATGAAACTCCTAAGTTTGTCCATATCTTTTTCAGCAAGGAAAAAGAAAAGTTGACACGTCTTTCCAAAGCTGGTGCAGTGCCAATCATAATTTGTGAAGATATGTTTGGAAGCATGTGGGCAGTATCTGGGAAATCTTAACAGTCTTGGCCAAAGACACACTTCAGAACAAATGCATAGGTATGTGATTAGAAATGCTGCTTATTTGTATTAGAGCTCCCATCATCTCCAAACCAACACATCTGTTTGGTGGATTCTGGAAGCTGTAGTAATGTTTTCACTCTCTAGCATAGATCTAGTGCTGGATTTACACACAAGTCAAATAAACTGCTATCCAAGGAGTCAGATTGTGAGAAGTATTTGAACATATACCTACTTGAGTTAAACAACAACACCCCTATATGTGTGTGTCTAAGAATATAGAAGTGTAAAAACAATTAAAATACAAGAGTAAAAATGCCCGCTATATTACAAAAATTATAATACATTACACTTAAAAATGAATGAGCCACCAAAAACCAAATGTTATGAATGTCGAGTGGGGCAAGTCAAAATGTCATGAAATGCCGCTCTTAAAAAATCCACATTTTGAAGCTCTCCATAACTCCTGGAGGGAGGGGGCTAGTTGGATGTGCACTGTACGGACACTCCACAAGGTTGGGGCCACAATCAAGAAAACCCAGGTTCTTGTCACAACTTTTTGGCCTTCCTCAGAGTGGGCTCCTAAAATCCTAATGTTGGGATGATCAGATGGACTGGACTGAAATTAATCAGAGGATATGTTTCACTAGGTACCAAGATCCCAAGCCATGTCATGTTTTATAAATTAGTACCAAAACCTTGAATCAGGCCCGGAAGCCAGCAGGCAACCAGTGTTGATAGATAAGGATTGGGAAAACGTGGCCAAATATTTGCCCACCCACCACCAATCTGGATACTGCATTTGGTACCTCCTCCTCCTTCTTGTGCCATATCAATTCCAAATATTGGCAATCATCATGGCGATCAGCCATGGTGACTGCCCTGAGAATATAATGCCATGGCCTTTCATCTGCCTTCCACAACACGGCAAGACCCCCGTACCACTGATCCAGATCCGCAAGTCACTTTCTGGTCCTGAGCCCTTTTGGCATCCAAAGTCTTCATCAGCCCTAAGCCAGTATTGATGAAGCTGCTGTCCTCCATCAAGATGGATTCAAGTGGGATTTAATCATCTTGGGGACCATCACCCTTCCCTGTGGACTTCGCCACGATTGCTAGTCCGCAGGGTTGTCAGGTTAGTTAACCGTCGCCTAATGCTCAGTGTTGAGTCACTGGCAGTATAATTTCCTGACCATAGCAGGATCTGAGGAGAGAGGAAAAACACCCTGGAAAAGGAACGGGCGGAGAATGTATCAAATGCAAGTAACAAACTTTACTTGATGTCACGAGCAACAGGTCTCAATATCCATCCGGTAATTGGACATTTCGTGAGCCTTTCTCAAGAGACTGTAAAGACATAATAACGCGCTTATACGACCTCCAAGAGAATATTCATACTGGGTCAAGCTGGTGCGGGGAGTCGTCCCGTTGATGACGCTTTGTTGGTTACAACCGCTTTTGGATATTCACTGTAACTCTCTCGTCTCCTTCGTCAGTTTCACTGATTTATGAACTTTGTCTATACGGACTTACTTTATGCGTCAGTATGAACGGACAGTACTCCTGATAACCAATTAGTCTACTTTTTCCCCCCTGCAATTATTGTATGCAATTGTACTTAGTATTTGTACCTAGCGGCATATCGTTTAGAGATACACTCATTATGTTATGCAGTGACTGGATGTGCGACTTCTAGTTATCCACCATTTTAGTCTTTATATTAAAGTTTGTTACTTGCATTTGATACATTCCCCGCCCGTTCCTTTTCTAGGGTGTTTTTCCTCTCTCCTTAGTCACACACCCTTGCCGTCTCTCTCTCTTCATAGCAGGATCTGGCCAGAGTGAATTTTGTACCTGCTATAGCTTTTGAACCTTCTTCAAGGGAAGCTCCACATAGAGAGCATTGCAGTACATAGTTCTCAAGATCACTGGATCAGTGTTTTCAGAAACCTCATGTCATGGAACGAGTGCAAGATGGGCGATCTGTCTAAGGTGGTGTTGTGTTCTATTACTGTGCCTTTAACAATGTATCTATTCATGTGTATCCAATGTAACCGTGCTTGTGTAACATTATAACCATCAGCTGCATAACTGTAGCCATTACAATAGGACGCAAGCTAGTGACCACCAGATGGAAATAGCGAGCGTCCAAGCTCTCATGGCCCAGACTCACCAGCAAACAACAGCGCGGGAAGATTCCCGCCATCACCTTCACCTGGACAAGAAGGGCGTGACCTTCTATGACGTCACGCAGGCAGCAACCAATAGACTGTCAACGAGCCACATTCAAATGTATAGCCAACTGTATATATTGAGCTACCCATCCGCCATTAAACATAAGAACATAAGAACATAAGAACAGCCTTGCTGGAACAGGCCACAGCCCATCCAGTCCAGCATTCTGTCTCACACAGTGGCTCACCATTTCCTTCAGGGTATTCCCAAGGAGATGCCTTCACCTGCTTAGGATTCCCTGGAAATGGCATTGAGAGATATCCTGCCTATCTCTCCAACCCGGAGGTTGTCCTTAGGTAGCCATAATTATAGCCATTGATAGCCTTGTCCTCCATGAACTTGTCTAATCCTTTCTTAAAGCTGTCAAGACTGACAGCTGTCACCACTTCTTCTGGCAGGGAGTTCCATAGACCAGTAATCCTCTGGGTGAAAAAGTACTTTCTCTTATTGGTTTGAGAACTAGTACCCAAAAGTTTCATGGAGTGTCCCCTAGTTCTAGTGTTGTGCGATAGGGAAAACAGTTTTTCCTTATCTACTTTGTCCATGATTTTATAAACTTCAATCAGGTCACCTCTTAGACGCCGTCGTTCAAGAGTGAAAAGGCCCAACCGTTGCAGCCTCAGATGGTAAGGAAGGTGTTCCAGTCCCCTAATCATTCTGGTTGCCCTCCTCTGTACTTTCTCCAACTCCATAATATCCTTCTGGAGGTATGGCGACCAGAACTGTACACAATATTCCAGATGGGGCCTCACCATAGATTTATAAAGAGGCAAAATGACACTTGCTGACTTATTTTCTATACCCTTCCTAATGATCCCTAACATTGAGTTTGCTTTTTTCACTGCTGAGGCACACTGGGTTGACACCTTCATTGAGCTGTCCACCAGGACACCAAGGTCCCTTTCCTGGTTTGTCGCAGAGAGTTCAGACCCCATCAGTTTATAAATGTAATTGGGGTTTTTTGCCCCAACATGCATCACTCTGCACTTACTGATGTTGAAGCTCATTTGCCACTGTTTTGCCCACTCCCCCAGTGTCAAGAGATCCCTCTGGAGCTCTTCACAATCTCTCACATTTTTCACTACCCTGTATAATTTAGTGTCGTCAGCAAATTTGGCTACCTTGCTTTTTACTCCTACCTCTAGATCATTTATGAAGAGGTTGAAAAGCAGGGGTCCCAGTACTGAACCTTGGGGGACCCCACTCTTTACTTCCCTCCACTTGGAGAAGTGTCCATTTAGTGCTACCCTCTGTTTCCTGTCCCTTAGCCAGTTGCTGATCCAGGACAAGACCTGTCCCTTTATTCCATGACTGGTAAGTTTATTCAAGAGCCTTTGGTGTGGGACCTTGTCAAAAGCCTTCTGAAAGTCCAGATAAACAATGTCAACTGGATCCCCCTTATCCACATGCTTGTTGACACTCTCAAAAAATTCCAACAGATTAGTGAGGCATGATTTGCCCTTGCAAAAGCCATGTTGGCTCTCCTTTAGCAGCGCCTTCTCTTCTATGTGCCTATTAATTCTATCTTTTAGGATGGTTTCCATCACTTTACCTGGGACACATGTCAAACTGACAGGCCGGTAATGTCCTGGATCACCCCTGGATGCTTTTTTGAAAATTGGTGTTACATTCGCTACCTTCCAGTCATCAGGCACAAAGCCTGATTTGAGGGAAAGATTATATATTTTGGCTAGGATATCAGCAATTTCATCTTTAAGTTCCCTGAGAACTCGTGGATGGATGCCATCTGGTCCTGGGGATTTGTTAGTGTATAGCTTAACAAGACATGCAAGGACCTCCTCCCTGGTTATTTCTATCTTGCTTAATTCTTCGGTTTCCCTCCCTACGAAGATAGGCTCTGTTTTGGGCATGTGGTCTTTGTCTTCTTCAGTGAATACTGAAGCAAAGAATTCATTGAGTCTCTCTGCAATCTCTGTTTCCTCTTTAATAACCGGGCTTGGAGGTGGGGCGAGGGATCATCATGCAATAAACCTGTGTTAAGCCAACCCTTCGGCTGTTTCATTGTCTTTGGTCCCATACACTAAATTGGCGACGAAGGTGGGATATGGCTGCCCACGGGACCAAGACATGCGCCGGTTTCGAGATCAAGAGACCGGGAGACTGGGACATCTTCGAGATGGACTTCCAGGGAGCACTGGTGGAATCCGAAGTCACGGATGAGGCAAAGAAAAGGGCCATCTTCACCAGGATGCTTGGACCAGAAACCAAGAGGACCTTGGTGGACCTGCTCGCGCCGAAGAGGGTGAGCGAATTCAAAGTCAAAGAACTCTTACAAATGCTGCGCGAGTATTTCCGGCCCTCGACGGCGATGTTCCCCGCTCGGAGCGCGTTTTGGAGGCGAGTCCAAGCGCCCGGGGAGACGGTCGCCGACTTCGCAGCGGCTCTGCGACTGGCCGCCGGCCCGTGCAAATGGGAGAACGCAGAAGTCACCCTCAGGGACTGCGTGCTATGCAGCCTGAACGACGCCGAGACTCAGCGCGCGTTGATGAATCAGGAGCCACCCCCCACGCTGCAGGAGGTCCTGAAGGCGGCACAGGCCGCGGAAGCCACGAAGGCTGGAGTGCAAGAACTCCAGGACTGGCGGCCGAAAGCGGACAAGGCAGAGATTTTGGTGCACGCGGCCCGGCGAGTTTCGAAATCGTCCGCGGAGAGCGGCGACGACAAGGATGTTCGGAGGGTCCGGAAAGACGGCCGGCGTTGCGACGGCTGCGGAGCGACCCACGACCGCGCCAAATGCCCGTTCAGGAAGGCCGAGTGCCACAACTGCGGTGGCCGCGGGCACATCGCCAAGGTATGCAGGAAGCCGCGCGAGGCCCGGAGGAGCTCGACAGACCGCTCGGCGAGACAAGACCGCCCGACGAGACCCAAAGACGGCGCCCAGGCCACGAGAAAACGGGACGGCGTGGGCCGTATCTCCGACGACAGCGAGGACGACGCCCCAGTGTTCAGCGTGTCCGCGGGACACCCCCGTTACTTTGTTGAGGTACTAGTGCAAGGGGTCCCCATTAGAATGGAAATTGACTCGGGTTTCTCATATTCAATTATTTCTCAGAGGGAGTTTTTGAGAATTGCCCCCCACGTGCGGCCTAAGCTCAAAGCATTGAGGTCCACATTACAGGACGTGCAGGGGAACAGCATTCCAGTGTTGGGGGTTGGAAAATTTCAGGTCCAATTCAAAAAACACGCCGCAACTCTCTCCCTAGTCGTTCTTAAAGGGGGAAATTGCAGCCTCCTCGGGACTCAATGGTTTCAGCCCCTGGGCTTGTTCATTGGGGGGGGTGCACGCCGTTGCCGTTGGGAATGACCCGATACAGGAGGTGTGCGATGCGCACCCCGAAGTCTTCAAAAAAGGACTTGGGAAATTCAAGGGACCCCCAGTAGCCTTCGACCTAGACCCGGAGGTCCGCCCGATAAGACTCAAACCGCGCCGGGTGCCATTCGCACTCAAGGACAAAATAGAGGCGGAACTGGACAAATTGGTGGGCCAGGGGATTCTTGTTCCTGTGGACTCTGCGGAGTGGGAAACTCCAATTGTAACAGCACTAAAGGCCAACGGGGAGGTGCGCATGTGCGCTGATTACAAGTGCACCATCAACAAGGCAATTCGCCCTAATGTGTATCCGGTGCCGGTAGTCAGCCATTTGCTGGCCAGGTTACACGGGGGGAAGTGTTTCGCGAAGCTCGACTTGGCACAAGCCTACCAGCAGCTGTCGGTGACCCCAGCCGCAGCTGCTGCACAGACCAAAGTCACCCATAAGGGGGCGTTCCAGGTGACGCACCTTCAATTCGGCGTAAATTCGGCGCCTGGGATTTTCCAGTCACTCGTGGAACGCCTCCTGAAAGGGCTAGAGGGGGTGTTGCCTTACTTTGAAGACGTATTGATAACGGGGGGGAGTCGGACCGAATTGGCCAAGAGGTTGGGCAAGGTTCTGGCGATATTCGAAAAGGCGGGGTTGAGGTTGCGAAAGGACAAATGCGTCTTCTTCGTGACCGAGGTTGAGTTCCTAGGGTTTCGCGTGACTCCTGAGGGGATAAGACCATCCAAATCTAAGGTAGCCGCCATCAAGAAGGCCCCTCGCCCCACCTCCAAGCCCGAGTTACAGTCGTTCCTAGGGCTGCTTAACTTTTACCACTCCTTCCTTCCCCGGAAGGCAGCCGTGGCTGAACCGCTGCATAAATTGCTAAAGAAGGACGAGGCATGGAAGTGGGGCAACGACCAAGAGAGGGCATTTAGTGAACTTAAACAACTCCTGGCGTCTGATGCTATACTGACCCATTTCAACCCCAAACGCCCGGTGGTCCTGATCTGTGATGCATCCCCGGTGGGGGTGGGGGCGGTGCTGTGCCACGTGCTGGAAAACGGGAGGGAGGCCCCGATAGCATTCTACTCCAGGTCCCTGTCCCAAGCGGAGAGGAATTACGCCCAGACAGACAGGGAAGCGCTGGCGATCATTGCGGGGATGAAAAAATTCCACGATTTTCTGTATGGCCGCCCCTTCACCATCGTGACTGACCACAAGCCCCTGTTAGGCATTTTTACCGCAGATAAGCCCACGCCACAGATCCTGTCCCCGAGGATGCTTAGGTGGGCCATCTTCCTCAACGCATATCAGCACGCGTTGGTGTATCGGCCCGGGAGGGAGATCAGCCATGCGGACGCCCTGTCGAGGTCCCCCCTTCCCCAGGATAGCAGCCACGTGGGCGGGGAGGAGCCAGACCACCAGGTGCTGATGATAGAGGTCGTAGACTCGCCCCCAATACTGCCCGCCGACATCGCCAAAGCGACCGGCAACACTTTAGCGAAGGTTAGCTCCTGGGTACAGAAAGGGTGGCCAGCGTCTTCCCCGGCAGCGGAATTCGACCCATTCTTTCGAAAAAAGTTAGAGTTGTCCCTTGAGAGGGGGTGCCTTCTGTGGGGCCAGCGGGTAGTGATCCCTGCGTCCTTACGACCGTGGGTACTCAAACTGCTGCACGTCAGCCACCCCGGAATTGTACGCTCCAAGGCCCTGGCACGGAGCTATTTCTGGTGGCCCCAGCTAGATGCCGACATCGAGCACATGGTCGGCACTTGCGAGCCCTGCCAAAGCTCCAGACCAGAGGAGGCCCGCCTGCCTCACAGGGAATGGGACGCGGCGAAGGGGCCATGGTCCCGGATTCATGTAGACTTTGCTGGCCCGTTCCGGGGGACACTTTTTCTCCTTGTGGTGGATGCTTACTCCAAGTGGTTGGAGGTCATTCCGGTCACGAGCACGTCCTCGGCCACAACCATAAAGCATTTGCGGAGGGTTTTTTCCACGTTCGGCCTACCCGACACCCTCATTAGCGATAACGCTAGTTGCTTCACATCCGCCGAGTTCAGGGCATTCACAGAAATCAACGCCATTCGGCACATCACCTCCGCCCCGTTTCACCCTGCCACTAACGGCCAAGTAGAGCGCCTCGTGCGCACCACCAAGAAGGCGTTGCGGCGCATGGGGCCCGGGGACCTGAACCACCAGGTGTGTCAGTTTTTGCTGGGTTACAGAGTAACTCCCCTAGCGTCAGGATACTCCCCTGCGGAGCTCTTAATGTGCAGGAAGCTGACCACCATACTCACCAGGCTAGACCCCACGAGAGTAGAGGACAAGGGGAGGAACATTGGGCTAGAGGCCACAAAGAGTTTCGACGTGGGCGCCCCCGTGCATTGCAGGAACTACGCCAGCGGGGGCCCAGCCTGGGTACCGGGCGTCATCTTAGAGCAAACTGGTCCCGTTTCGTACCGCGTTGAGACCAGCACAGGTCTACTGTGGAGGCAGCACGCGGACCAGCTCCGGCGCAGGGTCCCCGACGAGCAGGGCGCGGACCGCGAAAAACAAGACTCAGCGTTAGGGTTCTCCCCCACCCGTGTAGCCCAAGGGGGAGGAGAGGGGGGCCATGGGTCCCCACCAAGGGGGGAGGAAAGGGAAAGGGAATCTGTCCTCGTAGATATCTTGCGGGATCTTTTGAAGGAGGGAAGAGAAGCCGACCTCATACATACCCCGCGGAATTCCCCCACAAATACGGATACCCCAGCAGAGTTAGAATTTGATTTTCAGAACCGGGGGAGTTTTTGGGAGTGGTCCCCCACCCGTCCAAGCGAGAAGAGGGGTTTTTCGTTAGCCCCGAGTGCCCCCGGTCTGCCCACAATGGAGTTTTTCCCTTCCCCCAAAGCTGCCAAGCCACGGCAAGCCACTAACAAGTCTCCCTCTCCCGTTTCAGGACAAGGGACCAGGGAACGAGGAAGCAGTAGCATCCCTGGGGCAGGTCAGCCCACATCACGGCCCAAACGTGTTTGCAATAAGCCATCTTGGCTGAGGGACTTCGTCCCATCCTAGGGGGGAGGGATGTTGTGTTCTATTACTGTGCCTTTAACAATGTATCTATTCATGTGTATCCAATGTAACCGTGCTTGTGTAACATTATAACCATCAGCTGCATAACTGTAGCCATTACAATAGGACGCGAGTTAGTGACCACCAGATGGAAATAGCGAGCGTCCAAGCTCTCATGGCCCAGACTCACCAGCAAACAACAGCGCAGGAAGATTCCCGCAATCACCTTCACCTGGACAAGAAGGGCGTGACCTTCTATGACGTCACGCAGGCAGCAACCAATAGACTGTCAACGAGCCACATTCAAATGTATAGCCAACTGTATATATTGAGCTACCCATCCGCCATTACCACATGTTCCTCCGGATCATCATGCAATAAACCTGTGTTAAGCCAACCCTTCGGCTGTTTCATTGTCTTTGGTCCCATACACTAAAGGTGGGGAAAGTCAAACTTGGCCACAACAGATATTTGCTTCTCAAGTGATAGAACTGTAATGCACCTGGGTTCGTTACAAGAAACAAGTCCACGATCACCCCCAAATCCCACATCTGATCCTTCAGAGGGAGTGTGACTGGTCAAGACAGTCCTAAGAAGACAAAAGGAAAAAAAGAAAGGAGAACATCATGCAAGACAATTCAGAACATCGAGATTACTCAAGGAAGAGTGAATTAAGGGAAACTTTAAGGAATAAACATTTTAAGGAACAGATTTTTCCCCCATTACTAAAATAGTCTGTAACCAGGTGGGAATGTTGTCCTGATTCTGTCATGATATGCATTTCAAGAGGGCCAGGGAAGGACCCATGTCTTCCGGGAATACTCTGCTCATGCCCCAAGAATGACCTGCCTGTGCTTATCAAGAACCATAAAACACAAAAGATAACATTGTTCAGCCCTCTCCCTTAAAGATTTCCATTTATGTTATGCATTTGTCTTACTCTTTGTGAAAAATGCATGCATTTTCTGATAGTTTTTTGTATGCATGTTCTTTATTGTCAAAAACACATCTGTTTGCTAATCCTGTTGCTAATCTTTGAAGACATGAAGTCTTATATATTTTTTTCTTCATTACTTACAGGCAACCAATTTTTTCAGTGGAGTTAAGTGGATTAGTCTGTCTGCAGACATAGATTCCAATCTGCAAAAGCTTATATCATATAAATCATGTTAATCTTAAGAAAAATCTTTGGTTATGTCTCATAACAAAATGGTCTGTTTTAAACTTTTCAATATTATTCTTCCTTTTTGTTATTGTACTGTGATACTTACACTACATAATGATGTCACTTTCAAAGAAGACTGCAAGAAAATTTTTCATCCTCTAAAGATCTTCTTCTGTGTTTAGGCCAGATGTGAAACTGCCAAAATGAAACCACCCTTTTGGGAGTTCATTCTGTACTTCCTTTCAACTGACCTAGTGTGAGAAAGATTAACCAACAACACAAGGTGAAGGTGGCCATTACCAGGGTCCATCCGACTGTGGTTCAAAAATACTACAATCTTTGAGGAGGCTTTGTGTACCCTATTGTCTAAAGGTGGCCACAGTTGATTTCATGGTCTGAAACAAGGTTTTTCATATGTCTAGATTCTTGGGAGACAAGCCATGAGAAACCTGGGGAACACAGTGAAAAGTAGAGACATCACCTAACAAACAAAACTTTGTATAGTCAAAGCAATGGTATTCCCGGTTGTAATGTATGGGTGTGAGAGCTGGACCATTAGGAAGGCTAAGCTCAGAAAAATAGATGCCTTTGAAATGTGGTGTTGGAGGAGAGTTTTGAGAGTCCCCTGGACAGCCAGGAGAACAAATAGGTCAATCTTAGAAGAAATCAATCCTGACTCTCCTCAGAAGGTCAAATGGTAAAGATGAAGCTGAAGTACTTTGGACATCAAATGAGAAGAGAGGATTCACTTGAGAAAGCCTTGGTGCTGGGAAAGGTGGAGGGCCAAAGAAGAAAGGGGTGGCAGAAAATAAGATGGCTAGACAGTATTGTTGATGCAATGGGCACAGAGCTGGGAGGGTTGAGGAGGATGGTGGAGGACAGAGGTGCCTGGAGGACAATGGGCCACAGAGTCACAAAGGGTCGGAATCAACTGTGCGACTGAACAACAAAACAAGATGAAGGTACTGCTCTCAGTAAGTGCAAGTGACATTTTGCTGATTCATTCTGAGAAGCTTTCAGGGACACTTGGATATTATACTTTAGCTCACTGATTATGGAAATGATGACATCAAACAGTACCTAGGAAAGTGGGAACGGGCCGGTGTTCCTTGCCTAGCAGCTGAAGAGGCACCTGGCAGGTTGCGACGTGTGCAGGCAGCCGTTGGTTTTTGTGGTGCACAGCCATTGCCTCGGCCGTTTTGCGCGAGCACCGGCCACTCGGATTGGCTTGCGCTTGGCGCATTGGTCGCTGGGAATTGTAGTATTTCCTTTTTGGCCATTTTGTGGAGCACTGGCCCCACCTTCGACCTCCAGACATTCGCACAAACCATCACTGTCAGGGAAGGAAGGTGTATGCGAAGCAACACGGGATGGATTCCAGGGATGTGGCCATGACTAAGTGACACGTACGTCTATTTTCCTTCCTTATAGATATAGGTATAGGTAATGATAATAATGGTTATTATTTTTATACCTTTTTTTTGATATCACCATTGTGGATATCACCCAGTGGAATTTTTCAAAGCTCTAAAAGATGATGGCGTCAAATTACTGCATTCAATATGCCAGCAGATTTGGAAAACAAAACAGTGGCCACAGGATTGGAAAAGATCAGTATACGTCCCAATCTCAAAAAAGGGCAATGCCAAAGAATATTCAAATTACCGAACAATTGCGCTCATCCCACACGCCAGCAAGGTGATGCTCAAGATAATACAGGATAGACTACAGCAGCATGTGGAGAGAGAATTACCAGAGTTGCAGGCTGGTTTCAGAAGAGGCAGGGGGACTAGAGACCACATTGCCAACATACGTGGGATCATGGAGAAAACAAAGGAATACCAGAAACAACTTTACTTTTGTTTTATTGACTACACTAAGGCATTTGACTGTGTGGACTACAACAAGATGTGGCAAGTAATTAAAGAGATGGGAATACCAGAGCACCTCCTATGCCTCCTGAGAAATCTGTACATGAACTAAGAATCAACAGTTAGGACAGAACACGGAATGACAGAGTGGTTTGGAATAGGAAAAGGAGTAAGGCAAGGCTGCATTTTGTCACCCTGCTTATTCAGCTAATACACAGAGCACATAATGCGCAATGCAGGAATGGAGGAATCAAAATATGGGATTAAAATTGCTGGGAGAAACATCAACAATCTGAGATATGCAGATGACACCACCCTAATGGCAGAAAGTGAGGAAGACATAAAAAAATCTCTTGATTGGGCTGAAGGAGGAGAGTGCAAAAGCTGGCTTGAGACTCAATATCAAGAAAACCAAGATAATGGCAACAGGTCCGATCAGTTCATGGAAAATAGATGGGGAAGAATCACCTGTGCCTGATGACTGGAAGGTAGCGAATGTAACACCAATTTTCAAAAAAGGATCCAGGGGTGATCCAGGAAATTACCGACCTGTCAGTTTGACATGTGTTCCAGGTAAAGTGATGGAAACCATCCTAAAAGATAGAATAGGCACATAGAAGAGAAGGCGCTGCTAAAGGAGAGCCAACATGGCTTTTACAAGGGCAAATCATGCCTCACTAATCTGTTGGAATTTTTTGAGAGTGTCAACAAGCATGTGGATAAGGGGGATCCAGTTGACATTGTTTATCTGGACTTTCAGAAGGCTTTTGACAAGGTCCCACACCAAAGGCTCTTGAATAAACCTACCAGTCATGGAATAAAGGGACAGGTCTTGTCCTGGATCAGCAACTGGCTAAGGGACAGGAAACAGAGGGTAGCACTAAATGGACACTTCTCCAAGTGGAGGGAAGTAAAGAGTGGGGTCCCCCAAGGTTCAGTACTGGGACCCCTGCTTTTCAACCTCTTCATAAATGATCTAGAGGTAGGAGTAAAAAGCAAGGTAGCCAAATTTGCTGATGACACTAAATTATACAGGGTAGTGAAAACTGTAAGAGATTGTGAGGAGCTCCAGAGGGATCTCTTGACACTGGGGGAGTGGGCAAAACAGTGGCAAATGAGCTTCAACATTAGTAAGTGCAGAGTGATGCATGTTGGGGCAAAAAAACCCAATTACATTTATAAACTGATGGGTTCTGAACTCTCTGCGACAAACCAGGAAAGGGACCTTGGTGTCCTGGTGGACAACTCAATGAAGGTGTCAACCCAGTGTGCCTCAGCAGTGAAAAAAGCAAACTCAATGCTAGGGATCATTAGGAAGGGTATAGAAAATAAGTCAGCAAGTGTCATTTTGCCCCTTTATAAATCTATGGTGAGGCCCCATCTGGAATACTGTGTACAGTTCTGGTCGCCATACCTCCAGAAGGATATTATGGAGCTGGAAAAAGTGCAGAGGAGGGCAACCAGAATGATTAGGGGACTGGAACACCTTCCTTACCATCTGAGGCTGCAACGGTTGGGCCTTTTCACTCTTGAACGACGGCGTCTAAGAGGTGACCTGATTGAAGTTTATAAAATCATGCACGGTGTGGACAAAGTAGATAAGGAAAAACTGTTTTCCCTATCGCACAACACTAGAAGTAGGGGACACTCAATGAAACTTTTGGGTACTAGTTCTCAAACAAATAAGAGAAAGTACTTTTTCACCCAGAGGATTACTGGTCTATGGAACTCCCTGCCAGAAGAAGTGGTGACAGCTGTCAGTCTTGACAGCTTTAAGAAAGGATTAGACAAGTTCATGGAGGACAAGGGTATCAATGGCTATAATTATGGATACTTAAAGACAACCTCGGGGTTGGAGAGATAGGCAGGATATCTCTCAATGCCATTTCCAGGGAATCCTAAGCAGGTGAAGGCATCTCCTTGGGAATACCCTGAAGGAAATGTTGAGCCACTGTGTGAGACAGAATGCTGGACTGGATGGGCTGTGGCCTGTTCCAGCAAGGCTGTTCTTATGTAAGAAGTAGAAGCAGTGACAGATTTTACATTCTTAGGATCAAAGATCACTGCAAATGGGGATTGCAGCCATGAAATAAAAAGGCGACTGATTCTTGGGAGACAAGCCAGGAGAAACCTGGGGAACATAGTGAAAAGCAGAGACATCACATTGCAAACAAAAATTAGAATAGTCAAAGCAATGGTATTCCCAGTGGTAATGTACGGATGTGAGAGCTGGACAATTAGGAAAGCTGAACACAGAAGAATAGATGCCTTTGAAATGTGGTGTTGGAGGAGAGTTTTGAGAGTACCCTCGACAGCGAGGAGAACAAATAGGTCAATCTTAGAAGAAATCAACCCTGACTGCTCATTGGAAGGTCAGATAGTAAAGACAAAGCTAAAGTACTTTGGACATCAAATGAGAAGGGAGGATTCACTTGAGAAGGCCTTGATGTTGAGAAAGGTGGAGGGCAAAAGAAGAAGGGGAAGGCCAAGGATGAGATGGCTAGATGGTATTGTAGACACAATAGGCACAGAACTGGGAGTGCTGAGGGGGATGGTGGAGGACAGAGACGCCTGTAGAACAATGGTCCATAGGGTCGCAAAGGGTCAGAATCGACTGTGCGACTGAACAACAACAACAATTGTGGAAAAGAAAAAAGTGTGGATCATTGACAATGCCATACCTGGTGACAGCAGAATTAATGAGAAACAACTTGAAAAAACCATCCGATATCAGGATCTAAAAATTGAACTGCAGAGACTCTGGTGTAAATCGGTACAGGTGGTCCCAGTGGTAATCGGCACACTGGGTGCCGTGCCTAAAGACCTAGGCAAACATTTAGAAACAATTGGAGTTGACAAAATCACCATCAGTCAGCTGCAGATGGGATCAGCACGCATAATTCGCCAATACATCACGTAGTCCTAGATGCTTGGGAAGTGTTCGACTAGTGATTTATGATACAAAATCCAGCACTTATCTTGTTTGCTGTGGCTTGTATATAATAATAATAATAATAATAATAATAATAATAATAATAATAATAATAATAATAATAATAATAATTATTCATGTCAGAAATTATTCTGGGTTGCAAGGAAACACCACTCAGGGAATGCCCAAATGAGGCTCCTTTCATGTCCCCAAGAGCAGAGATGGGCGCTCAATCCATCATGCAGTACTTGGGTCTCAAACTGCCAACCTGGCAGCCTTCCAACTAACATGGCGAGCTTCTTAACCACTGAGCCACCACAGCCCCTTATAGGAGTACAAGATGCACTAAAGATAAACTGGCTTGTCAAATAGGTGCCTGACATTCAATCTACCAAGACGAAGCATGCCATTATTCTTACGCCTTCTTAACTTTCAGCACAACCTTAGTCATCGTGATAATGTGCCAGCTCGCCCTCTGCTGTTGTTTTCTTTCACTTTCCTCAGGTTGAAGGTTACTTAAGAAAGACTTCAGTTTCCTGCATCAATAGAAACTCTCCATTGAACACATAACAGGGGAAAAAATCAGCATTATGGAGAATGTGGGAAATCTCCCTGGATACCTGAAACTTCTCTTTTCTGAATCATCTTCCATAAGAAAAAGGACAGAAAGAGCTGTGGTGTGAGTGTGTGCACACGCATATGTATGTTTTAGGTAAAGGTCACCCTTGCTCGAAAGCCAGTCATATCCAACTCCAGAGTTCAGTGGTCATCTCTGTTTATAGCCAGAGCCAACATTGGCTGTGTCGGCAGACATTTCCGTGGTCATGTGGCAGGCATGACTAGACAATGGAGCGCACAGAATGCTGTTTACCTTCCCACCGAAGTGGTCCCTATTCATCTACTCACAATTCCTTGCTTTCAAACTGATAGGTTGGCAGGAGCTGAGACAGAGATGGAAGCTCACTCCATCAAGCAATACATGGGTCTTGATCTGCTGACCTGCCAACCTTCCAGTCATCAAGCTCAGCAATCCATCTTAATCACTAAGCCACTGCAGTCCCTTTATAGGTTTTACCCTTCCTTAGTTTGCGGATAGGTCTACAGTATGCTCCAAATTTATTTAAATGTGAAGAGAAACACCGTTTGAGGCACAATCACAAAAGTCTATGTGGTTAATAATTCAATGAAATGGACTGTAACTAGTTCAAAATATGCTTTACTTGTCTTCAATGTGAATAATAGTTCAATTCCAAATCTTCAAAGCATGTGCCCCTCCCCACCGTCTCCGCCATGCCTGGAAGTGCCACGTGTGGCTGGCAGGGCAGGATGGCCATCTGGCCCCAGAGGCTGTCTAAGGGAGCATGACCTGGCCCTCGGTATGAAAAGGTTGAGAACCTCTGTGATAGACTATAGTCTTGCAAATGGATATATGACTCATTATGTATTTTATATATTTTCTGTACCCTAGAAAAATATATTAATCTTCTTGATGAAGAAATAACAACGAAAAACCGTATACCGGAACAGGTTTTGAAGTTGACACAATTTTACTATTCTATATCACCTGTTGGAACTGAAGTTTGTTATTATTATACTGAAGACAAGTATTTGATTTTCAAGTTTATACTGAAGACAAGTAATTGATTTCTAGTTTGGACATTGTTATACACTGAAGTCAAGTGTTTGGCTTTGAAGATTGGAATTGAACTATTATTCACATCGAAGACAAGTAAAGCATATTTTGAACCAGTTACAGTCCATTATTAATTACATAGACTTTTGTGATTGTGCCTCAAACGGTATTTCTCTTCACACTTAGTCCATTACTGTTTGGCCTTTTTCTTCCTACCAAATTTGTCTAAAAACACACCACATGGGAAGATGCCAGGAAAGTGGTAGGATAAAAAACTTTTACTGTATCTCATTTCTAAACCCTGCGGTACATCTTCAGGATTTTCACTGATACAGTTTTTGGGGATGTTAGCATTCACTTGTTGCACATACAGTATCCCCTGGCCCCAACCTACATGACACACATTTTATGAGTGTCAAAATAGATGCAGGAGCAGGATGGCACTTGGCCATTTTGGAAAATGGTTCCACATTCTTAGATCACCTCTCCATAGTGTCCGTTCTTTATCTGTCCATCCAAATCCAAAATGCTGCATCCAGATTGTTAACTGGGACCAGCTAATAATAATTTCGTGTCAGAGATTACTCCGGGTTGAAAGGATTTTTGCTGGAGAAACTCCATTCAGGGAATGCCCGAATGAGGCTCCTTTCATGTCCCCAAGTGCAGCCCTTGGGTATCAAAACCTGACCTTCCAGTCTCCAGCTCAGTGTCTTAACCACTAAGCCACTGGGGGAGCTGCTACTGGGACTGGCTACTGGGACTGGCTAAAGGTCTCCCTTGCTTAGAAGCCAGTCATGTCTGACTCTAGAGTTCTGTGCTCATCTCTGTTTATAGTAGTAGTTCCCAATGTGGGGCCCATGCCCCACAGGGGAATTCAATTTCTAGAAGCGTAAGACATTGGCTGCTCAGTGCTTTGGGGAATTGACTTAGGCTTCTGGGAATTGAAGTCCAAAAACCAAAGGTTGGGAAACACTGATGTAGATGGAAGACTCATTGGAGCCAAGCCTCCACACCGAGCCCCATGAAGGAGCTGTGGGAGCCATGGGATAGGTGAAGGAAGTCCTTTAATTACTTGAAAAGAGCAATAGAAATAGTAATAACGCTTATATCCATGATGGCGAACCTTGGCACTCCAGATGTTTTTGGACTTCAATTCCCAGAAGCCCCCATGAATCCACACAAATGGGTTTACTGTGATTCATCCGGCCCAAGCCGCCCTCGTCACTCCTGGAAGCGGAAGTAAAACGCGCCCATAAGTAAACCCATTCTGGAGTGCCAAGGTTCACCATCACAGGCTTCTATAATGTCTTATGGTGCTTAGTGCGCTCTCTGGGTGGTTTGCAAGTTAATTCACAATGATTTGGTTGCAGTACAGTAGATTAACCGCTGTGCCACGAGGGCTCTTTGTACAACATGAAGGTTTTTACTGTTGGTGGCAAATTTTTTGGTCATTAAAGTATTACATTTTGTCATTGAATGGCTTCCACAGATAAAAGGATTTACACAGGAGCATTGGAAGAGAAATCTGGAATGTTTATTTTTTTAAAAAAAAATCACTGCTGTTGCTCATGAAATCATCAGCCTTAAACGGCAGGCATTATGACAACAAGGTTCCAACCAGTATGTTATTCCTATGTGATATGGAATAAGGAGCTCCCCACCTCCCTTGAATACAGCAAAACCTAATCAGACAGGAAGCTAACAGGTTGGGCAAGGTCAGGTCAGAATTCACGATACCATCTGAAAGTAACAATGACTGCCTTCCACCAAGGTCACGGTGACAAGAAAGGGTGAGAAAGAGAGAAGGAGCAGAAGAGAATCTGGGAAGCTTGTGAGATGCACAGAACTCCAACTTGGACTCGGGTAAGGTGACTGCGGTGGCTCAAGTGGTTAAGACGCTGAACTTGATTACCAGAAGGTCAGCAGTTCCGAGACCCAAGTACTGCACGAGGGAATGAGCTCCTGTCTCTGTCCCAGCCAACCTAGCAGTTCAAAACAAAGAAACTGCAAGTGGATAAATAGGTACCACTTTGGTGGGAAGGTAAACAGCATTCCATGCCTGCCACATGACCATAGATGCACACGGTGCTGGCTGTTTGGCTATAAACAGAGATGGGCACTGAACCCTAGAATCGGATAAGACTGGCTTTCGAGCAAGGGCAACCTTTACCCTTTACCTAAGATGTTTTTGGGGGCCTGCCCCCTTCGTGAACCCAATGTGTGCCTATAAGGGGTTCTGCTGAGCAGGTGGCAGTGGAGGACACCTCGCTTTGTGGGTCCCATGACAAACTGGCCCAATATTTTCCTCCCCCAACTGATCCCAACTCTAGCTTCTAAAGCAGTGGTGGCAGCCTATGACACATATGCCAGAGGGGGCACTCAGAGCCCTCTCTGTGGGCACATGCGCTGTCGCCCTAGCACAGAGTTCACCCCACCCCTGACCAGCAGCCCAATGGGAGCACTTCCTTCCTCCCCCCCCAGCACAGAGTTCACCCCACCTCTCTGCACAGAAGCCCAATGCGAGTGCTTCCTTCCAGCACAGAGTTTGCCCTGCCCCTCTGTTTGGGCACTTGATCTCTAAAAGGTTTGTCATCACTGTTCTAAAGCAAGCATCAGCAAAATCCAGGTCCCATTTGCAGCATCCTGTGGAGCTAAACACACTACTCTTTTAAATAAAAATAACATTTAAAAAAGACCATTTCCAGATGAGTGGAAAATACCCAGAATCCTCCTAGCAAACCTTTTGTTTTTGAGGGTGAACCAACCAGGGGGTCACATATTAAACATTTCAACTCTTCCACCTAGTTCTAAAATGTAAAGAAGAGAAAGGTGTCAAGAAATAACAACACTGTTATTATTTCCCGTTATATCTCAGAGGTTTCTAAGCTATGTAACATAGGTACAGTGATACCTCATACAACGTCCAAACTTGGTTCCACAAGTTTGGACTTTATACGGATTTGGACTTTGTGTGAGGCATGCAAAATCCTAGCCGCGATGCCTCATACAATGTCCAAATCCTTGCTGTGATGCCTCGTACAACGTCATTTCCATAGAGATACACTGTACTATAACAGCACAGACTTCAGGGCAAAGTCTAAACACATTACAAAAACATGTCAAACAACCCTGATTGTCCAAGAACCTGAAGAATGCTGCAAAAATCCCAGGAATGCTTCTACAAATTCTGACGAATTTTTTTTTAAAAAAATCCAAAATCACGCTCAAAACCACTCCTAAACACTCTTTGCCTCGTGCAAAATCCACAAGAGCAATGCACGCATGTGTCCTGCCTTTTATACTGCCCAGGCACAATGTAACCTGGGAAAACCCCAATGCCTCATACAAAGTCGCTCGACTTTGTATGAGGTAACTTTTTTCAAGAAAATAGGCGATGTTGTATGAATTTGGTGTTGTACGAAGCGGACTTTGAATGAGGTGTTACTGTATTCTAGAAAAAGAGCACAGCTGATTTGCAGGCTTGCCTCCTGAACAGAACTCCCCACCCACCACCCAAGTCTTTGCCTTATTCCTAACATATCTGCAATAATCTGATGGTTTACTAGTATACTAGAGAGGAAATATCCAAAAGAGGAAGAAATCACTAGCTCATGTGTAAACTAGAGGAAATATCCAAAAGAGGAAGAAATCACTAGCTCATGTGTAAACAACAGTCCAGATTTTATCCACTGCTCAGAATTGAAAGAATTGTTGTTCATAAATACAAACATAAGAGAAAATGGCTGACCATTCATATTTGTCAACTCTGGGCTACTTTCCTTTATTTTCCAAGAGGCAGAAAGATATAGTCGGAACTGGGTCTCAACACAAATTATGGCAGATAACAATGTACAGAGGAGTCGGTAATGCTCTCTTTAGCATGGACAGAAAACACCATGTCTACCACTTCCCGCCCTTTTGTGTTCAAGCAATTTTCATCCGCATTGATTTAGACTGCCTCCTTACGGCCAACATAATCTACAACTGGTATTCCCCTATTACTTAAGTCCAGGCAGAATGCTACTGAGCATTTCATGTTTCTTTTTCCTAAGCAGAATCCACAAACCAGTTACTACAAATAAAACGATGAAGGATACATGTAGCCATTTTAGAAAACGCTCCTTAATTAGCAAATATCCACCAAGAACACGGAGTGAATTACAAAGGGTAGTATGGAAAAATGACTCTTTCCCCTCCCCTGTCCCCAATATTTATGACATGATAGAAGATGACTTTGTGAATGGATAGCCAGCTGGCTCATTCATTTTTAACAGGAAGAACTGCTGCTCAGGCCTCTTAGCCAACAGTACTATAATTAATTATATTATCATGTTAGGGGGCTCATATCACAGCAAGCCTGATTCTCAAGTTTCAATCCTACTAGACAGAAAATCATGAATGGCACACAAGCTGGCTATTTCAAGGTGACATTGCAAGTCCTCTTATAAGCAGAGTGGATCCCCTATCACCCAAAGTGGAATGGTTCACAAAATGAGGTACATTTCACATTATAGACCAGTGCTGGCGAACCTTGGCACTCCATGTGTTCTTGGACTTTGATTCCCAGAAGCCCACTCCTGCTGATCAGGGCTTCTGGGAATTGAAGTCCAAGAACATCTAGAGTGCCAAGGTTTGCCATCGCTGTTATAGACTATCTCCTTCCTACTGCCACCCACTTGTTTCTAGAGATAAAGCAAAAAAAAAAATTCCTTTTTGTTCAATTACATTGTGACATCCCAGTGCTGTGATTGTAGCACATTCTACGTGAGTGTGGCTATTACACTTATACATTCCTGCATTACAGTTTTAGAAACTGCTGCAGTTGTAGTGGCTGTTTATTCTCCCTCAGTTCCTTGGGTTTTCCTGCAAACTGATGCATTACTACGCTCTGTCAATCATCATGAAATAATGTTACTCATCCTTTGAGTAGGGGTAATTATGTGTAACACATGAGATCCTCAAGGCATTTGTGTGTTAAGCTGCTGGGCCAATATCAGTATAGCATTCATCGTGGAAGCTCTTCCTTCCGTTTTGGTTTCCAGCAACTGATTCCGTTTTACTTGTCCCATGGGTTCCTACAGCAGGGGTGCCCAAACTATAGCCCGGGGCCGGCCCCCAACACCAATTCATCCCGGCCCACGCCGCCCTCGTCACTCCTGGAAGCGGAAGTAAAACGCGCCCGTATGGCCGTGTTTTACTTCCGCTTCCAGGAGCAACGAGGGCGGCGTGGGCCGGATGAATCGCACTAAACCCATTCGTGTGGATTCATGGGGGCTTCTAGGAATTGAAGTCCAAGAACATCTGGAGTGCCAAGGTTCGCCATCACAGGATTATATAATGTCCTATAGTGCTTAGCGCGCTCTCTGTGTGGTTTGCAAGTTAATTCACAATGTGCATTTTACTTCTGCTTCCGGGCGCATTTTACGTCCGCTTCCGGGAGCGACAAGGGTTTTGCAGGCTGGATGAATTAGCGTTGGGAGCAGGATCCAGCCCCCGGGCTATAGTGACCAGCCCCCTGAGCCACGTGACCAGCCTGTGGCCCAAAAACTTTGGGCACCCCTGTCCTACAGAGTTCCTTCACAGTTTGGTGTTTTCTTTCAAGTAAAGATTAGTAGCTGTACATCTGTTGTTGTTGTTGTTGCTGCTGCTGCTGTTGTTGTTCAGTCTGAATTGGCTGCTGCCCAGTTTGCTGTTGTGTTGGCTGGGCCTGAGTCTGGAGGACGTCGGTTTGAGGCACGGCTCTCCACGTTAAGGGATGCTGTTCTGTGATCTGGCTCCCTAGCGGAGCAATGGAGTTCACCAGAGTCGTTAGGTTTATAAAATGGGCTACCGACTGAGGGTTGCTTGGCTCCGGCTGTGACTGGATCTGGATGTCATTTTGGCGGTTACCATGTAACATGGCGGAACCAGTGACTGTGTCAAAGGTTACGGTGAGAATTGAATTGTCTAGCTGTAGCTGGCGTTCAGGAGTGGCCAGGTGGCCGACAGCCACGGGTTGCAGATTTGTAAACTGAGCTCCGGCCGAAGTAGTGATGGGAGTGACGCTAATATTGGTGAGACCAACAGAACTTGAGGGGGCCGTAACACTGGGGTCCCCAAGAGTCACCACCACCTGAGGGTAAAAAAACAAAAGACAGAACAGAGAAGTAACATTTATATGTGGTTATAATTATCAAAGGGGGACTGCAGTGCCTTAGTGGCTTGATGACTGGAAGTTCAACATGTCAACAGTTCAAGACCCGAGTACTGCACAACAGAATGAGCGCCTGTCTCTATCCCAGCTCCTCCCAAACTAGCAGTTCGAAAACAAGAAATTGCAAGTAGATAAATAGGTACTACTTCTGCGAGAAAGGTAACAGTCTTCCATGTGCTCCAGCATCTAGTCATGCCTGCCACATGACCATGGAAATGTCTACAGGCAGCGCTGGCTCTTTGGCTGTAAATGGAGATGGGCACCAAACACTAGAGTCAGATACGACTGACTTTGAAGCAATGGAGACCTTTACATATTGTTTTGTATGTATTGTTTTGTATGTTTTTCAGTTAAAAGAGAATGGCCATCCACTGCCTCACCTGAAAAACCATTCGCTTTGGTGGCAATTAGCAATTAGTGGGTGCTTCCCTTACTTCATATACAGTAAAACCCCGAGTTACGAAAAAAAATCGGTTCCCTGGCCTATTTCGTAACTCGCATTTTTTCGTAACTCAAGCCATGCATTAAAAATGAAATAAAAAAACAGAGAGATTTCCTACCTTCTGGCTGCTGCTTCTTCCTTTTCTTACACTCCTGATGGTGCTGGGAGTGATTATTAGTGCCCAAAATGGCGGCGGCGCCATTTTAGGCGCTAAAAACCTGAATTTTTGACTTACGAGATTTTTACGTAACCCGGGGTATTTCGTAAATTGGGATTTTTTCCGTAAGTCAGGACCCCGGTTTACAAAAAAAATCATTTCGTAAGTTGAAAAATCCGTATCTCGAGGCGTGCGTAAGTCGGGGTTTTACTGCATTACTTACAATGACTATTGTTTCTCAAATTCTTACACTGAACATACTGAAACAAATGCCTCTTGCTAATTAAAATGCCTTTTAGTGACTACAATGTCTACAGCTCTTTCACAGTTACTTCCCTCCTCGTTGCCTTCGAAACCAATATTTACCTGCTGAATGCTTTGCACTGCTGAACTGGTCTCATCTCCCACATGCCCTGTAAATTCCACATCTTTTTCTGCATATTCACTGAAATCAGAATCCTCAGGCACTTGGGCTTCCTCCTCTTCACTGGACTTGTGCTTTCGTTTATGGCCTCGTTTATGAGACTTCGCGGGCTTACCTTCTGGCAACTCTCCCTGTTCCAGGGCTAGATCTGGCTGTGTGGACAGAGTGTTCAACAAAAGCACAGTTGTTACTGATCCTCTTCAACATTTGCTTTTCTCTGACAAAAGAACTTCAAGGATAACCTTTAGTATGAACTTGCTGGCTTAATTTTTTTTTAATCAGTTAAGCTTGATTCTATGTGTTTAGGGCTTAATCAAGACAATGTGTTGTTTTTTATTGCCCTACCACTGTAAAAGAAGGGACTGCAGTGGCTCAAGTGGCTAAGACGCTGACTGGGAGGCGGAAGGTCAGCAGTTCGATTCCCGAGTACTGCAAGGACGGAATGAGGTCCTGTTTTTGTCCCAGCTCCTGCTAACCTAGCAGTTCGAAAGGAAGAAATTGCAAGTAGGGACCACTCCGGTGGGAAAATAACAGTCTAGTCATGCCTGCCACATGACCAGGGAAATGTCTGCAGAAGCAAACAGCGCTGGCTCTTCGGCTTTGAAACAGAGATGAGCACTGAACCCTAGAGTCAGATACGACTGGCTTTCGAACAAGGGAAACCTTTACCACTGAAAAAATAGCATGGCAAAGCAGGGAAAACAGAATTATTGCTAATTACTGCCCTTGTGAATGTTACAGATTTTTTAATGGCCTTTTGTCCCCACTATTTTTTACTCTTTTCATTCTCCCTCTCCCCCACCCCCCTTCACCATTACTAATATCTAACTTCTAACAGAGGATGACGATACAGCAATCTGGTAATGTGGGCTTCAGTCCAAGAAACCTTATCACATAATCAGTTTATCTTTAGGTGCTACAAAATTCACTTTGTGCCTTTTATGGGAATGAATTCCATATAAATTATATTAAGTGGCATGACACCGTTCTAAGCCTCTCAGAATCATGGATGATATATGCAGGATATGTAAAAGCATTTTTTTAAAAAACTATTGACTGGATATATAATTTATAACACTCTTGTATTATTAGTATTACTCAAAAAAAAAAAAAGCTGATCAGTAAAATAAGATACCAGCAGCTGGTATCTTGTTCAACATAAAAATGACATTTTTTTGGGATACTGCATTTCCAAGAGATATCTTTGTGCAAGAACTGAAGGAATCCTAATCGCAAATATAGTCCCCAAACAACAGGACACACTCTGCCTACTTCTTGCATGTGCTACAAAAATATTGATATAATAGAGATGTACAGTATGTTTAAAAAAATTATCCCAATAAGCAATGTCTCCACAATACCTGCACAATTCCTATGGAAGAAGCATCAACAGTGGTGGTCTCAGAGAGCTGATCCAAGTCATCAATTCTAACTGAAAGCACCTGGAAATAAATGAGAAATGTATCCAAAACCGACTTCCCATTGCAATCAAGTACAGTAGAACACCTCCATCACTTCTACATTAGTAGTCAAAATGTATAAGCTATATAAAAAAGCATGAGGGAGAATTTATAATCTTGTATTCTTTTGCATAGGGATGCAGTGGTTTAGTGGTTAAGACGCTGAACTTGACAACTGGAAGGTCAGCAGGTCAGCAGCTCGAGACCCAAATGCAGCACAACAGAGTGAGCTCCCGCCTCCGTCCCAGCTCCTAGCAACCTAGCAGTTCAAAAGTAAGAAATTGCAAGTAGATAAATAGGTACTGCTTCAGTGGGAAAGGTTAAAGCATTCTGTGTGCTACCGTATTTAGTCATGCCGGCCACATGACCACAGAAACTTTTGAAGACACAGACAGCACTGGCTCTTTGGCTGTAAATGGAGATAAACACCGAGCCCTAGAGACGGATACAACTGGCTTTCAAGCAAGGGAGACCCTTACCTATTCTTTTGTGTGTGTGTGTGTGTGTGTGTGTGTGTGTGTGTGTGTGCGTGCGTGCACACACACAAAGGTGAAACTCGGAAAATTAAAATATCATGCAAATGTACATTCATTTCACTTAAAAGGTGAAATAAATATATGAGATAGACTCACTACATGCAAAGCGAGAGATGTCATGCCTTAATTCGTTATAATTGTGATGATCATTGTGTACAGCGTTCATGGGATTATGTGATGGTTATGGGGCATATGAGATTGAGGGGTTGGGGTTTTCATAAACTGTAAGCCATAAGCATCAATATTCTAACAAAGTAAGGCTTCAACTATCTCGCTTTGCATGTAAAGAGTCTATCTCATATATTTGTTTCACCTTTTAAGTTGCATTACTGAACTGAACGAACATTTGCACGATATTCTAATTTTCCAAGTTTCACCTGTATTTTTATTCCTCTCTATAATTTTGTATGTGTCATGTCACTGTTCCACGTGTCTACACTGAAAGGAAAGAGGCAACACTCCACTTTTTCAATTAGAAGAGAAGTGACCGTCCTTGCCTCACCTGAGAAACCAGTCACTTTTGGGACCCTCCCCACTCTTGAACTATTTGAATTTCAAACTGCCCTGCCACAAGATCTAATGTGAGTATGCCCATGTTACCTGTGGTTGTGGCTTAACACAAGAAAAGGTGTGGGAGGAAAGAGGCAAAACTCAGCCTCCAAACAGGACTCCTAATTGGGGTCTTAGGATAGAGGGCAGAATATAAATGAATTAGACAGACAGACAAAACACTTTGGTCTGCCACCATAACTCACCTCTGGGTGTTTCCGCCTCATATGGCGGCTCATAGAAGCTCTGGTAGAAACCTTTGTCCCACAGAGCTGACAACTCTGGGCTTCCACCTTATCGTGCGTCAGCTGAATGTGCTTCTGCAGCATGTAATCTGTCACGTACTTTTTATCACACACCGAGCATGTCCATTGTTTCCCCACTAGCAGTGATTGAAACAACAAATATGGTTGTTAGGTATGCCCTTTAATATCACCTTTTGGGTATTCCAACCACAGCAATTTTTATAAAGAATTACCTGGTGTAACATCTAGAGGAATTGCGTGGTACAATATTTGTACAGGTGTTGGTTTACTGACTAAAGTGGACTGGAATCAAGTAAAAGAAGGTCAATTATGAGTATTAATTCTGTGAAAGCATGAATCTTGGGTACCTGTGGACAACCATCAAATGGACTCCACCACTTGCTATCAGCAGGGTCAACATTATCACAAGACCTTAGGTTAGTAATTTAGAACCTGTGTTGTTTCGTATCCCCTCAAATGTTCCAACTGCATCTGAATTTTTTGATTATTATTGTTTTTTTGCCAGATAAAACAGCAAAGTGTCTTGTGGAAATCTCAGGACTGGTATAGAAAGTTTATTCCAGTTTACTTGGGCATTAGCCAGAGAAGGTCTGTCTATATGTGACTTCCAGCTTTTTAAAATAGGGCACCTGTCAGTTACTTAAACAAACAAAGATAGCCGTGTGAACCATTCATTTAAACGTAGGACAGGAGTGCCCAAACTATGGCCCATGGGCCAGATCCGCCCCCCAATGTCATTCATTCGGTCCATGCCGCCATCGTTGCTCCCGGAAGCGGAGGTAAAACACACCCACATGGAGCAATGAGGGCAGCGTGGACCAAATGAATTGGCGTTGGGGTCCGGATCCGGCCTGTGGGCCGTAGTTTGGGCAGCCCTGGTTTAAGCAGAGAAAATAGCAGCCTAAAATCTATCTCATCCTGTTGCAAAACAGACTGCAAGGTGCGTTTTACTTCTGCTTCTGGTGGGAAGAACCACGTGACTGGCCCACTGAACTACGTGACTGGTCAGTGGCCTGAAAAATTTGGGCACCCCGACATAGAAGGAAGGTGATATTGGATACCTTGAATCATGAAAGCTCACACAATTTGATTTTTTGAGTGATCCAATAATGGTATTGCCTTCCTCCTACGTCTGTCAGTTACTGTTTGCAAACGACAAAATCATGGGGCAAAGAAGTAAGAACAGAGAAAGACATCTGTTCTCTGGCAGGAAGCATTGAAGGCCATGTTTAAGTTTCTTGAGCTAGAAACTCAAGCATAGTGACTAGGAAATCGTTTTCGCCTCTTTCCTTCACTTTCCATAATTTCTCCCTGACGGATAAGATGGTTGAGGCAAAATTCACAGAAGGGCATCTAAAAGAGCAGAAGACTCTTGGAACCAAGTTATGCGCAGGAAACCAGAAAGCTTCCTACGGAAGTAATAAGATTATCTGACACTATGCTTTTGCCTCTTTGGATTATTTTTGGTTATTTTCAGATGATAATTATTCTGATTTTTATACATATTATATGGTGTTGTGTTGTATGCTTTATACATTGTAAGCTGCCCTGAGTGATGCTTGCATCAAAAGGGCAGAGTACAAATGTAAACACACACAATCACAAAGAAATGAAATGCACAAAAATATCCAAAGGGAATTTCAATGGGAAACGTCTATATTTGTCGGTTTAGAACCACATTTCACACATGGGATAAAGCCATAATAAGCTTTCGTTACATAGGAAGCATATTATCTGAGATGGTTAAATCTCTTAATAAAATATACAAAATAAGCTATGAACCAAACATTTCCCATTTTGCATCTTCTATATAACACAGTGACTGCAGTGGCTCAATTGGCTAAGACGCTGACTGAGAGGCAGAAGGTCAGCAGTTTGATTCCTGAATACTGCAGGACGGGATGAGCTCCCGCCCAGCTCCTGCCAACCTAGCAGTTCAAAAACAAGAAATTGCAAGTAGATAAATAGGGACCACTTTGGTGGGAAGGTAACAGCATTCTGTGTGCTCCGGTGTCTAGTCATGCCTGCCACATGACCATGGAAACGTCTGCAGAAGCAGACAGCGCTGGCTCTTCGGCTTTGAAACAGATGAACACTGAACCCTAGAGTCGGATACGACTGGCTTTCGAGCAAGGGAAACCTTTACCTTTACTATATAACACAGAAATTAAATTCAGGCTAGGCACTTCTGTCTGTGACCAGGAATACCGTACAGATGCTCAATGTTTATATTTGTAAAGCACATTTTAGGGATTAAAAACATATAGTTCCATCCATGCATTTACCTGTATGAATCAGTTTATGGGTCTCCATCGTGTTCCTCTCACTAAAGGTCTTCCCACAGAGCTCACACATGAAATCTTTAATTCCTGCTAATTAGATAAAACATTAAGTACCAAAATGATAATATAATTTAGGGGGAAAGCACCTCTTTCCCTAACTATTCTTTCAGGAGAAAACTATGCCAAAGTTTGTAAATGGTAAGAGGAAGACAATTCCAGTTCTGTTTGATACTTTGGCAATGAATCTCACCATCCTTTTGAAAGGTTCTGTCTTGTTCCCCATGAAACTACTGAGAGATGGGGATTGGGCATGTGGCAAAAACTTCCCTCAGGATGCTTATGATACCCGGCTTTCTCTACTTTTCCTTGCATCCAGGTGTGCAAGGAGAAGGACTGAACCAGCACATGAATCAGTAATGGGCTAAATGAGGGACTATAACCATGAGGCGAACCTTGGCACTACGTACGGGCGCATTTTACTTCCACTTCCAGGAGCGACAAGGATGGCGCGAGCCAGATGAATCCCAGTAAAGCTATTCATGCGGATTCATGGGGGCTTGGGCTTCTGGGAATTGAAGTACAAGAACATCTAGAGTGCCAATGTTCGCCATCACAGGACTATAAACTCAGTCCTGACACACAGTGGAGGTTTTGTGAGTGGATGGTTTGCCTACCCAAAGAAATGGCATTCAACTTAGAAATTTAATAAATAAAAAAACCTGTTCCCAATGGTGTTGCGCCCACCCAAGTCATCATGTTTGCAGTTGGGATTGTTTTTGAATGGAGCTTTGTCATTGGCAGCTCAAATAATTTCTACAAGAAGCTACGCCATTTAGCAGCTCTAACTGATACACCAGTTGTATCCTCTCTCGGTCAAATCATAGCCTGGCCATAGCTACCCATCATCTGATATACAACTGATTACTGAAAAGCATTGAACATGCTGTTGCCTTTGACAACTATTCAGAAAGTTGCCAGATGACTGGCTGGGAAAGGCTGATAGAGGCACATCTTGCCAGTGTTGAAAGAACAGTCAACAGGGAGTACCTGGCAGTCTGTTTCTGAGTGCAATCCAATGTGCTGGTGTTTAACATCAAAGCCCAGAGTATCGTAAGACTCAGTTACCTGGATGAAGGCTTGCTTTAGAATCAGAGAATAACTGAGTTGGAAGGGGCCTCTTAGGGCTCAATGCAGGCATCCGAATCAAAGCAGATATGACAGATGGTTGTCCAATTCTCTCTTGAATGCTTCCAGTGTTGGAGTGAGTGCTCACCACCTCTCAAGGCAGTTGGTTCCACTGTCATAATGCTCTAACTGTTAAGAGGTTTTTTCTAATATTCAGTCTATATCTAGCTTCCTGTAGTTTCATCCTGTTATTACATGTCCTGCACTCTGGGATGATGGAGAACAGATCCTTCCCTTCCTCTTTATGATTATCTTTCAGGTATCTGAAGTGTGCTATCATATCCCTTCTCGGTCTCCTTTTCTCAAGGCTAAACATACCCAGTTCCTTCAGTCTCTCCCCCACTCCCCAGGAGCCTCTCCACCGCCCGCAATGGCAGTGAGCAGCCATAAAGCAGTGAGGCTTTCGACTGGCAGCCAGCCGGTAAAGAATGAGCGGCACCTGAGGGCTTTTCCACCACCCTCAAAAGCCACTCCAGCCACCGCTGAGCCCAGCGGAGCTTTTGACCAGTGTCCAGCTGGTAAAGAATGAGCGGCACCTGAGGGCTTTTCCACTGCCCTCAAAAGCCGCTCCAGCCACCGCTGAGCCCAGCGGAGCTTTTGACCAGTGTCCAGCTGATAAAGAATGAGTGGCACCTGAGGGCTTTTCCACTGCCCTCAAAAGCCGATCAGCCACCACCAAGCCCAGCGGTGTTCAATTGGTTCCCTGCTGCAGTTGCTGCTCCTGGGACTAATCACCTGGAGTCGATGCCGGCATGAAGACCTTCGTCGGCACCCTTGCAGCTGCTGCTGCCCTGGGGCCAACTGGACTGCTGTGGCCACCTTTACTGCTGCAGCTGAGGCACGAGCTCCTTTCCCCGAGTTGTCAGGGGGAGTGGTAGCTCCTGCGACTTTTACCAGCGGACATGAGGGTCTTGCTATGCTGGGTTCATTGTATTATACTTATATTTACTGTATATTGTGTATTTTTGTATTTTGATATTATGCTTACTTTGTATTGTTCTATATCCTGAATTTATTGTACTTTTATATTATTACTTTGTTGTTATATTGTATGAATATATTGCTTGCCGCCTTGAGTCAGCCTTGGCTGAGAAAGGCGGGGTACAAATTAAAATTGATTGATTGATTGATTGATTGAACCCCCATCTTGTAACTGTGCTTCTGGTTTTTAAATCTAATTTATCTGTACACAAAGGCACTGTTCTAAGGTTTTTTCTATATACCCCTTTTCTTCTAAGCTAAGGTGGTTGGCAACCAGTGGGAAGTGAGAGAGACCAATTCTCATCAGTGGTGCCTCATGTATGCAATCCCTGAGAGCTGGTGCCAATATTTGTCTCAATCTGTTTATCTACGGCATCTCCTCCACAAGAATCTGGAATTCATAACAAGGCTAGAACTATAGGGCTACAAAACTGCTGACCATGAAAAATATACCTATGCGAAATAAGAGGGCTTCAACCTTCTGCTTTCTTGGAATAACAACTTTTGTTGACAACTGCACTTGCACAACGTCAGGATGTAAAGAGGAACTGAATTGTCAATTCTCTGGAATTGTGTCTCACTGTAGACAAGGGCTCTTTAGCTTTTGTCAGTGGTACTTACCTGTGTGCCTTTTGTAATGCTTAAGCATGTTGACTTTCTGGGCAAATTTCCGATGGCATTCCAAGCACTCATACTCCTTTATCCCTTTATGAAGCTTCATGTGGTGGCGCAATGCATGTTTTGTTTTCATGCCTGTGAAAAAGAAATTTAAGATTATCTAAAACATAGCAAGGAACCCTTTCATCGCCTTGGCTGTACACATACAGAGTCACAAGAGAAGGGAAGGCATGATAGTTGGGGTGTGAGATGTCAGAGACAGCCACTTGCTTTCTGCTCCAGGTGGTTTGAGAGCTTGGAAACGACTGTTATCAGCAGCAGACAATCTGCGACAGCATTTCAGGTAGAGTTAAAACACCCCTGACCTATCTAGATCAGACCAATAAAGAAATGAAGCCATCAGTCCTATAATTATTACGCTTCTGGTTGTGCATACAAAAGATTGCTGCAGAAACAATTTTACATCAAGTCAAAAAGATGTGATAATCTGAGTATCCCACTCAGTATGATATCAGAATATAATGTTCCAATTATGCATAAGGAAGCTTTCTGATAATTATAGGAGATACATTATATGGTATACGGTGCATTTTTAGGAGTACAAAATCTTACCATACCTTTACCACATTCTGCACACAGATATTCTCGGATATTGTCATGGACCCTCATATGTTCTTTTAACATGTCCTTCCTTGCAAACGATTTGCCACACTGCTCACAGCCATGACTTTTAACTCCTTTAAAGCAGGAAAAAAAGCAAAGAAGATTGTTATTTGAACAACAGACCAAGGAGAAATCATGGTTCGTGTTCATCTAAAAACATCAGCACCTATTTTTTGTATTTCATACAAACATAACTTCTCCCATTTTCAAAACAAAGGATTTTATGATCTGTGAAATAAGAAAAAAAAAGCAGAGAAAAGCAGATGGAAGCCTGCAGTGCAGAAGAACATCTGAACGGTCGTAAAAAAAAATGGTAAATTCTTGTGAGATACAAATAAAAATGCTAACCAGAAAATGGAAGAAGAAAGAGAGAGAGGGAAAACTATCATCAGCCAGGGAGGCGCATCTCATTGGGACCAGGAGGAGAGCTTTCTCGGTATCTGCTCCAGCCCTATGGAACCTCCTGCCACTTGAACTGCACCTCCAGGTAGAGTTGCTCCCCTTCAGGAAGGCCTTAAAAACGTGGCCATGCCAGCAGGTGTGGGGTACAAGTGGTACCCCAACCCAGTCCTGTTGGCTTATTTAGCCCTGCCCAGGGATTTTATTTATTCCTGTCCGGGTGCCCCTCTTTTTAAGGGGATTGGGGAGGTTTTATGGACGTGTTTAGAGAATTTTATAGTATTTGGTTATAATTAGTATTGGTTTGGGTTTAAAATGATGTTGTGAGCCACTTTGGGCCGCTTAGGTGAAAAGGCGATTATATAAATAAACAAACAAACAAACAAACAAACAAATAAATAAATAAATAAATAAAACTATACCAAAGTGAGTGAAGAAAACAAAACAGGGCTATAACTGGAGGTGCATCTTTCATTAGGGGCCCACAGAACTAACAAAGAAATGTTTCTAGAGACTAGATGCCCCACCAAAGTAGACAATCCAAGGGTTAGAGAAAATATTTTTCTCACTTCCTCCAACCAAACGTGAGGTAGTTTTTCTTTTCTGTGACTCTATCTCAAGCTGCCCTCCTTCAAGACAAAAATCAAGATGGAGGAGTGTCCAGAATTGCATGAAGATCATACCATATAGAGCGTACAGTGTTCATCATGCCTTGGAGATGGCTACACATGGCTTTTATAACCTCACAGCTAATGTCTGGTGAGAGCTCTTTCCATTCCATCTACCCATCCATCCCAGGTGGAAAGCAAACGCCTATGTTAGGAAAAATCTTTACCCAAAATTATTGCCATCCCTTTCCCCCAACAACTCGAATTACAGTATGAAAAAGCAGAAAAAGAACAAAAAGTTTGTTATTAAAGAGAACAGTAATAAAGTATGTCTACCTGTATGAATAAGTTTATGCCGTTCTAAATTTCCTATGCTGTTAAAAATCCTTCCACAGATTTCACATGGATGGATATATCTAAAATAGGAAATAAAGATCAGCCAGTGACATCTTTTTTTTATCCTGATTAAGTGAAAATTTTATCATCTTAGATGTGTACTTTACTAGAAAGGGAGGGGGGAAACGAAACAGCTCTTTTAGAGAGTACCATTATGTCTTGGAAATAGGTAGAAAACCAACCTACATTTTATTAACCATCCAGAATGAAGCCACAACTGGTATGCTTGATGGTTCTGGCCATCTGACCCATGTCTGGCCATTCCCCAGTAATGCATGCAACAAAGGGTCAGAAATGCAACAAAGGGCCAGAAATGCCATTATGTGGCATTTCTCAATGAGATTCTGGCCAACATTTGTGTCCATCTAGCTATGAGAACAGCTACTATCTGCAGAGACCCATGGGTTGAAGACTTTTGTTTTCAATTGTACTGTACACAACACACTGGATTGTAAACATATTTTAGCCTACCCCATAGAACAAGGGGTGAGCAAAGTATGTCCCCCCCCCCCATGTCAATGGACTGCAACTCTAGTACTCTTCATCCTTACTATGCAAGATAAGCAGCTAGGGCACACCAGGCCTACAACATCTAGCAGTCTACAGATATTAGCCCTGATAAGATATTAAGAAATATTAATTGCTTAAAAACGTTCTTATACTAGGATTTTCCTTAAAGATTCCCATAAAGCAAGACTATTTCTTCACATAGGAAATAAACTACGAACGAGTTAATATGTGCAACCTTAGTGTGGCAGATGCTATTTCTCAATCTGTTCCTCCCTGTCTCTCACATGTACATCATCTGAAGCATAAAATTACACTTCAATATTCTTGACACTGCCATATAATCAAACCTTTCTCAACTTGTTTTGCTGCGGAGTGTTCTTGTCCTTATTAACTGTATCACACTTCTGATCTGCAGCCTCCCCACCGGATAATAAAAAAATGTAACAATGGCTGCAGCCTTTTAAATGCATGTGGAAAGTCACCTTAAGTTACTTCAACAAGATAAATACTTTTAATCAGTAGTGGGCAACTTCTGTACTGATACGCCTGAATTCACTGGATGCTGTTCTAGGATTCCCAAACCCACGAGAGGCTGCAATTCTCCCATGGCTGCTGACTACTGGCACTTGCAGTAGTGGCAGAACCTGTCAGTGTATATGTCTATATTGAGGCAATGTGCAGAGATAATGTTAATATGCTCAGGATGGTTAACTAGGATCAGGTGGATTACAATACTCAGGCATATCAACAGAACCAGTTCTTTTAAAACAAGGCAGGCACAAAGTGAGGGGGTGATTCCAGGTTTCCATGACTATGAATTGGCTTCAAAACTAGATGCAAACACCCCTGTACCTTGCTTTAAAAGTGTAAGTGGATTCCTTTTTCCTGCTGTTGCATCGATAACATCCTGCATTGCTGGGTATTAGTAGCCCAACAGCAGCAAACAGGAATTCATCAAAGCAAAGAGACTCAAGTTTTGATTCACCGAAGTTCACCATCATTTCTAAGAAACAGCTGTCACCCCATTCTCATTCTCAGATCCTACTGAACTCCATGCCATTTGCCCAGCAAAAATGATTCAGTTATGTCAGATGCATCTGCTTACTTCTGCACATTGGGGTCAGGCAGGTTCTCCCGGTGAATGACCATGTGCGCATGGTAAGTGGCCTTCAAAGCAAAGCGCCTGTTGCAGATACTACAGCCATAGCCTTTCTCCTTGTGAACTTCCATGATATGTTTCAGGTACTCTTTTCCTCGGCCAAATGTCAACTAAGGAATGAAAGAATAGTGTGAGTGTACTGCACAGGGGAGACCAGGACACACTTATAAAAACAGTAGCAACTAGGCCAGAGTAACTTGATTTGGGTTAAAGAGCAAAAGTAGCCAATAATCAGCTGCAGTATCTGTTCCGCTATTGCACATGGAGGTCATGCAATGGTTGAAAATATTAAGATACTTAGGAAATAAAAAATGGAGACCAAACTGTGCAAGGGGAAGGAAAGCTGCCTGTTTGACCAGGATAGCTCCTATAGGAAATGGTTAAAGACAGCTCTGGGAGGTATGGAAGCCAAGGGGAAATTTCCACAGCTATGGAGGCTCAAGAAAAAGAAAGTGAAATTATATGAATTAATAGGCTCCTGGAATAATGTTTTTAAAAGAAGTGTACAGGTGGGAAACCTGCGGCCTTGAGGGGAGCCTGGGCTTCTGTGAATTGCTGATCGAGGCTTCTGGGAACTAAAATCCAAGAACATTTGGGAGACCAATGCTGAGAAACTCAAGAAATGACATGCAATTACTAAAATACTTGCAAACAAAAATAATTATTCATTTATGAAATAACATTTATATTGTCCTTGTTGTCTGCAGTGGAAAAAAACCCAATTTGAAAATATGAGGAGAGAATTGTTAAGGTTTAAATACCAAAAAGAAGCCTTGGATAAGACATTTATAAATTCCATAATATAGTGGAATCTCGTACAACAATTGCAACGAAATCGCATAACAATTAGGTTTTGGGCGGGAAATGTGTCCCACATAACAATTTTCCCTATGGAAAAAACCGTACAACAATTTTTCAATGGGAAAAACCACTTAGCCCCCAAAAAATCATTGTACAATGAATCCGATAGGGGAAATCGCTATACGATGCATGTATCATATAGCAACGAGTCCCATGGAACAGATTAAAATCGTTGTATGAGGTACCACTGTATTGTGATTCTCATCTTCCATGTTCTCTACTCTTATTGTTACTGTGCAGTCCAAAAAAGTCCAAATCTAGGCACTCTGGGAAATGCTGTCCAAATCCTTCCATCCTGTGTCTAAATTTAACTCCATTTCATTGTGATTAATGTTATTTTTTTTAAAAAAAAATCAGAAGAATAAAGTTACATAAAATACAAGATAAAATACAAATACATAAAATACAAATACTCAGCACAGAATGTTTGAATAGGAACTGGTGTGGATTTTGGAATAGCAATAAAAAGGCACTAGGTTGACATGTGGATATTCAGTTAAAAGCCTGCTCTAGATGCAGGGATACGACAGAAGCCAGGGAGAGAAGTCACAGGGATAAGCAGACCTGTCATTTAAGTGCTGAGACCAACATCATGCAACATCCTCCCTGTTTGGTTTACAGGAGGCAAGACACCTTCTTTTCTACAGATGTCGTCCTCTTCCCTCCACTGGAATAAATGTTTGAGCCTGTGGGTATCCAAAGCTCTAAGTGCCCGCCCGCCCGCCCACCCACCCAGGCACAGCGGACAGAGATTTATGAGAGAGCCCTTTGCTGTGAGAGAGCCCTTTGCCCCCAAAATTCAGCATTCCTTCCCAGAAAGTAGCTGGCTAAGCTGGCATCCTTCCTGTTGTCCTTTTTCTAGCAGGAAGAGACTTTTCTATTCTGCTGGCTTTTTGATTACTGACTGCACCCGGAGGAAGGGACTTTTAATGGCTGGACCCTGTTCT
Organism: Bradypodion ventrale; assembly: GCA_035047345.1. Classification (NCBI taxonomy): domain Eukaryota; kingdom Metazoa; phylum Chordata; class Lepidosauria; order Squamata; family Chamaeleonidae; genus Bradypodion; species Bradypodion ventrale. The sequence continues at coordinate 284,525,134 of JAWDJE010000003.1, read as the reverse complement.
TTTTCTTGCTAGGGTTCTAGATTGTTTTTTCCTTAAATTTGGTACTCAAATGCCATCAATTGCTATTGTGTGTGTATTTCTGGCTTTAATTATTGTATACTGCCCAGAGTGCGAAATGTTCCAGATGGTATAGAAATCTGATTAATTGATCGATCAATCACTTATCATCATCTAATTTATTTTATTCTATTCAAACACTGTAACTTTTATCTAAACTTTTTAGTTAATTCTGTTATCAATCCCAGCTTTGCAGAGAGAGATGAGATATAAATCAATTAATCTACTTACTCAGTAGAATCAGATGTAACACTCTGGATTAATGAAAAGGGCTGAACGTTTTTCACTGTTTTTAATACAGTAAAACCTCGCATAAAGAGCACCTCGCTTAGAGACTAACTCACTTAAAGAGCAGAATTTTCTCTGAATGGTCGCCCTCGCGTAACAACTAAATCGGGGTTCGCTATCTGACGGTGCCCGGTTGACCGGGGCAGCAGAGAGTGGGTGCAGCGGGTGCCGGAGACAAGCACGCACCTGGGTCTGTAGTCCACCAGAAGTCACAATCGGTCACTTACAATGGCAGCGGTGGCACTTTTCCAAGTGTTTTGCTTAAAGAGCAATTCGCTTAAAGAGCAATCCCATGCAATGCATTATGCTCTTTAAGTGAGATACCACTGTACATCTCATGGCCATTATTTCCCACCCTATTCCAGCAAAAAATATCTGAAAGGAGTAAAACTACCTGGCACCTTTTGCAGCTATACTTGTGAGGCTCAGAATCCACACTTCCATCTGAATTTTCATCGTTTTCCTCTGAAGAAATCCCAATTTTGCCAATGAACTCTTCCCTCTGGTGGTCATCCATGATTGCTATGTCCTATGCAGAGTGGAGGTACACACTTAACATCTTATTCACACATAAAGCAACTTACACAACTGCAACATGAAGTGAAGTCTCCCACAAGAGGGGGGGGGGGACTATTTTCTAGCTTGCCACATAGAAAGCTTCTGCATTCCCAAGGCCTCCAGAGGCTGCAATTCTCTCATGGCTGATGACTACTGACACTTACAGTAGTGGCAAAACCTGCCATATATTTTCCTTTTAAAACAGAGGTACCCAAACTTTTTGCGCCAGGGGCCTGACCACGCCCCTGGAACAGCTAAGTGGGCCTGACCACGCCCTGGAAGCAAGCGTGTTTGCGCATGCGTATCTGGAACCACTTCCGGGAGTTGCTGGGGCATGCTTGTGCATACATAAACGTGCCCACGCCACTCCCGGAAGTGGTTCGGGATGCCCCTGCACATGCGCAAATGCATCCATGCCACTCCCGAAAGTGGCGTTGGCGTATTTGCAGGGACATTCCCCATCCACTTCTGGAAGTGGCACAGACACATTTGCGCATGCACGGGGTCATCCAGAACCACTTTCGGGAGTGGTTCTGGATGCGCATGCGCATTGGTGGGCACATCCCCTGTCCACTTCCAGGAGCGGCAAGGGTGCTGCGAGCCTGATGAATTGGTATTGCGTGCTGTAGTTTGGGCACCCCTGTTTTAAAACAAGGCAGGCACAAAGTGAGAGATGATTCCAGGAGGTTTCCACGACTGTGACTTGGCTTCAAAACTAGATGCAAACTCCCCTGTACCTTGCTTTAAAAGTGTAAGAGGATTCCTTTTTGCTGCTGTTGAATCGATAACATCCTGATGCAGCATGGCTGGATGTTAGAAATGCAAGGGCAGCAAACAAGAATTCAGAAAACCAAGAGACACTGTTTTGATTCTGCTTCTTAACAAGCACCAATAGAAGACTTTCCCCTTAAAGAAATAAAATTGTGAGAATGTTATATGCACTCATACTTCTTTATACTTTCTTTATTGATTTATATGCGTCATTTTATTTCTACTGAAATGCAGAACATGTCTTCCACAATTTACTCCTAAATGTCAAAGCCTTCCATATAGCAAACTCTAAAATCTTTGGACTGGATATGCCGCTAATTAATATGCTTCATGGCATATGAATCCATTTTAAGGCAAATTGGAGGGATCAGTGACACCTTTGATGGGCTATTCTGTAGCTACTACTAGCCATGCTGGCTGGGATATTCTGGAAATGTCACTCCAAAATGCATTGTTTCATAGCTCTGTCCAGATCATACAAAACACCATTAAGTATTGAACATTGGTACCTTAAAATGAACATGAATATGATCTCTGAGCACATCCACTCTGAAGAATTTACGACCACAAATTTCACATGTGTATTTCTTATCCCCATGGGTCAAGAGGTGCTTGTTCATATTGCTCCTACAAGAAAATATCTGGAGAAAAGTTGGTTGATTAATTTTTATTTGTTGGTCAAATGTGAAAGATGCAAGCCTGTTGTTATCCATTTTTGAAAGTTGAAGTTGGATGAGACTTAATGAGACTCTGTCATCATGCCTGAATCAATCCAGCTCCATATGAAAAAGTATGGAATTCTAATAGGGAATTAGGAGTGGTATATTTGATTTTAGTAACTTCCTAAAATCCAAGTTTAGGGAATAAAAGTTTATACTAAATATGATTTTGGCATTTTAAATAATATTTTACAGCAAACTCTACAGCAAACTATGTCCAATTTTACTCCCAATTAGAGTACCCCACTAAAAGTAAGGTCATCCTTGCTCAAAAGCCAGTCATATCTGACTCTAGGGTTCAGTACTCATCTCTGTTTCATAGCCAAATGAACCAAATGTCTGCTACTGCAGACATTTCCATGGACATGTAGCAGGCATACCTTGTTTGTTGTTATTCTGTCTCTCACAGCCACAATATACACCTACCATTACAATTATGGCCTTGTCATTTCTTTGTTAGAGGGCACACAGACAAAATCACCAGGGGATCAAAGACTTATTTCCCTCACTGTATTTATCTACTTGTAATTCTTGGCTTTTGGACTGCTAGGTTGGCAGGAGCTGAGAGAGACGCCGGGAGCTAACCCCGTCGCACCTAAGTTAAAACTGTCTTGAAAACATGATAAATATTACCTTTCCACACACAGGACACCCAGAAGGTTCTTTCTTATATCGGACTATGTTCTCTGCAGTGTGTTCGAAGTCCTCTCTTTTCACACGTCTCACTCCTTAGTGTAACAGTTCCCACCAAAAAAATAATAATGACAAACATAAAATAAACTGTGCTTTCCATTTCTGTATATGACAGTTTTATATGACCAATACTGTAATCAAGATTATAGCATTGCACGGAAATGTCAGCCTGTACACAATCGGAATCTAGAAATCACAAGAAGACTGAGACTTGGAAGGCAGCTAAGAAAGAACTGTGATAAGGGCATATCATTGAGAGACCTAGAACAAGATCAGCCACACTGTGATATTCCTGATCACTATCTACAGATATGAAAGGTGGACAATGAAGAAAGCTGAGACAAATAAAAATATCAATTCATTCAAACTGTGATGTTGGAGGAGAACTTTGCAGATAAGGTGGATCACCAGCAAGATAAATATGGATTTTATATCACATCAAGCCTAAAACCTCTGTAGAATTAAAGAACTCAACTGAGGCTAACATACTTTGGTCATATCATGAGAAGACAAGGCTCAGTTGAAAAGCATATTATACTAGGAAAAGTCGAAAGCAATAAGAGAAGGGGTAGACTGAACACAAAGTAACTTGACTTCATAAAGGAAGCTACAGCTTTGAGTTTGTAATAATTGAGCAGACCTGTTAACAATATGAGCAGACCTGTTAACGATATGACCTGGGGGGCGTGTCAAGATGGCGAACTGAGCGGTAATGATCTTGCACCAGTCACAATTTGTGGTTAAAAGTGCTCAGTGTGCATAAAAAAAGTTTGTTGCTGGCTTTAGCTGTTGTGGTGGGAGATTTTTTGAAGTTTTTGAGGCTTTTGAAGGTTTTCTGAAAAGCGGAGAGGCGAAGAAGCAGAGAAGCAGAGGAGTGGCATGAGAGCGGAGAACAGAGTGGAGAGTCAGACTGTATTTCGCTGTATTTTTCTGGATTGTGGGTGGTGGAGTGCTGCTTTATTTATTTATTTTGATTGATTGATTGAGGTTTGGACCAGACCAGGACTGGAATTAGGAGCAGGACCAGGATCAGGACTGAGTTCAGGGTTGTGTTCGAAGACGAGAACGAGACTGTGGTCAGGACCTGGGGCCGAGGCGGAGGCGGTTTGCGGATTAAGTGAGTTTGGTGCTGGTGGGGGCAGAGTTGGCTGGAAGTGAATGCTGGTGGCGTGAGCTGAGAACTGTGACCTGAGAACTTTGAACTAGCTCATTTACTGGTCTGCCAATTACAGTACTGCCAGAAACATACACTGATGAGAATTAAGTTTGGGCAACCACAAAGCAAAAAAAGTGGCTTCATTTTGATAGTCCAGGGTTTGATCGGGACACAAAAGAACAGGAGGAAGCAGCCTCAGTGTCCCATCTCTGCAATGACAACTTACAGCAAGAGGAAAATTCTTGCTCAAGATCTCGATCAAAGCTGACACAACCCATCACAGAGATACTTACCTTCCAGATGTCGCCTCTGATGATCCAACATGACATCTTTTCGGTAGAACAACTTATTGCATATCTCACAAGCAAATTTCTTGTCCCCGTGTTTCTTTTTGTGTTTTGAGAGGTTGCTATTTGTAGAAAAGAATCGGAAACACATCTCACATTGAAATGTCTTGTCATCTGCAAAAATAAAAAGGAATAAAGGAATAAAGATAACTATCCTAGCTATTACTCTTACCATTTAGTATCCCAGGTGATAGAGCTCATTTTGGAGCAATTTTCCTCACCCAATCCTTCCCCCATTGCCTCCCGGCAGCCGGCGATAGTGGGATGGGGAGGTGGACTTGAAAGGACCTATCTTTCCACCTAATTCCACCCCACCCCACCCCAAAATTGGCTTCCACTACCACCACAGCCAGTGGCTACCAGCAGCCAGGGTGAGGGAAATGGGGTGGGAAGAGCGCTCATTTAAAGTCTGTTTTTCTTTCTTTCCATCCCTTCCTTCTGTGCAGGGATGGCAGGCTCGGCAGCAGATTTCTCTGGCTTCTTTCTTTCCCTCCCTTCTGTGCACAAGTAGTTGCTGCATTTCCCATCCTCGGCTTATACTCGAGTCAATCAGTTTTTCTGGTTTCTCAGGTAAAATTAGGTACCTTGGCTTATATTCAGATTGGTTTATACTCAAGTATATACGGTATTTTGGGGATAGGTTCCAACACTGGGATAGCTCCTGTAAAATTCAGTCTAAACCCCAGAACAGATTCACAACATCAGAGTTATCACTCTACTGGTCCCCTTCCCTTTAGAAGCAATCCAGGGTTTCTCTGTGCTTTTTAGAAACATCAATACCTTAAAAAGGAGTGGAACTCAATTGCAGCCTCAGCCAATTGGATGCTCAACCAGGCAAACAGTTCTGCCCTGCTTTGCGGCAGCAGATTGTAATGAATACTGCAACCCGTCAAGAACAAATGCAAGAATGAACAAACCAGTTAAACTAATGGTGAATGACTCCACAATGAAAATTTGGGATTTTTCAACTATTTGAAAATGTTTTGTAGAGCTGAACTGGGACATCTATTCTACACAATTTCTACTACAGTACTTCCAATTTATTGTGCATTTACAATTCTTGATCTGTATAACTTAGTTATATGACATGATTTGATTATCACCATACCTGTCCTACAGTTGTGGAATTCTAAAGCACTCTCTATCCGAAAAGCTTTCTCACATGTGGCACACCGATACCTGTATTCATTATCAACCTAGGAAAAAAAGTAAGAAAACTGAGAACAAAGCATCCAAGATATAAACACAGATACATCACTTATATTTTAAAAGATACTCTCTTTGATGTCTACCCAACTGAGCTGTGTCACACACACTCTCAATCACTTCCCCAGAGTTTTTAAAGGCCATAAAAAGCCTTCATGGTAATTTCTAAAAACTTTGCAAACAGTAGATCTGGAGACAACAGCTGGAAGAGCAATCCTCCTGTCCCTTGGAAGTCACCCTGGGGTTTATAAAATAAAATAAGAGCCATTTATTGCTCATATAAGGGGGCTCTAATTGTAAAAAGGGGTGCCTGCTGATAAAGAAAGAGATCTTTGTTCACAAGCCTCCTTCAAGGGGCAGTAAAGTTCTGTTAATGATGATCTTCTGCTAGTGGATCTCTAATAATGGAGACAGAATTCTGGTGAGGTGTTGAAGGCAGATCAAGGAGGCCCATCTATTTTCCTGGTGTGCTTGAAGAGCGTGCAAAGGGAACTATGCCAGCTCTATTAATGAGAAGGAATGAGAGCAATGAGTTTCACAAAAAGATAAAATGACAGAAATGCTCAGCCCTATCTCCACTTTGTTCTGCCAGTCCAAACCTAACAGAGCACGAGAATGGATGGCTCCTTGTTCATGTCTTCTGCCCTCAATTCCTGTTGGATTTCTACGTATGACTTGTGCATTCCACAAAACTGCAAATCTTGCTCCACATGGATTCATTAGTCTTCTATCCACAAACAGGTCTTGATGGGGACCCCATACCAACCTCATTCCTACTGTGTTTGTATGACACGTGCTGCTTCAAACTCTCCTTTCGACTGAATAGCTTGGCACATTCATCACATTTAAATAATTTGTCACCTAAAAGAAAAATCCCAGCAAGAAATGAGTTAATTCATTTGTTCATTGAACTGGAACAGGAGTGGCCAACCTTTTATCACTGCAGACCTGACCACGCTCCACGGACAGCTGAGCGGGCCGGACCATGACCCTGGAAGTGGAAGCAGGCGCATCTACGGCTGTCATAAATATGCCCACTTCCACATTTACGATAGCTGCGGGCACATTTACACACACTGGGCGTGTTTTACTGCTGACATAAATGCATCCGCTTTCATTTCCGGGTGTGGTGGTGGTGGTGGCAGTGGGCCACATGAAACTGTGCCGTGGGCCGGGGCCGGCCGATGAGCCATAGGTTGGGAACCCCTGAACTAGAATAACTAGGAGAACTTACAATAAAAATGTATCAGATGTTGTGTTAGTATGAATACACACAGCTGTTACGCAGTCTATGTACTAGAGCTGAGCTGCCTATTGTCCTGGTCTGCGCAGACACTTCTGTGCATGTGCGAGCATGTCAATGCCAAACCAGGAAGTGAATACGGACGCATCCGCACATGCGCAGAAGTGTCCGTATTCACTTCCTGGTTTGGTGAGGGCATCGCAGGTCTGATAGAATGGCTTTGGGGGCCGTATCCAGCCCACAAGCCGTAGTTTGGGCATGCCTGCTCTAAACTTAGTGAGGGCCCAGAACCAATTTATATATTACATTTTTTTAATCCATAAACTAATTCTTAAACACAGAATGCATATGCACAATTTACAAGAATTACTGAGAAATGAAAATTAAACATTTGGCTGAAAAATATACACAGCTGGGAACCTTTTCCTTCTGTTAACACCACTCAGGCATGATATAAACTGAAATCAGCTACCAGAGCGAAGCCAGAGGTTGCGAGTATTTAGTATTTGTACCAGGAGAAAAGCCAGTCTGGATGACTTAGATAAGCTGCACAACCCCAGGATGCTCTCAAAAAAAAAAGAATGGTAACCTACACCTGAGCATTCTCTACCTAGAAGGGTTGCCATAAGTTAGAATTGACTTGAAGGCATACAATTATGATTAGAAAACATTAAAATGTATGAGGAAGCTACATATAGTATAGGAGCAAAGGAGTGTAACAGAAAAACGACTGAAGAATTTAGTAAGAATGCTTAGTAGGAACTTTTCAGCCAAACCCTGGTGAAATTTAAACTCACCATGAGACCGGATATGCCGGCTGAGGTTGCTGCTATTCTGGAACATCTTACTGCAAATGTTGCATTGATACACACGCTTGTGTTCTCCAAGCTGTTTGATCAGCTTGCGCCGTATCCCATGTCTGTTGGAGAGGATCAAGCTTCTCTTTAGGGACACGGAGCTTTGATGATGTGAAAATCTACAGATTGGAACAAAGGGGGATAATAAGAAAAGGATTCAGAAGACGATGGGGAAAATGTTTCTGCAGCCAAGTATGACTTCTTATAACTGAATCTATGTTCCTTTGCAGCAGGGGTGCCCAAACTACGCCCTGGGGCCGGCTCCGGCTCCTGACACCAATTCATCTGGCCCACAAAGAATTCATCGCTCCTGGAAGTGAAGTAAAGGGCGCGTTTTACTTCTGCTTCCAGGAGCGATGAAGGCTTTGTGGGTCAGGTGAATTGGCATCAGGGGCTGGATCCGGCCCCCAGGCCGTAGTGACCGGCTCCCTGAACCACGTGACCAGCCCATAGCCCGAAAAGTTTGGGCACCCCTGCTTTACAGTGTCATTACGCTTCAACGTTCTTAAGTCTTTCTACATAGGCTGGACTAAGGGTCAGCAAAGTTGGTTCTCCAAGTATTCTTGGACTTCAATTACCAGAAGCCCAGGTCAGTTCACCTGCTAAATTATTGTGCTTTTGTTTTTTTTTTTTTCATATTTGGTTATATTCAAGATGGTAGAAGAACCTGTATCTTATTCCACATCAGTATCTTCCATACCACATTTGCAAAATTTGAGAGTTACTTCCATGGACTATCAGAATCTCCCAGCCAGTATGTCCACTGACTACGCTGGCTAGGAAATTCTGGGCACTATCATCCTAAAGCAGGGGTGCCCAAACTTTTTGGGCTGTGGGCTGGTTATGTGATTCAGGGGGCTGGTCACTATGGGCTGCAGGCTGGATTCGGCCCCCGACACCAATTCATCTGGCCCGTGAAGCCCTCGTCGCTCTCAGAAGCAGAAACAAAACGCGCCGAGGGCTTCGCAGACTGGATGAATTGTCGTTGGGGGCTGGATCTGGCCCCTGGGCTGAAGTTTGGGCACCCCTGTCCTAAATAATAACTTTCCCTAGGTGTTCTCCACTATTCAAATGATCACAGTGTAATGAATCATTAAGATGAGGAAACAGGGCATTTTACCATTGCTTTTTCAGGAGAGACACTTACTTCGTTACAGAGTTCATATTGTTTGTCGTGCTGGGTAGCTTCCCTAGCACCAACTCCATAATCCTTTCTTCTGCGGCGGAAGGAAGGGCTACATCATCAGGTGGAATCTCCGTTATAATTTCAGCAACTTGTTCCACTGTTAATGAAATCCATTATCACCAAAGAAAAATGCAATGAATTGTGAACTTTAATTACAACTAAGCAAGCTGTCAAGCTTACTGATTCATCCACAACCTGATTAAACAACACACACACACACACACACACACACACACAAAATTCAGTCCAAAGCTACCAAAGGAAATGCTTTGAAAGCAAACCTAATTGCTGCATGTTTGGGGTGGGTGGGAGTGAAGAAGGCAGCCAAATCAGCCACCGAGGATGATATACTTTGACTGGCACTGTGGTGCCCAGAGAGAAGCTATCTCCCCATGCCACATCTACTGAGTTAAATTGCTTCCCAAAGTTGCTGTTAGCCTGCTGAGTTGGAAAAAAACAAATTCTCTTTTTTCTTCCAGCAGGACTAATAACAATGATGTAGCACACAATAGACTAGAGGGGTTGGGGTTGGGGGATGAACAAAGATTCTCTCCATACAAAATTACAGTTTCAATCCAATGTGAGATCCTATTCTGTTTTTTAGCATCATCATCTATTATTATTATTATTATTATTATTATTATTATTATTATTATTATTATTATTATTATTATTATTATTATTATTATATTTCGACTTGTATGCTGTCCCACTCGCAATGTGACTCTGGGCGGCTAACAAAGAAATAAAGTATTACAGATTACAGTTACAAAATCTAAAAGCAGTACACATTTCAAAGCAATCTACAAAAAAATACATTACAAAAACTCAGACTTGTCCACTTCCCTGCAGGCTGAACAGCCGAGGGAAAAAGTCCAGTAACAATTCCTTCTTCCCTCCAGGCCAGGGCCGGCCAAGGGAAAAGTCCGCCGCCGGCGTTGGCTTTTTTATGGTCGGCCAGCTTGCCGCACAGCTCTTCCTCCTTCCCTTTCTCCTTACAAAGCAGAAAAAGAAAAAACTAGGGATCTGATCACAGATCCTCGAGAAAGCAGGGCAGAAGAATATTTCTGCTATGCCAGACATCTTAAGCAACAGCAATAGTGGGATGGAACCAACCTACCATAAGGCATATTCCTGTAATCACCTGCTACTCATTAAGTTCCCCAATGAAATTATATCATAAGGTAACACACACAGACACACATGTCAGTCTGGATCAATGCACTTGGCTCTGCAGAATTATTATTTTGCTAGGGCAGCTTTACTGATCTCAGAGTCCCCCAGATGGAGTTGGGGAAAGTTGTACTAGCAATGATGGCCAACCTTGGCACTCCAGGTGTTCTTGGACTTCAATTATCAGAAGCCCAAGTCAACACACCTGCTGATCAGGGGCTTCTGGGACAGAACAGCTGGAGTGCCAAGGTTCATCATTACTGCACTAGGGTATTAAACCAAGTAAAAGATCATTGCTAGTTCACATCTGGTAACTTCCGAAGACTCACCCGGAGATTCTTTCTCCTCCACAACAACAAGAGGAGTTTCTGCTGTCAATACTTTGGGTCTCCGGCCCCTTCGTGACTTTCTTTTCACCTCTGCACAGGCATTTGCACTTTCACTGGCAGTGGGCGGATCTGCCGGGGGAACTTCCACCACTTTCTGTAGACCTGCATCATCTTGATTGCTTTGGGGAGTGCCTTTGGCTTCTTCCAAATGACTTAGCAGATGTTCTGAAAACAAAAGTGATTGAGTCACAAAAATGTCTACACGGGTGATGGAACTTTATAGGGTCTTTCCTTCATTTAGACCCAGAGTCATTTAAACAACATTCTGCATGTAACACTGTTCTATATTGTAAGAACCCCATCAACTGGGCAAGGAACATCATTAAAGGAGGATATAGCTGAGGAAGTCAACCTCCCCTAGTGGGGACTGCTGGTGGACAACTACACGCAGTGTGAATGTGGAGAGATACAGAATCCAGCTGATTTACTGGTCTGCCAATTACTTCCAGAGGCATGCACTGATGAGAACTTAAGTTTGGCCAATGACAAAGCCAAGAAACCGGATTCATTTTGGCAGTCCAGAGTTTGATCAGGACACAGGGGGGAAAATCAACTGGATGAACATGGACTTCCCCATTCAACCATGACTGCATTTGTTAGCAATGTCTGATGCCATTAGAGGGAAAGGAAGCCACATCAGACCTGAAGGGAGCTTGAATTAAGTGACTTCCTCTCGCCACTTACCATTTATTAAAATGTGTAATATCTTAGGATAAGATCAGATAGAATGCTAGTACAGTAATACCTTGGATAATGCTAAAACTTGGTTCCACAAGTCTTAGTGTATCTGATTTTTAGCATTATCCGATGCATGCATTGCATGTTTTTTTTTAAAAAAGCCTGGTTGTCTTTCCAAAGAAACATCCAGAGATATGCGCGCCCACCCTGTTTGCCTTGGAAGGGAAGGGGGGCAGCGCTGCCCACCCCCTCCCCTTCCAAGGCAAGCCGGGTGGGTGTGCGGGCTTAGCCCAGCTCACCTTGGAAGGGGAGGGGAATTGCTGCCCACACCCTCCCCTTCCAAGGCAAGCAGGGTGGGCACGCGGGCTTAGTCCGGCTCGCCTTGGAAGGGGAGGAGAGGGGCAGCGCTGCCCACACCCTCCCCTTCCAAGGCGAGCAGGGTGGGGGCGCGGATCTCCAGGGGTGTCCTCGCTGTTTTGAGCCAAGCCTCGAAACAGTGAGGGCATCACTGGGGATCCAAGCTGCAAAGCCCGCAAGGCTGGTCTCTGCCTAGGAAGGCAGTTCCCAGGCAGAGACCAGTCCTGCTGGCTTTGAGGCTTGGATCTCCATTAGTGCCCGTTCCCTTGCAGAAGGGGCGTGTGGGAGTGCAGACCCACCCGTGGCCCCTTCTGAAAGGGAACAGGCCATGCATCTGGCCAGTTCCCTTCTCGGAGGGCCGGCGGGTGTCTCTGCACTCACCCTCCGTCCCTCCAGGAAGGGAAGCGGCCAGGAGCTTGGCCGGTTCCCTTCCCGGAGGGCCGGAGGGTGTCTGTGCACTCACCCTCCGGACCTCCGGATAGGGAAGCGGCTAGGCGCTTGGCCGCTTCCCTTCCTGGAGGGCCGGCAACACGATACATCAAATAACGCTAAAATAACATTATCCGGCGCAATTTTTTTTAAAAATTCCACATCATTATCCGATTTTAGTATTATCTGAGGTATTATTATAAAGTAGTTATAAGTTTAACTTGCCTTAGAGTTAGAATGAGGAATTGTGTGCGCTAAGAATTAAGTAAAAATGTTTAATTAAGTTGATAGAAATAGTAATCACTTGTTATAAGGTTGAGAAACCAGCCTGTGCTTGTGCATTCCTTTCTGTCTGTGTATTCTCATGCTTTGCATACCTGACAGATAAAATCACCAGCAGGTGTTTTCCACCAGCAATGACCCTTTCTCAACCTTTCCCTTCATGGTCCTTGACCTGTTACATCTCAGAGGTAAAGGGAGAGGGATGATGGGACCCCACCTGTGGGACCAGGTGCGATTCCATTACCTAATAAATTCCTAAGGGGAGGGGGACACCTGCAGGGACCCAAGAGACCAGGGACTTTCCCATGATGAAACCTTATTACTTAATGCATTCCTAGGGAAGGAGAAAGTCCCTCATTTCCCTTTAAAAAGAGGTGCTTTTGAGGCCTAAAACAAGTTCTCTAATGGACTCCTAATTGGACTGTTTTGTTGGCTGAACCGGTCCTGAAAAGGAATTGGCAGGATGAGCTCTGTCGAGGCTTGGACTATTGGACTTTGATTTCCCTGCCTGGATGCTGGAAAATGCCTTGCCTGCAACATCTCAATACTCAACCAAGCCGCCTCACCCCTGGGCCACTGCAGTAACCAAACACGCGCACGCAAAACTACAAGCCCCAGTGTCCTGCGCGCCATTAGCGCGCAGAACGCTGAGACAGCCGGTGCGCAAAAAATAAACAAACCCGCCGCCGCCCTTCCTTTTGACGGGCCAGCCGGTGCACGAAAAAACGAAGGAAAAAAAAACCCCGCCGCCGCTGCCCTTACTTTCAACGGGCCAGCCGGCATGCGAAAAATAAACGACAAAAAAAAAAAACGCCGCCGCTGCCCTTACTTTCGACGGGCCAGCCATCGAGCCTGGCCCGTGAAAAAAAAAGACACCCCCCCGCCCTTTTCTTTCCATGGGCCAGGGACCGAGCCTGGCCTGCGAAAACCCCCCTCAAAAAAAGACCACCCCCGCCCTTTTCTTTCCATGGGCCATGGATCCAGCCTGGCCCACGAAGAAAAAAGAACCCCCCCCCCAAAAAAAAAGTACACACAAAAACATTCAAAAAGAAACACAAAAACATCCAAAAAGTAACCACAAAAACATCACAAAGACACACACACCCCAAAACCGAACACAACCCCCCCCCCACCAAAAACAAAAAAACCAGAGAGCTTACCAGGAGACGTCTTCACTCCATGACGACCGGAACTCAACTGAGAAAATAATGAAAATACTTACCGGAAGCGACACCCAGAGGACAGAAGAGAAAAATTGTAGAGGAAGAAAAGCTCACCACCCCCACCCAGAGGCCACAAGAGAAAAAACATTCAAAAATATTGAAACTAATAAGATTAATTCCCAAATTAATCAAATAAGTTATCAAAACATTCAAAAATATTCACACTAATCTCAAAAAATACCAAAAAAAGACAGAAATCACTTTTCACTCAAAAAAACCCCAAAAACAAAAAATAAAAAATGTGTAAAAATAAAGATTTAAAAAAACAAAATAAAATTTTAAATTAATTTTTTTTTACATTAAATAAATTAAAATAAAATAAAATTTGCATAAACATAAAACAAAAACCTTCCAAAACCAATTTAAAGAGCCCGGCACTGAGGAAGCTGGCGCGCAAAAAATAAAAATAAAACACACACTGGGAGCGCAAGTCCACCGCAGGCGGACGCAGCGCCTTGAAGCCACAAAACCCCAAAACCTTTCAACACCATTTAAAACAACCCAGCACCATTGGTTCAAGGGGAAAAAATGAAACCCTTTACTATCCAACACAATTTTACAAAGCCCGGCACTGCCGGGCAAAATACGCTAGTGGGATATAAAACCAATTTTTCAAATGCAGCCTTTAAACACACACACACACACACAGAGTAGCTGAGATCTTATGACAAAGGACTACATTCAACACCCCACATCTGTGCAACTGCAGAACTTAACAGTCCTTACCTGTCAGAAAATAAACAAAACAAAGCACGTTGTAGCACTTTGAAGACTAACTGTTAAATTTTAATGTGAGCTTTCGTGGGCCAAGTCTACTTCGTCAGACATGGCAGTGGGACTTCATGGCATCAATTTATACACATTGGGTACAGAGTGATTGGTTAACTTAACAGGTAAATATACAAATCAATATGGCTTTTTACAACTGGCAATAGTGAATGATCTCTGGCTGTTATTCGGATTAGTTGTAAATATCTCCTTTTCAACTGCAAATAGTAGGAGGATACAAAACAAACACCTGGCATTGAACATTTGCTAATGAGTTTAACCTTTAAAATCTATTGACGATTGTGTGAGTTCATCCTTTGTTCTGTGACACACCCCATGTTGTGAATGAGAATTTCACAGGAAGTTTTTTGTGAAGTTTACCTGTCAGTAGATGAGGTTCTTGGAAAGCTATGGAGCACACCTTACATGTCCACTGGCTGGATGTTGCTTCCGAGAGACTGGTACTTTCTAGAGCGTTTACTAGGATCACAAGAAATAAAAGTTAAGCACCAGGTATTGAAAACAATGGAATGGCAAAGTTTAAACCACACAGATAAGTAGAGGCTAGGTGCCATGGCAGCTGAAATTGGGTGGCATGGTGGAAAAAGAATTGTTTTCCTTTTCTAAAACAGTGTGGCAACCAGTGGGTCTGGGACCCAATTTTCTACCCACTCCAGATTCTCCATGGGCCATCAAAAATACAGAACCAAACAAAATTAGGGGAACAAAACCCAATTTTTGGTGGGTGTGGAGAGTGACATATTCAAGACTTTCAAGAGCAT
Source organism: Bradypodion ventrale (assembly GCA_035047345.1). Classification (NCBI taxonomy): domain Eukaryota; kingdom Metazoa; phylum Chordata; class Lepidosauria; order Squamata; family Chamaeleonidae; genus Bradypodion; species Bradypodion ventrale. Next base: position 284,509,972 of record JAWDJE010000003.1, on the reverse strand, counting down.
GCCATCACACTTTCTGCTGAAGCAATGTTCCTTGTGCTCTCTACATCTGTTTTTGTAGAGGGTCCAAAAGAATCAGGAGGACCAGCCTATCCAAAAGAGCTTGAGATTTTACAGGTAAAGTATATCCAGGGTTACATTTTTCCTATTCTTGTTTTCAAAAATTTACTTTTGGATTAAAAGAAGGAACCTGAGATGTGCATATCTTGTTGGGGAACCAATCACTTGCTCTGACAAACCTCTGGAGTGCTGTTTTAATACAAACATTGCATTTAAAAGATAAAAGCAGGTTTGGGGCGGTGTTCCAAAATAGGATACTTGTGCAAAACTGGCTGCAGAGGGTGAAGGCAGAGCCCAAGTGATGTTCACATCCGGGCTACACACTGAAAAAACACTGCAGATCAGTGGCAAATACTGGAGGATTTCCAGGAGGGCAGCTGTATTAGCCTGGTGCATAGAATTATATAGTACCTTAAATGCCAAGACTTTTTTACACAGGTTTTGGAGGTTGCACCCCCATTCATTAGATCTTGTTTCTCATGAACTGAGCTGCAGCCTATAAAAGCTTTGTCACAGTCGTCGTCAGCTGCTACTCTTGTCTGAGCATAAACCCCCCACCACCACCCACGAAAATCATTTTCACAGAAGAATGACTAACAGGAAAAATGCCATTGGTGTGAATTTGTTTAAGGTGGATCCTAGCTTGCCATGATGTGACCCACACACTATGATCACAGAGCCTTCTCCTGCAGCACATATGAAATGAGACATGCAGGATTTGACACCAGGACTGCAATGGACTGCCACAGCCTTGAGGACATTGACAAGGTGTACCCTCAGAGCCAGCCCATCTGGCATGGCCTCTTCCACCTCCATGGCTGTTGGGAATCAGAACAGTGAAGTGGTTCCTCCTCCACTCATTTTGTTGTAGGGCCCAATATGATGGTTTCCAGTGGCATTTCCTCCACTGAGGGTGACCATCACCCCCTATAAAAGCTTGTGCCACATAAAATGTCAGTCTTTAAGATACCAGTTATGGCCCAGACACTGGCCAAGCCGTTCAGCCAGCAGCTGCTGCACCAAAGGTAGCAGAGAGTTCTTACAGTCCAGTTCCGGGGGTCTAGGCGGAGTCATCATCGGGGATAGTCAGGGTTGAAAGCCATTCAGTAGCAATGATAGATTCAGGGATAATCCAAAGACATTGTTGGAGTCACAGGCAGAAGTTCAAAGTTCCAATATCAGAGGTCCAGGTAATGCAGTGTCAGGGTCCACAATGGATTGTTCTGACAAGAGCTTGCCAGCACATCCCTCCTTTTAAGGAGACTCAGGGCTCACAGCTGAGGGCCGGTTCTGGAAGCGTGCTCTAGCCCTCCTCCGCCTCAGCTGCAGGTCTTGTCTTTAAAAAGTCCTGGTCCTTTCAGACGTGCTGGGCTCTGCATGGTCTTCCAGAGTGATGACACCTGGTCCGCCTGTCAAGCTTTGATCATCTTGCTGGTGCCAGGTCCATCTCTTCATGCTCAGCATCCTGATCTGGGCCAGCGGTGGGCTGAGGGACTGGCAACAGGTCCTCTTCAGGCTCTGACTCCAGATCAGAGGCGGCAGCAGGCAACTGGGCTGGCCGACTATCCTCCTCCTCCTCCTCCTCCTCGCACCCAGGACACCAGGCTACAACCATGCCACAAAATTCTTTCACTGGTAATAAAATGAGGGATGCAGAACCCACACCCTGATCATCTCAGAAGAAGCATGTATTGTGATAGTAATAATTTCGTGTCAGAAATTATTCTGGATTGAAAAGATTTTTGTAGAAGAAATTCTGCTCAGGGGATGCCTGAATGAGGCTCCTTTCATGTCTCCGAGAGCTGTGACAGAGACAGGCGCTCAGTCCATCATGCAGTACCCGGGTCTCGAACTGCTGGCTCACCAGCCTTCCAGTGAACAAGGCAAGTTTCTTAACCACGGAGCCACTGCAGCCCCTTATGTATTGTGAGGAGGACTTATGTTTCCTTAAATGGAGGAGATAATGAGAACATCTCCAAGTTTAGCCTTCTACTCAGTAACTATCAGAGATGGGCAAGCCCCCTTCCAAACATTCCTTTATGTGGTCAGGTCTTGACAGATGCTTCAGCACAGGTCCAGTCCATAACAAATGCTTCCGGAGCCATCATACTCTCTGTGCAAACATACATAACACACACACACACACACACACAGAGAGGTCCCCATACCTGAAGAAGTAGCTTTGGCAGACAGTGAGTTTTTTACTTTCTTGGAAGAAATAGATCCAGCAGTTTTATTTACTTCCTGATCACTTTCCATCACAACTAAGCATACATCTGTTAAAGGAGAGATAACAACCCCATTAGTTTTGACCAGATGAAGTGAAAATCATATTTCTTTTGACCTTTGAGTAATATATGAAACAGGGCAAGTAAGGATTTATTTTTCAGTGAGCACCTGAACATACCATTGGCAATGTTCGTAACTTGCTTGAGAACTGGCTTCTCCATTTTTTTGGCGTAGAAAGCTGCGTACCATACTCTTAACTCAGTTCCCGGAGGGATGTCCCGAGAAGTGGTGAAGTAAATGTCATTATCATGCTGGAAGGCAGTCAGGTTCTGGTGGTCATACTGGCTGGCTGGTCTTACCATCATCATCCAGTTACAATCATCTTCATTCGAGGTATCAAAGTACACCAGAGGGCCATCCTTCTGAAAAACCTAATAGACATCAGTGCAGACAATAAATATAAGTTTATCAGCAAAGAGCACAACAGCGGGTCTGTTACTAGTCTGTACCATAGCTATTAGGTATCTGCATTCAGACAATACTAAGATGACACAAGCCACAGAAAAACTCTTGTGTGCCTGTGTTGCCAACATTTGCTGGATCATGGAGAAAGCAAGGGAGTACCAGAAAAACGTCTACTTCTGTTTCATTGACTACACCAAAGCTTTTGATTGTGTGGATCACAATAAACCGTGGCGAGTCCTTGAAAGAGATGAGAGTACCAGACCACCTCACCTGTCTTCTGAGAAATCTGTATGTGGGTCAAGAAGCAACAGTTAGAACATGATACGGAACTACTGATTGGTTTAAAATAGGAAAAGGAGTAGGGCAAGGCTGTATATTGTCCTCCTGCTTATTTCAATTATATAGAGAGTACATCATGTGTAATGCAGGGCTGGAAGAAGCACAAGCTGGAATTAAGATTGTTGGGAGAAACATCAACAACCTGAGATAGGCAGATGATACTACCCTAGTGGCAGAAAGTGAAAAAGACCTAAAGAGCCTCATCAAGAGCTTTCACCTTTGATGAGGGTGAAAGAGGAAAGTGCAAAAGCTGGCCTGAAACTCAACATAAAAAAAACCATCATGGCATCCGACCCCATCACTCCCTGGCAAATAGAAGGGGAAGAAATTGAAGCAGTGACAGATTTTACCTTCTTGGGATTGAAGATCACTGCAGACTGTGACTGCAGGAATAAGATAAAAAGATGCTTACTTCTTAGAAGGCTATGACAAATCAAGGCAGCATAATAAAAAGTAGAGACATCACCCTGCCAACAAAAGTCCACGTAGTTAAAGCAATAGTCTTCCCAGTAGTAATGTATGGCTGTGAGAGCTAGACCCTAAGGAAGGCTGAGGACAGAAGATTAGAAGTCTTTGAATTGGTGCTGGGGGAGACTCCTGAGAGTCCCCTGGACTGCAAGGAGATCAAATCAGTCAATCTTAAAGGAAATCAACCCTGACTGCTCCTTGGAAGTACAAATACTGAAGTTGAAGCTTAAGTACTTTTGCTACCAAATGAGAAGAGAGGACTCACTGGAGAAGGCCCTGATGCTGGGAAAGATCAAAAGCAAAAGGAGAAGTGGGTGGCAGAGGATGAGATGGTTAGATGGCATCGGGTGTAGATCTGGGTGGATTACGGAGGATGGCAGATGACAGAGGAGCCTGGTATGCAGTGGTCCATGGGGTCGCAAAGGATCAGACTCGACTGTGCGACTGATCAATATGCCTGTGTTAGAAGTAGCTGCATGCCATCTAGTCAATTCTGACTTATGTCTACCCATCTCAGGGTTTACTTTATAACTTATTTGGGGGATTATTTGGGGGCTGGGTAGCTTGCCCAGAGCCACATAGGCTGGCTCACCTCCTGGGAGACATACTGAGGAGTCAAACTCCTGACCCTGGCTCTCTAGCCAGATGCAGCACCTTGGAGAACTAACAGTTTATACCATTCTAAGTAAGAGATAATATAAAAATGTAAATCCATTCATATTTAAAACACCTTTTGCTCTCATTCATTTCCTTGGTCAGAGCAACCAACAGATTTCTCCTTCAGATACATTCATGCCACACTGACGCATCCTGATTATTTTTCTTTAAATTGCCTTGACTCGCCTTGCTTGTGAACCTTGCCATTATATCCTCCACGTCCACAAACCCTTTTTAAAACCCTTCAGGATGAATCATTTGGTGAACCATCCAAGAGCCCAGCCAGTTGCTTTCCTACACAATTCTCTTGTCAGACTCAAAGAGATGCTGGTTGACGTAGCTCTGAAAATTATCTATTATCACTATAGCACAGGCATTGAGCAGAAGGAGATAAAGAAAATGGGAGAGACATCCGGGGTGGGGAGAGAGGGTTGCAGTACATGTTCTTCTCCCTCAGGTGGCAAGGCTGCTTGAGATGCCTCTCATATTATAGCAAATATCCACCCAAGTTGGTGGCCTAACTCCAAATATTTGAAAATTAACAGGTGAATTAAAATCAGAAAATTTTGTTCAACATATTAAAACAACAATAAGGTCACCCTTGCTCGAAAGCCAGTCATATCTGACTCTAGGGTTCAGTGCTCATCTGTTTATACCCAAAGAGCCAGTGCTGTCTGCATCTGCAGACATTTCTGTGGACATGTGGTAGGCATGACTCTAGACACCAGACCACATGCAACGTTACCTTTCCCGCTGAAGCAGTACCTCTTTATCTACTTGCAATTTCTTGCTTTCGAACTGCTAGGTTGGCAGGAGCTGGGACTACTTGATTTAAACAACAACCCTATATATGTGTGTGTCTAAGAATATAGTAAAGGTAAAGGTTTCCCTTGCTCGAAAGTCAGTCACATCCGACTCTAGGGTTCAGTGCTCATCTCTGTTTCAAAGCCGAAGAGCCAACACTGTCTGCTTCTGCAGACGTTTCCGTGGTCATGTGGCAGGCATGACTAGACACCGGAGCGCACTGAGCACTGTTACTTTCCCACCAAAGTGGTCCCTATTTATATACTTGCAATTTCTTGCTTTCGAACTGCTAGGTTGGCAAGAGCTGGGGCAGAGATGGAAGCTCACTCTGTCATGCAGCACTCTGGCCTCAAACTGTTGACCTTCCAGTCATCAAGTTCAGCATCTTAACCACTAAGCCACCGCACTCCCCTGAAGCAACATTAATGCTACAGTTAATAAAAGGCCACTGATATGTATGTAGCAACTTGGTACGTGGAAGAGAACCAAAGGTCTACAGGCACCGTAGATCCTGTTGGAGCCTGGCTGCTCAAAATTTTACTTGTTTATTTGGGGCACCTTCACATGATGACAGATCTAACTCAGTGTCACCGTACCTTCAATGGGAATGAGGATTCCTTTTCTATCTTGGCAACCCTCTTGGATTCAAAAGGGCCAAACTGGGTGCGCTTGACCAGTTGAGTTATGGCAAAAACACCTTCAGTCCCATCTTCAAGTTGCTTGATCTCCAAGTTGGAGGGAAGAGATGATCTGAGAAGTAAAGATTTTTGAGCAAAGGAAAAGAAGAATAAATGAGCTGACTCTAACATGTATGTACCTTTGGCACGAAGAATTCAGCCCTTGTTCCTCAAGGGCAGAATTGCCTAACATCATTAACAAAATCAAAAAGCAAATTCTTTCTCTAAAGACATCATGGACTGACAGAATGCTGAAAATAAGAAGAAAGCCACATAGCATTTCTGCACTATAGTATGGTACTAGATAACAAGTGCGAGCAGTAGATTATAATGCATAAATTCAAAACTTTTTATAATTATTGGTAAATCACTATCTCTCAGTTGCACTTCAGGCATCATGATTTTATGGCACAAAATGTAGGAGGCTGCTTCATATTAGGCCACAGTATTTGTCCATTCAAAGTTTTTAGTTTTGATTGTTACATGCATTCCATCATATATAACGGGGATGAGGGGATGCTGGCAGTTAACGGGATTGAATCCAGGATTAGACAGGGGGGAGCAGGGACCAGAGAGAAAATAAGGGAATTTACATGGCAGACTATGACTCTACCTGTTTGATACTACTTCAACTTGCATGGCTCCATCCCGTCAAATCCTGGGATTTGTATTTTAGTGACATACTTGGAATTCTTTGCTGTAGTTCAGAGGAGCATAGCAGAGCCATCTAACAAGATTCTGCACACCTCATGAAACTAAAGCCCCACCAAATTCTGCAGTGTGGAGCCAAGACCTAGTGATTTCAAACTACTGCCGCTGTGTACTGAATCGGTGGCGGCGGCTGCTACTCATAACCGAGTATACATTTCTTTCCTGAAAATCTTTTTCAGGAAAAATGCCATTGGCGTGAATTTGTTTAAGGTGGATCCTAGCTTGCCATGAAAGTGACCCACACACTGTGATCACGGAGCCATCTCCTGCGGCACGTATTAAACGAGACATGCAGGATTTAACACTGGGACTGCAATGGACTACCGCAGCCTTGAGGATACTGACAAGGTACACCTTCACACGCAGTCCATCTGGCATGGCCTCTGCTGCCTCCATGACCTTTGGGAATCAGAATAGTGAAGTGGTTCCTCCTCCATTCATTTTGCCATTGGACCCAACATGATGGTTTCCAGTGGCATTTCCTCCACTGAGGGGGACCATTACCCCACCTAAAGAGGCTCATCCGCCCATAGCCATTGGGCCCTTTAGGGAGTCAGATTATTTACCACTGCCCAACACTCGGTGCTGAGTTGCTGGCTGTATGGTCTACTCCATTACCATAGTGGGATGTCCAGCCAAACTGTAATGTACTGAATACATAGAAAGGAACAGAAAGAAAAGGCAAGAGAAAGAGAGGTGGTGAAGAGAGGACATGAGAATATCAAGGATGGTCTACTCTAGCCACATATTTGTGCTTTGATAGGCTGGAATAATAGATGCTTCACACTTTGTTGGCCTCTTGATAATGGAATACTTAATGGTGAGACACAGCAGCACTGTTTTAGAACTTGCTCTTGGTAAACATTCAGAATAAGAGAGATATGATCTCCTTCAAGGGTTAAAGCATCCTAGTTTGAAATGAAGCACCAAAAGCAAAGGGAAGGTTTAGTGAGAAGAAAACATCGCCATATGGGGTTCTTCTAGCATGGCTTTATTTACTTTAAAAACAAGCAAACCATCCAGCAAGAGTGACTTACCTTGCCCTACTTAACACAAAGGAGTCTTTGACCGTCACCACTGGGCCCAGCTCTGGGCATTCTGAATCGTGATACTGATTGCAATCTTCACACCCTGGGAACAAACAAGAGGAACAGTAGCTCTCTTTTTCAGTAAACAGCCACGGAGCAAAGCCAAGACTTGTCACACTAATTCTATCCATCGCAAAATTTAATCCTCCAACATCTCGTAACCCATTCAATCGATAATACATTTGAGCTCATCTCAAGAATACAACTTTAATTTAACTTTGTTAATGCAGCCTAAAATGGCATTTGATTTTTGATGCCACGTTAAACTATTGACTCACACAAAACAACACAATTTTTGGAGGAAAATATTAATACAAAATAAATGTCTTGTAAAATGAGACTGAAGCTACAGATACCTAGAATATCAGCTGCTAGAGATTACTTTACTACAAGACTAATTACAGTTGGGATGGCTGGGAAGACTCCCATAGCAAACAAGAAATCCTATTAGAGACAGGATGTTTCAACCCACATAATTTTAAAAGAATTTTTCAAATAGATTATTAATCTCAAAACCAATCATACTTCTTTCTGCTATAGCCTAGATGCCATGACTCATTTGTGCACAATCCAGTGGCTGAAATCCTACTGCTTAGTTTGTAAATCACACAAGTAGGCTCACTGAATCAGTTGTGACCTAGTGAGTCAACTTCTCCATATGTTCCCTTGATTCAGGCCTACTCTAGCTGTGACTTTACTTTGGCATAGTAAGTTGCAACTAGAAGAGGCCCATTTGAATCAAAGGAACATACTGAAGCTGACTCTCAAATCTACACTGATTCATTGGGCCAATCTAGTGTGAGTTACTAAGTAAGCAACTAACAGGACTTCAGCCGCTGCAGGTCTATATATATTGTATAAGGGAGGGGTGTCCAAACTATGGCCCACAGGCCGGGTCCAGCCAACAGGGCCAATTCATCCGGCCCACAGGCTGGATTGCCGCCATCAATGGAAGTACCTGCATTCACTGTTTACTATCACTGTCTCTTTCTGTTCTTCTTCCACTTGTGTTATCTCTCCCCACTTAAAAATGTATAAAATCCTTAGATCCAAATCCAGGGCCTGTCTGTTTTGCTTATGATGTGGAACTTCATGTGCAACAACATTTTAACCTATACGAAGGGCTTTGTGTGGTACATGTCCGGCATGCACGTCCACACCCGGCCCAACCATCCTGTACCGAGCCGGCCACACTTACCTTAAGACCCTGCGAGCATCACCGCAAGGGTCCGCCAGCCAAGAGTGGGGCAACCACCCCACAAACCAGATTTTAAAAAACCTACAAGGCCCAGCGTCCTCTGCACCGCACCACCCCTCAGCCAATCAGGCTGAAGGGCGCAAGCGCGGAGAACGCTGGGAAAGCCGGCGTGCGCAGTAAAAAAACGCCGAAGCGCCGCAACCACTTACCTCCGGAAGACACTTCATCTCCCGGAGGGAAACCATCCCCGTGATCCTGGCGAACAAGGCCAGTGCCAGCTTCGCCGCGGCTTCTGTGGGGCCGCAGGAAGTAGGAGGAGCACCTCATCTCCCCGCGGCAATAAAGGCCGGCGCTGGCCTCGGGAGAGGAGCGCTCCAGGCACCTTCCCCGCCCGGGGGGGGGGAGAGGAAGGGAAGGGAAGAAAGAGGGGGGAAGAGATAGAGAGAGGAGGGGGTAGAAGAGAGAGAGAGGGGGGGGAAGAGAGAGATGGGGAAAGCACAAGAGAGAGGGGGAAGAGAGAGGAGGAGGGGGAAGAGAGAGAGAAAGTGGGGGAAAGAGAGAGAGAAAGAAGGGGGTAAAAGACACAGAGACGGGGAAAGCGCATGCGAGAAAGAGCGAGGGGGAGAGAGAGACGGAGAAAGCGCAAACCTTCCCCGCCAGGCGACGGCCAAAGCCGGTGCCCCGTTCAGGCCTTCTTGCCTGAAAGAGGGAGCCCCCTTCCCTCTAGGCGAAGGCTGTTCACGTGTGTGTGGTTGTGTTGTGTGTGTGGTTGTGTGTGAGTGTGTATGTGGTAGAGTTGTGTGTGTGGTAGAGTTGTGTGTGTGGTAGAGTTGTGTGTGTGGTTGTGTGAATTGTGTGTGTATACCTCCCAAAACCACCCCAACCACCAACATACAAAAACAAACCTGCCCGGCTTGCCGGGCAAAAATCCTAGTATTTAATAAGAATAACAACCATAATAGGAACAGGAAAGATATTGCAATCAAAAACAAAAAAAATGAAGCCAAGCATTACATTCAAAGGAACTGCTACACCAAAATATCATCTAAACTAGCAGTACATTTATTTTCTTCTTTTAGAATTACAATATAAATACATGCTGAAATGAAGGATATCAGCCATCAAAGTAAACAAAGCTGGTCCTTTCACTTAATAACATGAAAGACAAATTATGTCATAATTAGGATATGAAAGTGGAAAGAAGAATAACCATAGTTCCGATATGACAATGGCCACATCAATTATTTTATTAGTCCTTCCTGAATACTTACATACGAACATAGTCTCCCTGCCATCTTCAGCCATTTCTCAAATCTGTCAAAACAAAAGAGAAGCAATCTCTCAGCTCCTTCCTAAAAAAAGATTTTTGTAAACAGGGGTCATATTGCATCCAATAGGATTTTTTATCTTTATTTCCAAAAGCTGTTGATTGTAATTAAAGCCAGACACAGAAGGATACACACACACAAACATTAAAGTCTTATAATTCATCCATGTTTTTACCTTACTTACCCTGCACAATGTCTAGAAAATATAACACCAGCTGTGCTATTATTTATAATGTATAACAAGTAGCTTGTTAATTAAACCAATCAGTTGTTGTTTTAGGGATTTCTCCAGTGCTGAGATGCAATGCCTTTGAAAAATCACAATTAATGGCGGAGAGACCTGTTTCACAGTGCTGAAGGTCTATGTATCTCTAGGTAAAGAAGTAACCATGAAGATCTGCTTATACATCCAGAGGTCAGGCAGGCGGGACTATCTCTTGTGACCATAATGCCTTACCATCATGCTCAAAGTCAGGAAATCTGGCTGTGGCTTTTTTTTAAAAAAAAATCCTGCCAGAAGCACACAAAGGTGCTTTCTGAGTTGAAAGGATTTTTGCTGGAGGAACTCCACCCAAATGAGGCTCCTTTCATGTCCCCAAGATCTTTTCCTACCAAAGTGGCCCCTATTTATCTACTTGTAATTTGTTGCTTTCAAACTGCTAGGGTGTGCGCTAGGAGCTGGGACAGAGGTGTGCGCTCATTCCACCATGCAGTACTTGGGTCTTGAACTAACGACTTGCCAACCTTCCAGCTAACAAAGCGAGCTTCTTAACCACTGAACCATGACAGTCCCAGGCTGTTTAGCTGAATGTTCATCTTCCCAGTCTTGCCAACATTTGAGATGATAAAATATGTATGAGGGCTGTTTAATAGTCCCATCCAGAGAGGGTAGAGTTGATTACACTAGAAATCATGGCGGCCTAAATAAGGGTCTAATTAAGTTTACTGTAGTTTGCTCCGGAGTCAATTCTCTTATTATTGTAGCACAAGGGTACCAATACTCCCCCTGAACTATCCATGGTCCTGTCACAACTCCCTTTTACACATAAGGTTGTTCTGTTGCTCTTCCCTACTTTACCTGATGTACCTTCTCTGAGTGGAGTCAACCTAACTGGCTCCACCTTGCCTCCTTAAACCTGACTGTTCTCCTGAAACAGAATCATACCTGTCAACCGCGGCTCCGGAAAATACGGGACCTGCGCAGAATGGTTCTGCGCAGATCGCCTTCTACACATATGTACAAGGGTTCTATGCAAGCATAGAAGGGTTCTACGCAAGCGTAAAAGCCTTCTACGCATGCGTAGAAGGCGATCTGCGCAGAAGGGATGTGCAGTACCTCTTTTTCCCCCGCTGCCAATTCCGGGGTTTTGGCAGCTGCGGGCAGGAAATGGCGCAAATTGGCACCGAAAATCGGGAAATCCCGGCCAATCCGGGAAGGTTGACAGGTATGAACAGAATCCTCCCTTGCTAAGATTGGAATTTGTCAGACATCAATGGCTTCCCTTTTGAGCCGCAAGCAACCAGAAAACATGGCAGAAAAAAGGATGAAGTCATGTGAAGTTACATTCACACAACCTCCATAGATCTTTATCCATCAGGAAGAAGTTTAGTCCTTAAAATAGTGGGTTTCTAGACTCAATATTGGCCAACTGAGAAAGGTCCCAGAGGACAAAGTGACACACAATTTCATTTACACTATAAATTCACTGGATAACAGGAATATACATATTGTCCAATTTTGGAAACATACATCTTGGAGCCAACTTTTACTTTTATTATATCTCAATTTCCAAATTTACCACTTTTTTAACCGTTTACATTTTGACTATATATGAGATTGGAAAATATAAGTGCTAAACTGAGGGGCCATTCAACAATTATGTGATCCATTTTTGGGGGGGGAAATTGACCGCCTCCTCCCCTGTAATCCAACCGTAATTTTCGCTTTGAATCCCCCCTCCCTTTAAAATTATGTAATCCAGCGCTCTCTGCGTCTGCAGATGTTTCCGTGGTCATATGGCAGGCATGACTAGACACCGGAGTGCATGGAATGCTGTTTACCTTCTCGCCAAAATGGTACCTGTTTATCTACTTGGAATTTCTTGCTATTGAACTGCTCAGTTGGCAGGTGCTGGGGCAGAGATGGGAGCTCACTCCGTCATGCAGTATTCGGGTTTCGAACTGCTGACCTGCTGACTTTGTGGTCGTGAAGTCAGCATCTTAACCACTAAGCCACCGCAATTCCCTACATTGATATAAATAACCCAACAGGATTCTGATTTATATTCTGCAATATTTTTCCTTGTGTTTTTTTCCCCCTAAGAGAAACATGATCATAAAAGTCATTTCAAAATATGTTTTGCTTCAGCAGATTAAATCGAACTTGGGGACACCAGTCCACTTTCATGGAACAGAAGATAATGATCGTTCTTTGTCTACAAGCCCACAAAAAGCTAGTTCAGATTCAGAAAGGAGAGGCCTCTCAAAGGCCATGGCAGAATGCTGTGTTTGCACTTTTCTTCAGAACCTCCTGAAAGCATGAAATCTGGCGCTACTCTTGAAAACAGGATGCTAAACTACTGTAGATGGTCCAACGAAAGTACAGTAATACCTCATAACAAAGTCCGCTTCATACAACATCGGATTCATACATCATCGTCTAATTCCTTGAAAAAAGTTGCCTCATACAAAGTCGTGCGACTTTGTATGAGGCATTGGGGTTTTTCCCAGGTTGCATTGTGCCTGGGCAGTATAAAAGGCAGGACGCATGCGTGCATTGCTCTTGTGGGTTTTGCACAAGGCGAAGAGTGTTTAGGAGTGGTTTTAAGCGCGATTTTGGATTTTTTGGATTTTTTCGTCAGAATTTTTAGAAGCATTCCTGGGATTTTTGTAGCATTCTTCAGGTTCTTGGACAATCAGGGTTGTTTGACAAGTTTTTGTAATGTATTTAGCCTTTAGACAATGATTTCTTAAAGTTCTGTCAGTTTCCTTGACTTTGCCCTGAAGTCTGTGCTGTTACAGTACAATGTATCTCTATGGAAATGACGTTGTATGAGGCATCGCGACAAGGATTTGGATGTTGTATGAGGAGGCATCGCGGCTAGGATTTTGCATGCCTCATACAAAGTCCAAATCCGTATAAAGTCCAAACCTGTGGAACCAAGTTTGGACGTTGTATGAGGTATCACTGTATACCTGTTTATCTCCTAAACCTTAAAGTGCATTGAGTAGAGCTAGATGGTGGCAAATCAATTAATCAATCAATCAGTTTAACATGGAACAAATCTCCTTGATCACTTTATCCATTATTTCAATTCCTCTGGGGCACTTGCTTCACTCACAGCTTGTACTAACATGCTTTACTTCTCTATTTCTGTTTAAAAAGTTACAGTAAAATCCCTACTTACGGAAATAAAAAGTCCGTTCCGTAGGATTTTGCTTAAATCAAAACAAACCCATAGGAAAAAAATATTTTTTTACGTAACTCAAAGCAAACCCATAGGAAAATGAAATTTTTATGTAAATCGAAGCAAACCCATAGGGAAATGAATTTTTACATAACTCGAAACAAACCCATAGGAAAAAGAATCTTTATGTAACTCGAAGCAAACCCATAAGAAGTCGTGTAAATTGGAACATGGTTTTAGCATAAAATCATCATGTAAGTCGAATTTTATGTAACTCGGGGCATTTGTAAGTCGGGGATTTAACGGTACTTGCTCAAGTGGAGCAATAGAAATAAACCCTCTGCAAGACAAGTGACAATAGAAGAGTAGGAGATGGGGTGGGGGAATAACATATGGAAGTCTGAGTCATATCATAGATCAATACAGACTGAGATTAATGTATTTTATACCTCATTACAGTACTTTAACAGAAACAGCTTTCTATACCCACCATTATCAGCAAGATTTTTGTAAAAATGAAATATATTTGTTCTCTTTTGTATAAAACATTATGAATAAGTGGAATGTGCCAAATCAACACCACAAAGAGGATGGCACCCTGCATAATGAAAAAGTTAAAGCTGGAAGTAAAGGTAAAGGTTTCCCTTGCTCGAAAGCCAGTCGTATCCGACTCTAGGGTTCAGTGCTCATCTGTTTCAAAGCCGAAGAGCCAGCGTTGTCTGCTTCTGCAGACGTTTCCATTGTTCATGTGGCAGGCATGACTAGACACCGGAGCGCATGGAACACTGTTACCTTCCCACCAAAGTGGTCCCTATTTATCTACTTGCAATTTCTTGCTTTCAAACTGCTAGGTTGGCTGGAGCTGGGACAAAGACGGGAGCTCAATCCGTCCTGCAGTACTCAGGAATCGAACTACTGACCTTCTGCCTCCCAGTCAGCATCTTATCCACTTGAGCCACTGGAAATGCCCACAGAATTCAGCATGGCTTACTTCTGAGTAAAGACATACACGAATGAAAAAAATACTATGGAAACTTCCATTTTCTTTACATCACATTTGGGTGGGTCAGAAGCCCAAAGGCAAACATGTACTAGTGAGAACAAAAACAACAAAATCCACCACTTGAAAGAATAGTACAAATCCCATTAAATATCAGAGGACTAGACTTAAACAGCGTTCCGAGCGCTCCAGTGTCTAGTCATGCCTGCCACATGACCACAGAAACGTCTGCAGAAGCAGACAGCGCTGGGCTATTCGGTTTGGAAACAGAGATGAGCACTGCACCCTAGAGTCGGATACGACTAGCTTTCGAGCAAGGGAAACCTTTACCTTTACCTAGACTTAACATTGATTCTGCCCTTCTACTATTGCTTGCAAGGAACACATGACAGGATGTAATTGTCAACATTTTTGGCAGTGCAACAAATTCAGAAAACATACATCCACTTTATGAGCATCTCCACTCCAAACCAAATCAGTATACAATCTTCACATTATGCAGTATGTGTATTTACTGTCAACAACTGATACAATCCATGAGAATAAGTGTAATCCCCTATACTGAGAAATAAGATCCATTGAGTTGAACTTTACTTTCAAGTAAACAGAGAAGTGCAATCTAAACTACATCTTAAAAATGGAGAGGCACGACAGTCCAGGACTGGGGCAGCAAACTGAACATAAAATAAGAACCTTAAGTAATTACTGTACTAGATATGAACTGCCTCATTGACTTGCACAATTTGCAACCTGGGCCTAATCAATCATAGTCTCTTTATTTTGATGCCATATATAAATGATTGCCATTGTTGTCTCACTCTCTTGTATGAGGAAGTAGACTTGATCCATTAAAGCAAACATTAAATATAGTAGTTAGTCTTTTAAGGTACATCAGTACCTTTTTATCTTTTATGCCCATGCATACTAACAAGGCTACCAAGAGCCATATTTTAGAAATCGGTGCAACTAAGGCTGCTTCCGTGCCTCTATACTAAAGAAACATTTCACTGATCTTTATTGTAAATAAATGAATCACTGGAAAAGGCAACAAAAAGTTTGAATATATATTTAATTGTTCAGATGTGGTAAGAGTCCTAGATCGCCCACCACCATCTGATGTATGGATGGGTGTTGGCAACTTAACCCATTCTTCATTCATCTAAACAAGAATGGGTTAAAAGGTTGTGCAGTTTTTCAAAGATCCTCTTAATCAACCTTGGTATGAGTTGGACTGCAGTGGCTTAGTGGTTAAGACCCTGAGCTTGACAACTGGAAGGTCAGCAGGTCAGCAGGATGAGACTCGAGTACTGCATGACAGATTGAGCACCTGTCTGTCCCAGCTCCTGCCAACCTAGCAGTTCAAAAGCAAGAAATTGCAAGTAGATCCAATAAGTACTGCTTTCGGCAGGAAAGGTGACAGCATTGTGTGCTCTGGCATCTAGTTATGTCTACCATATGGTCACAAAAACGTCTGCAGACAGACAATGCTGGCTCTTTGGCGATGAGATGAGCACCGCACCCTACACTGGGAGGTGACTGGCTTTCAAGCAAGGGAGACCTTGACTTTCACCTTGGGTATGAACGGTTTTTTTTAACAGGTGCTGAATAATGTGCTTAAAGAAACAGGTGTCTATAGGCTTCTTTTGAAATCCAGGGGCTTGGCACTGTGTGTCAGTGGTGTCATACCTGTCAACCTTCCTGGATTGGCCGGGATTTCCCGATTTTCGGCATTTCCCACCCACAGCTGCCAAAACTCCGGAATTGGCAGCGGGGGGGGGGGGGGGGGAGGTACTGCACATCCCTTCTGCGCAGATCGCCTTCTACGCATGCATAGGCTTTTATGCTTGCGTAGTACCCTTCTACGCTTGCGTAGTACCCTTCTACGCATGTGTAGAAGGCGATCTGCGCAGAAGGGGATCGTAGAAGCCTTCTACGCATGCGTAGAAGGGTTCTACGCATGCGTAGAAGGGTTCTACGCAAGCATAAAAGCCTTCTATGGATGCGTACAAGGCGACCTGCGCAGAACTGTTCTGCGCAGGTCGCATAGAAGGGCCACGGTTGACAGGTATGGTCAGTGTGTCATGAAAAAGTCAGGTGGCCAGACCTATGAAGGTCAATGCTCACTATTTCACTGGCCCCATATCTGAGACCTTCCTGTGCTCCTCCCCCAACTGTCTTGTCATTAAGGATGCTCCCTTCTGCCTGTAATTAAACATTCAATCTGTACACAGTATTTAATTTTAATTACTGTACGCCACTCAAGTGGCTAAGATGCTGGCTGGGAGGCGGAAGGTCAGCAGTTTGATTCCCGAGTACTGCAGGACGGAATGAGTGTCCGTCTTTGCCCCAGCTCCTGCCAACCTAGCAGTTCAAAAGCAAGAAAATAGGGACCACTTTGGTGGGAAAGTAAACAGCGTTCCGTGCGTGTCTAGTCATGCCTGCCACATGACCACAGGGACGTCTGCAGAAGCAGACAGCGCTGGCTCTTCGGCTTTGAAACAGAGATGAGCAATGCACCCTAGAGTCGGATACAACTGGCTTTCGAGCAAGATAAACCTTTGCTTTTACTACCCAGAGTGGGAAAATATCCTAGATGAGCAGTATAGAAATTTAATAAATAAGATAAATCTGAGGCGGAGACAAGCCAGACATGCTACACAGAGGACTTCCTGCCACCTTGGAGAAGACAAAAAGACTCGTCCGTAGCTCGGGAAAGGGTGACCCACAAAGGCAGAGACCACACAGAGGGGAGGGGGGGGGGTCACTGGTGGCGCAACTGGTATACTGCAGCCAGAACGTTGTGCGTTCGATCCTGGTTGACACAAAGCCTTCCATCCTTCCGAGATCGGTCACCTGAGTCCCCAGTGGGGACAAAATGCGGATTAAATTTGGGAACCGCCCAGAGAGTGGTGGACTAAGCGTTATGGAGGAGGTACATTAAGTGTCGTGGCTGTTGCTATTTCTTCTGGTCAAAAACAGGAGAGCATTTTGTTTAAATTTTAATGTCTCACATTCTTCCTTAATTAAAATGTGCTCGTGGCTTCACACACGCACACACACGCACATCCCGAACCCAGACACAAAAGGAGCGAGACGAGGCTGCCACTCCCAAGGCTGGGGAAAGGAAGGAATGGAGGCAAGAGGGAGAGGGGCTCCTTTGCCCAGGGAGGCCACCGGCGGCCGGGGATCCGGGAGTGGCTCCGCCGGGTTTTGCCTCCGATCCGCCTCGGCGACACCCCCCCCCCCCCGCCTCCACGGCTGCCGCTGCCACCGCCGGCGACGTCCCGCCTGTAACAAAGAACAGGCGGCGTGGAGGACCCGAGCGGGACGGAGGGGAGGGAGGCGCAGGCGGCGGCGCGTCCGGCCTGCCCCACCGCCCTGGGAGACCCCGCGAGGGGAGAGCCCAAGGGCAGCCCCCCCTCCCCCGGGCACCGACCGAGGCGGCGCTGGCCGCGCGGCAAGGCAAGGGATGGGCATTACCTGCGGTTGGGGAAAATGCTGGCCCCCGGATCGGATCCGGACTCCAGGTTCCGATCCCAGCCGGAAACCGCTGCGGCGCCGGAAGCCGGCGCGTGGCGGCCGCGGGGCACTCTGGGAGTCGTAGTTCTGAGCTGGGGAAAGGGGGGGCAGAGTGGGTTCGGAGGACCCACTCCAACCGGGTGGGTAGAAAACGTGGTCTCCGGGCAAAGGGCTGCGAAACATCGGGGGAACACACACATTGCCTCCGTGGAGGCTGCCGAAACGGGAGTGTTGTTGGATGGTGGACTACAAATCCCATCGCTGCTGACGTAGGGTGGTTTGGGTGTGTCAGTGGTATCCAGGAGCAACGCCGTGCCCTCAAAGGGTGGTGGACTACAATTCCCATCGCTGCTGACGTAAGGTGGTTTGGGTGTGTCAGTGGTATCCAGGAGCAACGCCGTGCCCTCAAAGGGTTGTGGACTACAATTCCCATCGCTTCTGACGTAAGGTGGTTTGGGTGTGTCAGTGGTATCCAGGAGCAACGCCGAGCCCTCAAAGGGTAGTGGACTACAAATCCCATCGCTGCTGACAGAGGGTGGTTTGGGTGTGTCAGTGGTATCCAGGAGCAACACCGTGCCCTCAAAGGGTGGTGGACTACAATTCCCATCGCTGCTGACGTAAGGTGGTTTGGGTGTGTCAGTGGTATCCAGGAGCAACGCCGTGCCCTCAAAGGGTGGTGGACTACAATTCCCATCGCTGCTGACGTAAGGTGGTTTGGGTGTGTCAGTGGTATCCAGGAGCAACGCCGTGCCCTCAAAGGGTAGTGGACTACAAATCCCATCGCTGCTGACAGAGGGTGGTTTGGGTGTGTCAGTGGTATCCAGGAGCAACACCGTGCCCTCAAAGGGTGGTGGACTACAATTCCCATCGCTGCTGACGTAAGGTGGTTTGGGTGTGTCAGTGGTATCCAGGAGCAACGCCGTGCCCTCAAAGGGTGGTGGACTACAATTCCCATCGCTGCTGACGTAGGGTGGTTTGGGTGTGTCAGTAGTATCCAGGAGCCACCCCGGGCGCCCTCAAAGGATGGTGGACTACAAATCCCATGGTTGCTGACGGCTGGGGCTATTATTAGGGAGTTTTCGTGTCAGTGCTATCCAGGAGCGACGCCATGCACCTCCAAAGGATGGTGGACTACAAATCCCATTGCTGTTGACGGCTCTACCTCAAACAGACCATTGCCTCTGCTCCCCCCCCCCCAAAAAAAAAAAGTCATGTCAGTAGCACATAAAGGTGCTTTCTGAGTTGAAAGGATTTTTGCTGGCAGAACTCCATTCGGGACACCCGGATGAGGCTCCTTTCATGTCCCCAAGATCTTTTCTCACTGAAGTGGTCCCTATTTATTTACTGTACTTGCAATGGCTTGCTTTTAATCTGCTAGGTTGGCAAGAGCTGGGACAGAGACAGGCGCTCATTCCATCATGCAGTGCATCCAAAGGCAGGATCGGGATCACAGATTGCGGTTTGGGTTTTGCTACACAATGTGAGCCTATGCAATCTGCCCATCACTTCCATTTTTTACTTTTGCAAACATTAGCAGGCATCAATAAGAGGTTATTGGCCTGAAAATAGCTCGGTTAATAGGTTACGGGACTGAGAATCTGAAAAGGACATAATCTATTTTCTTACAATGTTCAACCTGCTGGGGGTCCTGGATGAAGAGGATTATCTGGACCCCTTTCAGTCAGGGTTCAGGCCCGGACATTGGTCGCGCTGATGGATGATCTCTAGCGAGAAAGGGGCGGAGGTCATCCAACAATCCTTGCTCTCCTTGACCTCTCAGCAGCTTTCAATACCGTTGACCACGGTATCCTTCTGGAACGGCTTCAAGGATTGGGGATCCAGGGCACTGTGTTGTCCTGGTTTTCCTCATTCCTGAAGGGCCGTACAGTAGACCCTCGCATAACGACATTACTTGGTTCCCTAAGTAGCGTTGCTAAGCGTTTTTTGTTATGCAGGTTTCTATGGAGTTTCCCGCATAACGACGTTTTGTCCGGATAATGACGGTTATTTTAGCATTGTTGTCCAGACAATTACACTAAAAACGTTGTTATGCGGGGGACACGTGGTGCATAATGGCACGTTAAGTGAAAATGATGTTATCCGAACGCGTTGTTATGTGAGGGTTGACTGTACCCGGTTGGTGTGGTTGGGGAGTGAGACGTCCAGCCCTAGGCCACTCCAATATGGGTTGCCTCAGGGCTCGGTGCTGTCTCCTCTCCTATTTAATATCTACATGAAACCGCTGGGTGAGATCATCCGTTCCCACGGGGTGCGGTACCATCAGTACACAGATGACACCCAAGTGTACATCTTGTCTCGTGATCCCAGTGATGCTGTCAAAGTCCTGTCCAAGTGCCTGGCAGCTGTTGGGGTCTGGATGGGGGACAACTGATTACAACTGAACCCTGGCAAGACTGAGTGGCTATGGATTAGGGGCCCAGTGTTATCTCGGGAGCTACCATCGTTGGTTTTGAATGGGGCTAGTCTGCCCCAGACAGATCCGGTGCGCAACTTGGGGGTCCTGGACTCACGACTGCTGCTTGAAGATCAGGTAGCGGCTGTGGCCAGGAGGGCTTTCGCCCAACTTCGGGTGATTCGCCAGTTGCGCCTGCTCCTAGATCAGGACTCCTTACTCATGGTCACTCATGCTCTGGTCACCTCTAGACTAGATTATTGCAATGTGCTCTACATGGGGCAGCCCTTGACGACCATCTGGAGGCTGCCGTTGGTCCAGAATGCAGCTGCTTGGGTGGTGATGGGGTGTGGGTGTTATGCTTGTACCTCACCACTGCTTTGGAAGCTGCACTGGCTTCCAATTTGCCTCCGGGTGCAATTCAAGGTGCTGGTCATTACCTTTAAAGCCCTACATGGTAGTGGGCCAGGATACCTAAGAGACCGCATCGCCCCAAGAACGTCTATCCGTCCAACCAGAGCGGACTGGAGGGGCTCTCTGCTTGTACCATCTGCTAGAGGGGCCCGTCTCTAGCACAAGAAGGAGGGCCTTTTCTGTGTCCGCTCTGGCCCTATGGAACCTCCTGCCAGTGGAACTAAGGCTGCAGACGGAATTGCTGCCCTTCAGGAAAGATCTGAAAACATGGCTGGCGGGGCAGGTGTGGGGTCCTGAAGATGCTGGTTGGTTTAATATCAAAGTAATTTTCCTCTTTTTAATGTGTGGGGGTTTTAGCAGGGTAATTTTTTTGAATGGGGTTGTTCTTATTTTAAGAGTTTTAAGATTGCATGCTGCCCAGAGTCCTCGTGAGTTGGGTGGCTATATGAATATTTAATTAAATTTCCCAATATCAATTTTTCTCTTGCCATTGCTTGTTTTCTTATTTCGAAAGATGCAGGAAATCTCTCTTTTTATCTTCTATCCAATTCTGAATGTTGGCTCTCATCCTAGCGTTCAGCCATGAAGATTGTCCTGGGAACAATATAATGTAGTGACCTTCCACATTGCAGCTGACACCCATTCCACTGATCCAGTTCTGCGCGTCACTTTCTGGTCCTGAGCCCTTTTGAAATACAAAATCCTCCTTGGCCAGCATGGATGAAGCTGCTGCCCTCCATCAAGATGTATTCAACTAAGATTTAATCCACTTGGGGACCATCACACTTCCCTGTGGACTTCACCAACCAAGACCATTAGCCCTCAGAGCTGTCAGGTTCGTTAATTGCTGCCTGGCGATCAGCATTGAGTCACTGGCAGTATGGCTTTGTACATCTGCTGCACATTAGTGTTTTGAGAAGTCACAGAATCATATAATTCAATAGAAAAGGAGCAGTTCTTTCACTTTCTTCATCTGATTAAGAATTTTTGTTCTTTATTTAATGAGCCTGCTGTAACTCTGTTCTTTATTTTATATGTACAAATATATAAATGATAACATTAAAATATGTGCTTACATAAACATACATATTTCCTATGATAGATCTAATGAGAGGTAGGATTGCATCCAAAGTGTAGGGCAAAACTACCACTTGTGGAAACATTGTTTTTAACTTTGTATGAGCATCAAACCTGCTTCCAAAAAACCCCTGCAAACATTTTCCTTGTTTATTGTAGAAGCTGCTGTCCAGTTTGAAAATCAGTGATGTCATTATGATAGATGTTGCTTGTGCTAATTATACAAGCACTGTTGTGGCACAGTGGCTGAGATCCTGTTGTGTTAGGCCTACTCTATTTGTGATTTACTGTACTTTAGCATACCAGTAGTAAGTTACAACATTTTTTGTTGTTCAATCGCACAGTTGACTCCGACCCTTTGAGACCCCATGGACCATTGCCCGCCAGGCACCTCTGTCCTCCACCATCCTCCTCAACATACAACATAGTTACAATATAGCAAGCCCATTTAAATCAATATAACTTAGAACTGATGCATCACATCTCTGCTGACTCAGTGGGCTTACTCTAGTGCAATTGACTATGCTAAGCAACATGACATCAAACAATCAGTGCTTGAACATCCTTCTGCTAACCTATTATTAGATAAATCCGTACTCAAACAAACCAGTTGAAAAATGTAAGTTTTTTTGTCTAGAGCTGAATCAGAATTTGCGCTTCATTATTTCACTTAGTCATGACTAAATTTTCACTTTGTTTCTAAATGCAACTCACTTAATTCGGATCTAGCTTACCGATAAGACAGTCTTGTGCATGGCTAGCAAGTAAATGACATCAAGTTTAGTAAGACTTAGTTTAAAAGTAAAGTTCTCCCTTGCTCGAAAGGCAGTCATATCTGACTTTAGGTCTGCTCATCTCCGTTTCCAGCCAAAGAGCCAGTGCTGTCTGCAGGCACTGTGCAGATGTTTCCATGGTCACGTGGCAGGCATGACTAGCTGAAGTACACAGAACACTTACCTTTCCCAGCGAAGTGGTACATATTTTACTTGCAGTTTCTTGCTTTCAAAACAGCTAGGTTGGCTGGGGCAGTCAGGAGCTCACTCTGGCTCAGCACTAAGATTTCTAACTGCTGCCCTCTCAACCTTCTGGTTGTCAAGCTCAACGTCTTAACCACTTAATTACTACAGTCCCTATACAAATGGCTACAGGATTATAAATTCCTCCTCTAGATTGGCAGAAACTGGGGCAGGTGATGGGAGCTCAATCTGCCACACAGCACTTGGGTCTTGAACTGGTGAACACAGGGCCATAGCCGTGTGTGTGTGTGTGTGTGAGAGAGAGAGAATTTGCGCCCCCCCCCCCCCAAATCTAGAATCCTGGCTATGGCCCTGGGTGAACAAGCTCAGCATCTTAACCACCAAACCACCGCGACTCCCAAGACGTAGTTATGTGGCGTTGAGTCAGAACCAAATTATAGTGACTCTGAGCTCTCAAAGTAGGTGAGATTATTTAAGGAGTTCCACTCCTCCAGTGAGTTTATATAGCTGAGTGGGAATTCAAATCCTAATCTCCAGAGTCCTAGTCCATCATTCTGTCCACTGCACTACACTGGGTAATAGACTTACCCACCAGTAAACAGTTATACAGTTCCTGTCTTAACCTGTGGCAGGATCTGTTGGCTAGTGAATGCATTCTGTTTTGCCACACTCTCATTATTCATAGAGTTTATTCAGTCTTTAAAAATAATTTGGTACTACATTTTCCTTTGTATTCCTGCATGGTCTCGTATCTATTGGGACTACATTAAAAGATGAAATAGCATACATCCTCATTCAATTTTAGCATACAACTTCATTCAGTCTTACTACTAACAGCTGCTTTGTACCAAAAGCAGGACAGTGTGTTCACTTGCTATAATTAGAAGAGTTTACACATAGTACATTTTGTGTTAGCATTAAGACAACTATGAAGCTAGAACACTTTTCAAGAGCGTTTATGCTACATGACAGCAATGTTCTTCACAGATTCCATGAAGCAAGAAAGCACTAACCAAGGATAGGCTTTTTGTTGTTCAGTCGCAGTCAGTCGCAGTCGATTCAGACCCTTCACGACTCTATGGACAAATCGCACGCCAGGCACCTTTGTCCTCCATCATCCTCCTCAACCTGCCCAGCTCTGTGCCCATTGCATCAACAATTTCATCTAGCCATCTCACTTTCTGCCGCCCCCTTCTTCTTTTGCCCTCCACCTTTCCCAGCATCAAGGCTTTCTCAAGTGAATCCTCTCTTCTCAGTTGATGTCCAAAGTACTTTAGCTTCATCTTTACTATTTGACCTTCTAAGGAGCAGTCAGGGTTGATTTCTTCTAAGATTGACCTATTTGTTCTCCTCGCTGTCCAGGGGACTCTCAAAACTCTCCTCCAACACCACATTTCAAAGGCATCTATTCTTCTGCGCTCAGCTTTTCTAATGGTCCAACTCTCACAACCATACATTACCACTGGCTAATTGCTATGTGAAAAAATACTGGACTCTCTGCAAGCTACTAAATTAGTATGCACTTAATAACGACTAACTAATTTATAGTTACACAGTGAAGATGTTGGGAAAAATTATGTAACGAGGACTTTTGACAGGATGAGGGAAGTGTAAAGTACAACTAGACAGTATTTTTTTAGATCTGAAAATATGAACTAGAACTAAAAGCTGAAATACACAAATATTTCTAACTTTTTAATATAACGTCCCCTGTGTGTTGTCAACTGAAATTTGAGGCAAATTCCCAACTTGCTCTTGCTCTGAAATAAGTAGAACTTGTTGAAGATATCCTTTTCCGTTGAAGAAATGTGAGCAGATATTTCTGATGACTTGCATCTCTCAGTCAAAAAAAGGGTATCCTGTTAGCTATTTTTGACTATTGTAAAATAATCTGTGCCTTATAAGCATAAGTCTTTGAAAATAAATATTAATATTATATTCAGATGATCATTTCTGTCCCAGTGTCTTGGTGTTGCATTAGGTCAATTGAAAAAAAACAGACACAAATCATGCAATATACCTTTGGTTTTTGTTTCTTTAAAATCAATAACACAGCATTAAGACTTCCAAAAAGATTTTAAATGTCTTCAAGTATTTGTGAGAGACAGAGCAGCAACTGCTTTCCTTTTTTAGTTAGTTTTGCATTTCAATTTCACATGTGCCATCATCAAGCTATACAACAAAAGACAAGTCATGATTTAACATACAATAACATTGCAATTTAGTCCTAAATCTGTATCAGAAATAAGGGATGTGTGACCTTCAGGATGTTGTTTGAATGTAACTCCTCGTCTGTTCTCTCCACTGACTAGTGATAATCATGGTTTCAGTCCAACAGTATCTGGAATGTCACAAGCCACCCCTCCACCAGTGATCTACACAGAAGCAGATCCACTGATAACACATCTCCTAAGAAATGCATCTAGGATCCCAAGCATAGTTCTTATTATAAAAATGAAATATTCCATATGTCTGCTAATTCTCCAGCATTCAATCTACAGTAGGCTTTCATAAAAGAAGCTGGAACTTGATCTATATACAGCAAATATTCATTTCAACAGCCTTCTTTTGTATGTTAGGCTTCATAAAGCCGTGTCTAAAAACACCACTATTGTAGCTTATATTAAAAAAATTCCTGAAGCCTCAGGAATCTAGCAATGACATTTCTTCCTTTACTAATTAAAAATCAACACAATAATAGTATTGGTACTAAGTGTCACCTGTAACTAAGAGAGCTTGATTATGTGCCCAATAATCAAGCCACATAGGTATTTCAAAGCAAATCCCCGATGAAGTCAGATACAGTACATAAGATTTGTAATTTCAATAACAAATGGATATATAATAAGAACATGTACCGGTAAATTAAAAAGATATGCCTATACAGTATTTGTTTCCATTACCAGAAAGTAAAGAAAACTGAGCACTATTTTCCCCTTCTTGAAAATTCAAGGAAGAGCACTTTCAGAGATTAAATACATGCGTCGCTTGATCCATTTCATTCCAAAATGGAAGAGGGGGCGGATATCTGGAAGAGACTACACTAGTGTTATCCTTTGTTCTGCTAAGACACAGCACATTTGTTTAACATATTGTAAGCTCCCCAAGGTACATTAAAAGCATTGGCAAAGTAGGGTAATCATGGAAATAAGAAAATAGAATTTTTGAGAGCTCATCAGCCCATAACATAAAGTGGGGATTCATCATGGTATATGCACTTGAGTATTAATATTAAATTTGTAAGTAATCCAATAGGTGAGCAACCTGTAGGCAACTACCTACTAAAAGCAAATCTAATTTACAAAGACTGAAGAATTACAACATCAAGATGGCTCATTCAGCATAGCAGTTCTGTCTCCAGAAATATTCTCTAAGCCTGCAATCTTGTGCACTCTTACCTGGGGAAAGTCCCATTTTACACAGCAGGAATCACTTCTTGGTAAGTATGCACAGGATTTCTAGTTTCCAAGTTCAGATCATCTGGGTTGTGTTTTCCACCTCAGCACCTTTTAAAAATTCTGTATTGTTATGCTTCCCCATATTATATTACTTTAAAATTGCAACTATTATATGCATACTATTATACATTCATGCAGACAATTGTCCACTTTTAACTCCCTGGTGCTCTTGTTACTTCTGTACTAAAATGCACTATTTTAAACCTGATTGTAAGTAGTGTTTTGTAGACAAAAGGCCCGCTGAAATCAATCAGCTGATTTCCTAGAAAGTCTGAACATGATTCATGCCTGTCACTTGTCCAGGAATACTTTGTTCCCTTTCTGTTGGTTGCTGGAAGGACTGAGGTCTTTTTCTCAGCACCTTAAACTTGCTGAAAGCCTTCTTCCACCAATTTCATCTTCTTGTCCAGACTCCTCGGTGGACCACAGCATTAGTTCCTCTCATTAAGGACATTTTACAGCCAATATTTCTGTAAACAATTGAACATGTGGTGGTCATATAGTTTGGCAAATGGTCAGTTTTATGCATATGGTTCAACTGGTGTGCCATTGAGCTTGTTCTTGCTCTTGGTTTTGAAGATACTTTTCTTGTTCAGAATATGTGTTAGGGTTCCCCCCTTCTTTTGAATTCCCTCAGATATGGGCTGCTGTAAGTAGGTGAGGTCATCATGTGATTGACTCATTCCTGGGTCTTTTTGATGGTGCCGTCGGAGGAAAAACAATTTTGCAGTCTTTTTCAATAGTCCACCTACAAGAGTAAGGGTAATTTTAATGTTCATTTCTTCAGCAAAAATATTTTGAGACAATCAATATTTAAATATGTTAACATTAAAATGTGATATATGTAGTAAAATACTGATACAGTACTAAGCATTTAGTATCAGGGGTTGCCTGATACTTAGTTCAGAGGTTGCCAACCTTTGTGAGTCAGGGGCCAGGTTACAGTCCCTCAGACAGTTGGGGAGGCCGAACTGGTGTTCCCCCCACGATTACGACAGCTGTAAACTAGTCCGCAGCCGATTCTGCTGGAGCAAGGGTGGGGGCTCGATTATTTAGTGCCATGGGCCAGATGCAGCCTGCGGGCCATAAGATGCCTGGCTTAGTTGATTGACTACTAGAGATGTGAACTTTACACTCTAAAATGTAATTTGAATGTTACTACATGTCTAGGTATTTCAGATCTTAATTTCAGAAGAAAAACAAAAAGGATGGCTCCGATTTTCCAAAGTAAATTGAGTTTGCACATAGTGGTACCCCGTATAATAAACGCTTTGTATAACAAACCGTTTTGGCGCTATTGGCAATACCCTGCATAATGATTTTTTTTCATTATGTGGGGTTTACCCCATATTACAATTTTTTTCATTATACGGGATATCGCCAATATGATTTGTATAACGGAAAAAACTGTATAACGAAGAGCTCCGTGGAATGGAGCTTTTTCGTTATATGGGGTACTACTGTACTAAGAAAGACTGTATATTCACTGAGCACTGTCAGAGTTACAACTTACTTTAATAACTATATCGATGAGCACATTTTGGAAGGGAAGTAGGCATAGCAAAAAGTAAAACGAAAATGAAAAGCTGCATAATTTAAGAGAGGCTTACTTGTTGTAAGTTAAGTGCCTCATAGTAAAACTACATGCTTTTAAGCATAAGACAGAGATAACTTACTACATAGACAATTCTACTTGGTGGAGTGGTCCACTTATGTATACAAAGAAAATGGGTAAAACAGTGAAGTGAGAAGAAAAGCAAATATACAAAATATACAGATGGCAAGTTAAACAACTGATTTGACTCTGAAATTGTTTTAATTTTTTTTGCATGTTTGATAAATTTTTCTTCTTTAGAAAAGAGTTGGCTTTCCAGAAGAATATTAATACTGAACTTCTCAAAATTAAGTGGTACTTAATTGTACTTGTAATTGTACTTGTAATTTTTTATATCAGAATCCTTACTATGTGAATTTCTTCTAAATATGAGTCAGCATTGCTTTATTTTGCTCTGCAATTCAGCCCTCAGGAGTGTTTTATGTTCTGTGTTGTATGATATTAAGTACCTGATTGGAGTTAACATTTTTAGTTTATTTTTATAAATTGTAGGGAACTGTTATTAGTCTCAGGCATAAAAAAGGTTGCATACAATTCTATGAGAAATGTTGACTGCAGAGTAAAATCATAGAATCAAAGAACAACAGCTGGAAAGGGCCTATAAGGCCATTGAGTCCCACCCCCTGCTTAATTCAGGAATCCAAATCAAAGCAGATTTGACAGATGATTGTCCAATCTTCTCTTGAATGCCTCCAGCACTAAGAGCATACCAGCTCCCGAGGTAATTGGTTTCATTGCCATATTGCTTTAATGCTGTAGTTAAGAGGTTTTCCCTGATATCTAGCCTCTATCTGGCTTCCCTGTTATCCAATGATTAAAAGTGCAAAAAGAAATTCTAAATGATCTAATTTAGAAAGGATTATATGGTAAATGCAAATATAACTCCTTAGAAGGCCTTTCACGTAGATGTTTTGCCACAATTATATTTACTTCCAAAGAAGCCTATCTCTAGTTAAAGTGCAGCACAAACAGTAAAACAGAAAGATGCACAAAATATTAAGTTGTTGGAAATATTTCCTTTTGTTGGTTATTTAGAGAGGAAGGAAGGCATCATAGCAAGAAAAATGGTGGGCAGGTTGATGTTTTAGAGCAGGGATGCTCAAACCTTTGGGCCGCGAGGCAGTCACATGGTTCAGCAGGTTGGTCACGTGGCTCCTCCCACTGGAAGCAGAAGTAAAATGTGCCTTGCAATCTGTTTTGCAACAGGATGAGATAGATTTTAAGTTGCCATTTTCTCTGCTTAAACCAGGGGTGCCCAAACTACAGCCCATGGGCCAGATGCGGCCCCCAAAGCTAATTCATTCGGCCTGGCGTGTTTTACTTCCGCTCCCAGGAGCAACGAGGCCAGTGCAGACTGGATGAATTGGCATCGGGGGCCGCATCCAGCCAACGGACCATAGTTTGGGCACCCCTGTTTCAGAGGTTTAGTTGAAGCATTACATTTTGAAAAAGTCCCAAAACTTAACAGAAGACTTATATATGAAAACTCCAAATTCAAAATACTATACCTTTTGATTTTTTCACAGTTCCAGATTCTGAGTTGCTCACAGAGCTCTCAGACATTTTATCACAGTCTTGGTCCAGTAGCACACTGCTGTCCCATTGCTGGCTAGTGTCATCTAAGGTCCAAGCATCATGGCTATTTTCCTGAGGGTCTTCATGGGCAGATATTGTTTGTGATGCAGACAGCGATAGTTTTTCATCAGGAGGGGACTGCACAGGACTGCCTTCCACACTGGAAACATCAGCTTGTTTATTGGAGCCATCCATGGCTGCCGCATAGTCCATCATGAGTACAGCTTCATTATCCTGAGATAAATTAGTCTGGAACAATTAAAAAAGGGAAGCAAGCATCTAAGATTTATATGGTTGAAAATAACAGCCAGGAAGAACTACTTAATGGAGGTCTAAATTCTTACAAGATTTTACATTGCCTCTTTTGCATAAGAGGTCCCCCATTATATTTTCTATTTTTCTTAATTACAGAAGTAGGTTTCCATGTGGTCTCAGGATTAAGGATTGCTGTGTGAGAAACACAAGTATCAAGCCCCTTGGTCACTGGGCTGGAATGATACAAATAGGCATAATTTGCAAAATGTGTATAAAATTCTGTATGATCCAGAAGCTCTTGATATCCAGTGTAGTGCAACAGAGTGAAAGATTAGGGTTCAGGAGATCTGGATTTAAATCTTCACTCAGCTATGGACCCTCATAGTGGGTGGGCAGGGAACTAGCAAGAACGTTTCTTAAATATCTCAGCTACTTTGAAAGCTCTATCACCAGAACTAGTAACAAATTTTGGCTGGCCCCGTCCATCCAAGTTTTGGAATAAAGTAGACCTAATTCGGGTGCAATGCTGGGCTTTCCCCCTGACCATGCCTACCATACCACGCCCACAGTGTGGTAGTAAAATGTTTTGGAGCCCACCACTGTCTGTTAGTATTGTTGTAAGTCAATTCTGACTTGACAGCACATAATAACAACAAACAACAGGGTACTTAGACCTCAGTTCCTTTGCAAATACTTTCCTTTGCCATGAACTTTTGAGACTCTCTTTGATAGTTCTACACTATCCACAAGAAATTGGTGCATGGCTGAAGAAGCAAAGCAATTACACTTATATACTGTCCCATAGTGCTTAGTGCACTCTCTGGACAGTTCACAGAGTAATTAGCATTTTGTCCCCAACGTACTGGGTACTGGGTTCCTTTGGTGTCTTGCACTGAGGACAAAGAAGGAGCCACAGTAAGGGCTAAAACACAACTTTATTCAGGGGAATCTGTATCACGTGAGCTGGATGCTGCTACTGGCAAGAGCAGTATTATCCTTAACAGCTTGCTACAATGTGTCGTTGATTACTTACAATGGATACAATTGTCGGATACAATCAGTTAAAGGGTACTTGTCACATTCTATTCAGTACATAACATCCCTCCCCCCTAGGTGAGAACGAAGTCCTTTAGCCATTGAGGCTTTCCACATGTTCGCTTTGGGCGAGTGGTGGCTGCACTTCGAGCCGGAGTCCCTGCATTGGAGGAGAGTGACTCGTTAGCGATTGGCTGCGAGTCGTGAGCCGGGGTTTGGGAAGGTCTAGGTGTGGGAGTAAACTCCAGGGATGTGAGACCGGGGGCTCCAGGGACTAAAGAAAAACCCCGCTCTTCGCTTGGATGGGGGCCCTTTCCTAGCCCCTTCTCAAAAACGGCAGGGTGTGCGTTACACACCTCCGTGATCGGGTCAGCCTGTATGGCGTGTATGCCTCCAATGAAAACACCCAGGGGCCTGAACCACTGTGTACCCAGGAGACAGCAGGAGCCTTCCTTTAGAACCACTAGGGGCAACTGCGCAGAGCGCCTCTTAAACTGAACCTTGAACTCTCCCACCCCCAACACTGGTATACTCTTGCCCTGAACGTCCCGCAAATGAGTCCTAAGAGCCTTCAGCTTGGGGCGTGACTTTGGGGGAATGCGCAGAAATTCCCTGTGGGAGACAATGGAGTACGACGACCCCGAATCGATCTCCATCCTTATTGGGACCCCCTGTACCAGTACCTCAACAAAAAACCGGGGGCGCCACAACTGCATGCTGTGGACCGCCTGGTCGCAGTCGTCAGGAGGCCGTCGAGACACGCGATGCTCCTGGGGCTCGTCGTCATCGAGGATGTGCCCGACCCCGTCTGCCTTTTGTTGGGGCCGTTCCGCCTGGCCCTTGCCATCATCTTGACGCTGCCTGCAGACCCTTGCGATGTGCCCGCGCCGCCCGCAGTTGTGGCACTCCGCCTTCTGGAATGGGCATTGGCTCCGGTCGTGGGATACCCCGCATCTGTCGCAGTGGCAGTCCTCTCTGGCGCGGTCTCGAACCTCAGGCCTCCTCTGCACCCGCTGCACATCCTCGCTGAAGTCGGAGGTGGACGTGGTGGACTCGGAGGGCCCCTGCTCTCCGTGGGAGGAACAGCTGTGGACTGGGACAGCCGGTGGGGGCCCCCCAACCGTGGCGGTCCTGGCCCAGCACACCCGTTAGCCTTGTTGCACTGACTCGGCGGCTTGGGCGATGCGCAGGACATGCTCGAACGAGATGCTCTCGTCTTTGGCCAGTAGTTTTTTCCTGGCCCACTCATCTTGCAGGCCCAGCAGGAACATGTCTCTCAGCGCCTCACTCAGGGACGCTCCCCACCGGCAAGGCACAGCAGCCACCCGCAGGGCTGCTATGAAGTCTGCCACGGACTCACCAGCCCGCTGGCACTGCTGCTGAAAAGCCAACCTTGCCAGGAAGACTGACACCTTCGGGCGAAAGTATTTCCTCAGCTGGGAGAGGATCTCATCTAGGGGCATGGCCCTGAGCGGTCTCGGCGTCAGGAGGTTGGTGGCCAGTTCTAAAGTCTCTAGGCTGCACTGGGCCAGTAGGAATGCCTGGCGCTGGGCTTCCTCCTCGATGCCTTCGAGGTCCATAGCGTAGAGGAACTGCTGCTCGTAGAGTTCCCATTTTTCTGGCTTCGTGGTGTCGAAGGGCGCGATGTTCACTTTTCGGGACGCCATCCCACCTTCATTGCCAATTTGGTGTCTTGCACGGAAGACAAAGAAGGAGCCGCAGTAAGGGCTAAAACACAACTTTATTGCATGGTAGTCAGAGTGAACATGAGGCAATGTTGGACCAAACAGCTTCATTTATAGCACACTGTACATTTTGAATAACCCGGGTGATAGTTCATTGGTTACTGTCCGCGTGACGTCATGGATTATCACACCCATCTTCTCCAGGTGCGGTGCGGCGGGAAGGTTTCCCGCCCTTCAGGTATTTAGGGGAATCTGTATCACGTGAGCTGGATGCTGCTACTGGCACGAGCAGTATTATCCTTAACAGCTTGCTACAATGTGTCATTGATTACTTACAATGGATACAATTGTCGGATACAATCAGTTAAAGGGTACTTGTCACATTCTATTCAGTACATAACAGTTCCTAATCTTGGAAGGATGGAAGGTTGAGTCAACCTTGAGCTCTGGTCAGGATCAAATTCACAGCATTCTGGCTGCAGTACAGCAGTTTAACTACTGCACCACCAGGGCTGAAGAAGTGACCTTGAATCACCAGCTTGTGTAATGTTTATTTTTTATTTTTTTGTGATCCAATAAAGGTATTACCTTTCTCCTGCATTTGTATTGTGTAAGGATCATGTGGCCTTCTTTCTTTGTTCCCTTTGTTCTCTTCTTTCCTGCTGACAGCATATGACAGCTCCTGTCTAACTAAGGTTAGGCTCCTCCCTAACTGAGGCTTTGCTCCATTTACGTTTCCTCCTTGGTCCTTTCCTTCAATCCCATGTTATCACCATTCATATTAGTTCTTTCATTCCACCAGTTACTCTCCCTAATGATCTTGGGGACATGAGAGGAACCTCATTCGGGCTTTCCATGAACGGAGTTCCTCCAGAAAAAAAACCTTTCAACCCAGAAAGCACCTTTGTGTGCTTCCGACATGATTAAAAAACAAAATCAACACTACCACTAACCCAAACATCCACTATTCTTCAGTCTTGAGCCTGGCTAAGGTCTTCCCACAGTCCTTTTTCACATCAATCACTGAGCTGGAAGGAGCCTTTTAGGCTATCAAGTCCTGCCCCCTGCTCAGTGCAGGAATCCAAATCAAAGCAGATCTGACAGATGGTTGTCCAATTCTCTCTTGGATTCTTCCACTTTTTTTCTTCTATTTGCCTTTCCCTTTAACAAATATTTGTTTCCTTCAGCAATCCTACAATCATTTCTTTTAAATCACTTACAATCATTTCTTACAATCCTACCTTTTTTATAACGTACTAGCCATTTCCTTCTCTTTATTGCAAACATGGTTTTTGTTTTTTGTACCCTTTATTTTCTAATGCCTCCTAAGATCTGTTCCCACTTAGAAGTCTCATCCCTGTGACTGTCCATATTGCTTTCCAAAAAAGCTGTCTCTAGCCAAACGTTCCTTTCACTTCCTTCACAGAAGCTAATTTATTGCTGACTGCTTCGTTCTCTTAGCAAACACCTAAATATCACAGCAGTGTAGTAAAAAAACCATTAGAAGATTCATGGCAGTGATGTATTGCAGCAGGTTCTGCAGAACCGGTAGCAGAAATTCCCCCAGGCCACGCCAACTTGGTTGGCCATGCCCACCTCCATAGCCCATAATGCAGGATGTTTGGCCCTGCCCACAGATTTGGCCCCACCCTGTTATGTATGCATGTACAATGTCTCTTTAAATGTATGAATGTAACCAGCCTCAATCACAATGTATCTCAGCTGCTAAGGAACGCGAGCAAGCCGCCCATAGAGGGCAGCTGCGAGCGTTCAGTCTCACATGGTCCACATTCCCCAAATCACGAACAGCCGCGGGAGATTCCCGCATGACAAAGAACCACAGAAGAAGAACCACAGAAGAGAGGCGTGACCTGGGCGAGGTCACGCCGGCAGCGGCCAATGAGCTGCCGTGCAGCCAGATTCAAATGTACTGTATTACTGTATAAAATGAGATGTACCTCCGCCATTACCACATGTTCTTACTGACCATCAACCAATAAACCTGTGTTAGTCCTTCCTGCGACTCCTTCTTTGTCTCCCGTGCAAGACACTAAACACCCACAGAGTAGGCAGTAAAATATTTTGCAGTGCATCACTGATTCATAGCTATCATGAATTTCTCTAGAACAGTGGTCCCCAGTCTTCTGCATTAGAGTACCCAATGCCTAAAGAGGACCACATCTTAAAATGTAACAAAATTATTAACATACAGATTTAAATCAAAAGTAAATATTCAGAGGTCAATGAAGATATGTTAGTGTTGTACCTGAGCTCATTCTGGCTAGCAAAGCACCCAGAATGGCCAAAATGCTAGTATGGAGGGTAAGACCAAAAAGGGAGTTGACAGAAGGAACCTTGGAGACCTGAGGAACCAATGTTGCTGTTGCGCTTTATGAAGGAAAGGAATTTTTTTTTTTTTTGGGGGGGGGGGGAGGGACGGCAGTAGATGGTGGTGCTTGAGGCAGGAAGAACAGTGTGGGTCTGAGGGGAAATGCCTTGAGGGTGATAACAGTAATAAACAGGTTGGATGGCTGCACAGAAAGAGTTCGGGGTTAATGTGACCGGTAGGCTGTGGGTTGGGGGCCTCTGCTTTACAGCATTATGGCATAGATTCTAATAATGTGATTAGCAGAAGTATTAAGGACAAGCATGAAATTAAGAAAGTTGAAAATTTAGTAGATAAAGGGGAAAAATAACCATTGTATGCTGGGTAGAAAAAATCATGCCTATATTGCAGGTTCTAATTTTTATTTTGATTGTAGCCCAGTGAAATATTATTATTATTATTATTATTATTATTATTATTATTATTATTATTATTATTATTATTATTATTATTATTATTATTATTAATTTGGATTTATATGCCGCCCACTCACAGATGCGACTCAGGGTGGCTAAAAACAATATCACATCCAATACAATATAAAACAAGAGGCAGGATGGATGACAAGCCTCTCAATTTTTCTGCTTTATATTGGGGGGGGAGGGGAATTAGCAACAGCTGTGTGACATTTCTGATGGTTCTGTTGTTCAAAATGAAATAAATAAATGTTTTATGACAACTGTTGTGTTTGAATACATTTTATGCTGTAACGTTTGTGAAATAATTGGGATCATTACGATCCTCCATTTTGTCTCCTTCTTCTTGGTTTTGTAATATCGCGGGACTGCATTCCCACCTAAACTATGTAGCCTGTACAGTCTTCACTCCGGTCCGATAACCTCCCAGTTACCCCACTCCCTTTCCTGTCTCTTCCCGCCCAAATGTATCCATTTCTGAGTGTATATATTGATCGGTGCTGCACCATTACTCTCCATGTTCTGACTGCCTAATAAAGAGTTTAGCCCTGTTATGCTGGCTCCTTCTCATTTCTACCAGAGCATCAAAACAACCCCCTTAAAAAAAACTACACAACACTGAACAATGATGCAAAATAAGTGTTCTCACAAAATTCTAGAAAGATAAAAAATGATAAGCTTATTTTTAAAACATTACAGGAAAGGCGTTCTGTTGCTCATGTTTACTGATTTTACCTTTGATACCCCTGATATGATGATTGTGCTTTTCTTCCTAGGAGACTTAAGTTTTTGCTTTGCAGATTCACTTAGCTGGCGAATGGCTACTTCAGCCACAGGATCTGTGCCGTTCAGCACTAGTAATTCTGAAAAGAACATACTCAAGAGAATGACTAGATTCGAACAATAGTTGAGAATCCAACAGAGAATAATTAAATATACCATTATTACATTTTGCCTTCCCTTATAGAGGAGGAAAAACTCCACTAGAAGAAGCTAAAAGGAGGCTTTTCAGGCTGAAAAGGCAGTGGTGGGCATCAGCAAGTTCGCACCAGTTCGCCAGAACTGGTAGCAGAAATTCTGGCTGGCCCTGCCCATCCAAGTTTTGAAATAAAATAATCCTAATTCAGGTGTAGGGTTGCCATAAATTTTTCCGGGATTTTCCCAGATTCAAGCTGTCCCTCCCGGTTCAAGGGAAAACATGTAAAAGTCCCAGTTCAAGGAAAAACATGTAAAAAGCAAGAAATGCCCATGTCTATGGAGGATTCCTTCTTCACATGACAGCAAAGGGTTAAATGCATAGAATCAGCATTCCTAGAGAGGAAGGGAACACTGTTGATAGGAAGTGAAGAGTTGTCTCTCACTTCCTATCCACAGTGTTCCCTTCCTCTCTAGGAAAGCTGACTCTATGCATTTAACAGAGGACCTCATCCAAAATAAGTCCCTTCCTTTTCTCCTTCCGGAGGGAAACGGGGACTCCAAGGGCTGCATTCTCATTCCAGACCTCTTTTTAGAGCTTTCTTCCAAAGGATCCTCGTGTCGGGTTTGAAGGTGAGTCCAACTCAATTGGTGTGTGTGTGTGTGTGTGTGTGTGTGTGTGAGAGAGAGAGAGAGAGAGAGAGAGAAGGGTATGTTTATTCAAAAATAAAGGAACAGCCTCTTTACTACAGTTTATTTTAAACTGACAGCCCTGGTCGGGGATTCTGCGTGGTCTTAGAGTTTGAAGAATGCAATTATGTCACATGGCAGTCCCAGTTTAGCGGGATAGAACTATGGCAGCCCTATTCAGGTGCAATGCAGGGTTTTCCATACCACGCCCACAGAGTAGGCAGTAAAGAAAATTGGGGCCCACCACTGTGAAAAGGCCCTTCATAAGATGTCTTTACAATGTAAATGCGACCTTATGGAACTATGCATAAGCAAAATCAAGGCATGCTTGTCATATGCTTACAACCATTTGAAGACTTTTGGAGACTTCATGTTACATTATACAGCATGGAATGAAACTACAATGATTGTTACCTGTGTCTGAAGAAGATAAAGCCCTGCTTACTGAAGCATTCCGACAGTGGACTGCTTGAACAGACAAATCCTTTTCAATCACTTTCACTTTAACAGGACTTCGCCCTGGAGAATCTAAAATGTAAAATATCTCAGTTAGTCTCCCATTTCCTTAACAAACACCAACAAGACACCCATGTTCTATAACTGAAGAAAGGGAGGTTATAAAATGTCCACACATATAGATATATAGCGAGATCTCCTGACAACTTTGTTTTTAAGTTTAAAAGCAGTTAAAGTTCACCTGGACAAGGGTGAGTAACCTTTCCCAAAAATAGTCTTCTGAGCAAAATTCTTCTCTGAAGAATTGTAGTTTTGTCAGGGGAGGAAGGCATAAAAAGATATCATATTGGAAAGACTCAAACCAGTGGCAACTGCTGCCTCCAATTACAGGGTAAATACTTTTTGGAATAGTAGCCATGTTAGTCTGTGTTTCAAGCAAATCAGAGAATCAACAAAACAAAAATGCTGTAGCACTTTGCAGACTAACTGTTATATTTTAATGTTAGCTTTTGTGGATCAAGTCTACTTCATCAGACATGGGAGTGAGGCTTCATGGCATCAATTTATACACATCAGGTTTACAGTGATTAGTTAGCATAGCAGATAAGTATACAAATCAATATGGCTTTATACAATTGGTAATGGCAGATAATCTCTGGTTGTTATTCAGATTAGTTGTAAACTTTCCCCCCTTTCAATTGCAAATAGTGGGAAGAGTGGGAAGATACTGTTTCAATTGCAAATAATAGGAAGAGTGGGAAGATACTATTTCAATTGCAAATAATGGGAAGATCCAAAACAAACACCTGGTACTGAACATTTGCTAATGAGTTTAACCTACAGCATCTACCTGTATAGGCAAGTGTTTGAGTTTATCCTTTGTTTTGTTTATTCTCTGATAGGGTAAATACTATGAATCTATTCTGGGTTTCAGTATGCATTTCCAGGATGCTGAATCTTATCCTCAGAACAGGTTTAGCACTTTGGTTAACTCTTATATAGCACAAAGGTTCCCTCCCTCCATAACAGAAGTCACCAGCTACCACTGGCTTACACATCAACAATGAACACTATTTGTGTTCCATTTTAAGATTCAGTCTCTGCAGTTCCTGATTCACAGCTCATAAATCTGAGCATTCTCCAGAAATTTAAGAAGCCTAGAACTAGATATTCTTGGCAGTTTGTAAAAATATATATAGCTATTTTATTATAATGTGAAAGAGAAAATTACTGTTTACAATTTTGCTCCTTGTGCAGAATTCACACTGTTACTTTGAAAGTGAACTGCACTATACACATCTTTTCTGTTCCATAATTTGTTTTATTCATGCTTGGCAAACCTTTCCACTCATAGGCGAAAGCAATGAAAGAGATTTTATATAGATTTTCATAACATATTTACGCTAAATTAGTCACAGCAATAACCTGTGTTCTTGATTGCTCCAATATGATTTTATTTACAGATATAATTTCGCTGTGGGTACTTGTTTATTCTTTTATGCAGTCTCAAGATTGAGGAAAGCAGATGGCATTTTAATTTACTAAAGCTACAGCCCCCTCTCTTTTGCTTGCCTCTCAATTCTACAACTGACAGACAAACCCTGACAAAGAACACATCACACTGATAAAGCCTCTGTAACTCCATGTGTCCTGATAACAGGTTGCCATTTGTTTTTATCACAGCTTTATATATGCTTCTGGACTTTTAATTTATTATTTATCAATCAGTCCTCAAAATGCACCTCTTGTAACAAAATGAAACAAAACCACATTTACATAAACAGTGTTGTGTAAATATTCTTAAGGTTACATACATACACGCAATTTTTGTTGTTGTTGTTGTTCAGTCGCACAGTCGGTTCCGACCCTTTGCGACCCTATGGACCATTGTTCTCCAGGCACCTCTGTCCTCCACCATCCCCCTCAGCACTCCCAGTTCTGTGCCCATTGTGTCTACAATACCATCTAGCCATCTCATCTTTGGCCTCCCCCTTCTTCTTTTGCCCTCCACCTTTCCCAACATCAGGGCCTTCTCAAGTGAATCCTCCCTTCTCATTTGATGTCCAAAATACTTTAGCTTCGTCTTTACTATTAGCCCTTCCAATGAGCAGTCAGTGTTGATTTCTTCTAAGATTGACCTATTTGTTCTCCTCGCTGTCCAGGGTACTCTCAAAACTCTCCTCCAACACCACATT
Organism: Bradypodion ventrale; assembly: GCA_035047345.1. NCBI lineage: Eukaryota > Metazoa > Chordata > Lepidosauria > Squamata > Chamaeleonidae > Bradypodion > Bradypodion ventrale. Next base: position 284,470,463 of record JAWDJE010000003.1, on the reverse strand, counting down.
TCAAAGGCATCTATTCTTCTGCGTTCAGCTTTCCTAATTGTCCAGCTCTCACATCCGTACATCACCACTGGGAATACCATTGCTTTGACTATTCTAATTTTTGTTTGCAATGTGATGTCTCTGCTTTTCACTATGTTCCCCAGGTTTCTCATGGCTTGTCTCCCAAGAATCAGTCGCCTTTTTATTTCATGGCTGCAATCCCCATCTGCCGTGATCTTTGATCCCAGGAAAGTAAAATCTGTCACTGCTTCTACTTCTTCCCCATCTATTTTCCAGGAACTGATTGGGCCTGTTGCCATTATCTTGGTTTTCTTGATATTGAGTCTCAAGCCAGCTTTTGCACTCTCCTCCTTCAGCCCAATCAAGAGGTTCTTTAGGTCTTCCTCACTTTCTGCCATTAGGGTGGTATCGTCTGCATATCTCAGATTGTTTATGTTTCTCCCAGCAATTTTAATCCCATATTGTGATTCCTCCATCCCTGCATTGCGCATTATGTGCTCTGTGTATAGATTGAATAAGCAGGGTGATAAAATGCAGCCTTGTCTTACTCCTTTTCCTATTCCAAACCACTCTGTCATTCCATGTTCTGTCCTAACTGTTGCTTCTTGGTTCATGTACAGATTTCTCAGGAGGCATATGATGTGCTCTGGTATTCCCATCTCTTTAATTACTTGCCACATCTTGTTGTGGTCCACACAGTCAAATGCCTTAGTGTAATCAATGAAACAAAAGTAAACTTGTTTCTGGTATTCCTTTGTTTTCTCCATGATCCAACGTATGTTGGCAATGTGGTCTCTAGTCCCCCTGCCTCTTCTGAAACCGGCCTGCACCTCTGGTAGTTCTCTCTCCACATGTTGCTGAAGTCTGTCCTGTATTATCTTGAGCATCACCTTGCTGGCGTGTGGGATGAGTGCAATTGTTCGGTAATTTGAGCATTCTTTGGCGTTGCCCTTTTTTGGGATTGGGACGTATACTGATCTTTTCCAATCCTGTGGCCACTGTTTAGTTTTCCAGATTTGCTGGCATATTGAGTGCAGTAATTTGACGCCATCATCTTTTAGCGCTTTGAAGAATTCGACTGGGATACCATCATATCCACTAGCTTTGTTGTTTGCAGTGCTCTTTAGGGCCTTTATAACTTCGCTCTCCAGGATGTCTGGCTCGAGTTCAGTTTTTTCATCATTGTGGTTATCAGGAGTGTTGAGGTCCTTTTTGTAGAGTTCCTCTGTGTACTCTTTCCATCTTTTCTTTATCTCTTCTGCATCAGCTAGCTCTTTTCCGTCTTTGTCCCTTATCATGGTCATTTTTGCTTTAAATGTTCCCTTTATTTCCCCGATTTTTCTGAAGAGATCTCTAGTCCTGCCTCTTTTGTTGTTTTCCTCCATTTCTTTGCACTGTTCTTTTAGGTAGTTTTCCTTATCTCTCCTTGCTTTTCTTTGAAATTCTGTGTTCAGAAGGTTGTATTTTTTCCTTTCTCTTTTGACTTTTGCCTTCCTTCTTTCCTCTGCTATTTTAAGAGCCTCATCAGACAACCATTTTGCTTTCTTACGCTTCTTTTCTTTTGGTATGGTTTTCTTTGCTGCTTCCTGCATGATGTCCTTTATCTCTGTCCATAATTCTTCTGGCACTCTGTCTATTGCGTCCAGGCCATTATATCTGTTCATCACCTCCACCGTGTATTCTTTAGGGATGCTGTCTAGGTGATATCTGTCTGGTCTTCTTGTTTTCCCTATTTTCTTTAGTCTTAACCTGAATTTTGCGATCAATAGGTTGTGATCTGATCCACAGTCTGCTCCAGGTCTTGTTTTTGCTGATTGTATGGAGGTTCTCCATCTTTGGCTGCAGAGTATGTAGTCAATTTGGTTTCGGTGTTGGCCATCTGGTGATGTCCATGTGTAAAGTCGCCTCTTGTGTTGCTGGAAGAGAGTGTTTGCTATGACCAGTGCGTTCTCTTGGCAATTAAAGACTTTGATTTTTTTACCCTTTCAGCAGCTCCACCCACCCACGCCACCCTCATCGCTCCTGGAAGCAGAAGTAAAACACACCCATATGGCGGTATGGGCCGGATGAATTGCAGTAAACTCATTTGTGTGGATTCACGGGGGCTTCTGGGTAATGAAGTCCAAGAACATCTGGAGTGCCAAGGTTCGTCATCACGGCACTAGTAGGTTAAATGCTTTTCTCCCACTGGAAAAAAAATCCTTCTACAAAGGAATGAAAAACATGGGGCAACTCTGATGCCTCCCATCCCACCCTCAAAATCAGCTCCAAAAGACTCAGAATCTTGTGGAACAGTTTATGAGAGCAGTGAGAAGGGAAAATAAAGTCCAACTTTATTTTTTCCTCCTCTGTGCCTCTCACAGAAAGAATATTTATCTCTCCTATGTCAAAAATACTATTAGAACAAAAAAGTTACTCTTTTACACTGCATATAGGGTAATAATCAAAACATTTTAAAAGTACAGTATATAACTACAGCTAGACAAATAGGGTACTTTTGAAAGCCCTAATGAAATGGTTCTAAAACTAGGTACATGAATCACAAGATTATTTTGGCGTAGGATATAGTTTTGCACAAAGTAGCCACAAAGAAAACCAAACTTAAATGTACCAAGCGCTAAAGATTAATTTAGAGTTCTATTTTTTCCCTCACCTGAATGCAGCATTGATGATCTCCCTTCCACCATAGGTTTGGCCTTCACAGCCGTAACAGTTGTGACCACAGTCCCACAGGGCATGACAGTTCGATCTTTCTCTACTTTTGCAACAGAAAGCTTGGCAGAAGCTTCCAAGGATCTAGATTCTAAAGGTTCTATGTATGCAAACTGGGGGGAAATTATTTAAAAGTTCAGGTAAGTACAGCTCAGAAGAAATGTGTTGCTCAACAACACTTTTTGGCTTTTGTAGGAAAACTGAAAAGAGAGGTCAACAATTAAAAACCAGTATGTTGTCCGATCAACTGTTTCTGAAATTTTGTATACATCCTTCAAGAGACAACTTATGATATTTTAAGCCTACTCTGTAAAGGTAATTTTTTTAAAAAGTATGGTCTAGCTTCTCTGGGTTTTTTCCCCTAAACTAAATCTTGTTTGTTCTTAAGATCTCATGAAGTTATTTTAGCAGTTTTGTTTTGTTGAGTCAGTAGGTAAAAATAAGGTAAAGGTTGACCTTGCTCAAAAGCCAGCTGTATCCGACTCTAGGGTGTGGTGTTCATATCCATTTACAACCAAAGAGTCAGACATTTCCCTGGCCATGTGGCAGGCATGACTAGATGCCAAAGCAAATGGAATGCTATTACCTTCCCACCGAAGCGGTACCTATTTATCTACTTGCAATTTATTGCTTTCAAACTGCTAGGTTGGCAGGAGCTGGGCAGAGATGGGAGCTCACTCTATCGTGCAGCACTCGGATCTCAAGCTGCTGATCTTCCAGTCATCACGTTCAGCCTCTTAACCACTAAGCCACCACAGTCCCACAGGTAAGAGTAGCATGCTCCATTTATGCTCCAATTATGCTCCAATTACTGTATACATTTATTTATATAAATATGAATGAATGAATGTCCACCAAACTAAGTCTAGTCAAATGATTTGGAACTGTCAATTATAGGAAAAACTATTGATTGAAGAAGAACACATTATTTACAAAACAGACAGCCTAGAAAATTTAGATCCAGCATAATTTAATAGAAAATCTAAAGATCATACTGTCAATACAGGAGAGGTCAAAATGGGGAGTTTTATGATCTTAAGGAATGTTATCCCCACCCCCCACCCCCACCCCAGTAGATGCTAGGAGGTTCAGCTGATTACACATACAGTACTTTAAACCAAAGGAAAGCCAGTGTTGCAAATTACTTTTTTGATTCCTGCCAGCCACTTAGATTCAGTTTCCTATATGCAAGTAAATGATTATGTGAGAGGAAGTCACTTTCCTTTAACATTTAGGTTTGCAGTTAAAGATTTGCAAGTTAAGTAGGGCAAGTGTAGATCTTAACTTAATCCATAAAAATAGATAATGTTGCTAAAAAATCGAGAAATTTGATGAAAAGGCTTTTACTATTTTAAATTTTATTAAATGTATTCTGTTCACAAAAGCTTGTTGGAGAGAATGGGCAACAGCAACACTTGTCTAGAATGTATCATGGCAAAAGCATTGAAAGAGAGAGGCTTTTGGATTAAAAATGAAAGTCAGCTTTTCTGAGGGGTTCCTTTCTCGCCCTACTGCAAGAAGATGCTTTTAGATCCTTCTGGCAGAGATTAATAGATAGCAAGCTAGAGGGCCTGGTTTTATCACAATGGATGAAAGAGAATCAAGATTTTCTATAAGGAATCAGACCTGGCTGGAACTCATTCTTTGTCATCTCTATTCCCAAGTCAGTCCTGTCATATATATTTTTCCCATCTACCTATTGCTGAACCTTTTTTTATGTGAGAATTAAGACTGTCTCTTTGCAGGAGATCCAGGGAAGATTGTCAAGACAACCTTACTCTAAGAGAGTTTGTCCATGTGATGACACTAGCCTCGATACTACTTTTTCACACATTCAGAGCTATTAAATCTTTAATTGATTTACCCTGAGGGCCGTTTTTTCTACAATGTAAGAAGATTTTTTAAAAATCCTTATTTCTCTGTAAGGTAAAGGTAAAGGTCACCCTTGCTCGAAAGCCAGTCATATCCAACTCTAGGGTTCAGTGTTCATCTCTGTTTACAGCCAAAGAGCCAGTGCTGTCTGTGTCTGCAGACATCTCTGTGGACATGTGGCAGGCATGCCTAGACACGGAACACTGTTTACAATGCATGGAAAACTGTTTACCTTCCTATTGAAGTGGTCCCTATTTTATCTACTTACAATTTCATCATGCAGTACTTGGGTATCAAACTGCTGACCTGCCGTCTTCCAGTCAGCGTCTTAACCACTTGAACCACTGCAATCCCTGTAGCAATTTCTCTGCAGCAAATGCTAAATGTGTTGCTGCTATTTAATCCTCCTGCCTTATGGTATTATTATTATTATTATTATTATTATTATTATTATTATTATTATTATTATTATTATTATTATTATTATTATTATTATTATTATTATTATTATGCTACTCAATAATTTTTCATGAGCTTCTAAGGGAGGAAAGAAAAAGTAATGTATTAGGCATTACTTGTTAGCCATTACTAGTTATCTTTCAAAGTATTATATTTATTTATTTAGTAATGTTACTGGTGTATTAACATTTTCTCTTTAGCTAGCCAAAATCCTTCTGAGTAACTACGTGGATATAAATGGCAACGATGTTGTCAGCCAATGTTTTGGCTCTTGAATTTAAATTAGTTTAATTGAAAGCTTCCTAGCTCCCACCTTTAGGTTCTGAGGTTCCTTGGGGATCCTTTTAGACTTGGAGAAGCTTTGGGGAGCCTTGGGAGGAGGAGATTATAGTATCAGAAAATCACCACCAGATCGCTGTCATCAGGACCAGGACCACCAAACATCGCAGGCTGATTATATCATTGGCATTTATGCCCTTAGTTGCAGCAATTATACTGTAGTCATGAATTGCAAACACTCTTCTTTCTATTAGTATTCATCAGAAGTTCTCAACCTTTTAAAGCCAGAGGCCGGGTCATGCTCTCTTAGACAGTTTCGGGGGCTAGACGGCCATTTTGTCCTTCCTCCGCCACATGGCACTTCCTGGTGTGGTGGAGGCGGTGGGGGCAACATGAAATGATGCTGCGGGTTGCATCTGACCCACAGGCCGCAGGTTGAGAATCCCTTGTATACCTGCTCACGGTAAAAACTGTTGGGTGAAGACTTGTTTGTATGCATATAGGAGAGAAACTAGGAGATGGAGAGAGACTGAGAGAGGAAGGAATTAGTTGTAAACTTTTAAACAAATACCTCTGCAAAGACAGATCCGACTGTAAAGCTATTACTGCTGCATCTGCTGCTCAGTGCAAAACCTCTGGGTCCTGAAGGCTGTTTCCTGAACAAATCCAAAGGTACAGTAGCAAATGCTGAGAAGCCACCTGTGTATTAAAAAAAACCTAGTGCATTAAATTTAGTTTAAATATTCCATGCTATGGGCTATTTTTAAAGTAAGTTCCAATTAAAAACCTCTGGGTGTTTCAAATTGAAAATTATAATTATCTGATAATAAAGCAGGGCAGGAAGAAAAAGTTTGCTGAGTAAAAATGACTTCCAAGTTCCTGAACCTCACAAAGACAACTTTAATTATCAGATTCTTTCCCGTTTAACAAAGTTAGTTTTGGATTATTAATTTCTTAATAATCCCCACCATCGGCCCAGGATGGGAGCCACCTGCGGCAACCGGCCCCGCCTCCCTCCGGCCCTCCACCGACCGGAGGGATAAAGAGACGCCGTGCCGCAGTCGAGACGCCGTGCCGCAGTCGGGACACTGCGCCGAAGCTCTCCTGGGCCCCCACCATCGGCCCAGGATGGGAGCCACCTGCGGCAACCGGCCCCGCCTCCCTCCGGCCCTCCACCGACCGGAGGGATAAAGAGACGCCGGGCCGCAGTCGAGACGCCGTGCCGCAGTCGGGACACTGCGCCGAAGCTCTCCTGGGCCCCCACCATCGGCCCAGGATGGGAGCCACCTGCGGCAACCGGCCCGGCCTCCCTCCGGCCCTCCACCGACCGGAGGGATAAAGAGACGCCGGGCCGCAGTCGAGACGCCGTGCCGCAGTCGGGACACCGCGCCGAAGCTCTCCTGGGCCCCCACCATCGGCCCAGGATGGGAGCCACCTGCGGCAACCGGCCCCGCCTCCCTCCGGCCCTCCACCGACCGGAGGGATAAAGAGACGCCGGGCCGCAGTCGAGACGCCGGGCTGCAGTCGGGACACAGCGCCGAAGCTCTCCTGGGCCCCCACCATCGGCCCAGGATGGGAGCCACCTGCGGCAACCGGCCCCGCCTCCCTCCGGCCCTCCATCGACCGGAGGGATAAAGAGACGCCGGGCCGCAGAAGAGACGCCGGGCCGCAGTCGGGACACCACTACGTCCCCGCCTCCCGAGCCTCGGAGGGCTCAAAGGACGCTGCCCCACGCCACCCGAGGACTTAGCCCTCTTTCCCGGTTTGGCATTTGCCACGGGGAAGAGTGGAAGTGAACGCCTTTCCTCTTTTCTTTCTTGCCTCTTATGTTGTATGCTTACTGATTTTGTATCTTTCCCCTCGCTGCTGCCTGCTTTAGGCAGCACGCCCCAATGTAAACCACTTAGAGTCTTCTTTGGAAGAGACAAGCAGTATATAAATTAAAACTTTATTATTATTATTATTATTCTTGGAATAATAATAACAAAATAGAAAACTTTTATCTATTTTTACTATTTTTGCAGCAAAATCAACAAATAGCCTTGTAGTTCCTTAAAGATTAACAAAAAATTATTTGGTACAGGCTTTCTTGGACATTACTCCACTTCTTCATATTTATTTAAACATTCTGGTGATCTCTGTGTCTCATTTCAGTCTCAGCATCGTTCAGCACCAAAATATCTTGGTGTGATACTTGACAGGACACTTTCTTTTAAGCAGCACTGCTTGAATGCCAAGGCTAAAATTAGTTCGAGGAACAATATCATCAAGAAATTGACAACTATACATGGGGAGCTCAACCATCCATGCTGCGTACCTCTGTACCTTATTACAAGCTTTAAAAATAAACAAAGTAGAAAATGACATTCAAAGTGAATGATTTGAAATACTTACCATATAATGCCCCATTTTCTACAATCTTCACTTGTAGATCTTTTGATTTGGCATTTAATTCACTATGAAAAACAAAGCTATATTTTACTAAAATATACAAAGCATATAGTTCTGCACTTAACAAACTTGGCTGTTAACAGCAATACACAAATATGCTGGCAGAAGTTTCACATTTTTCAGTGCAGTTGAAGAATGTGGTTAAAAAAGCAGACATCACAAAACATAGCAACTTCATAAGTCGTTTATTAGACAAAGAGTAACCAAAATTTTTTAAAAGAAACATATTTTGTAAGAACACTATAGGGTTTTTCAAAACACTGTCCCTGTACTGGTATATTACTTTGGATTGTATCTCAAGGTACAGAGATGGCATAGGCCAGTGGTGGCGAACTTATGGCATGCATGCCAAAGGGGGCACTCAGAGCTGCCTCTGTAGGCACACGCGCCGTCACCATACCTGTCAAGTTTTGGATTTGAAAATAAGGGATATTTTGAGCCACATACCCTCCCCACCAGGCCATGCCCCCTCCTCCCCACAATCTAGGTACATCCAAGAGCCTAGAAGCCACCAGAGCCAGGGAGGAGGTGAATACTATAATTTTAAACCCCTTTCCCCATTTGCTCCCACATCATTTCATAATATGGTGATTTTTTATGGAACTGTTTTTTACACTTATATCAGTTAATTGTCTACTGTCTTAGCCTCATGTACCTCAATTTCATTTTTAAAAAAATCTGTGTGTTTAAGACAGGACCACTGAAATATCCTCTGTATGTTGTATGCAAATATACTTGAAGCCGATTGGCTCATTGTCTCTTCCCATTAACACCCTCTTTCCCAGGAGAGAGAAGGATAGAAAGCTGAAGGATGGAAAGCTGAATCAACCTTGAATTCATCAGAATCAAACTTAGGTTGTGAGCAGTTTTGGACACAGCAGGGGTTTCCAAAGCAGGGGCCACACCTCACAGAGAGACTTCAATTCCCAAAAGCCTAAGTCAGTACATTGGCTGCTTTGGGGAATTGGCTTAGGCCTATGGGAATTGAAGTCCAAAAAAACAAAAGTTGGAAAACACTGCTCTAACTGCTTGTGCTATGTCACAATTCACCAATAGAGCTATACATTTTCTTCCTTGTTTGTCATTTCCAGAGTAAAACAATTTGTAATTATCTGTTTCACAATGTCCTATTCCAGTTCAACTTTAGCTTCTCATAGCAAGTTCTACAATGCTTAAATGTTCCATTTCTTGTTTTACAACTTTGAGCTTATCTTGACCATACTTCTCACATTCTGCTCTCCAATTATTTGTAGAATGCAGAAGCAGACTCTTCCCTATGTGCACATTAGCCACCAAATATCCTTTTAGATTTAATCTGTTTGCTTTTTTAGCCACAGAGTTACTTATACAATCCTCTGCTCTTCCCCGCTGGTTGTTTGAGTATAGTTGAAAATTTTGAAGTGGTAGCCGTGTTAGTCTTTGCAAGCATATCAGAGAGTAAACAAATCGAAACCAAAACAGATTTTAAAAAAACATTGCGGCACATTAAAGACTAACTCCTGTATTTTAATTTTAGCTTTCACGGATCAAATCCACTCCATCAGACATAAGAGTGAGACTCCATGGCATCAATTGATACACATTAGGTACAGAGGTACACAATGGCTGGTAATAACAAGTAAATTTACAAATCAGTTTGACTTTTTACAACTGGTAGTAACAGAACATCCCTGATTGGGGTTCAGATTTATTACTGTGAAGTTTGGTTTGGCTGAGTTGTAAATGGTTAGTAGGTGGATGCAAAATAAACATTGTAGCATTACACACCTCTGCTAATGAGTTAATTGAGAATGGTGGGAGTGATGTAGACAGAGGCCAATTACTTTCTTTGTTCTGTGATCACTTCACAGAGCTAACATTAAAATACAGGAGTTAGTCTTTAAGGTGCCATTTTTTTATTTTGTTTTATTTACTGATATTTCTGACCTAGAAGTTTCATCTTCCAGCAGTATCATGTGTTTCATTTTGGATTGCCTCAAAGGGCTTTCATGATGTAAATATCCAGAAGGGATTCACGATTACCATTTTCAGTTCAGTACTAACCAGTTAGCCTGAGTGTGATTGTCATCGACTATGGAGAGCGTCTATCAGTGTCACCTTCCACTACTGCTAGTCTAACAGCTGCTCTTTAAGAAATTTCTCTACCCTCATTACATTAGAACTATCAAATGTCTTTTCCTGATGTGTCTTAGATTGGTACTTCAGCTTTGACTTTGGTGACCCTGCCAGGAATCTAGACTCTACTACAGGGTTCGGCAACCTTTTTAAGAGCATAACATAAGAACAGCCTTGCTGGAACAGGCCACAGCCCATCCAGTCCAGCATTCTGACTCACACAGTGGCTCACCATTTGCTTCAGGGTATTATTCCCAAGCAGATGCCTTCACCTGCTTAGGATTCCCTGGAAATGGCATTGAGAGATATCCTGCCTATCTCTCCAACCCGGAGGTTTTAAATTGGGGCCGGGTCATGCTCCTTCAGACAGTTGAGGGAGCCAGACTGGAGTTTCCCCTGCCATAAATGTGCCCGCAGCCACCGTAAATGTGTCCTCAGCAGCCGTAAACATGTTCACAGCCCATATAAATGCGTCTGCAGCCGCTTCCGGCAGCGACAACAGGAGCGAGGGCAGGGCCGGATTATTTGGTGTTGCAGGCCAGATTCAGCCCATGGGCCGTAGGTTGCAAACCCTTGCTCCATTATAATAGTCTAGCCTCCTGGTGGCATTACTCCTTTAACATACTGCAATCCATTCATCATATTAAGATGTGCATCCAAGAAAACATCATCTGGAGATGAAACTTTCTTTCCCTGCACTGGATCCAGGAAAATAGTTAGGAAGGATCATAATCACCAACTATGAACACTAAACAAATAAGATTCCATTTCACCATCCCCAGTAAGACATTTCAAGGATATGAGAATGTGTTTACAGTAGAGCAGTTAGAGTAAGAAAAAAGAATATGCTTGTATGGGTGTCACCGAAATAGTTACTCACAAGAGAAACTCATCTTTCCAAGAGAGCTCTGTAGGATTATTGGCTACAGAGCTGGAAAATCTCTGCAAAGGATCGTTGAGCTGAAGTATACACATTGAATTCACACTTCCTGTACAGAAAGTAACATAGAGAAAATTAGCAGTATAAGCATTGCTTTGAAATTTCACACACTAACCAGAATACTGTTAGGTTCATGCAGCATAAACCTAATCTTGTTGAACAGAATTGCAGAATCATTCCAACTGTGTGCCACATACTTGGATGTCCTAAGGACACACAAAATAGTGTGTGCCCTTAGAACCCACTTGTGAAACTTACTTACACGCACACATATTTTCAACAGGATTCTGGCCATTAAATAGACATGGACTGTTCCGTAGGCTTTTGCTTAAATCGGTTTTTTATGTAACTCAAAGCAAACTGATAGGAAAAAATATTTTTTATATATAACTCGAAGCAAACCCATAGGAAAAATGATTTTTTTAATGTAAATCGAAGCAAACCCATAGGGAAATGAATTTTTACATAACTCGAAGCAAACCCACAGGAAAAAGAATCTTTATGTAACTCGAAGAAAACCCATAGGAAATTCTGTAAATTGGGACATGGTTTTAGCACAAAATCATTATGTAAGTCGAATTTTATGTAACTTGAGGCATATGTAAGTCGGGGTTTTACTGTACTGTATTTCTAAGAAATTTCTAATACTCATTCAACCTGTTCAGTTTGGGATTTTTTTTGTGGGTAGGTTAATGTGCACAAACATAGTAAACAGTGTAGGCTTGATAATTTATATGGTAACAAAACAGAATTAAGGAGGTAAAAGAATTTTAAAACTCAGGGTACACATAGAACCCCAGGAGCAGGACACATACAATTGTTTTATGGAAAGAGAGATGCTATGTGTGAACACATCAAAAACTGGAAAATGAAGTAAAATAAATGTTGGAGAAAGGCAATAGCTTTATAAGATCACTTTAAAAAATCAAACATTGTGAGTTTTCATGATTCAAGGTCACTTCCTCAGGCAGGGTAGGGAAATTACAAAGGAAAGACCCAGAAATTCATGGCATGATGTTTAGCCAGGCTGTATATCTTAGATGCAGTCTGCTGTCCACCACCCCAAAACCATCTAAGATATACAGCCTGGCTGAACATCATGCCATGAATTTCTGGGACTTTTCTTTGTAATTTCCCTACCCTACCTGAGGAAGTGATCTTGAATCACGAAAGCTCACAATGTTTGATTTTCTAAGTGATCCTATAAAGGTATCGCCTTCCTCCAGCATTTATTTTATTTTATGTATGGATCACACGGCTGTCTTTGCTTATTGGAAAATGAAGAACACTTTGATAATAAAAGCATGCTTTTTTCCAAAATAGAGTTTTGGATCAGGCTTTTAATAGTCATGCATCTATTTAGAAAGATAAGGTGAGAGAAGGAAAAAAATTGCACAATGTTTTAGAACTACTTTGGAAACACAAAGTTCCCATTAAGCATCCAAATAGAACTGAACTAGGAACAAATTAACCAAGTCAACATCCAAATGGAAACTTGAAGAGGATTCTCTTCCAATAGTAGCCAACATTTAAAATGTAGAGATTAAAAACAACAGAAATAGTACACAACAAAGATAGATAGAAGTCTCTAATAATTTATACAATGGGCTCTTATCCTTAGTGTTTGCCTGCTCTGAAGTTAAGGAAGTGTGCAAGCATGGGCTCATAAAAGCTTATAAAACCTGATAGACAAGTTCTTAAGCCAGTTCTTCAAAGGCATATTACAGGGATCACAGCACAGTGTTACTATTGGCCACACTCATTTCCTGATTTCCTCAGATTTGCAAGCTTAGGACAGCAACCCAGCTACCCTAACAATAGGGAGAAGGATGTCTTATTTAGCTTTCATCACTTATCATGTGTTCTTAGATTCCACTTAAACCACACACACACATATACAAATATAATAAAATAAAAGCTTTACATGTACAGTATCCATAAAAATCTGGACACCAGTGCAAGTCTCAGAAAGTAATTACTAGGAGATACTAGCAAATACTTAGTTACAAATCTGAGTTGATCTTCATTACTGCCTCTCCACCAAGGGCACCTAAGAATTCAATGACTAGCCTTGGGACAGTCACACTCTCTCAATATCTATCTATCTCATGGTGTTTTTGCAAAGAAAATACGGGAAAGAGGAGAGCCCTGTACAACACTTTGAACTTGCTGGAGGAAAGGCGGGATATAACAAAACAAACAAGGAGGCAGGGATGAACAGCAAGCTTATCCTCCATAGCAATAGGATGTATCTGCGAAGGGGATGAACTCCTTAAGTAGTTCTGCACAATAAAAAGTGAAGAAATCATCTTTCCTAGGTGAATATGTCATATATGCTATCCCTCCTCATATTATTCCCCAAAACACACAGAGGAGTCTAATGAGAATCCTAAAGATTGAGAATGGAAGGAAACACTATCCAAGCAAACAAAGTGGTTTATGGTGTAGATCCCAAAAATTCCCCAATTTTATGAGATATCACTGTCATCTACTACTAGCAACCTTTATTTCAGAATGAGCACGTTGAGTGCGAGTGTGTGACATAAATTATTTTACCTTCAGTACTTTGATGGGTCAATGTAGCTTTGATGTTTTTCACAAGTAATTTTAGATCATGAGCCCTTGGTGGCTTAGGAGGACTTGTGCCCTGAGGAAACGTCCCTGTGTTTTGTACAATCTATTAAATGAATCAAAACAAATAAGGGTATTATAGATAAACAGTTAGCCTTTTATGTGGCTTACATTAATTTCTAACAGTCACATAGTCTTGCATATGTTTAAGTTTGTAGAAAACAATAGTGTTGCAGTCATAGTATTCAACTCTTCAAAGTCTTGAAACAGGAATCACAAATATGAAAGTAGAGCAAAAATGAGTAAATGTTAGCCGGGGTGCCCAAATTTTTTGTGCTTGGGGGCCCGACCATGCTCCTGGAACAGCTGAGTAGGCCTGACCATGCTCCCGGAAGCAAGCATGTTTGCACATGTGCATCTGGAACCACTTCCGGGAGTGGTGCAGGCGTGTTTGCGCCTGTGCGGGGGCATCCGTCTATTTCCTGGAGTGGTGAGGGTGCCATGGGCCAGATGGAATGGTATTGGAGGCCAGATCTGGCCCATGGGCCATAGTTTGAGCACCCCTGATGTAGACTGTTGATGTAAGTACAAAACAAATACCTGTGTTGCCTGTAGTTCTGTGGGCTTTATATTCAGAACCATAGAAGGCGATGCTGAACTGATAATGTTTTGCAGCACACCTTTCAATGATTCTGCTGATGAAAATGGCCCAGCTTTCTGGCCCTAGAAAGGTAAAAAGGAATCAATGTATTTTTTTTAACCCAGAAGAATCAAATCAGAAATGTTTTACTTTCTTTTCCCCACACACACAACTTGGCTCATCTATGCAAGACAACGGACCAATTTACTCCATAAGCACTCTATTGCAGTCATACATTTGTGCTTCTTTGCTGGAGCTGGTTATGGTAAGAAGCAGAAGCAAAAGCAGATATGAAGTCTCTTCTAGTCCTGTGACATATAGTTTAACAATCTCCCTCTCCCAGTCCTTCCCTCCTTCTCTCATCCATCCATCTCTCACAAGAAAGCAATTAAAAATAACAGAATAAAAAGAAAGAGCTAAAACCTTTAATCTCAAATTAACACTTTAAAAGCCAGGTGGAAGAAAAGTCTACCATTCATCTAAAAGTCATTAGGTAAGGGGGTTGGCCAGGACTGTGGTGGCTTAGTGGTTAAGATGCTGAACTTGATGACTGGAAGGTCAGCAGGTCAGCAGTTCAAGTCCCAAGTGCTGCATGATGGCATGAGCTCCTGTCTTTATCCCAGCTCCTGCCAACCTAGCAGTTTGAAAGCAAAAAATTGCAAGTAGATAAATAGAGACCACTTCGATGGGAAGGTAACAGTGCTCCGTGTGCTCCGGTGTCTAGTCATGCCTGCCACATGGCCACGGAAACATCCGCAAATGCAGACAGCTCTGACCCTTTGACTGTAAACGGAGATGAGCACTAAACCCTAGAGTCAGTTACAACTGGCCTTCGAGCAAGGGCGACCTTTATCTAAGGAGTTTGGCCAGGGACAAGCATTATGTGGGTTACATCAGTGGTAGGCATTAAAAAAATCCTACCACACTGTGCGCATGGCTATGTGACTGGGTAGGCATGGCATGTTGGCCATGTGACTGCTCTTTCCTATAGAGCTATAAAAATAGAAGCCTATTTTCATCACTCTTTAGTGAACCTCTGAAGCCATTTCCCCCTTGTCCAAGGCTTTTCCAGGGCTCTGTTTCACCCTGAAGTGCCTCCCCAAGTTCCCCAAGTTCTGGAGTGGATGGGGATACACTTTGGGGTGAAACGGAGCCCAGGAGAAGCCTTTGATGAAGGAGGAAATGGAGCCAGCCCCCTCAGAAGCCTCTTCTAGGAGGAGGAGGAGGAGGGTGTGTGGTGGGGAGGTGGGCGGGGCCAGCCATTTTTACTACCATTACACGTGTACCGGTGCGAACCTGCTGATGTCCACCACTGGGTTACATATATGCTCCCAGAGAAAAAAAATTGTGATCCATCCTCCTGCACATATTTATTTATTTCTGCATAAAACAATAACTACAGAAGACTTCAAGGTTTGCTTTGGCCATCGATCCCAGAGGTTTGGGGAATAAACAAAGCCAACCAAAACAAAAAATGGTCACCTGAATGCTTCTGATTATAATTTGTGTGTGTGTGTGTGTTGTTATTTTCTGGTTAGGTTGGTGTTAGGTTGTACCTGGTGTAGTCTGTGGCAGGATCTTGATAAAAGCTGGCCTACAGGCCCAGAGACATTGATCACCACATGGCTAGTCTAATGCAAGTTAAATTTTGCTTCTGCAATAACTCCCCTCCTGCTTATAACCCATTTGACTGTCTGCTCCATTGTTGCCCTATTTTTCTTCTTCAGGTGCTGTGTCTGTTCCGGATATTGGCTATCATCGTGGTGATAGTCTTCCTGTTCTTAACTTCTCGGAACAGTTCCTTTGAGGACATGCCACAACAGTCTCTCAGGTTCTTCAGCCATAAAGTCCATCTATGTCCAGGGCCTCTCTTCCCAGGGAGTTGGAATATTCTATATTTCATGTTGTTCCTCATGATATGGTATTGGAGCTTTCTATGCTTAATGGTCTCAAAGAGTTCTTGTTCTTTATCCATCCGGCGCAACACTTCTACATTAGTCACATGGTCAACCCACGATAGCCTTAGCAGCCATCTGTAGATCCACATTTGAAAAGCTTTGAATCTCTTTTCAGATGCTTTAGTCCATGTTTCAACTCCATATAGCAACATTGGGAATACGTAACATCTTACTATTCGGATCTTTGTAGAGAGAGTTCGATCTCTACTGCATAAGAAAATGTCTGTTCCCAGGACAATCTTCATGACTGAAAGTCAAATTGTTGCCCTAGACCTCCAAAACAAAATCGGCCATCCCATTCCATCAGGGACAGATACTAGTTGGATACCATCCAAAGCCTTTATAGGTCTGCAAATTCTAAATACATTCTCCTACTTAAGAAGGAAGAACGCTTAAAACAAATTGAATGAATCATAGCATTTCTTCTTCTTGTCGGGGCTGTGGTGACTCAGTGGTTAAGAACCTTGCTTTGAAGGCCGGCATGTTGGCAGTTCGGGACCCAAGTACTGCATGATGGTTTGAGTGCCCATCTCTGTCCCAGCTCCTGCCAACCTAGCAGTTCAAAAGCAAGACATTGCAAGTAGATAAATAGGGACCACTTCAGTGGGAAAAGATCTTGGGGACAAGAAATGAGCCTCATTCGGGCATCCCCTGAGCAGAGTTTCTCCAACAAAAATCATTTCAACCCAGAATAATTTATGACACATTATTATTATTATTATTATTATTATTATTATTATTATTATTATTATTATTATTATTATTATTATTATTATTATTATTATTATTATTATTATTATTTAGGCTAGATGTGAAGCTGTCAATATTAAGGAAACATTTGATGAGTTCATTCTGCAGTTCCTTTCATCTAACCCAGTGTGGGAAAGATTAGCCGGCAACACAGGAGTGCCATTGCCAGGGTACGCCCGATTGTGGTTCAAAAATACCAGTCTTTGAGGAGGCTCTTTCTGTGTACCCCAATCATAGCTTTACAGTTAGTCCAATAACATTTCAGAATTGGAAACTAAGTAATGTTTTTGGCTAAGCTCTAAAAGCCGATATCACATAAATTAGTTTGCTTCTTGGCAAACCTTACAAGTCATTAATAAAATTGCTGATCCACACTGCTCAACAAGAAGATCTGCAGTCACAATGCAGAAACATTACAACTACTTGCTGAATAGGCAATCATTTTCTCTGAATAACTTTGATAATTCTTTGGTCTTTTACAAAAAAGCAAAACACATAACAAAAGAGGTGAGCTCTTTGTTTGGAAAACCTTTGTGGATGCTGACAGGATAACATTTAGTCAGAGATTAGCACCGATTTTTCAATATACAGAGAACATATTGTTACTTAGAATATAATCCACTGCGGGTAAAATCTTTGTCTTGGTGTCAGCTTTCAAGGCATAGTGTCATTAACACACCAATCATGCACATTCTTCTAACTCACTGATTTTTACCTATAATATCTGGCTCTAACAATCTAAATAGCACTATTTGTTTTCATGGTCTTTTTGGGTGATGGAATATTCAGCAGGATACACAGTAGTTAGGACTCTGGCCTCGCTCTGTTTATATAATATTTCAACAACATCCCCTTGTGGCTGTTGCTGCTGAACAGTCCTTAAACCTGGGAGTAGCTAGTAGAAGAGGAACAATTTTAAAGCTCCCCATGGGAGCAGAAGTGCATAGTGAGATAAACAGCAGCCTCTGTTGTTGCACCCCAAGTGGCTTCCAAGGCTTCCCACATATAGAAGCAGTTTGATAAATTGCAACAGTCTGATACATGGATCAAGGTATATTAAAAAGAGAGAGTTAGTAAAGTCCAATTGGATGTATATCACCATAGTTTCTTATCTTGTGGACAATATTAAAAGCATATGTTGACTATTACAAACATATATCAAAAGCGCTAATATACAACTTCTCACCCAAATCAACAACAGGGTTATTTTAATCATTTCAGGAAAAACACACTTAAGTAGCACCCATACACTATGTACTGCAGCTGTACACGCTGCTCTCAATTGATACCAAGATCCCAGTGCTGGTCATTTAAATGAAGAACAGGAAAATCTTTATAAATTTGAAAATATTACAATTAACTTTAATGTGTCTTTTGGGTAGAAACTACAGATAATCCAAAGAAATGTTAAAGCATTTACCTCTGGCATTCTAGTAGGCTTGACTTCAACATCTGTTTCTGAGGTATAGATGAAAGACCAGTTGACCTTGACGTTTTCTTCTTTGGATTTCATTGAAAGTTCTAGCTGTTGATATGATCAGTCATGATGACCATTGCTTCAGCTTTTTTTTATAGCAACAGAATTTATACCTCAGCTTTATGCTCAGTTGAAATCATCTACTCATCTAGCAGCTGCTTGGCTTTCCCCTTGTCACCATCTGAATGTTTTATACTTGTAAGATTTTTGTCTTTGATAGTCAAAAAACAGAACCTAGTTCATTACAATTCACTGAATTGCAACTGTTTTGTTTGTACTTCATTCTCACTATCCATTAGCTATAAGCTAATTATAGCTATTAACCATAAGCTACTAAACCTGTCTTCACTGATATGTAAGTTTCATGTTAAATCCTGAAGCCAGGATCTAAGGCAACAATATGTATTACCTAATATTTCTATTTGCCCGTCTGGTTTAAAGGGTTTACTCAAGCTATTGTTTGCTAATTCAGATGGAGACCGTATTCCCGACAACCCAAATATGTGCAAGATAGATCAAGATATGCTTAAATCTGAGACACCTACATGCACCAACTACACCTCTCCCTTTGAACAAGAGGCAAAAAAAGTTGGGAAGTTGCTGTTAATTATAGCTTCCTATTACATAAAAACTTTCATGTGTTATAACATATCTAGTTTCCATATCCTGACTTATTTAATAGCCCATAGTCTCTTACTCTATCCAAACAAGAAACAATGGTTATCTGCAACTTTTTAATTATCTGTTTGCAGATATGGAACAAGAAGTTGCTACGAACAGAAACCTCAGACTTGACCCTTCAAACGAGATCATATTGGCAAACAATGTTTGATTTAGCAAAGACATAACATATCAAGCCCTACATAGAGATGAAAGAAGTTGTGCCCATAAGAAACCTCCTAGAGGCCTGTTTGAATGCAGCCAATATTAAACATGAGGAGGACTTCTTAAAACACTTGGCTTCCAAATACAGTACAGTAAAACCTTGCATAAAGAGAGCCTCGCTTAGAGAGTAACTCACTTAAAGAGCAGAATTTCCTCTGAATGGTCGCCTCGCTTAACAACTAAAAACAACTAAAAAACTTGCTTAACAACTAAATCGGGATTTGCAACACACACACACCCCCACACACACACACACCAGAAGTCACAATTTTCACTTACAATGGTGTTTCGCTTAAAGACATACCTGTCAAGTATCCCATACTGGCCGGGATTTCCCGCATTCCAGCACTCGTTCCTCCCCTTTCCCTTCGTTGTCCCGTATTTTGAACAGCGGGGAAAGGGGTTACTGCACATGAGCGCCCATCAGAGGCAGTGGTGCACATGCACAAAGGGGATCTGCACAAGCACAAAGGGGTTTTGCGCATGCACAGAGGGTTCTGCACATGCGCAAAGGAGTTGTTACTATACGTGCGCGCCCGGGTCAGAGCAGTTCCCGTATTTTCAGGAGCCGCACTTGACGGGTATGCTTAAAGAGCAAACTCGCTTAAAGAGCAATCCCGTAGAATACATTATGCTCTTTAAGTGAGGTACCACTGTATACCCACACCTATTCTAATAATAATGTGAATATTAAGAAATGCATCAATATTTACTTTATATTATTTCACAATATTTAATAATAATATATATTATAAAATAATATACAATAGGAAAAATACACTTTTTGTCATAGACCTTAACATAACATTTATTAAAGGAAGTTTGAAACATTACCTTCAAGTAGAGTGGCGACACCTTTACACTGTAAGACTGACATTCTGTAGTAATAGGTGATGTATAGGATACATTGACGATAAAGTGATAGACATTTCCAACTACATTACAAGTGATCACCTGAAATAAAAATGAAACACAGCACCACAAACATATTCATTCATAAAGGAAACTATTTATGCCTTTATTTGAAAGTTAAATAACTGATATTTACTTTGGTCAAAATCCAAGTCTTGATTGTTGCAATACATTTAGTCTAAATAAGGAAATATAGGGGATCTAGATCCTCTCTCCCAGTTCCAGCACAAGCCATCTAAGATGGGCAAGCCATGGCCATCTCCAACACCAAGCTGCCAACGCCTACGACCTCTGCCATTAAATATCTGCTGCTATTGCTAATTAGTTTTTTTAAAAAAACTGCTATCTAGCAAGGCATCTGAGATGACCCTGGTGGTAATGATAAAAATGTTACCTAGAAGGAAGAAAAAGTGCATTTGTGTTGACAGAAGCTAGCCACTATTTTATAGCCGCCAAGCGCACAGCCTATGCGGTCCAGATCAAATATAGGTGTTACTGTAATGTCATATACCAGTGATGGCAAACCTTTTAGAGGCCGAGTGCCCAAACTCAACAGGCTGGTGTCCGCGCTGCAGAGAGGTGGGGTGAATTCTGTGCTGCGGTGGAGAGAGGAAGCACTCCCATTGGGTGAACTCTGTGCTGGGGTGATGGCACGCATGCACATAGAGAGGGCTCTGAGTGCCTCCTCTGGCACATGTACCATAGGTTCGCCACCACTGATATATACCCACTCTTGATTCTTGTGTTCTAGCCAAATGCAAGCTCAGCTTTAAAAGAATGCTTAGCCGAAAGCAAAAGGAAGTCAAATAGGTGATGAAGGTATGCCACTTTCCCTCCACTTCTCCCAGTAAATTGCCCCAGAGAAGAAAGCTTTTAACTTTTCTGGCAAGGTCATCCTTGCCTCCCCTCCGCAGATGACAGAAGCTATTACAGAACCATACGTTACCTGCCTTTCCTGCATTGAGGTTTAGACTATGTATATCAGGGAGTCTCAACCTGCAGCCCATGGGCCAGATGTGGGCCCAGCACTATTTCATTTGGCCCCCCACCGCTTCCACCACACCTGGAAGTGCCATGTGGTGGAGGAAGGGCAAAATGAACATCCGGCTCCCAAAGTTGTCTGAGGGAGCAAGACTCGGTCCCCAGCTTTAAAAGGTTGAGAACAACACGAAGGAGAACTCCTGAGGTACATGTTTCTCCCCTAGCTTATTTTATCCTCACAATAACAGTAGGACAATCTGTTCTTGACTAGCCAGTGAAGCCTTGGCTAGATCCTCCCAAATTTCTTTCCAAAATCTTAAATAGACCATTTTGGATGTATTGCCACTCTGTACTATGTCTTCTCAAGATATCTTCTTTCCCAAGTACAAGTTTACTCAGAAATTCCTCACAATTGTTTGTTGTCAGGTAACTTTCAAAGTAGAAGGGAATAACGAGCTGGCTCTCCTATATTAAAATGTGAACTATTATTCTTCATAAACATATTTCTATTTACTAAATTAGCACTTGTGGGTAAACAGTCAACTAAGGAATCTGCCCAAATGCTGTTATAGAAGCTACATGAATTTGGCTTTGATAACACACAAAAGAATGTGTTCTATGTTACATTTATTAGCAAGAAATCTAACAGAGTTAAACTTTGGTTACAAAATTCAATGATGGAGATTTCACAAGTAGCAAAAACTGGATTGGCAAGATTGGTCTGAGAGTTAGTGAAAATAACAAGCACATACTCCTATGCAATAAGCTAGTTATTGTGTTAAAGCTATGTATTTAATTTAGGATGTGACAGATAAGTGTATTTCTCAATTATGCAATAGATAAAGATTTTGTATTTCTTAACTTTATTTCTAGTTCTTACAAAATTCCAGTCTTAGTCTGAACTTCTTTATAGTGCTAAGGGTGAAACAAAATATACTTCAATTGTGGCAATTCACAGTACTTTCTAAATCACTTTTAAACATGACCATGAATCCTACTAATTCAATGGGTCTCTGGTCCAAGCCTGACTAAGGAAGTATCTAACCCAATAAAAGTTCCCTTGGATTGAATGTGGCAAATGAATTTGTTCCTATTCAGGCTGCTTTTTCAAGGTGCTGGTTTTGACCTTTAAAGCCCTATATAGCAGTGGGCCAGGATACCTTAGAGACCGCATCGTCCCAAGAGTGTCTGCCTGTCCAACCAGAGCGGACCGGAGAGGCTCTCTAATAGTGCCATCAGCTAGGGGTGCACATCTATCCAGCACCCGAAGGAGGGCCTTCTCCGTGTCCGCACCAACTCTCTGTAACCTCCTGCCAACAGATCTAAGACTTCAAAGAGAATTGCTGCCCTTCAGGAAAGGATTGAAGACCTGGCTGGCAGGGCAGGTGTGGGGCCCAAATGGGAACACGGTCCCTGCCTGCTGGCTTATGTAAACAATTAAGAACTCTCTCTTCTTCTTTTTATAGTGGGTGGGATGGGTGGGTGGGATATGGGTCTTTTAAAGTGTTTTTATGTGTTTTTAGAACTTGTTGTAATGCCGCCCTGAGTCGGGTTCTGCCTGAGTGGGCGGCATATATAAATATGACTATTAAAGTAAATTAAAATTAAATTTACTGTTACATTGGAATTGGGAACAATCTCCTTTCAGGTTACAGTGTAATTTTGACTATAAGATGTACTGGCTATGGGTGGTTACGAACAAGCAGTTCCCCCTCTATCTGGTTGTTCTGTTGCAAACAGAATAGAGCAATACAGCCAAAAAATGTGGACAAAAGGAGTAGAGCGAGGAAAGAATTCAATTATGCCAAATTAAACCCTCCTCCAACTCAGAGGCACAGTCCCTATCTTGGCACAAAGTTAGGCCACAATGAAGGAAGTCCAAGGTAATCTTATCTTATATATCTATAAAGCAAATATGTGGGTCCACGTGACCGGCATGCCCTGCTACACCCCTTCACCTATCCCTCCCAAATTTGGCGAACACATACCTGACGTTTCAGAGCCGAACGCCATCTGGGTCCCGGGGCCCAGAAAGAGTCACTGACGCTTTCTAACTACACATCAGCAGTCGCTATATAAGCTTTTTACTTACAGCTTTTAACTTCTGCTGCGAGCTTGTGAAACTTAAATGTTTCACTGAAGCATAGACAAAACCCTTCACAGTAATATCTGGAGGCAGGGATGTGTACTATCGCCACTATTATTTATCACCTACATAGACAGCATAAGGAAAAAAACGTTAAGCCCACAAATGGAAACAATATCAATTAATTACTTTTTTGCAATGATCAGGCCTTGACAGCTAAGGAATTACAGCAAAACCTTACATCCATGAACCAAGAATGCAAGATAGGCACCATAGGTGCTATGCAACACATAGTCTACATAACACTGAATAATTACACAGTAATACTTACACAGAGAGCAAAAAGCATTAATGTTGATGCATCTCAAAAAAAAAAAACAACAACAACAACAACCCATACTTCCCCCTCCTTATAGCCTGTCTTACCAAGCAGATTCAATTGTGTGCCAAAGTGACCCCATCTCCCATTTAGAAAACAAGTACTATAACAAAGTTTTTGTAGTAAATTCTAAGTAAGCCTCAAAAAACTCTCTGTGTCCGTTGCCATTTCTAAGCTTGTACAGAAAGAATAGAAAGAAGTTCTATAAATTAAAAATCATTTCTAATAATTCCACAGGTTGCTATGTCAACAAGAACAAAGTTACATTTTTTTTAACATGGAGCATTTCAAAATGCTGAGAATGCAGGTCTGGTGTCTACACAGCTGCTAGACGTACAATTAGTCTCTTTCGTTGCTTCAAATGGTAGTTAATGTTCACACACCAAGCACTTCACTGATGTACAATTTATTTTAACTCTAGATTTGTGTTTTTACCAAAATACTTTGAGCAACTGAAAGTTATTTACATGGCTGCAATTATCCCTTTTTACCTTCACAGCAAATCAGCATGGTGAGTCAGATAGTATGACTCACTTAAAATCACCTAGCAAGAATCATGGGTGAGCTCTGGAGGTTTATTTACACTTGCCCACTTGTCTGACAATCTCCTGGCATATGCTGTTCACTCAGGGTGCAACTAGAGTGGAAAGCCATGTTACTTTTGATATTGTAATCATGGCTCATCCAGGGGTAGCAGTTTGATTTGAGAGTTCAATGTTCATATTAGATGCAATGCTATTGGCATTCCAGCCCAAAGGCCCTCTCCTTTTTCCTTCCTTCTTCCAGTCCCACCTCTGCCTATCTTTCTTCCTCTGGTCCCATCTTTGCTGATCCTTTTATGGTTTGCTGTGAAGCTGCTTGATTTTGAAAGGGTTACACACTGTTTTGGAAAAGGTGGCAGCATTCTAAAGGGCTTTTTAAAAAATGTACATGGAAATGCAAACATATCACAGAACCTCTTTCATTTCATCTGGACTGTTTCTTTCCATCAACATTTTTGTAGGTGCAGAGAATCTAGCTCTTATGGGCTTGTGAGGGACCAGCCAATGTGCGAGTGCTACATTGAAACTTTCAGGCACCCGAGATAAGAGAAGCTGCCATACAGGGCCTTAGGGACATAAGGAAAAACAGAGTTGTCTTGTGTGCTGCTTTTAGGAAGAGGAGCTGCCTTTATCATGGCTAGCTGTGTGGTGTGTGTGCGTGTGTGTGTGCATGTGCACGCGCACGCGCACGTATATGTATGTCTATCTGTCTGTCTCTGTGTTATGAAAGTGAGAGGACAAGAATCTTGAGTCCTCCACAATTCTTTACACTCTTATTGCAACACATTCACACTCTTCTACTGATGTTGTCTGGGAAAGAGAGCAGTGTGAATAAATAATGATAAATAAATAAATGATCCAGTGATAAGTAAATACAGTAAGATTAGTACTATATCATCCTATCTATGTAATAAATAATTTAGAAAGTTGGACAATCAACAGAAAGGAAAGAACACAGAGCTATGTTCCCTCAGCCCTAACATTAGACCCCAACTATCTAAGTCAGCAAAACACTACCTGTGCCCCCATCTTTATAAAAATGATCTTACAAGAAAAAGGCCTGTTTGTTCCAGCTTTAAAAAGTAGAAATCTGCCAGTGGCAGAGAGAAAAACCACACTGGGAGCAAAAAGGCCTACTGGGATTAGTTTCAACCATTGTGTCATATGGACACACACACACACACACACAAACACAAATTCATCTGTTTTATAATTGGTGCTAATCCCATGGTATTTGATGGTATAACTGGGCTCTTAGTCAAGGTTTCTTTTAGTAGGTGATCACAGAGGGCATATGTTGCTTTTTAACTTTTACTTTATTTACAAATTCAACAAGCTAAGCTACGGTGCAGGCATATCACTTAGACATTTTTATTTATTTATTTATTTATTTATATCTATATACCGCCCCAATCAATAGACTCTAGGCGGCGTACACAGTCCAGCAAACACCTCACTGGCTGCTCAGCAAAACTTAAAAACAATATAAAAACAGTTAAAAGCCCTTCAATAAAACCAATTATAAGAGGGGGGATAGGTGATGCTAAGAGATAGGCAAAGACGGCATACAAGAGTACCTCAGAGCACTGCTTGCATTCTGTTTTACACGCTCCAGGTATCTGCTGACAATTAAAGGCTATTAAGGTGCCTAACAATGGATAAACACAGAGTAGATTACTTAGCACATAACCCATTCCAAGTCTGTCATTTTACTCTCCAGGGCTCATAATCCCACGTGAGCCATGCAAGAAACTGGAGAAGGCCTGTCACTCCATTCCTAGAGAACATCTATCTATTTCTTGTGGTTTGATGTTTCAAATCCCAGTAATTTCCAGCTGTCAATGCAGCTCATGTAGCGCATTGCATTCCTTTTCAGAATCCATTCCTCGCTTTATTCATAGCTGCAGTTATTTCTATGGAATATTTTCTACCCATTCAATAAGCATTCACTTGACTCATTTCAGCATATTCCTATGAAATAAAACAATATAAAACAATATACAATATTATGTGGTCATGTGGCAGGCATGACTAGACACTGGAGCACATGGAACGCTGTTACCTTCCCACCGAAGTGGTCCCTATTTATCTACTTGCAATTTCTTGCTTTCGAACTGCTAGGTTGGCAGGAGTGGGTCTCAAAAACTAAACGTGCCACATAAAGAAAAATACAGAGGAGGTGTTTTTTTGTTACTCCTCAACTTGTCACAGCGAAGAATAGCTGTACTGATCTTAGCAAATGATTAACAAACACTGATATATATTTGATAATTTAGGGAAAGTGCATAAAGCTCCACACCCAATTTGCAACCATTGCAAATTACAAACGTTATGGGGTGAACTTTGTTCTGGGTGTGCTTTAAATGAAAACAAATATAGCGATAAGGCTACGGTGATGTCCGCAAAGGCTAGTTTTACAAGAGAGCTTCAGCCTGCTTCTGTTTATACAAGAATAAATTCCACCCTTAATTCTTACTCCGAAGGGCCTCTTCTGTTATTACTGACTTTGCTCCCAGAATTGTTTCCTTAACTTGTTCCAACAAAGATTTGGGGGTCAGAAAAGCTTGTGATTCTGTTTGCTTCTCTTGACTTAAACACAACCATACCAGTCTGTTTCCAGAATTCTTTGCATACTTTTGTCTGATCAGTGACTGAACAACTTGTGACCTTTTTCTTCACTGGAGTGATTACAGATGCGATCTAGTGAAAACAGCCTTATCAAGAACAGGTTTTATGACTTAAATCCAATATTGCACCTAAATTGTAGAGAAACAATAGGACCCTAATAGCTGTGTTTGTTGGCACATAGCTATATTTGTTAGGAAGATTTTGAGACAGACATTTTATTACTTCAGGGATTTCACTCAAGCCTTTCTGAATACCTGCATGATCACTATCATTTCATTCCCAAATACAAGCCAACTTTTCAAATACTTTCATAAGGGAAATGTAATGATTGCAAGCATAGACTGATTCTTTTAAAACAAGTTTCCATTACATGTTCTCAGATTCCTAAGAGGAATAGCCTGTATACTGCATAGTTCACACTTAATAATCAGGTGCCATCAAATCAATTTTGGTTTATGGCAACCCCTTCCAGGATTTTCTAAGTAAAGAATACTCAGAAGTGGCTTACCACTTCCTTCTAGGGGCATCCTGAGACTGTGCAACTTGCCCAGGGCTATGCAGGCTGGCTCTTCTCTCAGAAAGCACAGTGGGGAATCAAACTCGCAGCTCATTCTCCTAACTCAATGAGCTATCCAGCCAGCATAGTTCATACTTACTGACAGATAACACACAGTTCATACTTACTACTGTATCATACATAAGTAAGCCAGTGATTTTACTATCTGTATAAGTGCAAACAAGATCGTTAGGATATGTTTAATTTTGACCACAAGTCATTTTCTTCTTTCTTTGAATATGTCATAGACTAACATTTATCTGAAAATGTCAATGACTACAACATTTATTTGAAAAAGAACACAACCCACACACACTCAGGCCACTACAGAAAGCACTGACACATGTACATTATATTGTTCTTTTAAAATTTCTGTGACTCAGAAATTCTGCTAGTATTTCTGTTTGGATGTTATATGTTTAGGCATGTGGAAAGGAGGACACACAATCTAAAGAACAGGAAGAAGTAAACTCACCTTTTCGTCAACAGACTTCATCACACTTACAACTTGTTTTACCACAAGTTCTAGAGGTTGTGTCTGTGCATCCTCTTCAAATGTAAACAAATAGGAGTCCTGGGCATAGAAGAGAGAGAAAACAGTAGATTTATGTTATATACTTATTCTCTCCCCCCCCCCAAAGATTTTTTTGGGACACCAAAGTTCACAAAACCATTCTAAGATGACTGATTATCTGAGTGTTAACCTAAAATGTAACCGCTGGAGAAGTCAGGAAAAACAGACACAATAATATATAAGTAGAAAAGATGTGCAAGAATCCGTGCTACACACGCTTTGGAACTCTTGAGTTTCTACAGCAGGGGTTTTCAACTTTTTCAACTCAGACAGTTGAGCGGGCAGGACTGGTGGTTCCCCCTGCTGTAAATGCTGCTGTAAAAAGCATCCGCGGCTGTCATAAACACGTTTATAACAGCTGTCGTAAATGCGTCCGCTTCTGCTTCCAGCAGTGGCAGCGACACGGGCCACCTAAAATGGTGCTGCATGCCGGGTCCGGCCCGTGGGCCGTAGGTTGAGAACTCCTGTTCTCAACCTACTTATATTAGAACATAGAGGCTCACAGATGTGCTGTAGACAAATGGCAACTACGAATTCAATTGGTTTGGATATTCATCTAACTAGTTTTTCACAAAGGACAGCTCCTGTTGCTCCTTTTATTCTCCTGGGGTGGGAGGATGTATCCCTCTTGCCAGAGCTCTGGAAAGCTTGGTTGCAAGTGGCTTTTGAAATTAGATCCACCTTTGCCCATCCCCAAAACAATTCTCTTCAATTACAGGCATTTCTAGGGATGTTTAGATTGCAGCCCATGGCTAGAAATAGCAGAAAAACAGCTTGTTACAGCTACAAATACTGCAGGATCTTTATTCATTTCCCGATTAACAACCCTCAATCTGAGTCTTGTGCATTTCCTATGCCGTTTATGATGCACCATTGGTACATCAGGGTGTTGAGAGGGGACAAGAACATACTGTAGCCAATTCTCTTACAAACCGATAATCTAGTAGACCTTTCAGATTTGTTTATAACAATTTGGCCTTTTTTTAAAAAAACATATTGGCTGCTGAAGAGATCAGTGGCTTCAGAAGCTTGCACTTTTTTACTTGCCTGAATAAAGGTACTGTATATCCCAGTATAGATTCTGGGATCTGTTACACTGCTATGAGGCAACTTCTACTTTTAAAAACTTTTTTAAAGGTATGCTTAAACATAGTGATAACTGCAATGTTCACACCTACGGTAAGTCCCTTTTCATTAACTTCTAATTACAGAAGCATGACATTGATTTGATGACATATAGCACGCCCCACCTTTCTTTCTGCCAAAAGACTCCGGACAGATTTAAATTATTTTAAAATACAAATATTATGTGACATCACATTGATTTCAACTTATGGACACACCGGGGGGGGGGGGGGGGCTGTTAATGTTTGCTAAAACTAGTACTGTATACCCTCCCACTCATAAAACACACAGAATTCTATATGCATCCATATTATCAAAGACACAAACTTTACTAGCAGCCAGTGTGAAATCTATTCCAACAAATCTTAAGAAAAGACTACACACAGTAGTAGTAGTAGTAGTAGTAGTAGTAGTACCAGCAGCTATATTAACAATTTTCCCCAAGGCAGGTTTGTTGAGGTGAAGGGGGAGAATCAAAGCAATTTCATGCGCTTCCGACAACAGCATTGTTTTGTATTTGGAAGGCTCAGTGAAGACTAAAAAACACATTTCCCTACCAAGCTGTCAGCTCAAAGAGGATACAGTTGCCCATTTGGAAAGGATGTACGCATGCAAAGCATTGTTAGCTTCCTATCAGTTTTCCTACAGCAAGCTTGTTTCCTAGCCTTTCACCTTCCTTTCCCCAGACATATTTTACAGGTCAGTTTGCCCTTTTCAAAGAAGTCAAGTCACTCATAGTTGCATAGACAAGTGAGCAGGCTAGATTATTATGAGCTGCAAGAAATGTTAATGAACTTTCTCAAAGATCTGCCAGCATAGTGAGTTAAGACCCTGTGCAAAAAACATGAGTCACTTAAAGAATACTGTGGCTTCTCCTCTACTATCTGCTAGTGTTTCCCTGAGCTTTAGAAGCACTGCACCAATCTGCACAAGGTTTCACCAAGTGTTTCAGAGGGAGGGATAAGATCAACAATGTATGGATTTTAAAGAGTGTAAACCCACTGTGGTGTACTGGATAGAAAGCTGGACAAAAAACTTGGGAGACTTGGGTTCAAATTCTCACTCATTGTCCTTGAGCATTTCACACACCTCAAAACCCCTAACAGGGAAACTATAAGTCAGAAGCAACTTGACAGCCTTCAAGTGATGATCAGTTACCACCGAGTTGTCCATTTCTTGTCACTCTTTCACAGGAAGCCATGCTAATTTCAAGGATATCGACATTACTACAAGTGATCTGGGTGCTCAGCCCATTCCGGGAACAAGGAAGCCACCTTTCCACATTAAACAGAGAACTTCATTGTCAAGATGATGTATCTAACCTCACCCACAAAGCCAGGATATTTCCAAGTGCACACTTACACTTGTCGTCCAATAAGTACAATCCATGCCACCCATTTGAAACTGTGGGCAGCAAAAGCAGCCTCAGAGTGCAAAATCTCCTTTGGTTTTTAGCAATAGCGTATAGCTGAGTCAACTAATTAACTTTTTTCATTCATATCACAGCACATTTTAACCGATGGAAGAATATGAGATATAAAATGTAAACAAAATATTAAAATGATTATTTTAGACCAGAAGAAATCACAATAACATTTACACTTACATACCACCCCATAGCCCTTAGTACACTCTCTGGACGGTTCACAGATTAATTAGCATTTTGCCCCCAACGCACTGGGTCCTCATTTAACCCACCTTGGACCGATGGAAGGCTTTGAGTCAATCTTGAGTCAAGGTCAGGATCGAACTCACAATGTTTTGGCTAAAGTACAGCAGTTTAACCACTGCACCACCAGGGATTTTGAACCCTTTCTTTCTAATAATATAGAAGTATAGTAGTGCATTGTATAGCTTTATGTTAAAAAAATATAGATGTACTTAAATTTTCATGTAATGCATACTGGAGAACAGGGGTGCCAAAACTTTTTGGGTAGTGGGCCGGTCATGTGGTTCCGGGCGCTGATCACTACAGCCTACACGTCAGATCCGGCCCATGAAGCCCTCATTGCTCCGGGAAGTGGAAGTAGATAAGATAAGATAAATCTTTATTGTCATTGTCCCCTTGCGGTAACGAGGTTAATTTTACTTCTGCTTCCGGGAGCAACACAGGCTTCGTGGGCAAGATGAATTGACGTGGGGGGGGGGGGAGGCTGGATCTGGCCCACAGGCCATAGTTTGGGCTGTAGTACTTTATTCTCCTTTAGGCTTCTACAACTTGGGGGCGTGTGTGTGTATATATATGACTGTTGTTGTTAGAAAGTACTCATTTTACCGACCCCAACGGAAGGCGGAGTCAACCTTGAAGCTCAGCCAGGATCGAACTCACAACGTTTTGGCTGCAGTACGGCAGTTTGACCCCAGCATCCCCCTCCCCAAAAAAGGAACACACACACACACACACACACACACACACACACACACACCCTGCCGGGTTTCATGCTGCACTCACCGTCCGCGAACCGGCGGCGGCCTCGTCGAGCGCCCTTCCCCAGGCTGCCTGCCACTCGCGCCTCCAGCTGCTCCGGGTCAGGAGCCAGGCGAAAAGCGAGGCGGCGTCCTCCCCTCCTTCCCCGGGCAGAAGAAGTTCGAGGCCCGCCGCCGGCGGGGAAGGCACCGTAGCTGGGCTCGTCGTCGTCGTCGTCTTCTTCTCCTTCGCCCGCCAGCCCCGCTCCCGCCCATACTGCTGCGCCAGGTAGAGCAGGGCCAGGGCCAGGGCCGCCGTCCAGAGCCAGAGCAGCGAGACTTCTTCGCCCAGCCAAGCCATGACTGACCATAATGACGCCGCAGGCAAGGCAGGAGGGAACCCCCGGCCGGCCCCTCCCCTCCCAGCTCTGCGGCGGGGGAAAGACGCTCGCCGCGGCGCTCGGCCCCCGCCTGGCTAATCCGCTCCCCTCCCGCGCCAATGGCAGTGAGTGGGGCGGGGGGGGGGCGCTTGGAAGGGCATTTGCAGCCCAGACGCAGGCAGGGCGAGGAGGAAGAGGGGGAGGAGGAAGAAGAAGAGGGGGAGTTGCGTCACAGGGCCCGGCCGGCCTCCCCCCCCCAAAAAATAAATAAAATAAAAATAAAGCTGAACTTCAAGCGCAAAGCAATGACACTTCTCTGCTGCAGCGGCTCAAGTGGCTACAACGCTGACTCTGGGAGGCAGAGAAGGTCAGCAGTTCGAGACCCCAGCACTGTACCGCAGGACGGAGTGAGTGAGCACCCGTCTCTGTCCCAGCTGCTCCTGTCCTGCCAAACCTAGCAGTTCGAAAGCAAGACATTGCAAGTAGACGAATAGGGAAGGTAAACAGCACTCCGTGCGCTCCGGTGTCTAGTCGTGCCTGCCACATGACCACAGAAGCGTCTGCGAACGCAGACAGCCCTGGCTCTTCGGCTATAAACAGACATACCTGTCAACCTTCCCGGATTGGCCAGGATTTCCTGGTTTTCGGCGCCGATTTGCGCTATTTCCCGCCCCACGCTGCCGAAACCCCAGAATTTGGCAGCAGGGAAAGGAAGTACTGCGCTGCCCTTCTGCGCAGGTCGCCTTCTACGCATGCGTAGAAGGCTACGCATGCGTAGAAGGGGGCTATGCAAGCGTAAAACCTTCTACGCATGCGTAGAAGGCAACCTGCGCAGAACCGTTCTGTGCAGGTCCCGGATTGGCCAGAGCCGCAGTTGACAGGTATGAACAGAGATGAGCACTGAACCCTAGAGTCAGATACGATTGGCTTTCGAGCAAGGGTGACCTTTACTGCGGGGGTTAGTTGGTTAAGGCGCTGAACTTGACGACTGGAAGGTCGGCAGGTCAGCAGTTCCGGACCTGAGTGCCGCACGACGGAGTGAGCACCCGACTTCCATTGCAGCTCCTGCCAACATATCGGTTCAAAAGCAAGAAACTGCAAGTAGATAAATAGGGACCACTTCAGTGGGAAAGGTAATAGTGTCCCGTGCGCTCTGCCTTCTAGTCATGCCATCCACATGGTCATGGAAATGTCTGCAGATACAGACAGCACTGGCTCTTTGGCTGTATGTAAACAGAGATGAGCACCGCCCCCTAGAGTCGGATGCGACTGGCTCTCGAGCAAGGGCGACCTTTACCTCAAACCCCCCACCCTCTTAGCGCTTAGTGCACTCTGGGCGGTTCCCAAGGCAATTAGCATTTTTGTCCCCAACATGTTAATGGAGGTCCTCTCCAGACATCCTAGAGAGTGAAGTCAGAAAGGCCCTAAAAAGCACTGGAAACAACAAAGCCAGTGGAGATGATGGTATCCTAGCTGAATTTTCCAAAGCCCTAAAAGATGATGGAATCAAATTATTGCATTCTATATGACAGCAGATTTGACAATGGCTACAGGATTGGAAAAGAGGTAATGCCAAATAATGTTAAAATTATTGAACAGTTGCGCTCATCCCACATGCTAGCAAGGTTATGCTCAAGATAATACAGGATAGACTGCAGCAGGCGCAGCAGGTGGAGAGAGAATTACCAGAGGTGCAGGCTGGGTTCCGAAGAGGCAGGGGAACAAGAGACCACATTGCCAACATACGTTGGATCATGGAGAAAACAAAGGAATATACAGAGACAAGTCTACTTCTGTTTCATTTACACCAAGGCCTTTGACTGTGTGGACCACAACAAAATGTGGCAAGTAATTAAAGA
Source organism: Bradypodion ventrale (assembly GCA_035047345.1). Taxonomy (NCBI): domain Eukaryota; kingdom Metazoa; phylum Chordata; class Lepidosauria; order Squamata; family Chamaeleonidae; genus Bradypodion; species Bradypodion ventrale. Next base: position 284,436,926 of record JAWDJE010000003.1, on the reverse strand, counting down.
GATGGGAATACCAGAACACCTCATATGTCTCATGAGAAATCTGTACATGAGTCAAGAAGCAACAGTTAGAACAGAATACAGAATGACGGAGTGGTTTGGAATAGGAAAAGGAGTAAGATAAGGCTGCATTTTATCACCCTGCTTATTCAACTTATACATACTGTAGAGTACATAATGCGCAATGCAGGGATGGAGGAATCACAATTTGGGATCAAAATTGCTGGGAGAAACATCAACAATTTGATACCACCCTAATGGCAGAAAGTGAGGAAGACCTAAAGAAGCTCCTGTTTAAGTTGAAAGAAGAGAGTGCAAAAGCTGGAAGGAGAGGAGCTGTTGCCTGTCGGTCGGGGTTGGGAGAGAGCAAAATATCTGGCGGCACGTTTAAAGGTCTCCCTTGCTGGGAAGCTGTTATGTATGATAACTGTGTGGTAACTGTCAAAACCCTTTAAACCGCCATGTTCCCGCGCTTTCTAGCTGTCAAACAGCGTCCTTGTTTGACAGCTACGAAATCTCGCCAGACAGCGTAGTCTCGCGGGATTTCGGGAGGCACGCGATTTGAATTCTGACAGGCGCACAATGTATCTCTTGTATGCAAATAAGGGGATTGAAAGGTGTGCACACGTTGTTAGCCAATTGGCATTGTTCATTATTGTTACTGTTACTAGTTGTATATAAGTCCGAGTTTTGCCCCATCCTAACTGTGTTCAAACCCTACCAATAAAGAGCTGTACAGTAATACCTCATACAAAGTCCGCTTCATACAACATCAGATTCATACAACATCGCCTAATTTCTTGGAAAAAGTTGCCTCATACAAAGTCGTGAGACGTTGTATGAGGCATTGGGGTTTTCCCAGGTTGCATTGTGCCTGGGCAGTATAAAAGGCAGGACACATACGTGCATTGCTCTTGTGGGTTTTGCATGAGGTGAAGAGTGTTTAGGAGTGGTTTTGAGCACGATTTTGGATTTTTCTGCATTTTTTTCGTCAGAATTTTTAGAAGCATTCCTGGGATTTTTGCAGCATTCTTCAGGTTCTTGGACAATCAGGGTTGTTTGACATGTTTTTGTAATGTTTTTAGCCTTTAGACAATGTTTTCTTAAAGTTCTGTCAGTTTTCTGTCTGTTTCCTTGACTTTGCCCTGAAGTCTATGCTGTTACAGTACAATGTATCTCTATGGAAACGACGTTGTATGAGGCATCGCAGCAAGGATTTGGATGTTGTATGAGGCACCGCGGATAAGATTTTGCATGCCTCATACAAAGTCCAAATCCGTATAAAGTCCAAACTTGTGGAACCAAGTTTGGACGTTGTATGAGGTATCACTGTATTTCACTTCTAAATGCGAGTGGTCATATGTCCTTGAACACCAAAGAAGCTTAGCTGTAAATCGGGTGTGCCCAAACATTTCGGGCCGCAGGCCAATCATGTGGTTCAGGGGGTGGTCACTATGGCCCGTGGGCAGGGCCGGCATCAGAAATTTCCGAGCCCGGTATGCACCCCCCATTTTGACCACACCCCTGGGGTTTCCTGCGTGTGCGTCATTTGTGCATGCGCAGATCAGTGGTTTCCCGACAGTGCCATGCCCCCATGGTTTCCTGCGCATGCATTGTTTGTTTGCGCATGTGCAGACCAGTGGCTTCCCGGCAGCACCACCACCCTGTCATCTCCGGGCCTGGGACGGGAGTCCTGATGGTCCCCCCCTGATGGCGGCCCTGCCCGTGGGCCAGATCTGCCCCCCCCCATGCCAATTCATCCAGCCCACGAAGCCCTCATCGCTTTCGGAAACAGAAGTAAAACATGCCAGTATGGGCACGTTTTACTTCTGCTTCCGGTAGCAACGAAGGCTTCATGGGCTGGATGAATTGGTGTTGGGGCCGGATCCAGCCCATGGATTTACCCCTGCTATAAATCCTGGGCAGCCTAGGTGAAGGCACAGTCCCAAAGCGCCCTCAGAAGAAGGAAATGGTAACTCACTTCTGAGTACTGTTAGCCCTGAAAAACCCCTATTAAGATTTGGAATTGACTGGAGGATACATACACATAATCCTTACTGAGGAGTATGAAGTACTAACATGAATAAGAGATTAGGTTGTTGGCATATCCCTAGCTTTTGAACGTGCCTACATGTTAACCCGTGCAACTAGACTTCAGAAGTTATTTATCACAAATTCCCTTTTCCAATAACAGATATACAGTAATTGCATTGACTACGCAATTACAACTGTGTGGTTTAACAAAAAATAAATTCATTCCCTTTGAAGTATTACTGTAATATGTAAAAAAAAAACTTGACAGCTTTATGACCTTGTGAGAACAGATTTTATCAAGGGCACATTGAACACACAGTACACTTTTGTCCTCTACCATTAAAAAGCAGATCCTAGGTACTGTACTTTGTCAAAATCCAAAAATCTACAAAGAAAGTTTGTGTTCCTAGTATCTTTGCATGAGGTATTTACAGGTACACATCTTTTTTTACAATTTTTAAGGCATTGAACGTAGCAAAAGAATGATCCCTTCTAAACATTGATTTAACATTACTACATGTGAGTATATATGGCATAACTACTTCAAAACAAGGTTTCATAAAAATTACAGAATTACAGCATTAGAAAGTACTTATGACTTAAATTGGTTGTTAACAGAGTAAATATGGCAGTTGTATATTATACCATGGATACACAGTTGTATATTATACCAAGGATATATAGGTTCATAGTGTAGTTATTCAATTCATGAACAACATATCTATAGCAGAATATAAAATAATTAATATACTTTGGACTTCAAATAACAAAGAAAACCTGTAATGTCTTCAATGCAATAAGGCACAGCACTGCGGTGACTTAGTGGTTAAGACACTGAGCTTAGAGATTGGAAGGTCGGGGTTTGATACCCGAGTGCTGCATGACGAATCTTGGGGACATGAAAGGAGCCTCATTTGGGCATCCCCTGAACAGAATTTCTCCAGCAAAAATCCTTTCAACCCAGAGTAATTCCTGACACTAAATTTATTTATTATTTAATGCAATGAGGCAAACTTTAATGTTAGAAGGTTAATCAGAGGGAAATTAAAGTAAACTTTCTATGTTGTTGTTGTTCAGTCACACAGTCGATTCTGACCCTTTGCGACCCCATTTACCATTTTCCTCCAGGCACCTCTGTTCTCCACTATCCTCCACAGCCCGCCCAGCTGTGCCCATTGTGTCCACAATACCATCTAGCCATCTCATCTTTGGACACCCCCTTCTTCTCTTGCCCTCCACCTTTCCCAGCATCAAGGCCTTCTCAAGTGAGTCTTCCCTTCTCATTTGATGTCCAAAGTACTTTAGCTTCATCTTCACTATTTGTCTCATCCAACACCACATTTCAAAGGCATCTATTCTTCTGCACTCAACTTTCCTAATGGTCCAACTCTCATACCCATACATTACGACCGGGAATACCATTGCTTTGACTATGCAAATTTTTGTTTTCAAGGTGATGTCTCTGCTTTTCACTATATTCCCCTATATTGTCTTCCCATAATCAGTCGTATTTTTATTTCATGGCTACAGTCGCCATCTGCAGTGGTCTTAGATCCTAGGAAAGTAAAATCTGTCACTGCTTCTACTTCTTCCCCATCTATTTTCCAGGGACTGATCGGGCCTGTTGAACTTTATAGAACTTTCTATAAATAGCTAATAATAGCACTTATAGTTTAAGGCACTTATCACTTACATTAATAACAGAGAGAAATAACATATCATTCAAGGTAAGTATAACATATCAAATTCATCAATCCTGAGGCTCACTTGGTTTTTAACAACACATACAGAAAGAAACAAAATCTACAGTACAGTATCTCAAATGCACCACTATAAAAACCTGCACTCAGTTGTACAGTAAAGAGCAAGTTAACTATGTGTTTAAAAGTGTGGGGAAAACCACTCTTAGAATAAGATACTTAATCTTTTCAATACTTAAAGCATTTGGCTCATTTTACTTGAAACAGGATGCATCAATTTAGTAACGCAAAAGAAAACTAAATCACGGTACATTGATGGTAATGCTGTCTCTTTTCTCAGTGAGACCAGCCTATTATCATTTTTGAACACATAACAAACATTGCAGACTCACATGCCTTCTGTAGTTATGTAGCTCTTATTTCTTTTGGCATGGTCCCCAGGTTCTTTGAGAGAAGGCTGGCAGCCAATGCTAGGCTTAAGTAGGGCTGTAGCCAGGATTCTAGATGATGATGATGATTATCATTTGGGGGGGTCAGGAGGGGCAAAAAAATTTCAGGAGGGGTAACAATGTCACACATATATAACATTGGCATCATGGGGTGTGGTAGGGGGGCTGTTTGCTCAGGAGGTTTTTCGACCCCCCTGGCCTCCCTCTGGCTACGGCACTGGGTTTAAGCCATAAAGAGGCTTGCATCCATACTTTGAGGGGGTGACATATTTCATCATCTCTCCCTTCTCATCAGGGCCACCCAAGAGAGTACTGCTCAGCAACTAAGCAAGGCATCACTGCATGACAGTCAGTGGCAATTTCAGCCCCCACCCCCACATTTTAACTGATTCATGTATGTTCATCAAGCCTCATAGATTACTTTCAAACAATAAATGATTTCATGCCACTATATCAAATTAAACTGTGGTAAAATATATTATAACTTAATTGCTACATCCTGCTAGTGCTGTGGATGGTGATGTTGTGATGAAGCGGATGGGGAAATGTGTTTTGAGCCTCATGGCTTATACTAATCAGATTTTTACAAGGTAATGAAACACTAAATCGGGTTCCTAACCTAAGGCCCGTGGGCTGGATCCGAGCCTCCAATGCTATTTCATGTGGGCCACCTCCACCGCACCTGGAAGTGCCATGTGAGGTTCCTTTTTAATGTACAGGGTGGCCTTTGAAGCTGTTGGGACAAAATGGCTGCCTCAAAATGGCCACCCCCACTTTGCAGGCAGGGCAAAATGGCCATCTGGCCCCCGAAGCTGACTGAGGGAGTGTGACTTGGCCCCTGGCTTGAAAAGGTTGGGAACCCCTACACTAAGTCTTAGTCACTTTTTGAGAAAACGGAAGGTAAATAATTACTTTCATGGTATCTAAATTGGTGGGCTTCAGAACTATAACAGTACTAAAGTACTTTTGAACATGAGCTTTCCAAACATCAATAAAAGCCCGAAGAAGAATTGTGGCACGATTGAGACCAACAAATTTATTTCAAGATGAGATTTCTTTGTGTTTCTGAAGAAGTGGATTGTGTAGTGAAAGTGCACTGTGACATAATTTTGTCTGTCTCAAAATTCCCACAATACTTGAATTTTGCTTTCGGTTTTGATGTTGCTACTGGCACAAATTAACATGGTTATCTTAAAGAAAAATTTCCATCATCTAGGTTTAAATGTCTTTAGTAGATATCTTGAAACATTAGATTAATTTAGCACCTAATTGATTGTTGAACATTAAGACTGATTCAATAGAAAATTCTTCTTAAACAGTTTAGTCTAAAAATTACAGGAGTTGGAACTCTTAATTTTTGTCTGCCTATTTGAGATAAGGAAGGCTTGATAGTCAAATTAAACAGACATGTTCAGAAATGATATGTCACTTTTTGAAGGAAAATTTCAATTGCATCAGTCTAATACAGTTCAGCATACTTTTTTCCTGTTTCATTGTAGATTCTGCTCAAATTGTTTTCTTGTGCTTTACAGAACCAAAATTGCACTGGAAAAAATAATATTCCCTCTGCCCTCAGAAAATAGATGAAATTTGCTTATGGATAACTGAAAGTGTAAAATATTTGTTTGCTTATTGTGGAATATACTGCCCCTCACCTCGTCCCCAAGCTGGTTGGATTTTGGGTTACCTTCCTTCTGGTCTCCCCCCCTTTTTTTTCTTTTCTCTCTCGGTTGGCTTGGGGTTTGTTTGTTTTTTAAAGAAGAAACTTGGGCTGACTGTTCCCCTGAAGCTCCTTTACTGTGATTGGAAGACGCCTTATTGGATTATTTGCTTTGGGGAAACGGACTCGCTGTGGATTAATATTTTTTATTGTTCTCCCCCCCTTTTTTTTTTCTCTTTCTCAAACTGCCTGTTGGGAGAGTTGTTTCCTTCTGTTTTATCGCTGTGGATTGCAGTAATTTTTGGATCTTCTGCTGACATAAGAACTTTCCTGCTGTATCTGTGGAACCAATGGCTGCAGTGTTGTAAGCTCTATTGTATTGACAAACTGTTACAGCGATCTGCAGCAGTGGGTTTGAAATATATTGCATTATTATGGATAAAGGTACAAGAGGGAAAGCGAAGGAAGAAGAACAAGTTGTAAGGCCTAAGAAGAATGAAAAAGCACCAATGGATGAATCTGCTCAGTCATCATCCCCGCCCACAGTGCCATTGGATCAGACTCAAATTATGGTGGAAATTGGCAAGTTGATGCAAAAATTGGAGAAAAATGAGGCTTCAAGGGTGAAAGACAGAAATGAAATAATTAAAAGGCAAGACAAGACGATGTCATCATTGGCAGATTATACAAAAAAGGTGGACCTAAATTTGAATAAATTTGAGGGAATGCTGAAATTGGTTCAAACCGAAGTGGATGCTGTAAAGAAGGAAGTAAAAGGGACTCAGAAGGTGGTGTGGGAGAACAAGCTAAAATTGGAGGAACAAGAAAGGAGGATAGATGCTGTGGAAGATATGATGAGAAAGCAGAACATTCTGATCCGTCAGGTGCCGGAACGCACTCCGGATTTGTTAAGAGAGAGGGTGGTTCAGTGGTTAAATGGTTTAAAAATGGGGAAGGAATTTGTTCAGGAGGATTTTGTAAGTGTATTCCGGGTGGGTCCAAGAAGAGGGAGAGTGGTTCAAAGAAATGTGTTGGTTAAATTCGCAAATTGGGCAGATAAATTAAAAGTAATGGCTCATCTGAAACGAGTTGGTCCTGATGCGTTGAAATTTGATGGTTCAGATGTTGAAGTTTACAATGATATTTCATTAAAAGAAAGAACATGGAGGTATAAGATGAGGCCTGTTACTAAATTATTGATGAGTAAAAACATAAGGTATAATTGGAGATTTCCACAACAATTGCGCTTTTTCTATGATAAAAGAATGCAAGTTATTGATGAAGGCACTAATCCATTGGAATATTTGAGTTTGTTGGGATTGGTACAAGTAGATTCGGAAGAATGGAAAAATCTTAAGAAGGAAATGATGGATTCTGGAGCTTTGGGGAGGGAATATGGGAGGGAGGAGGCCGGTGGGGCAACAGGTGGAACACCACAGCGAGGGGAGGAGGAGGAGGAGCCGTCCTTGATTATGGTGGAGGAGGAGATAGGTAAGGAATAATGAGCATTAGATAGTAGTAATCTTAAGTACCTAATAGAGGTAGAATGGGTAAATAGCGCATAGCGCCGGCAGTAGGGCGCATCTTGCAGGTCCCCCCTCTCCCCTCTTTGGTTGACAGAGGCGACTTTTCGTTGGAAGGTGGGGAGAGTGAAAATGTGTGTTTTATGTAGTTGGTATGGTGAAGGGTTGTTGGTGGCACGCCCGATGGAGAGTTTAAAGTTGGGAGAAGAATTTGGTTATGGGAAGTATTAAAATAATATCATGGAATGTGAAAGGTACAGGTTCTGTTCTTAAGAGACGGAGGCTGGAATTGGCGTTGAAAAAAGATAGACCAGATATTTTGTTTTTACAGGAAACACATCAGAAATCAAAAGATACGAATAAACTTTATTTGGGTTGGATGCAATACTATGAGATGGCGTTTGGAACATCCAAAGCAAGAGGGGTGGCAACTATGATTTCTAGAAAGTTAGGATTTGAAATCACAAAAAAGATTGCTGATCAAGAGGGTAGGTATTTGTTGTTAAGAGGAAAATTGGAGGATGAGGAAATTTTGTTGGTAAATATTTATGCTCCGAATGACCACCAAGCAGTGTTTCTTGAAAAAATTCGGAAAATAGTGGAGTTGGAAAACGTTGCAAAAACTATTGTGGCTGGTGATTTTAATTTGATTAGGTCAGGATTAGATTGCACAAACATAGCTAGAAGTGGAATTGGTGTGAAAGGGAAGGCGATGGACAAATGGATGAAAGTTATGGGTTTGAAGGATTCGTGGAGAGAGTTTAAAGGCTTGGAAAGGGCATATTCCTTTTTTTCGCAGGTACATGGGACCTACTCGAGAATAGATTATGTTTTTCTGTCGGAAAACTTAATTGGGGATATAGAAGGCACGGAAATTGGGATTATTAAGGAATCGGATCATGCTAAAGTATATTTGGAAATGAAAGCACAAAAAAAATATTCAAAGAGTTAGAAATTGGAGGTACGATCCTAATTTGTTCAAAGATCAGAAAAGCAAAGAGGCAATTATGGAAAGTTGGAAAGAAAGTTGGCAATGGAACGATAATAATGAGGTTAATTTTAACGTTGTATGGGATACCATGAAGTCAGTTTTTAGGGGGGAAAGCATAAAATTGACAAGCCTCAAATATAAAAAGTATAAAGCAGAACATATAGAAAAAGAAAGGGAAATAAAACAATTACAGGAAGAACACGCAAAAAGTAAAGATAAAATTTTTTTCTTGAAATTACAAGGACTTAAGGCAGAAGTAATGGGTAAGGATATTGATAAAGTTAAACGAGATTTGATTTATTTAAACAGAGAATATTTTGAATTTAGTAATAAGAACTCAAAACTATTAGCAAGAGCAGCTAAGGTTAAAAGGGGAAAAAGAGAAATTGGGGTGTTAGTTGACAGGCAAGGTTCAAGGTGTAATAAGAATAGCGATAAATGTAAAATAGTTAGGGAATTTTACCAGGTGTTATATGCAAAAAAAGAAATAGATATGGAAAAGCTTAAAAGGATATTGGAGAGGCAGTTAGGGAATGGGATAAAACAAGAGCATAGGGAGAAAATGGAGGAAAAGATAACTGATAAAGAGGTTAAGGGGGTAATAAGCGGATTGAAGATAGGGAAAGCCCCGGGGGATGATGGATTATCAACAGAGTTTTACAAAGAATTTAAAGAGGTGGTGGTCCCGAAATTGGTGAAGTTATATAATTATATACTAGATGGAGGATCAATCCCGACTTCATGGTATAACACTACAATTGTTCTTTTGCCAAAACCTGGTAAGAATTTGGAAAGAGTGGATTCGTACAGACCAATTTCGCTTATAAATCAAGATGCGAAGATCTTCACGGCAATATTGGCTAACCGTTTAAATAGTTTTATGGGGGAATATATAAATGTTGATCAAGTTGGGTTTTTAAAAGGACGACACATGGCGGATTTGACTAGAAGGGTATTAGATTTAATAGACAATGTTAATCAAAGGAAAAAGTGGGATTACTATCATTGGATATTTTTAAGGCATTTGATTCATTGCAGTGGTCTTCAATTAAGGAAATAGTTAGAAAATATGGGTTTGGGGATAAATTTAACAGGGTTATAGATTTACTATATCAAAAAGGAAATGCCAAGGTTAGAGTAAATGAGGAGCTTACGGATGTGGTAAAGCTAGAGGCTGGTACTAGGCAGGGCTGCCCATTATCTCCTATCTTGTTTATAATGGCAATGGAGATTTTAGCTAAAAGTATAAGGGAGGACTCAAATATAGAAGGGATTATGGGTAATAAAGTGAGTATGTACGCAGACGATACATTGCTTATGGTGAAGCACCCGGAGCAGGTGATGGATAGGATTAAAGATCATCTACAAGTATTTCAAGCTATAACTGGATTAAAGATAAATTGGGACAAATCTGAATTGATGTTGTGCAATTTGAAACCGAGCGAGATGGGTAGCACGGTGTCGACACTTAATATACAAATCAAAGATAAGCTGAAGTATTTGGGGATAATCATCTCAAACAAATTAGAAGAACTTAAACGATTGAATTATGACAGCTTGAGAATTGAATTTAAGAATAAAATACAAGAACTTCAGAAGTTAAAGCTGTCATGGTTCGGAAGGATTGCCATGTGTAAAATGATATTGTTACCAAAGATTAACTTTTTATTCGATACACTAGCGATCCATTTAAAAGAGAAAGAAATTAATGAGTTTCAAAAAATGTTTAATGGTTTTTGTAACGGAGGTAAAAAATCTAGGCTTCCAAAGAAATTATGGTATTGGTCTCAGAAAAAAGGGGGTTTGGGTATGCCAAATTTGTTATTATATTATCGAGCATTTCAAGTCAAGAATGTTGTGAAGATCTTGGCAAGAGAAAAGGTAATTTGGGAACAATTGGAAATGAAAGAGTATAGAAATATTGGAAACTTGATTTTTTTGGGAATGAAGGATAAGGTGAAAAGGTCAAATAATTTTATGATGAAAGGTCTCATGGAGGTGTGGAAGAAGGTAAAAAAAGATATGGTTCCGAATCTCTCTCCAATTTTGGAATTGACTGATATGATGTGTTTCCCAATAAAATTAGACAAAGAAAAAATGGAAATATTGGATAAAAATGGGACGCTGTTATTGAAGGATTGGTTAAAAGCGTGTGATGTTGATGCGGAGCGGAAAAAAATGTTTGAGATATTAAATTTGAATTGGTTTCAGAAGTTAAAGGTGGACAATTGGAATAAAAAATATAAAAGAGAAATAGGGATAGATAGAATACATACGGAATTTGAGGAATTGGTAAGGAAGATTAGAAAAGGGGAAAGCAGTATTAAAGGTCTTGTAAGCAAGCTTTATAATATACTGAATAGAGGTGCAGATCCACAGGAGGACTTGAAACGGAAGTGGGAACAAAATTTGAATATAAAAATCGGGGAGATTGAATGGAAAAATAAATGGAAAAAGAGGATTATGAGAACAATGTCTGTAAGAATTAAAGAACATAATTTTAAAATGTTGTGGCAATGGTACCTGACACCATTAAGACTTTACCAGATGGATAATAAAAGAGATAAGTTATGTTGGAGATGTAAAGAATTTGATGGAACATACGAACATATGTGGTGGAGCTGTAAAAAAATAAGGGATTTTTGGGGAAGAATAGAAAATGAGTTTGGTGAAATATTGGGTAAAAGTGTTAAGTTGGTGTCGGGTACTATTCTTTTAACGAATGTGGAAGGCTTGGGTTTAAACAAGGAGGAAAAAGAATGATTGGAAATCGTACTGACAACGGGTAGACAATGTATAGCTAGAAATTGGAAAAACGATGTAGATATACAGATTGGAGAATGGTATAAAGAAATGTGGAGTTTAGCACTGAATGATAAATTGACATGGGAGATTAAAGTCAAAAGAGATAATTTAAAAGAGAATAGATTTTGGAATATATGGAAACCGTTCGTGGATCACTCTATTATGGCAAGTGATAGTTCAGGACCAGTACCATTTCAAAGAAGTTTTTGGAGTTGAGTAGAAAGTAAACTCTCCGGGCATTGTACATATTCACAGGGTGATTATTATTTGTTAAAAAGATTTGTGGTAGTACAGAAAATTTTTTTCTCTATCATTTTGGACTTTGAAATAATGGCTCTTAATATTTGGTAGTTAAATAGTAATTAATGAGTATAGATATTGTTATGTGCTAGCATACAGTAATGTTTGTTAGTATGATACTATGGATTTGTTAGTGTATTGTATTGTTAACGTATTGTTAATGTTTTCTTTTCTTTTTTGTATGTTTATTAAAAACTCAATAAATAAATAAAATAAAAAAACCTGAAAGTGTAGATCAGCATGGCCAACCTACGGCCCATGGCATGGGCCAGACTCAGCCTATTTCATGTGGCTCACTGCCACCCTTGCCGCTACCAGAAGTGGAATCAGACGTGTTTATGGGAGCTGTATGTAAAGACGCCTACTGTAAACACTGCCATAAATGCACCTGTAGCTGTCATAACTGTAGCTGTCATAGCTGTCATAAGTGTGTTTACAACAGCCGTGGATGTGTTTTATGGCCTCATTTACGGCAGGAGGAACCACATGACCAGCCCATTCAGCTGTCCTGGGGGCGTGGTCCGGCCCACAGCACAAAAAGGTTGGGAACTCCTGCTGTAGATAGCATTGAGCCATATATTTTACATTGCAGGTGGTGGCCACTAGAGACCAGCTCTGGTAATGTGCCATAGAAATACATACAGAGGGTGCTAAAATGTATACACATTTTAAAAGATGTTACCAATGTCTTACTTTTTGAAGTTGAATTGAATGGTGGTAGCAATGTGTAGTATGACATTTGCTCAAAAGAATGAATGCTAATACAGTATCACCATGTGACAGGCAGGACAGTCAAAGAAAGGGGCAGAAACACAGATGCCATCCAAGGAGCACAAGACCATTTTGAAGTAGTATTTGAAATTTGAGAATTTATTGATGATAAAATCTTCCACTGTCAGTGACTGTTTTGACATCCTAGAGACAACCCTCTTACTATCATTCTTACTCTGCAAGACTGGAAAATAAGGTAGTCTTTTTGCTTTTTGTAACTGCTTTTTTCCCTTCTACACATTTCCAGAAATAGAAGTACTGTACATAAAATTAAAAACTTTCTGATCCTTTTGTTTTCTGCTGTAGGCAGCTGTGAGCCAGAACTGAATTGAGATAGTGGTGTGAGGAAAGGCTTTAACCACCTAACAAAGCATACATTACTTTTCCCAATGAGACAGGAGCCGTATTAACTATGGAAAGCAAAAGAACACTAGTACTGATTAATGTTATGGAAAGCTTTAAATAGACTGGGTAGGAAGGAAGATCAAGGGCTAATCTGAGAAAGTGAGGTTCCCCTCTAGGTGACAGACTGTGTGAATGCAGAGAAGTACAAACTATCTCCCTAATGATACAATGCGCACGATGCCCCTCAACATGCACTGAGGAGGACCTTGTGTTGGCAAGAGGAAATGCTGTTGAAGTGGCCCAACATTAGGCAGATGTCATCTAGCCCTTTTTAATTCTACAGTAAAACCTCAGGTTACGACCGCTTCGGGTAACGTTTGCCCCAGTTTACGACAGCAAATCCTATTGAATTGCTGTTCCAGGTTACGAATTTTGAATGGTTTTTGTTTTGTTTTTTTGGGGGGTGTTACGACGATCTATTTGCGATCGTTTTTTAAATTACCAATGCATCTCTATGGATGCTTGAGGTTACAAATTTTTCGCCTTACAACGGAGGCTGCTGGAACGGACTTCCATCGTAATCTGGGGCTTTATTGTATTTTTTTTAGAAGTGTTAATTTTAGCTTTGTATGTCATTACTGTATATGCTGGTGGTGCCTCTGACACAAATAAAGAATGTTACAGTATATAGAAGTTCATATAATTCAGTTGTGAGGATATCACTGAAGGTCCCCCCCCCCCAATACTTCCACTAACAGAGGTCAGACTTCTTCCATGTCTAGGCCAGATGTGGACCTGCCAAAATGAAAGCATATTTTTGGTGAGTTCATTCTGTAGTTCCTTTCGCCTGACCGAGTGTGAGAAAGAAAGACAGGCTAAGAAAGACTTGCTTCTGTGATCAGGGAAATCACCTGTGCATACCTGTCAACCTTCCCAGATTGGCCGGGATTTCCCAATTTTCGGTGCCGATTTGCGCCATTTCCCGCCTGTAGCTGCCAAAACCCCGGAATTGGCAGCGGGGGGGGGAGAGGTACTGCGCATCCCTTCTGCGCAAATCGCCTTCTGTGCATGCATAGGCTTTTACGCTTGCGTAGAACCCTTCTACGCTTGCGTAGAACCCTTCTACGCATACGTAGGAGGCGATCTGCGCAGAACGGGATAGTAGAAGCCTTCTACGCATGCGTAGAAGGGTTCTACGCAAGTGTAAAAGCCTACGCATGCGTAGAAGGCGATCTGCGCAGAACCGTGCTGTGCAGGTCCCATATTTTCCAGAGCCGCGGTTGACAAGTATGCACCTGTGTAGGCATCAGGCTCATATCTTTGGAGTTACCCAATAAAACGGACTGGCAAAAAAGCAGTAGAGAAGTAGGTGATTGCCCTAAGTTCTGGAATGATAAACGGGTTCTCTGGCTTAGACCTCTTCTCTGCTTGTTTTCTCCAACTATTCCAAAACTCTATACTGCTTTGCCCTCCTCAGACCTTCCACCTTCTGCTTCCATTCCTAGACCTGTCACCCCAAATTCAGGAGGGGTCCCTGCACCCTGGTTACACCCTCTTATGGTTGTCCCTTCTCATCCCTTTTTTTCCATCTAGTGACCATTTACTCACCAACCTCACCACCTAAATCACCTCACTACTAAAGAACGTCGGCTTGCCTTCCCTCCATTTTATGTTCAGGAAAACCACTTTTACACCTGCCTCCTCCTCCTCCTCCTGCCAATTCCAGCTGGGACACCTCCCAACCCCCCCCCTCCCCAGCATACCCAATGCCTTGGGTAGTTTTCCTTGCCCCCATTGGTCCTCTCCTCTTCCAGCTAGCCTTAATAAGCATCACCAGTGGGGAAAGTAAGTACAGAGTGCAGAAGCGGCCCCAAAATCCTTCGTCCAAAATTTTCATAGAAACTCTTCCCAGGCAATCTGGGTTTGAGACCCTCAGAGCTAGACATTCTGGGGAATGATCTGCTATTGGTGGTATTGGCAGGTCCTCCTCTTTCTTGGCGTGGATGGGGCTGCACTTATTGTTGTCATCTCCCCATCCTTAGGTATGGAGGTAGATCCCACAGCAATTGTCTAGTAGGAGGCCAGAAGATGGCCACAGAAGTGCCAACGTGTCCTTTTCTTCTATTGGTGAAAGCATCAACCTTCTCTTTCATTGGGATGGATGCTGCTTTGGTGTAACGGTGGGAAGAGGAGTGGCACTTGGCTTCCGGCCATACCCGTCAAGCGCAGCTCCTGGAAATACAGGAAGTGCTCTGGCCCGGGTGCGCATGCACCGCAACAACTCATCTGCGCATGCGCAGAACCCATCTGTGCATGCGCAGCCCATATGCGATGGGTGTGTGTGCGCAGCAACCCCTTTCCCCACCGTTCAAATACAGGACAGCGGCGGGAAAGGGGAGGAACGAACGGAGAAATACGGGAAATCCCGGCCAATCCGGGATACTTGACAGGTATGCTTCCGGCCTGAAGCAGCAGGAGAGCTTGCCTGCAAGTGAATTTGCCTTGTTATTGGTTCTTTTTCTAACATTCATCAATAGATTCAACACTCCAGTTTCAATCCCGAGGCAAATCTCCCCCTGCCCTATCCTAGTTACAGCCATGCCTCAGCCAATCCAAATGAACTAGGCAGGGCCTATTTCAAAGTAAAGAGGAATAGGCAGGGTTAGGTTCGAGCTATTGGTCACCCTGAATTCCATGGGATTTACTTACATATAAGTAGGCACAGGATTGGGTCAAATGTACTGTGTTTTGATTCTGTGTCTCAAAGCTTGACGTTTTAATAAGCATCATATTCCACTGAAATCAAATTGCCTTGTGTCCGTGACATGAGATCTCAAATAATGTTAACATGTATTTTATCAGACTTCCACATGAGACAGAATCACTCAAAATAATCAGTTTATTTTATTCAAATTTTCTTAATAAAGATCTAGATAAAGAAAGCATACAGTAGAAAAGTAATACAAAGCAGCAAACATTACATTTAAAGAATTCTGAAACTAGGAATTCAGTCCTTAAAAAGTTGATGGATTTGTACTTAAAACTTCACATATTGAACCAGTATATGTGCACAAGATATACATAATAAAAACTCAGACATTTTGTATTTATGTTTTATACCTTCAGTTTAAATTCAAAAGTAACTTAAATTATCTTGAAGTTATAGTCCTTGTATGTTGGTGGTGGCAACAGTAAATGCCTTTATAAAGCAGCCTTTTTCTCTTTCAAAATTGATTTTTGTAGTCATTTAGTTGATCTTTGCCTGTAAAGAGAACCACCACCAGTTCATAGGCACCTGAAAGGAAACTATTTGTGTGTGTATTCCTCTAAGTGCAATGAAATTCAAAACACAACAACAAAAGCACAAATTTAGTGCAATCCATACTATAAAAATAAAAATACATCTAGGCTTCCAATTGCTTTACTGTGTAACTGCTCACACTGTGGTTAAACAGCACATATACTTAATGGCTGATTTAAGAACACTCTCTCCCTCTTTTTAAACTGGTGGGAGGGTAGGGAATGTTTTTTGGTAGTTTTTAGTGGGGTTTTAATTGTGATTTTAAAATTGTGATGGTTTTAATATCTGCACGCCGCCCAGAGTCTTTGGAATTGAACAGCAATACAAATCCAATAAACAAACAAACAAATAGTCAGTTTTAAATCAATGGTCCTGCTTTTAAGATAAATGTTATCACCACAGGAAGTCAAATTTTAAATAACTTTTTCATGACCTAGTGGTAACATTCAAGGACCTTAGGGAGTGCATATATTGAGCATGTTCCTTTACAGCGGGGTGCCCAAACTACAGCCCTGTGGGCTGGATCTGGCCCCTGACACCAATTCATCCGGCCCACGAAGCCGTTGTTGCTCCCGGAAGTGGAAGTAAAACGCGCTCATACGGGCACATTTCACTTCCGCTTCTGGGAGCAACAAGGGCTTCGTGTGCCAGACGAATTGGTGTTGGAGGCCAGATCTGGCCCACAGGTATAGTGACCAGCCCCCTGAACCACATGACTGGCCCACCGCCTGAAATGTTTGGGCACCCCTGTTTTACAGCAAGAGTGAACAAATGTAGCCCTCCATACCTTTCTTCAATCCCCATCAGTTTTATTTAGTATGACCCATGATGAGCAGTTGTGTAGGCTGCAGTCTAACAACATCAGGGCTGCAAGACACAAGAATGTTACTTATCTTCTGCTTTAAAGGGAAACTTAAAAACTATAGAAAGGATTTTAACAGCATTGCAATAAAAATGATCAGAGTGTTGTAGTAAAGTTCAAACTTTTAAAAAAAAGATGCATTGTCACCGCAGAAGAAAATATTTTGCTTTCATCTCCCCTCCACTACCATCACCAGTATTGAACAATAAAATGTAAACAATGTTATTCAGCACAGCAAGCTCATACCAAGCAATTAAGGTTGGATATGTACATTTTTTTTTCAAAACACCAAACAAAATATCATAGAAGCATTGTTACTTGGGACAATATATCTCCCCTGGTAAACACAACTGGCAGCCTTCCTAGATTTGGAAACAAGTAAGATATGTTTAACCAGATATGACTATGGGAAAGTCACTTTTACATCTTAAGAAAAATGCATCTAAACCATGGATTCTCAACCTGTAGCCTGTGGGCCAAATGCGGCCCACGGTGCCATTTTATGTGCCCCTCCACCTCCACCACACCAGGAAGTGCCATGTGATGGAGGAAGGGCAAAATGGCTGTCCGGCCCCCGAAGCTGTCTGAGGGAGCGTGGCTTGGCCCCTGCCTTAAAAAGGCTGAGAACACCTGATCTAAACTGTTATCAAGAATTCAAGTGTGGTGCCAAATTTGGAGGGAAAAAACTGCAAGGGAAAAAAAGGGATTTTAAAAGATCAGACTGTATTACAGTAATACCTCATACAAAGTCTGCTTCGTACAACATCGAATTCATACAACATCGCCTAATTTCTTGAAAAATGTTGCCTCATACAAAGTCGCTGCGACTTTGTATGAGGCATTGGGGCTTTTCCCAGGTTGCATTGTGCCTGGGCAGTATAAAAGGCAGGACACATGCGTGCATTGCTCTTGTGGGTTTTGCATGAGGCGAAGAGTGTTTAGGAGTGGTTTTGAGCGTGATTTTTTTCATCAGAATTTTTAGAAGCATTCCTGGGATTTTTGCAGCATTCTTCAGGTTTTTGGTCAATCAGGGTTGTTTGACATGTTTTTGTAATGTATTTAGCCTTTAGACAATGATTTCTTAAAGTTCTGTCAGTTTCCTGTCAGTTTCCTTGACTTTGCCCTGAAGTCTGTGCTGTTACAGTACAATGCATCTCTATGGAAACGACGGTTGTATGAGGTATCGCGGCAAGGATTTGAATGTTGTATGAGGCATCGCGGGTAGGATTTTGCCTGCCTCATACAAAGTCCAAATCTATATAAAGTCCAAACTTGTGGAACCAACTTTGGACGTTGTATGAGGTGTCACTGTAATTTAAGTTCAATTTGTCAAGCCCAAATTGAACTTAAATAATCGAAAGTGTTACAGCTTTTGGTGTTGGCCATTTTGTGAAGTAGAGCTTATCCGCATTTTCCTAGGCCTAGGAATTACTCAAAATGTTTACTGCATATCTATTCATTTCTTGTAAAACGCTAAGTGGTATTGCTGAAATAGCACAAGAGATTTAAAGACTCGCAGTTTCTGCTTCAGAACCAAGAAAATGCTGTTATAAATTGTAGCAAACTAGTAAAAAGCAGTACAAATAAAGATAAGTGGCTGACATGGTATCTTTCAAATCAACTTATGTTTCACATGCCATATTCTAAAAATTAAATTTTTGAAGAATTGTGAATATTACTTGATAATTAAAAAGCCAGAGCCCTCTTTCTTACAGAACAAGAACATTTTTAGTATTTTCATCAAACCATTATGAACCAAAACATGATAATATAAAAAAGTTTTCTTTTTAATTATTATTATGGTCAAATATATACCATGAACAAGATTTGGACTATATAATAATCAACATCTTTCATAATTTATAACTTTAGAACATATATATTAATCTTTAAGTGGAAGTATATTTTTCCATGTTCAACAAAATAAAACATTCTTACACGTTTTAAAGTACTCAATAAAATACATGGGGGGAAATCTGTCTAAACATTTATAAAAACTCTTAAGACACAAGGTTTGTTTCTAAATATCATTGAGAAATAACAAGTTTTTAAAAACATAGATTTATGCCAACAGAAAAATACAGTTAAAGCCAATAGTACTTTGTTGATGAAGAAAAGCCCTATTACATTAAAAAAACCTAGATTTTTAAAATCAGGTATTTATCTTCTTACTACATCCACCTTAGTGTTCCTATTGACATTTCTAAATTTCTCTCCTTCAGGTTTAAACTAATTAAACATTCTATCAAGAGAGTATGTTTTCCTTCTATAGGATTGGGCTGGGGAAGAACCTGTTAAGTTATACAAGCAGAAATTGAACTGGTCCCAGCATGGAGACAATGCAAGTGAAATATTCACCTAATGAACTTTAATCTATCAAAGGGCTGATTTAAAGGCATAGGAACCATGTGTGTGAATCTCATAAAAATGACCAATCCCAGTCCTCTAAAACAAAAATAGATCTTTATACCTAACCTCAAGAAGGGATAAAAAAAAGGCTGCAAGGAGGTTACACACCAGTGAAGTTGGCAATACACTAGTATATTGCTTTATGTATAGCTCAATAGAAAATCTGTCAGGATTGACTAACTCACTCTTTTTTTTTACAATTACATAATCTTGACCTTTGTCAGATACACTTTTGCAGAGGATAGACAGCATTGAAAGGATGTAACTTCAATCAGATTCTTCTTGCCAAAGTAGCCAGAAAGAATATTCTTCTGCTGACTGTGCCCATGCATTAACCCAAGGGTACCCAACGTTTTCAAGCCAGAGGCCAGGACACTCATTTAGTCAGTTTCAAGGGCCTGACGGTCATTTTGCCCTTCCTGCATGATGGGGGTGGCCATTTGTCCCAACAGCTTCAAAGGGGTGGTCTTTTTGTTTCTAGAATGCCCTTGGAGGGGGGGGGCATAAAATGGCACCACAGGTCGGATCCGGCCCATAGGTTGGGAACCCCTGCATTAACCAATTCACATTTACAATTTTCTATTGTAAGTGCTATGTAGAACAAAGATCTTATACCAACTGGACCTATGCCTTTAAAAGTATGTCATAAAACATGATTTAACGTAAATATAGTAGTTCCACTTCATTTAAACCAGTGGTTACTAACCTTTTTTTGGCCATGCCCCACCTAAGCATCTCTAAAATCTTGACCCTTCCTCCTGTGACAAATAACTCTTATTATTCAAAAAGTGAATTCCTATTCACGTGGATGAAGCCTAAAAGGCCATTAACTTGGTCTAAACAAGCTTCCAGTTGTCCCTCTTAAAAACCAAATTGCCACCCTGTGGGGCGTGTGCCCCATGTTGGGAACCACAGATGTAAACAAATAAGGCCATGTACATTTGAAATTTTTCTCAATGATTTATCACATTTTGGAATTAAAATAAATCTTTTATTATTGTTTTCAGCTGCCATGGCTCAAGAGCAGGGGTTCCCAACCTATGGCCCGTGGGCTGGACCCAGCCTGCGATGCTATTCCATCCGGCCCCTCTCTGTCTCCCCCGCACCTGGAAGTGGAAGCGGGCATGTTTACATCAGCCACAAAATGCACCTGCGGAAACGTGCCTGCGGCTAACATAAACACAGAAGTGGGCGCATTTACAACAGCCGTAAATTTGCCCGCTTAGGCAGGGCATGGTCTGGCCCATTCAGCAGCTGTTCAAGGGACATAGTCAGGCCTGTGGCGCAAAAAGGTTCGCCATCCCTGCTCAAGAGGCTCATACTGAAACACAAACACACCCACACCCACCCACCCACACACACACTGTATTGTAGCAAACTATTACTTTGTCTATGAATCTTCTATAGCAGGAACCTTCCAAAATGTACTATTATAGTAAACCATTTAACTTCTTGCAATAAGAATAAACATCTTTACAGCTTATTTTTGGGAAGGTATTAAGATACCTATCACTGCAAACTTTTACCAGGAATGTTTTTAAAGAATAACTGCAGCACATACATAATGCAAAGTCTTTTAAGTACTCATAATAAAACTCTTGTTTTTCATGATAAATACCGCCCATGGTAAAGACTACAATTGTTATTATACTTTAACTTGGAAGAAAGCCGCAGTTTACCTTACTAGACTTCTGGGTAAACATGAATGGGATTGGTTGCAAAACATTAAGCAAGCACCTGACTGAACCTCCAAAATAATATTCTACTACAGTACAGTACTAGTGGTTTTTATGTATTGTATGAGATATTCTCATGATTTCTTCATTCACTGGGATGAAATCTTCTCCACTGCCAACATAGGAAGCTAATCCCAAATAAGATACTGCACAGACATTTGAGAGCTAGGTCACTGCAGAAGCCGCACAACAAACAGCAACAGGGTTGTGGCTACTCTAAAAACTATAGCAGCTTCCAAGCTGCAAAATCCTGGCACATCTTGTTTCCTCCTGCCACAAGGTGTAGTCTGATCAGGGGTCACTTTCAAGACCCTCACTGCTTATAACATAGTAGTACACCTCCGGTTTGCTATAGACTTTTGTCAGAACTAGCAGAATAGTCAATCATACATGCCTCATTTCTATATTTCTAAAACTCAGAACTAATCTTCCACATTAAATCCATTTAATGTCTCAAAACAGGGAATGGAGGGAATTTTAGCGCATATATTTGGCCCTCAACTCCCTGATATATTTGGCCCTCAACTCTTGGCCAGCCAAATGGTAAAGAATTGTATTAACCTGTAGTACAAAACTTCTGGAGAATTAAAAGCTCTAGTTAGGTGGAGTTCACATGGAAAATGGAAAGGATAGTCAAAGTGTTGCATGCTTTTCATGCCCCCAGAGGTTAGATCAGGGGTGCCTAAACTATGGCCCTTGGGCCGGATCTGGCCCGTGGGCCATAGTTTGGGAACCTCTGGTATAAGAAGAGAAAACAGCAGCCAAAAAATCTATCTCATCCTGTTGCAAAACAGATTGCAAGGCACGTTTTACATCCGCTTCTGGTGGGAGGAACCACTCGACCGGCCCACTGAGCCACGTGACCGGCCCACTGAGCCACATGACCGGCCCATGGCCTGAAAAGTTTGGGGACCCCTGGGTTAGATCATGCTTTATCATAAATCATATGAGGTCAGTGAGTCCAACCCTCCTGCTCAGTACAGGAATACAAATCAAAGCAGATCTGACAAAATAACAACATCCACACATACGCTGGGGAATCTTAACTTCACTTCTAAAAAGCAATACTCCATTCCTCATAAGAATCTCCTTTTGAAACACTGCCAAGTTTTGAAAATAGCTTACTACAACAGTGGAGTGGAGCTGTTTTTTCAAAAACATATTTAAAAGCCCCAACAGATATAAAAGACACTCAGGAAAATCACTACTATTACTGTTTTGGGGACTTAATTTTAATTCATAAGAATAATAAGTTGTTATTATAACCACATTAACAAGGAAATAGACTCCGCTGACATCAACAAAATTCCTTCAAAAATCCATTTAGAATTGGAATGCCAGTGACTATTCTTGTTTTATACAATCTTGGTAAGAAAGATCCTTTTACTGCCTTCACTAATATCAAGAAATGTCAGTTATGCTGGGCCGCAGATGAACAGCAAACACTACTATTGTATCCGCCATAAAAAGGGACACAGACGAAGAGCTAATTCTGATCAATCTGCAGCTTTCACACCTTTCATGTTCATTAGCCTTATTACAGTCTGAAATAAGTAGCCAGAAGCCAGGCTTCAGTTTTAAATTCCCTGGTAGGAAACGAAGTTCCAAAGAAACAACAACTTTATAATTATTCTACGGTGGCTTTAGTGGTTAAGACAGTGAGCTTGATGATCCGAGTGCTGAATAACAGAGTGAGCTCCCATCTCTGTCCTTGCTCCTGCCAACCTAGCAGTTCAAAAGCAAGACATTTCAAGTAGATAAATAGGTATAGGTAAGGGAAACGTAACAGCGTTCTGTGCGTTTTTGGCATCTAGTGATGCCTGCCACATGGCCACGTCTGCAGACATTGCCTGCTTTAGAAAATAGTTACATGGTAACATCTTGAGTACAGAAAGAAAACCACTAAGAGAGGCTCTGATGCGCTAAAATAACAGATATTCCTGAGGAAGCTAGATGAACAGCTGTTACACCGGATCAGCTTCGAATATTTTGAATTGCAAATATATTGTTTGGAACATTAAGATATTGAGTATTGATTTTTGGGAATAAGAGACATTGAGATACTGAAGAATTTATTTTTGAATTTGAGATTAATCAATTTACAATGAACTAGAAAATTGCTTTTTACATTGAATAAACTACTTTAATTTTGTTACGAACACATGACGATTACTCTTCAGCCTGATTGCAAACGGTTCTTCCCATTTCTTCTGATTTACACCCTTTGGCCTTTGTTCTAAAAATGGAGCACCACCCACTAGTCAGAAACAACTGTGTGACCAAGGGAGGCCTTTACTTTTAATAATTCTACTCTACCACTTAGGGGCAAACGTTTGCTACACTGAGGGCTGGACAGGGCTGGACACTGTCACCACACTGTCACCTTAAATAAATAAATAAAATCCCTTAATCTCTTCTTGCCCTAGGGTGGGCCAAAGTATTTCCCTCCAAAATGTGTGAGGGACTCCAGAGTGCTAGGCCCCCTCAAAACATGTCTTAATTGTTCCATAGGAATGAGGGGACTTTCTGAGCATATATTTTTTTAATCTGTAATTTTAGTTGGGATGGGAGCCACATGATAGATTTTGTCTATCCTTCCCTACTTCATTCCCTCCTTCGCAACTGCAAAATAATCCACATGATTGTCTCCCAATAATGGCTTCCAATAATGTCTCCCAATAATGGCTTCTCCATTTATTTCTGTGGAAGAAATAAATAAATGAGGAGCCCTATGCAGGTGGAACATTTTCCAAACATCTGATAACACTATGATCTTTGGAACATAGATCCAATTTGCAAACAGGTACACAAGTACAGGTATGTATAAGTAACATGTACTGAAGCGAATGGGATTTAAGTGCTCTTTAATAGAAAGCCAGTGGTAGTCAAATGCTGCAGTCAGTTATGGCTAGGCCCACTGAAACCAGTGAACTTAGGCACATTTAATTGTGCACAAGATTGTATCTCAATTGTTTTAACTATTCTTTTGAACAAATGTACAAACTAAAAATATGCTCAAAGTATTATACGGACTAGAAACATTCCACTTACTGTGGACTTTGTATTTATGAAATACAACATTTGGGGTGTTGCATTTCCCATTTCACTCTGAGAAAGGGATATTTAATAGATTATTTTATTCATTTATATGTATATACATATTTACACTTGAACTGTTTACTCTAGGCTTTTAGTAGTCTTGGCAAAGCTCATTACTGTCACTTAATGATAGTGCCCAGAATCCTACTGGCTAGTAATGCCTGGATTAAATGTAATGGTGTTCACTGCTGCATTGAATTACCACTAGTTAATGGCTTGTCATTTGTATCTCTCATCATGCACTAACTCATGCAACTGGCAAGCAGAGACGTATTAATTAGTGGCAATTCACTGTTGCCGTTTACACCACTATATTGACACTGACATAGTTAACCAATAGGATTTTGGTCAGTAGGCAATACTATATTTGCACTTCATTTTCATAACTAGCATGTTCATACATTCCACTGCGTTAAAATACATCCACACCAACACACATCAAGAAGAAACAAAGCACACCTTAACTCTGACAATAACTCAATGCTGTTTCATATTAAAAAGAATACAATTTATATTAGGATTTCAGCTGCCTGCTGCTCATTCCATAACTCTACTTACCAAAATATCTATAGA
Organism: Bradypodion ventrale; assembly: GCA_035047345.1. Classification (NCBI taxonomy): domain Eukaryota; kingdom Metazoa; phylum Chordata; class Lepidosauria; order Squamata; family Chamaeleonidae; genus Bradypodion; species Bradypodion ventrale. The sequence continues at coordinate 284,412,371 of JAWDJE010000003.1, read as the reverse complement.
ATATCAGCCTTTGGTGATCAAATAAAGGCTTGTATTTTGTTCCTACACCCTTCCTTCAATCTCTTTAAAATAACAGGAGGCAGGCAGGCTGCTGATTTGTATATAAAAGTTCATATATTCAATATTGCTAACCTTAACCTGTACTGTATCTTGCACAATAGCCATACAGAAAATACCAGTAACAAAAAGCCCATGTTAATAAAAGTTTTCAGTAACAATCAAGTTAGTTAAAATGAGGTTTTGTTTATTATTGCTAGCATTCAATAGAATCAAGGTCAACATGGCAAAGCATTTCCCCTTTACCTCAAATTAATTACTAATATATATACAGAGTTCATCGAAGAGTTAAGCTCTGTGAATACAACAAACTAGTTTCAAGATTCCCATTACTCCAAAGTTCATGCTCCTTTTTAATATGAAGCCAGATATACCGGTATCACACAAAGGAAGATGTAACTAGTTTTTTAATTAATATAATTACTGTATTACTAGGAATTCCTAGACCACCAAACTTGAAAGTGTGAGCAATTAACATAACCATTAAATATTTTGTTTACCTCAATCACCACATCCAAAGCAGCATCACAAACTTCAACTTTTAATTGTTCAGGGTTCTTGTCCCTTCATGTATGGCCATACATATTTCATTTCAATGATGCAACTTCAGGTACATCATGAAAACCAAACATATTTTTTAAAAAACTCCCCATAGGCACTCTTAATACCTTTTAATTGTGTGTCTGCTCATGGCTCCAAAGACTAAACGCTGTCTTAAATGTTCTATGACAGAGCTTGCACATGTACTGTCTTTTGAATGTGATGGCTGAAAGTGGTGGAGCGTGATAAAAGAGTGTATCCGATTCCCGTGGAACAAATAATTTCTCAGTAGCAGGAGAGGTTTCTGTCAAGCTTGTTGGGCTGTCAGGTTCCAAAGGCTGGATTTTGGGAAGGGGTGGAGGTGGAGGCAAAGGTGGGGGTGATGGAGAATTAGCTGATGAACACATCTCAGGTTCTTTATGTAGAGGTTCCTCCGTGGCTTGCGTCATGTGGGACTGGAAATGACTCCACAGGCGGAAATTGGTTCGGAAGGCCTTGTTGCACACATGGCAAATGAAGGGTTTCACAGAGCATAAGAGCTCCTGGTGACGCTCTAGCTGCTTGTGCATAGTAAAGATTTTCCCACACTTTTCGCAGGGCCACAAACCAGTGTCTTTGTTTGCAACTACTTCCTTGGACTCCTGGTTACCTTCAGAAACCTCCTCCTCGGCATCATCTACAGGTTCCTCTTTAATCTGAAGTTTAAACTGTTTGGCAACACTAAGGTCTTCAGGATGGCACGAGGAGTCTTCCGAATCGAAATTATTTTGCTCCGAGGAATCACTGAATTCTTCTTTGGCCACCACAAAATTGTTCATTTTGTTAGGTTCTGGCTGGGAATGCAGCCTTGTAGCACCAGTTAGTTCCCCGTTGTGTTCCAGAGCCGGTAAGGAAAAATTCTCAGTGGGAGCCATGGTATTCTGATTGTGGACTTCAACTTGGTGGCGCCAAATGCTGAAGGAAGATTTGAAAGTGCGCATGCATTCTAAGCAAGTCAGCTTCTTGTATTCACAGGTGACCTCGTGGTCGTGCTTCAGCTCTAAAGAAGAAAACCGAAGGCTGCAGTAAGGACAAACGGTTGCGTTCCGACAGAGCCGCTCGTGGTTTCCCTGTTCAATGAGAGAGGAAAGTTTAGCATTACAAAGACGACACTGGTAAACTTTTTTATTTTCTACTGGGCTCTCAATATGGGTGTCCTCTTTTTGTTTAAGAGCCTTATTTCCTTTTTCCCCAGGATGCATTTTTATATGCTGCTTATATTGTGACAGGAAGCGGTAAGCTTTCCCACAGTAGGTACATATGTAGGCTCCTCTGGTTCTTGACCTTAGGTTTCTTCTAATGACCTGTTGCGCTTGCGAGCCAGCCTGTCCCTGCTTGCCACGTCTGAGTTTAACAATTAGAGCCTTTTTAATCTCCCGCTCTCTCACTATATCAATTAATTTCCTTTGGAATTTTTCATCCAAGACAGCATGTGAACTAGAAGCAGGAGAAGGATTCTTCACAATCCCGTGCTGTGTCTGGCAATGAGTCCAAACTTTGAAGTTTGTGTGAAATCTCTTATGACAAATATCACAAGCATATGGTTTTTCAGGGTTATGGTACATGTTGACATGACGGTGAAGGCCTGCTGTTGACCTGAAAATCTTAAGGCAGTGTTTGCACTTAAACTTTTTATTAGGCTTTGTTTCTTCTAGTTCACTACATTCATCTTTGCTAATATCAGAATCTGGGTAGTCAGCAAACTGTGTAGGATTTGAGTTTTCCTCAAAATTGTCCTCTGATCCAGAGGGAAGAGGTTCATCCACCTTAATTTTTTTGAGTGGCAGCTTTCTGTCTGCTTGAAACCGCCTTTTAGCTGGAAGTCTACTGAGATCTCTAAAGTCATCTTCAGTTTTAAAGGAGCTGTTTTTACTGCCAGATGAAGCATCCCCCACTGTAATTCTTATTATTTCGGAAGGATCTGGCATTGGGCTGCTAGGTTCAGTTTTTATCCGTATTTCCCTAAGAGGAGAAGCGACTCCCCTGTCTGTTGACTGGGAGGCACTAAAGGACCTAAGACGATGTGGGTGCATTACCTGTGTCTTGTCATCAGGAGCTGTCTTTTCTGAAAAATCTTTCATGGACGTCTTTGGAGGTATTGCATTTAAAGTTCTCCCTTGTGTTACGTTCACTACTGAATATTCTTGGGAAAGCTTCAGGTCAACAGAAGATGAATAAACAGGAACTTGACTATCCATGGACAGTGACCTTCGAAGGAGACTTTTTACAAGTGGCCCACTCCTATCAATTCTCTGGTTTTCAGGACCAGCAACCCTGGATGGAATCACTAATCCTAACTTTGAGTAGTACAACAAATTCCGGTCTTCTACTGCATCAGATCCTTTTCCAGCCTCACTCAATAAAAATTTAGATTCTGATGAGCAACAGAGAGGCATGATTGGTGGACAAGGCCTTTTCATGGGCACTTCTGCGGCCTTTCCACTTGCAAGTTCATCACTTCCTCCTGGTTCATCTGCAACTGCTTCCTTGTCAGCAAATGGTTTCTGCAACAAAACTGTGTTTCTTTTATTTCTGCTTTGATCATCCACTGCAGCTGAAGTTTCATGAGACTTTGAGTATCTTAAAGAACTGTCTTTCGGCCATCTCTTCTCATTTAGTGATAAGCTATGAAAAAAGTCAGTTGACTGTGTCACTTGTGGCCTCTTCATTTTGACAGCAATTGAGGATGTGGGTATAGAACTATGGCTTATGTCAACTGGACTCTGAACATTTTCCCCCTGTGTTTCATTTTTGTTCTGACAAACGATGACACTCCTTTGCTGTGAGCTGCTTTCATCTTCCTCGTGGAGTAGTATTTTTTTGATGGGACATACGGGCAAAGGAGCTTGAGGACTTCTCGAAACAATGTTGGTGAGAAAGGAAATTCCAAGACTGTATCCCACTTCTTGTACACCAGCAAGGCTGCTTTTCTCAACAAACAAAGATGATGAGTAAATATAGTTTAATACATTGTCAAAAGTATCTGGTTCACAGAAGTCAAGTTGAAACACTGATTGAGACTCATTTTCTTTTTTGGTGAACAGAGCCTGAAAGTATTCACTGCTAGCGGCCAGAACATTTTTATGAGCTCGAAATTTCTGGTCACCGACTATAAGAACAACATCACAGAGTTGCCCTTTCAGACGTTTCTCATTTAAAGCACTTAGGAGAGAAATAGCATGTGCTGGATTTATATAATGCAAGAGTCCCTCCATGCTTGAGATTTACCTGGAACAGACAAAAAGAAAAAGGATACAAATTATAACTGGAAACGAAACATGTAAACATATTCCCTACCCTTGGAATAGATTAATAAATTAGGTATTCTTTAGGATAGGTTTATCCTACTACAACAAACATGCTGACTCACCACTGTTTAGGTAGAAACAATGTCAGGTAGGTAGCCTAAACTTGAAAGTAAACTACATGTAGATGTTAAATTTTCAAACAGCATTAACACATTTTAAATCTTTAACACTCACAAACTAGGGAGAAAACTCTGTCCAACATAATGGGACTTGCTAGAACATGCAGGTCATGTTGTGCATGAGAATGCAAGGACTGCCCCAAGTGAAATTCCGTGCCTCAAGCCAACCTTGTTTAGCATGATCGAAACCAATTCAAACTGGGATAATTTGGCCCTCTAGTTGTACCTAAATTAACTTCCTATTTTCCCACTGAAATGTTATGTCAGAAGTCATACATTGGTTGAAATCCTGCTGGTGCAGCTTTCTGTGTGTAAGACTTCCTCAGCTTTTTAAAATTGATTTATAATTTCTCCCAGGTTTCAAAGTTTCATAAGGGTTTCTTTTGTCCTGGGGAAGCCTTTGGAGACCCCAGGACATGGGGGCAGGAGTATTTACTTTCTAAAAATCATCACTGCTGGGACAGGATTTGCAATGGCAATGTCTGAACATTAAAGATTTCCCATCCCAAGGCTCCCAAAGGCTTCCGCAGGACAAAAGGGAATCCTATGGAGTCTCAGATGGAGGGAATTAGAAACTACAGTAATTGAGAAAAGCCACAGCTAATGATACCATCAGCCTTGCCTTTGTGAAGCTGTGCCAACAGGATTTCAGCTATTAATCTTCATGAGAACCAAGTGCAAGTAACTTAGTCTGGATCCAACCTAGAATCTTTGAGAAATGGAACCTCTTCTATTTTATATATATAAGTAGCAAATTTTGCCCGGCAGTGCCGGGCTGTTTTAAATTGTGTTGGAAGGTTTTTGTTTTGTTAATGTTTGTACAAATGAGGTTAGTCTGTAATTGTGATTTTTAAAATATTTATTTATACACACGGGCTGTTATAAACTGTGATCAGCTTTTTTGGGTTTGTTTTTGTGGATTAAAAAAAGAGGAAAGGATGATATAATTTTTTACAATTATTTTATTTAACCAAATAATGTTTTAGTATGTGATTTTTTTTAATAGTTGTACCTTGGATAATAATTTTAAAAATGTGAAAGTACATGTTTTTTTACATTCAATGTTTTTAAACTGTGTTTAGATGTTTTGGGGGTTTTTTTGAGTGAAAACTCTACACAGGATTTTAGAAATGGTTTTATTTTATTATTTTGTGATTTGTTTGTGATTTGTGTGAATGTGTGATGTAATGTTATGTTTTTGACTGTTTTATCTCTTATGGCCTCTGGGTGGGGCTGTTGAGTATTTTTTTTTACCTTGACTGTTTTTTCTCTACTGGCCTCTGGGTGGCGCTTCTTCCGGTAAGTAGTCTCTTTCTTTTCGCATTTCAGTTCTGGCCGTCATGGAGGTAGGACATGCTGGTAAGTTGGCTGGTTTAATTTCTTTTGTGAGTTTGTTTTGTTTTTATTTTTTGGTGTTTTTTCTGTTTGTTATTTTTGGTTTTGGTTAATTTTGGAGGTTTTTGTTTTTTGTGGGTTTTTTAATTAATGGTTTATTTATTTTAATTATTTGGGTGTTTGTTTGTGCTTTTTAGTTTTGTTTCTCTTTCCGGGGGGGGGGAAGCACTGGTGCCTTGGTTCCCTCTTGAAAGCGAAACACTTTTAAGGAAAGGAAAGTCAGCGGGCGGAGCGCCATCTGCTGGCTTTGCTTCCCTGGGAATGGGTTTACTTTCAAGGGGGGGCAAGGCACCAGTGCCTTGGCCCCCTCTTGAAAGTGGAACACTTACTCATAAAGTAAAGGCAGCGGCCAGAGTGCCATTCGCTGCCTTTCCTTTGCGGAGGAATTGTTTCACTTTCAAGGGGGGGCAAGGCACTGATGCCTTCGCCCTCCCTTGAAAGCGAAACACTTACTCGTAAAGTAAAGGCAGCGGCCGGAGCGCCGTTCGCTGCCTTTCCTTTGTGGAGGAATTGTTTCACTTTCAAGGGGGGGAAGGCACTGATGCCTTCGCCCTCCCTTGAAAGCGAAACACTTACTCGGAAAGTAAAGGCAGCAGCCGGAGCGCCATTCACTGCCTTTCCTTTGCGGAGGAATTGTTTCGCTTTCAAGGGGGGAAGGCATCAGTACCTTTCCCCCCTTGAACCCCCCCCCCCTGTGTTTGTGGTTTTTTCCCACCCTGGCTCAACTTTTCTTGAGGCCGGTGGTGGTCTCGCCGTGTCTTTAGCGGGATAGCGTGGAGGAGAGGGAGTCCCTCTCCTCCCTGTTTCTCCGTGGAAGAAGGCCGGCAGGTGTTTGCGTGGCTGTGAGGTGCTGCGTCCGCCTGCGGCGGACTTGCCCTCACGTTGTTTTTTATTTTTATTTTTTGCGCGGTGGCCTTCTCAGCATTCTGCGCACTCTGGGGCTTGTAGTTATGGGTTTGTGCGTTCCGTTTGTGCGGCGTTTTTTTCCCTGCGGCTCCATTTTGATTGGCTGCAGAGCCTTTCCGAACGTTCCTTTTGCTCGCGCCTCTCAGCCTGATTGGCTGTGGCGTGGCGCGTTGCAAGGAACATTGGGAAGTGAAGTCTTTTCCTTTTGTTTGCATTCGTGGGTCTCCTGCCCCACTGGCGCATTTCTCAACCCCCAGTGACCTCCGTACCCAGTTTGGGCGAGTGCACGAATGCTCAGTATGGGATAGTATGGCCTGGTGCAGGATCCTTGTCAAATCACAATGGTTAACGCTTAGATTTATAGGTATAGATTTTCAAAAAGATAGTCATTTTAGTCTGTTTCAGTTTATACCAGGGGTTTGCAACCTATGGCCCACGGGCTGGCCCCGGCCTGTGGCACCATTTCATGTGGCCCACATTGACACCACCACCAGAAGCAGACATGTTTACGACAGCAGTAAATGTGCCCCGTAGCTGTGTAAATGCTGCTGTAAAATGCATTCGTTGCATTTTACGGCAGCGTTTATGCCCTCCTCGGCATATTTAAGATGCATAGTGAAACAAATCCAAAAGTATTGTGTCATATTTAAGACTATAATTCTTTGGTGTTGGTTTCATTGTATAAACCAGAGGTTCTCAACTTTTCACACCACCAATCCAGCCCGCTCAGCTGTCTGAGGGGGCGTGGTCTGGCCCGTGGTGTGAAAAAGTTGAGAACCCCTGGTTTATACAATAAAACCAACACCAAAGAATTATAGTCTTAAATATGACACAATACTTTTGGGGTTTTTCCACTATACATCTTAAATAAGCCCAAGACAATTATTGCTCCTTTTTTGCTTTGTAGTTTCCACAAAAATGTGCCATGTTTTTTACACACAAATGCTAGAAAGTTTATAGGATACACAGGCAATTCCTTATATGTATTTAATTGTATAATTCACTGCCATTCAAAACCCAGAGAATTGAAAGTTTTTAAGTATTGTTAACAACAATAACAACAACAGCAACAGCAACGTGCTGCCAAGTCAAATCCAACTTATGATGAACTTTACCAGGGTTTTCTAAGTAAAGAATACAGAGAAGTGGTTTACAATTCCTTAATTCTGGGGACATGCAGGCTGGCTCTATTCATATGAAGCCCTGAACTCCTAAACTATGACTCTGCAGCCATTTATGTAAACCATTGAGCTGTTGAGTCAGCTCAATATTGTTTAGGCTTCTGCATATAAGTAGTGAAATAAAACTGGCAAAGAAAGATCTTCTTTCCTCATTTTACTACTCATGTAGTCTAGTCATCCTGATCTGACACTGGAAGTTCCCTGTGCTGACCTTTGCAAATGCCTCTGATCCTAGGATCAAAATGCTAGATCAGCAATTATGTTCATACAGCCATGGGATGTTGTCAAAAGATGAGAGTAAAAATTATATTTTAGGTCCTATGCAAAAATGACTCTAGTATCCAAGATGACACTAGTCTTAATCTAGGTCGGGGTGTCTAAACTATGGCCCACAGGCCGAATCAGGTCTAATCAGCCCGTGCCACCCACGGAAGCAAAACATGACCACACATGCGCAAACTGCTGCCATAAATGTCATAAACACGACAGCCATGGGTGCTTTACGGCAGCATTTTGCTCCTGGTCCTGGTGGGAGGAACCATGTGACTGGTTCACTCAACCACATGGCCGAAAAGTTTGAGCACCCCTGATCTAGGTGGACACATACAGAACATTTTCAACCAGCAACTTCCAAATCTATGTAAATTAGAACCAAAGATGTAGATTAATAATGTAAAGTGTGCCTTTATTGTCTTTCTAGTTTTGCGTAAGATTATGGTGTCAATTAATGCAGTTTATGTTACTGTGCATATACATCCTAATTACTTACATCAAACTCAAAGACTAGAATCTTTGTGTGAAAATCCACAAATGGAATGGCAAGCTGTTTTTGCATTTTCCTTGCTGCCCAGCTGTGGGATTTACTGCAGAATCATGGCATGGCTGGGCATGGCACATGGCAAAACAACTGGTAAAACACCTAGTACCAGTTACAACTGAACGGCCTAACTAGCCACAGAATTGTAGAACTGGAAATGATCCTAGAGGTAATCTAGTCCATCCCCCAAGCAACATGGAAAATCCACAGCTTGAGCATTCCAGACAAATGGCCATCCAACCTCTATTTAAATACCTTTGATGAAAGAGAGTGCAGAATACTCTGAAGCAGTTCATTGTACTGTTCAGCAGCTCTTATATCAGGAAGAATTTAGTTGAAATCTCCTTTCTTGTAATTTGAAACCATTGGTTTAGTTCTTGCCCTCTAGATCAAAAATAAAATATATATAAAAACATATGCAGGCGTTGATCTCGCCTGGTTTTGAGATGACCTTATGCTCCTTATGGAGCTGGAAAAAGTGCAGAGGAGAGCACCAGAATGATTAGGGGACTGGAACACCTTCCTTACCATCTGAGGCTGCAACGGTTGGACCTCTTTACTCTTGAACTATGGCGTCTAAGAGGTGACCTGATTGAAGTTTATAAAATCATGCACGGTGTGGACAAAGTAGATAAGGAAAAACTGTTTACCCTATCGCATAACACTAGAATTAGGGGACACTCCATGAAACTTTTGGGTACTAGTTCTCAAACAAATAAAAGAAAATACTTTTTCACCCAGAGGATTACTGGTCTATGGAACTCCCTGCCAGAAGAAGTGGTGACAGCTGTCAGTCTTGACAGCTTTAAGAAAGGATTAGACAAGTTCATGGAGGGCAAGGGTATCAATGGCTATAATTATGGATACCTAAGGACAACCTTCGGGTTGGAGAGATAGGCAGGATATCTCTCAATGCCATTTCCAGGGAATCCTAAGCAGGTGAAGGCAAATGCTTGGGAATACCCTGAAGCAAATGGTGAGCCACTGTGTGAGACAGAATGCTGGACTGGATGGGCTCCTGTGGCCTGTTCCAGCAAGGCTGTTCTTATGTTCTTATGACCTTGCAAGACTTATAAAAGTAAAGGTCGCCTTCACTCGAAAGCCAGTTGTATCTGATGCTAGGTGCTCAACTTCATTTACAGCCAAAAAGCTGGTGCTGTTTGTGTCTGCAAACATTTCCGTGTTCATGTGGCAGGCATGACTAGACACTGGAGCACATGGAATGCTGTTACCTTCCTATCAAAGCAATACCTATTTACCTACTTGCAATTTCTTGCTTTCAAACTGCTAGGTTGGCAGGAGCTGGGACAGGTACAGGAGCTCACTTTGTCGTGCAGCACTTGGGTCTTGAATTGCTGACCTTCTGACCTTCCAGTTGTCAAGTTCAGCGTCTTAACCACTAAGCCACGCAATCCCATTCATATTTATTTAGAGGCAAGTCAGAGCTTAATTTATTGAGGGTTAACTCACACATAAGTGTCTGCGAGTTGCAGGAAGATCAGTCACGGAAGGGTAGATGCTATTTGAAACATTATTCTCTGGATTGGACAGCAAAGATTTCCCTCTCTGCAATGGCTAGGAAGAAACTAGGTCCTATTTAGAATTAGAGCTCTTAATTCAAATGTAATGAAGAACTCTAATAAAAGAGACAAAGGGTGTGCCCAGCTTTCAATAGAATGGCTATTCTTAACCTACGAGCAGAAGGAGCAACCTAGACCTAGATTTTACTCATTACTGTATATGTGGAAACCCTGGGGACTGAGATTGTCTCTTCTTTAGATACTTCTCCTCACGTATGAGTTAGGATAGAGCAGGGGTTCCCAACCTAAGGCTCGTGGGACGGATCTGGCCCCTGGCAACATTTCATGTGCTCCCCACCCCTCCAAAGGCATCCAAGAAACAAGATGGATGCCCCTTTGAAGCTGTTGGGACAAAATGCCCACCCCCATCGTGCAGGCAGGGCAAAATTGCCATCTGGCCCTCAAAGCTGACTGAGAACGTGACCCGGCCCCCAGCTTGAAAAGTTTGGGAACCCCTGGGATAGAGGAAGGCAAGACCAGGCTCCTGAATAGAGTTTAATCGACAGGAGGAAAGGGAAACTGTATTTGCTGAAACTTGGGGTGTGACCAGACCGCAGAAAAAAATGTGATCCTGATGACACCAGAAAGGGTCACTTTAATGAAAGCAATCTCCCTTAAAGCAATTCTTTCATCTGTCAAGGAATTCCTCCAGCCTGACTTGTAAAAGTATGGCCCCAAAAAGGTCCAACCTGGGACGGAGTACATTTCTTTGCAACTTGCATAACTGCTGGGGAAAGATCACACTGGACGGCTCCACAAGCATTCTCTTTCCTCGTATGACCACACCCTGAGTCTCACGCTTTCTTCTTCACATAATGGTCAAGCAGAAGGAGCATTGTATTTGAAATTAAAAATAAATTAGCTTACCATAAGGCCTCTCTTTTGCTCTTCTTAAATACACTGAAGAATGACAAACATCAAGACTCAGGATTGTACAGTATTTGCATCTTGATCAGCAACCGCCTTGAAGTCTGTATTTCAAGTAGCCTGAAAGAAAGAAAAATAAGTGTGGTTTTAAAATAAAGCAAGTATGCAAAACATTTTCACTGATTTTCTTCTCTCATTTTCTTTTGAGGCAATTCTTGATGGGAACATAAAGGAAAACCTGACCATTCCCACTTTCAGTAATTTCTTGCAGGGAGTGAGATTAGTCCCATCTTAACCTATAAATCCAAGGGTTAACCGTTGGAACTGGCTATAGGTTGCTATGCCTCGCCCTACTTGCCTGCACTCACCCTTCGTGCACACGGCCGATCTGGGTACGCAGGTCAACGAAGGATTTAGAAAACCGGCAGTGGGGCAACAGCCCCACAAACGCGAAGAAAGGGAAACAACTTCACTTCCCAACGTTCCTTGCGCCGCGCCGCGCCAGAGCCAATCAGGCTGAGAGGCTCTTGCACGGCGCAGCGTTCGGAAACGCGCCGCAGCCAATCAAAAGAAAAGCATTTTAAAAAAACGCAGCACAAACACAAAGCACCAACCCATTACTACAAGCCCCAGCGTCCTGCGCGCCATGAGCGTGCAGAACGCTGAGGAAACCGGCGCCCGAAAAATGAAAAAGAAAAACAACTCACAGCCAAGCAAACACCAGCCGGCTTTCTTTCCCTCACCAACAGCGCCTGAAGGTCCCGACTGGAGTTTCCCCTTTAATATCAGTGGGTGGGGGTTGCGATCCCCCTCTCCGCTGGCTACCCTAGGGTTGGGAGGTTTGTGGGAACAAAAGGGGTATGTTTCCCAAACCCTTCTGGACTCAGGACACCAGGGAGAGGGGATCGATTCCCACCCCCCTCCTTAAAACAACTCCGTCTTTTCTTCTCTTTAAAAACGGAGTTGTTTTAAGGAGGGGGGGAGGGAATCGATCCACTCTGCCTGGTCTACTGGGTCCAGAAGAGTTGGGGGGACATACCTCTTTTGTCCCCACAAACCTCCCAACCCCAGGGGAGCCAGCGGAGAGGGGGGTCGCAACCCCCCACCCACTGATATTAAAGGGGAAACCCCGATCTACTTTCACGACTCCACACAAACAAAGCACCATAACGCAATAAAGCCCCCTCCCTACCACCTAACCCACCCTTCCTAACCCCCAATGACCATGCCCCCCTCCCCACCACCTAGCCCACCCTTCCTAACCCCCAACGACCATGCCCCCCTCCCCACCACCTAGCCCACCCTTCCTAACCCCCAACGACCATGCCCCCCTCCCCACCACCTAGCCCACCCTTCCTAACCCCCAATGACCACGTACCTTCCCCACCACCAAATAAATAATTTTTAAAAAATTACTAAAAACACTCAAACACATCCAAAAATACACAAAAACAAAAACACCAAAAACAATACGAAGTAAACAAAGACACAATCAAAAACAAAACAAACAGACAAAAATACAAATTCCAACCCCCCTCCCCCCGCCCACACACACACACACAAGAAAGAAAACAAGCAAACTTACCAAAAGAGGTGCTACCTCCACCAGGACTGGAAAAGAAATGAATAAAGAAAGACACTACTTACCAGAAGAAGCTCCACCCAGAGGCCAGGAGAGAAAAAAAAGTCAAAATACAATAACCCCTACCAGCACCACCTGCTGGCCACAATAGTAAAAACAATTCAAAAACACACAACAGCCCCAAACAAAACACAAATTCACAATTTTACACAAAAGGTCACACCAATAAAAACAAGAAAAAAAATTACACTAAACACACTTTCACACAAATCACAAATATATGTCAATAAAATACAATAGAAACTTTTAAAAATCCTGTGGAGTTATAACTCAAATTTAAACTCAAAACATCTAAACACATTTTAAAAACATTGAATGTAAAAAACATTTACTTTTACATTATTAAAATTATTACCTACGGTACAACTAATTAAAAAAATTCAAAAAACTAAAACATTATTCGCTTACATAAAACAATTTGAAAAAATTATATCATACTTTCTTCTTTTATTAATCCTCAAAAAAACCCAAAAAAGCAGATCACAGTTAATAACAGCCAAGCCAAAAAAATTTAACATAAATACCGTATTTATTCGTGTATAACGCGCAAAATTTTATACCAAAAAAATAAATCAAAGTTTGGGTGCGCGTTATACACGAGGACTGGGTGCGCGTTATAAACGAGCCTCTTTTACTTCCTTTTTAGAATTGGGTCGGCTGTCTATTGCTGCGGCGGGTGAAGGGGAGGCGGGGGTGGCTTTGAAGAAATTGACGGGATCTGATTGGGTGGCGCGGGAGACGAGGCGTGGCCCGGAGGTAGCTCGCAGTTCGAGCGAGGCTCCTGGGGGTCGGAAGTGCTCGTTTTGGACTGCATTTTCTGCAACAGGTGGGTCTGATTATCCCCCCTCCCTCAATATTTTAAGGCGTGCTCTTTTTCACCGATATAACTGGTTCCCCTTTAGATGGCAACTCTTTGGTGTATCTGATGATGAATCTGACTCAGTGGTCGTAGGTGATGTGCTGCGGCCAATCCTAACAGCACTCAGGATATAGTCAGTGGAAAAGAGTTTGAAGCATTTTTAATGCTTTTTGGCATTGTGCTTACACCAGTTTACGTTGTCAATAAATGTTTTTTTCATGGCCGCACGTGTTCAACAACGTTTTTTATGTCAATTTCAATGCGTGGTGTGAAACAAAATTTTATACCGAGGTTTCATGGAAAATTAGGGGTGCGCGTTATACACGAGTGCGCGTTATACTCGAATAAATACGGTAAACATTTAAAAAATTAAAATTACAGACTAAGCTATTTTTTTAAAAAAATTAACACAATTTAACCTTCCAACACAATGTAAAACTATTGCAAAAATAAAATTGGTTCATTTTTTTATTAAAACACACGGGGGGAAAAGCCCGGCAACGCCGGGCAACCCTTGCTAGTCTCTGATATTCTTCTCTCAGCAACACAATATTCTTACCTTTGATCTGTCAGTTTACCAAAACAGGTTTTTAACAACTGAGTGCTATTTATTTCTTAATTGTGTTTAATTTTAACTGTTTCTTTTTCTGTCTGGATAACATTTCTGTCTTATCCTGCATTTCATTGGCCTTCACTAGTATTAGAAAGGTAGAATATGAATTTAACAATATTAAATAAATTATGGTGTAACTGGCTAAAGGGCAATGTCTATTCGTGAACATTTTGGAACCTAGATACTAGTCTTCTTCTTCCGTATCTAGGCCAGAGGAGAAATTGGCAAAACGAAGGCACCTTTTGATGAATTCATTCTGCGGTTCTTTTCGCCTGACCCTGTGTGAAAAAGATTAGCCATCAACAGAAGATTGCCGTTACCAGGGTACACCTGATTGTGGTTCGAAAATGCCACAATCTTCGAGAAGGCTCTTTCTGTGTACCTCAGATACTACAGTATGACGAACTTATGTTGAAGACGGAACATCATTTCCAGCTGTTATCCCTGCCAGCCCAAAAAGGCATGGTAGATATTTGCCATCCCTACTAATCTCATCTGCAAAAAAACTCATCATAGCCAACAAAGTACCTTTTCCAATCGTTGTTGCTGTTCAGTTGCAGTTGATTCTGACCCTTTGCAACCCCATGGACCACTGCACGCCGGACTTCTCTGTCATTCCTCGCAGCCCACACAGATCTACGCCCATTGTGTCACCCTCTGCTGCCCCTTCTCTTTTTGCCTTCAATCTTTCCCAGCATCAAGGCCTTCTCAAGTGAGTCCTCTCTTTTCATTTGGTGGCTGAAGTACTTGAGCTTCATCTTCAGCACTTGTCCTTCTAATGAGCAGTCAGGATTGATTTTCTTCAGGATTGACTGATTTGATCTCCTTGTGGTCCAGGGTACTCTCATGAGTTTCCTCCAGCACCACAGTTCAAAGGCGTCTATTCTTCTGTGCAATAAGATGTATTATATCTTAGATTTCTGTGCTCTGACAAAGTCAGTTTCCCTGTTTTCTTTGAACCCTTTGTCGTTCCCTGGCGCTTTCAGGTGCATCCATCCATTTATTAGCTTTAGTGCCCACTAACTACTACATATAGTTGAGAGCATTGTTGTAAAACAACACCATCCCGCATAAAACAAAGATTAATTATTTCCCTGCTAACCAGTTTTCTACTACATTTCCCCCCTTCTGGTTGTGTTTTTTGAGCAAAATGCCAAGGAATAGATTGTTATAAAAAACTACCCACAATGAAATTACATTTAGTTACACCTTTGAATAACTAAATAGGAACACATCATTGTCAGTCAAGACATATCCTACCTATTCTGGGGTGGAGGGAGAAATAAAGAAGATGCTAAAGTGGGTAAGGGAATTTCACATTTGGTAATCTGGATAAAGCTAACCATAATTGCTACCAACTATATTGCAGAAATATATTTGCACGTGGCAGACATACAGTACTTAATTTACAGCACAATTTTTTTTTACAGAGAACTTTAATAAGACCATTGGCCAAATGGAAAGTTGTGTACATGTGTAAATCACCAATGCAGGCACTAACTCTTATGCCAATCCTGGCATGAAACATGCGATCACACACAATGCACTGACTAGATGGTGAAGGGCGTAGTTGAGTTTGACGACACTTTTGTGTTTGTTGCTTACATCAAAATCAACCCAAGGACAATTATGTCATCTAGAAAATCAAATACTGCAATTGTAGACCAGGGATCAGCTATGACCTCTTCATATAACCTTCAAGAACTACTTTCAATACAAAGAGTGGTGGAAGACACAAGGTGTTAAAACAGAGAACAAAGTGCAGTCAGCCAAGCACAAGTTCAATTACAGCTTCCACTCATAGTAGCTAAATGCATACCTGTCAACTGCAGCTCCGGACAATCCGGGACCTGTGCAGAACGGTTCTGCGCAGGTTGCTTTTCATGCATACATAAAAGCCTTCTACGCATGTCATACCTGTCAAGTTTTGGATTTGGAAATAAGGGAAATTTACCGGCAAATAAGGGATACTTGACAGCTATGCTTATCCTGTCCTGCCCTCCAATGGTGGCAATAGGGCATTGCAGTCTAATTAATAAGGGATGGCGGCGGGAAAGAGGGTAAAATAAGGGGTTTTCCCGGCCAATAAGGGATACTTGACAGCTATGACGCATGCGTAAAAGCAACTTGCACAGAACCATTCTGCACAGCTCGCTTCTATGCATGCAGACTTTTACGCATGTGTAGAAGGCTTCTACGATCCCCTTCTGCACAAAAGCCTTCTACGCATGCATAGAAGCGAGCTGCACAGAAGGGATGCGCAGTAATGCCTTTCCCCCTGCTGCCATATTCCAGGGTTTCAGCAGCTCCGGGTGGGAAATGGTGAAAATCGGGAAATCCCGGCCAATCCGGGAAGGTTGACAGGTATGGCTAAATGCAATGTCCACATTAGAAGCATATCACAGAGTAAACAAGACAAAATTAAGTTGTGGCACCTTAAAGACTAACTGCTCTCTTTTAATGTTAGATTTTGTGGCTCAAGCCCATTTCGTCAGTTATAAGAGTGAGACTTCATGGCATCAATTTGTATAATTAACTTATAATATGTATGAATTAAAGCCATGGAGTCTCATTCCGATGCATTAGAACAGAAGAGTTAGTCTTTAAGTTGCCACAGAATTAATGTCTTTTGGCTTTGTTTACTCCCTGATACGGTGCCACAGACTAACACGGATCGCACTCCAAAATTTCCAACATTAGAAGCAGGAGTCTTATAGCCCACCACACCCATTTTCCTGCGCATGCTCACAGAGACCCTCTCAAACACCCACACCCCCCCCACACACACACACACAGATCCGTCGCCTAGTCTAACGAAGTGTCACGTGAGCAGTTCTCCCTTGTGGCAAAAAGGGCAGCGCGCGCAGGCGCAGTCAGGGAGAAAGCATCCGCGCGCCAGGCATAGGGCAACGCAGAAGGCGCATGATCAGCGGCACTTCGCTTGGCCATACAAGCGCGAGGACGGGGAAGGCTGGCGCATGCGCCGTAGAGGGGTTGGGGGAAAAAACACCCCTCCGTTTCGTAACTGGCGCAGGCGCACAAGCTGGGTTCGGACCACAGCCCTTGCACACGGGTGGGGGGAGAGAGAGGGAAAAAAATACACCTCAGAGTTACGTCAGGAAAAGACGCCTTTTGTGCAAGGGGGAACCTCGCGCCTCCTCCGTCCAGCAGGAGGCCCGCCTTAAAGGAGCAGCAACCGGGACTCGTGCCTTACCTTTTCCCCCTCGGCTGGGCAGCAGACACCCCTTTCCCCCCCAACCCTCTTCGGCCGCCTTTCTTTTACGATTCGCCCGCGCGGGCTGCCGCCACCGCCGTGATTCCATCCATCTTGAATTTGACGTCATCCCCACACCAGGGATGAGGTCATCGCAGCCAGCGCTCGTCACGTGTGCCCCTCCCCGATTGGTCGACCCGGTCGGTCGGTCGGGCGGAGGGGAAAGAAGGCAGGGACGAGGCGGGAGCTGCCAAACTAAGAAATGCCAAACTAATAGACAAAGCATTGCAATTATAAATGTAACACATAAATAAATGATATTGACTATGGGTGATGAACTGCCTCTTCCCTCATAAGAACATAAGAACAGCCTTGCTGGGACAGGCCACAGCCCATCCAGTCCAGCATTCTGTCTCACACAGTGGCTCACCATTTCCTTCAGGGTATTCCCAAGGAGATGCCTTCACCTGCTTAGGATTCCCTGGAAATGGCATTGAGAGATATCCTGCCTATCTCTCCAACCCGGAGGTTGTCCTTAGGTAGCCATAATTATAGCCATTGATAGCCTTGTCCTCCATGAACTTATCTAATCCTTTCTTAAAGCTGTCAAGACTGACAGCTGTCACCACTTCTTCTGGCAGGGAGTTCCATAGACCAGTAATCCTCTGGGTGAAAAAGTACTTTCTCTTATTTGTTTGAGAACTAGTACCCAAAAGTTTCATGGAGTGTCCCCTAGTTCTAGTGTTATGCGATAGGGAAAACAGTTTTTCCTTATCTACTTTGTCCACACCGTGCATGATTTTATAAACTTCAATCAGGTCACCTCTTAGACGCCGTCGTTCAAGAGTGAAGAGGCCCAACCGTTGCAGCCTCAGATGGTAAGGAAGGTGTTCCAGTCCCCTAATCATTCTGGTTGCCCTCCTCTGCACTTTTTCCAGCTCCATAATATCCTTCTGGAGGTATGGCGACCAGAACTGTACACAGTATTCCAGATGGGGCCTCACCATAGATTTATAAAGAGGCAAAATGACACTTGCTGACTTATTTTCTATACCCTTCCTAATGATCCCTAGCATTGAGTTTGCTTTTTTCACTGCTGAGGCACACTGAGTTGACACCTTCATTGAGCTGTCCACCAGGACACCAAGATCCCTTTCCTGGTTTGTCGCAGAGAGTTCAGACCCCATCAGTTTATAAATGTAATTGGGGTTCTTTGCCCCAACATGCATCACTCTGCACTTACTAATGTTGAAGCTCATTTGCCACTGTTCTGCCCACTCCCCCAGTGTCAAGAGATCCCTCTAGAGCGCCTCACAATCTCTCACAGTTTTCACTACCCTGTATAATTTAGTGTTGTCAGCAAATTTGGCTACCTTGCTATTTACTCCTACTTCTAGATCATTTATGAAGAGGTTGAAAAGCAGGGGTCCCAGTACTGAACTTTGGGGGACCCCACTCTTTACTTCCCTCCACTTGGCGAAGTGTCCATTTAATGCTACCCTCTGTTTCTGTCCCTTAGCCAGTTGCTGATCCAGGACAAGACTTGTCCCTTTATTCCATGACTGGTAAGTTTATTCAAGAGCCTTTGGTGCGGGACCTTGTCAAAAGCCTTCTGAAAGTCCAGATAAACAATGTCAACTGGATCCCCCTTATCCACATGCTTGTTGACACTCTCAAAAAATTCCAACCGATTAGTGAGGCATGATTTGCCCTTGCAAAAGCCATGTTGGCTCTCCTTTAGCAGCGCCTTCTCTTCTATGTGCCTATTAATTCTATCTTTTAAGATGGTTTACATCACTTTACCTGGGACACATGTCAAACTGACTGGTCGGTAATTTCCTGGACCCCCCATGTCTGTCCCAGTCGATTTCACACCCTAATTATGTTGGAGAGTAAACAAAACAAACAAAAAGACAAAAAACTTTATGGCCCCTTAAAGTCTAACTGCTCTGTTTCAATGTTAGCTTTCGTGGATCAAGTCCACCTCGTCAGACATAAGAGTAAGACTTTATACACATCAGGTACAGAGGCACACAGTGGTTGACTAGCATAACCGATCACTTTACGAATCTGTGGCTTTTTACAACTGGTAGTAACACATGGGCGACTGCAGTGACTTAGTGGTTAAAGATGCTGAACTTGACCACTGCCTGGAAATCCAGCAGGTCAGCAGTTCAAGACCCGAGTGGTGCATGACGTAGTGAGCTCCTTTCCCAGTTCAAAAGCAAGAAATTGCAAGTAGGTAAAATAGGTGCTACTTTGGTGGGAAGGTAAACAGCCTGTGTATTTGGTGGCTAGTCATGCCTGCCACATGATCATGGAAATGTCTGCTCTTAATTTTGTGTCAGACATTATTCTGGGTTGAAAGGATTTTTGCTGGAGAAACTCCGCTCAGGGGACCCCTGAATGAGGCTCCTTTCATGTCCCCAAGATATTTTCCCTCCAAAGTGGTCCCTATTTATCCACTTGCAATTTCTTGCTTTTGAACTGCTAGGTTGGCAGGAGCTGGGGCAGAGATGGGTACTCAAACCGCCAACTTGCTGGCCTTCCAGCAAACAAGGCAAGGTTCTAAAACACAGCCATCACAGTCCCTTGCAAGTAGATAATTAGGTATTGCTTCGATGGGAAGGTAAACAGTGTTCTGTGCACTCTGATTTCTAGTTATGTCTGCCACATGACCATGGAAACATCTGCAAACAAACACAGACAGCACTGGCTCTTTGGCTATAAACGGAAATGAGCATTGAACCCCCCCCCCCCCCCCCAGAGTTGGATACGACTGGTTTTCAAGCAAGGGCAACTTTTACCTATAAAATATCAGAGAGTAAACAAAGCAAAAAAGACAAAAAAAACTCCACTGTGGCACCTTAAAGACTAACTCCTGTATTTTGACATTAGCTTTTGTGGAGCAAGTCCATATAAGATTGTGGTTTCCCCGTGCCCCAATGGGCACGGAACGGCCCGGCAGAGGCCACTTCGGTGAGAAAGGCTCCCTGGCCCGTGGGCTCTGCGAGCACCCAAATTAAGGGGGGTGGATAAATGATAGGGTTTGATTCACCCAATTCCTTGACCTGACTAGCGGTTCTGCTGAAAGAGCAAACAGCTAACTCTGTTACCTATTAGAGTAAATCACTCATCTCCAGGTCTCAGCCTAATCTCAGGCACAAATAGATGCCATGTTTGCCCCTGTCTAATCCTTGGACAATGGGGCTTCCTATGTCAATGTTTATCCCAGTTAATTAACTTCCCCAGAGAGATTCCCAATTAACCCGAGTAAACAAGTGATGTGATTTCTGCCTGAGGACGGTTTTGCCACCGTTGCGCTTTTCCTTCTATATATACTGTAGCTTTCCTTCAATAAACTACTGATCTTATCCTCCTCCATACTGCCTCGTATCGTTCCTTGATCAGTCTCCTCCGGGACCTACGGCCCCCAGCAGCCCCGATTCCTACATCTGGTGACCCCGACATGATCTACTCGTGAGTAAGAGCGGTCTTCCTCAGAGTAGTGATCACACGGTCCGGTTCTGCGCTTAAACCGTGTCCGAATCGTCCCGGAGGACAGCGCGGCACTCTGCCCGGCAGCCAGCCGATCGGAGGGACGGCCTGCGGTGAGGCAGTCCAAAGAGGCATCCTACAGCTTGCTCCTGACTTTCGAGGCGGCTTGCGCCAAAGGGAAAAACGCGTTCCGCTCAGGGCAGCTGTGAGCCCCTGACAGCGCAGTGGCCACCGAGGGCCCGTGGCCACAGTCCACGCTCCGAGCTCTACCCGGAAGCGTCGTCGCCAGAACCTGTTGCCTGCCAAAGACGCGTCGACTCGTCCCGAGGAGGAAACTTCGGAGGACCCATCGCAGGTAATATGGGGACCTGTCCTCAGCGACAGCGTCCATCCGCTAGCCAAAGAACTCGTGAGGGAGAGTTCGACATCCTGGCCAGGATATTTAATTTGCGTTTTCACAGCGGAGAGCTAGCGAGACTTTTGGTGTACCTAGGGGAACACTGCCTGCTTTACCCAGAAGTAGGTACGTTAACCCTTGAGCTCTGGGATCAGATAGGAGACTGCATTCAGCAACCCCCGAAAGCTCCGAGAGGCGTAATTCGCACATGGGGCAAATGTAGGAAGCTCTTAGCGGAGATAGAGCCAGTCCGGATAGAGGCCAAAGAACCCCCAAATCTGCCAGATACGCCAGCCGAACCAACGGCGCCTACGGCGCTCTATCCGTCACTCCAATTTAGGCAGAGTAGCGTAGGGAGCTTTCCCTCGGTGACAGCTGCAGACGTCACCGACGGAATGCAAGGAATGAGGAGCGCAGGCGCTTCTCAGATAGCAACGCGTTCCCTAGCTACCAAAAGTGCCCTTCAGCGCACAGTAGAGGAAGAACTCAGGAAGGGGGAATTGCCAGTAGAGGAGCTAACAGAGCTCAGTCAGATATGTCCCATCCGCATGGAAATGGACGCGCTTACGGGCGCTCAGCAGATAGTTCACTCACCAGTCCCGTATAAGCTTCTCATGGCTATACGGAAAGCCATTTCAGAAACTGGGCTCCAAAGTCGTTTTACTAGGGGCACGCTTCAGCAAGTGTGCGAGAACACCATGTGGATTCCCCATGACTGGAAAGCCGTCATGCGGATGATGCTCACCCCTAGCCAGTATTTAATTTGGGACAGCGAGTTTCGCCTTGAGGCACAGACAAGGGCTGCTAGGATGGGAGGCGCAGTAATTCCTGACCAGTTATATGGTTCAGGTGCCTTCGAGCCCATCAATGCCCAGATTAACTTGTCCCTCGCCACTCTCCAGATGTCAGCCGAGGCCGCCTTTAGGGCGTTTTTCAAGGTCCCAGCGACTGGCAAAGCGGCTAAAAATTACACCGCTATCAAGCAAGGAGCCCAGGAGCCCTATATGGACTTCATCAATCGCCTGGAGGAAGCGATTAGCAGGCAGATTGACAATGAGGAAGCCCAACAAGAGCTCATGATGAAGTTAGCCAAGGACAATGCCAATTTAGACTGCCGTAAAATCTTGCAGTCCCTGGGCAATCGTCCTGATTTGACCCTTACGGACATGATTAGAGCTTGCGCCGACGTTGGCACAGAATCCTACAAGATGGGATTGCTAGCTGCAGCGGTGCAAGGGGGTAGAAGACCAAAAGGAAAGACCCAAGGAGCGTGTCACAATTGTGGCAAGGTCGGTCACTTCGCTAGGGAGTGCCGATCCAAGGGAGGTGGACAAAAGTCCGGCCGTTCCAAGGCTCCGAAAACCCAGTGTCCGAAGTGCAAAAGAGGCTACCATTGGGCTCGAGACTGTCCGAATTTGGGAAACCGGAACACGGGCATGTCTCTGGCCCCGGTCCAAACAGAGGCTTCCCTCATCCAGAACTCACCAGAACTAGACTAAATCCCGGTCACAAGCCAGGCATTGCGAGGGCACAGGCCAGCCCCAAGGGCAGTACAGGGTTAGATTTGACTTGTCAGGCAGACGTTACATGTGACCTGCCAGGCACGGTCTATCTAGTGGACTCCCAGTACATGGGTCCACTGCCCAAGGGCTTTATAGGTTTAGTTTTGCCCCGTAGTGTAGCTGGAGCACGCGGAATTTTCATAATTCCAGGAGTCATTGACTCAAATTTTTCAGGCATTCTCCAAGTCCAGCTGTGGACTCACCTGCCCCAAACAATTCACAAAGGAGACACCCTAGCGCAACTGATCATGGTTCCTTGTCACTCGCCAGCAGAGAGCCAGGGAAGGCCCAGTGACAGCTCCGAGTCCCGGTCAGAGGACCGCTCGAGCGCCAGTGAGGCAGTGCAAGGATACCAGGTCTTAGCGACAGTGGAGACCAACATTGAGTGGAAACAGCGCCCGGTTATTGAGGTATTTTTGAACAATCGTTCGTTCTCAGGCCTGTTAGATACCGGAGCAGATGTCAGTGTGATAAGCAGGGGCCAGTGGCCGAGGGAATGGGCCATTGAGCCTGTCTCCGATGTGTGGGGGGTAGGCGGAATTCAGGAAGCGTTTAGGAGCCGAGAGTGGGTGACAGTCACAATCCCAAAGGCTGACGGCACGGCGGTAATTCGGCCGCACATTCTTGACGTGCACATCAACCTTTGGGGGCGAGACATTTTGCAGCAGTACGGTGCTACGCTTACCTTCGGGTAATGGCGTTGCCACTTAAGTGGCTCACCGATACACCGGTCTGGGTAGAACAATGGCCGGTAGTGGGGGAGAAATTAGTCGCCCTGAAGCAGCTAGTGAAAGAACAGCTAGACGCAGGACATATAGAACAGTCCACGAGTCCCTGGAATTCGCCAATTTTTGTCATAAAGAAAAAGTCGGGGAAGTGGCGACTCCTCCACGATCTCAGAGAGATCAATAAATGCATACAGCCAATGGGTCCGCTTCAATGCGGCATCCCGAATCCTAATATGATTCCCGAGGGGTGGGAGATTCTAGTCGTAGATCTCAAGGATTGTTTTTATACAATCCCCTTAGACCCCCGGGACCGGGAAAGGTTTGCCTTTACGGTGCCGGTTGTGAACCATAGTGAACCTACGCAGCGTTACGCGTGGAAATTTTTGCCACAGGGCATGCTCAATTCGCCCACCCTGTGCCAAATTTATGTTCACAACGCACTGGCAAAGTTTCGAAACCTTTACCCAAAAGCAATAGTTTGTCACTTCATGGATGATATTTTGGTCGCGGTGCCGCAACTCGGCAGCGAAATGTTTTCTGACCTCCAGGCCAGCCTGGGGGACAAAGGTTTACTCATTGCCCCAGAGAAAGTGCAGAGAACCGAGCCCTTCTCATACTTGGGTCATCGGCTTCTCCGCTCTTTCGCAGCACCAGTTTTGCCTCAGATCAATTTACAGGACTCAGTCACCTTAGTAGAATTGCAGCAAATTTTAGGTAATATCAATTGGGCCAGACCGTATTTTCGTTTGGATACGGATCTTTTAAAACCGCTCTTCTCGCTGCTAACTCTAGGTAAGCAGCCAGCAGACCGGATACACATTTCTCGAGAAGCACGCTTAGCTCTCGAAAAAGTGAACCAAGTTCTCAGCCAGAGGTGGGTAGATAGGATCACCCCAGGGCCACACGCTCCGATCCTGAATTTGTACATCGTACGGTCGGGATCCATGTTCACCGGAGCGCTCGGCGTAGATGCCGAGAAAGGGGCGAGTATCGTGGAATGGGTGTACCTTCCGAACACCTCTCCACGAAACATCGTTCCTCCCCAAGAGTTGGTCTCCGCGGTGGTTTACCGCGGAAGGCTGAGAGCTAGGGACATCTCAGGGCACGATTTAGCCAAAATTGTAGTCCCGTTCACCAAGGAACAAATTCAGCAATTGATGCAGCTCGGTGACTCGCTTCCAATCGCTTTGGAAGGATTCACCGGATGCTTGGCATACCACTTGCCAAAAGACCCCAGACTTGTCTCACTTCAAACGCAGACAGTCAGCTTGTTCGAATTGCTCTCGCTGGTTCCACTTCAGGGAGCCAGTACAGTTTTTACTGATGGTGGTCGCACATATGGTGTCTTGACCTGGCAGGAGGGCCAAACTTGGCACACGCTGCTAACTCTTCCACAAAAGTCCGCACAGCGGGCAGAGTTGGCAGCGGTGAACCTTGCCTTGCGCATCTTCGCCAAGGAACGTTTAAACATCATTACCGACAGTCAGTATGTCAGGAATTTGCTTCACAGTCTACCAGGAGCATACATTACTCCCGCGATAGACAAGAATCTGCTTAGTCTGTTTCTCACTGCTCAATTTCATTTGCGAAACCGCACGGAGCCGCTCTATATTGCCCACATCCGAAGTCATCAAGACCTACCGGGTCCGATTTCCGCGGGCAATAGCAGAGCGGACGCGGCGGCAAAGGAAATTCAGCAACGTTCAGTTTTGGGTGTTTTTACTACTCCGATTCAGAGCCATGCATTCTTTCATCAGAATGCCAAAGCACTCGCCAGACAGTTTAACCTGCCACTCTCTCAAGCCCAAGGCATAGTCCGCTCTTGCCAGCATTGCGCAGGGGCGCCGGGGGGGGGGGGCTCGTGGGGGGTCAACCCACGAGGGACAGAGGCCAACCAAGTGTGGCAGATGGATGTCACGCACGTCCCGCAGTTTGGCAGATGGCAGTACATGCATGTTTGCATAGACACCTTTTCTCAATTCATTTGGGCAACGGCGCAGAAAGGGGAGACTGCTTCCCACGTAGAGCAGCACCTCCTTTCCTGCATCGCAGCGATGGGCAAGCCGCGGCAAATTAAAACCGATAACGCCCCGTCCTACAGCTCCAGGCAGCTGGCGGCCTTCATGGCCACATGGGATATTCAGCATACTTTTGGCGTTCCTTACAATCCGCAGGGGCAAGCGATTGTGGAACGGGTCAATCGGACGCTCAAGTCCTATATTGACAAACAAACAGAAAGGGGGGAGCCACCAGCCCTCCCCAAGTCACAGGCTCAGGCACAGCATTGTCTGAATAAGGTATTGTTCACTTACAATCACCTTAATGTTTTTTCGGATTGTACGCCGCAGGAGAAGCACTTCCGCCGTTCGGAAGCTCTCCCGCGACCGGTGGCCCGATACCGGGTGCCACCGGACCCTTCTTGGAGGGGCCCGGCGCCGCTCATAACCTGGGGGAGAGGGTATGCAGCAGTTATGTCTCCTACAGGTGTCGTTTGGATTCCAGCTCGGTGTGTCAAGCCTCACTTGGAACCACATGGCGTGGACCCAGACCGACCAGAGTCCGATCCCGGAGATGGAGGACCTCACTCTAACCGAGACGACCCGTCGGAAGAAACGGCCACCGACGACAGCACCCAAGATCACCTGGGGGATGGTCAAGATCCTTTGCCGTGAGGCCGAGGACACCGCCCGGCGCGAAGGGAAGAAGCCAACGCCGGAGAACCTCACAGCTGCAGTTTTCGCCCAGATTCATGCCAATACCCTGGCGCTCACCGTTATCCTGACCCTTTCCCTGCTTTTGGGGGGAGGCGTTCAGGCCGCCTCATTGAAGGCCAGTGATCTGCTGTCCGGCGGAGACCTCTCTGCCCGGATGCAGTACAATATTTGGGAGAGGTTGGCGGGTCTCATCAACCAGTCCGATTTTTGTCTCAGGCAGGACCTCGGTTCTGCCTCGATCCTCAGCACCTGCCTCATCCCTGTGTGCCATTCTCCAGGCGCGCACCCTATGGATGGGGATTGGCTTGTGAAGAGACTTTTCAGCCCATACAGCCCGGCGGCTTCTACGGAGTATGCCCGTTGGGAAATGCGACTGACCATGACTTTGCCGGCTGATGCAGCCACCCTCCACACTCCTCGGGTGGCGGTCAGCCCGAACTCTACCTGTGGACGAATGTACGGCTGCACCTCAGCTGGTCGTACTCGGCGCCGCTGCCTCGACGTTGGCAGTGGCAATTGGACTTGCAATAACCCGGTACCACTTGGCACCATGTACGCTCATGTCACCTTGCCGTCCGGTTGGTTCTTCACATGCAACCAGTATACGTGGAACTACATTCCTGCAAATGTTTCAGACTCTATATGCTGTATCAGTCGTTTAACATTGTTGCTCCCTACTAAGGATATTTATTTATTTATTTATTTATTTATTTATTTATTTATTTATTTATTTATTTATTAGTCAAATTTGTATATGCCGCCCGCTCAGGCATACCCGACTCAGGGCGGCATCACAACAATGCACAAAAATACATAAAAACATTATAAAAACCCCCAACCCACCCCCTTTAAAAAAAACCTATATCCCACCCACCCATCCCATCCACTATAAAAGGAAGAAAAAGGAAGAGGAAAAAGGAAGAAGAGAGAGTTCTTATACAAGCCAGCAGGCGGGCACCATAGTCCCATTCGGGCCCCACACCTGCCCTGCCAGCCAGGTCTTCACTCCTTTCCTGAAGGGCAGCAATTCACTTTGGAGTCTTAGGTCTATTGGCAGGAGGTTCCAGAGAGTTGGAGCGGACACGGAGAAGGCCCTCCTTCGGGTGCTAGACAAATGTGCATCCCTCGTTGGTGGCACAATTAGAGAACCCCTCCGGTCCGCTCTAGTTGGACGGGCAGACACTCTTGGGACGATGCGGTCTCTAAGGTATCCTGGCCCCCTGCCATATAGGGCTTTAAAGGTCAAAACCAGCACCTTAAATTGCACCCGGAGACAAACTGGTAACCAGTGCAGCTCCCGGAGTAGCGGAGAGGCATGGGCATATCGCCCACACCCCATTACCACCCGGGCCGCCGCATTCTGGACCAGCTGCAGCCTCCGAATGGTCGTCAAGGGCAGCCCCATGTAGAGCGCATTACAGTAGTCTAGTCGGGAAGTAACCAGAGCATGGGTGACCATAAGCAAGGAGCCCCGGTCCAGGAGTGTGCGCAATTGGCGAATCACCCGAAGTTGGGCAAAAGCCCTCCTGGCCATAGCCGCCACTTGTTCTTCCAGCAGCAGCCGCGAGTCCAGAAGAACCCCCAAATTGCGCACTGGGTCTGTCTGGGGCAAAACAGCCCCATCCAGTACCAAAGGTGGTAACTCCCTGGATAACACGGGGCCCCTTATCCACAGCCACTCTGTCTTGCTGGGATTCAGCCGAAGCCCATTGGCCCCCATCCAGACCCCAATGGCCTCCAGGCATCCGGATAGAATTTCAACAGCATCACTGGGGTCCCCACGGGCCGAGATGTACAGCCGAGTATCATCCGCGTACTGATGGTACCGCACCCCGTGGGAACGAATGATCTCACCCAGTGGCTTCATATAGATGTTAAATAAGAGAGGAGAGAGCACAGAGCCCTGCAGCACCCCATACTTAAGGGTCCTAGGGCTGGACCTCTCACTCTCTAACCATACCGACTGGGTACGGCCCTCCAGAAATGAGGAAAACCAGGACAACACAGTGCCCTGGATCCCCAGTCCTTCGAGCCGTTCCAGAAGGATACCGTGGTCGACGGTATCGAAAGGCGCTGAGAGGTCAAGAAGAGCAAGGACGGATGGACAACCCCCGTCCCGCTCCCGCCAGAGATCATCCATCAGTGCGACCAATGCCGTCTCCGTTCCATATCCGGGCCTGAACCCTGATTGAAAGGGGT
Source organism: Bradypodion ventrale (assembly GCA_035047345.1). Taxonomy (NCBI): domain Eukaryota; kingdom Metazoa; phylum Chordata; class Lepidosauria; order Squamata; family Chamaeleonidae; genus Bradypodion; species Bradypodion ventrale. Next base: position 284,384,136 of record JAWDJE010000003.1, on the reverse strand, counting down.
CTAGATAATCCGCTTCCTCCAGGACACTCTGCAGCTGGCGCGCCACCGCCTTCTCCAAAACCTTACCCAAAAAGGGCAGGTTGGAAACTGGCCTGCAGTTGTTAAGGACAGCTGGGTCGAGGGACATCTTCTTCAGGAGGGGGCGCACCAAAGCATGTTTTAGCTGTGCAGGAAATACCCCCTCCCGTAATGAGGCATTTATTATCCCCCCTATCCAGCCACCTGTTACCTGCTTGGAGGCTTTCACCAACCAAGTAGGACAGGGATCCAAAGGACATGTAGTGGCACGAACAGCTGCAAGGAGCCTGTCCACTTCATCAGGGACAACAGGATCGAACTGATCCCAGATCGTACAGCAAGACTGCGCTCCGGCACCCCCCCGACCCTCCCCATCCACGCCAGGATTCAACCCTGAACGAATCCGATCGATTTTCTCCACCAGATGGTCAGCAAAGTCCTCAGCCGAACCCTGCCAACCGGGCACCGATCCCCCCCTACCAAGGAGGGACCTGGTTACCCGGAACAGGGCGGCTGGGCGATTATCAGCGGAGGCAATAAGGGCGGTGAAGTATTGCCGCCTCACCACCCCTATCGCCACTAGGTAGGCCCTAATAGCAGCTCTAGCTAGTGTCCAATCGGAGTCATCCTGGGTCTTCACCCAGCGGCGCTCTAGACGTCTCTTTGCCCGTTTGAGTTCACGCAGTTCATCTGTGAACCACGGAGATGACCTAGTCCCCCGGGCGTGGAGAGGCCGCAGTGGCGCGATTTCATCCAAGGCTACTGTTGTTGACCTATTCCACAGGTCGACAAGTGCCCCGGGTGAATCGCGTAGCCGATCCAGAGGAACATCCCCCAGTTCCCTCTGGAATCCATCTGGATCCATTAGTCGCCGAGGGCGGGCCATTTTAATCGGCCCAGCCTCCCTACGATGAAGTGTCGCCCCCAGAAAGTCAAGAGTCACCAGATAGTGATCCGACCATGGCACAGGTGAGATGACTAAATCCTGTAATCTTAGATCACTCTGCCACTGCTCCGACAAGAAAACTAAGTCTGGCATGTGACCACTGCCCCTGGTTGGACCCCGAACTACCTGAGTCAGGCCCATGGCTGCCATGGAAGCCATGAACTCCCTTGCCACCTCAGAAGCCGTCCCCAGCGATGGCAAATTGAAGTCCCCCAGAACCATAAGTCTCGGGAACTCCAACGCCAGCATCGAGGCGGCCTCGAGGAGCTCAGGCAGGGCATCCCTTACCCTGCAAGGGGGCAGGTACAGGAGTAAGATCCCCAACTGACCCTTGGGGCCCAACCGTAGAAGCAGGGCCTCACAACCAGACACTTGTGGAGCAGTGGCCCTAGCAACTCCCAAGGACTCCCTGGCAACAATGGCGACACCACCGCCCCTCCCCTCACCTCTAGGCTGGTGCCAAGTACCGAACCCAGCTGGACACATGTCCGAGAGAGGTACTCCATCTTCAGGAGTCAGCCAGGTTTCAGTGATGCATGCCAGGTCGGCCAGCCCTTCCTGGATGGCATCTTGAATCAGGGGGGCCTTATTACAAACCGACCTGGCATTCACCAGCAGCAGCCTAAGGGTGGGGTCACTCCGGATCTGCCGCTCAGGGCCCAGAGATGTACCGGTAGGGCTGGAATGAGGGACCGCAATTAAACATCGGACCCGCATTCCCCGAGTGCGGCCCGCCCCACGGTACCCGCCATACCGCCCCATGCCCGTCACAACACCTATATGAATCTCCGGAACCTCCCTAGATGGAATGCTGCCCCTCCTTCCTGGCTGGCAAGGCCAACACTCTCTCTTCCCTCCCCCTCCACCATCCCCCCCCAATTCCAGCACCGAACATTGGCTCCTAGAACGCACAAAAAGCGCTGGCGAGTCCTGTCGTCCACATCTCCTTTTTCTTCCCCCCAGATAGGGAGGGCGGAGGCAAGGAGCTGGAGGGGACGTCCGTGTGCGGAGACAACATCCACGGCAGCGTCTTCGGCTCCCCACTACCATGAGGAGCCCTCCTAAACTCCCCGCCCGATGGCAAGGGGCAGGGAGGGACGGCCTAGCGCGATGGTTACGGCGCCTCTGGCTCCCTTGGCCAGAAAGGCCCTCCAACCTCCCCGCCCAATGGTAGGGGGCGGGGAGGGACAATCCTGCGTGGCCGCGGCGGTGACGGCGACGGCGGCGGCGGCGGCGGCTCCAGCGCTGTCTGCCTCTACCTCCCATTCCCATTCTCGGGCCGAATGGCGAAGGCCCCGGGAAGAGGCAACGCAATGGTTTCCGGGCCTCCGGCGGCGCCTCCCCTTTAAGCCCCCCAACAGGCAGGGCCCAAAGGGAGGTGGGACACACCTGCCTCCCATTCCCGGGCCGAATGGCCTCTTTATCTCCCCGCCGGTGTTGGGGGCGGGGAGAGCGCGGCTGTGGCTGCGGCAGCGGCGGCGTCCCTCTTCGGAGGGACATGGTCGCCCCAAGCACAAATGTTACCAATGTATCAAATGTTCCCTCACTCATACGGCACACTCGCACCACCCAGTTAGACAGCTCATGTGAGAGCAGCTTCAGAGTAATGAGCCCTGCCGAATATCTCTCTTTGGCAGTCAGCATCTTTGGCGTGCCAGGCTTAGCCGTCGGCAACGCAAAAAGGATTGGTCGCTTGGCTTGCGGTCTAGCAAAGGCCATCAATCATACCTCCTCAGCGATAGCGCTCCTTAATCAAGAGCAGGCAGAGCTTCGCCATGCCATTCTTGACAATCGAGCGGCTATCGACTATCTCCTATTGTTGCACCACCTGGGTTGCGAATCCTTTCATGGTATGTGCTGTTTTAACCTTACTGACAACTCCCGCAAAGTACAGAGTCAGCTCACTGATCTCCACACCATAGTCCAGGGCATCACAGAGGGTTCTGCATGGGGGGCTTGGTGGAGTTCGTTATGGAACTGGATGTGGTCATGGATCCCCTGGGGGTGGCTTCAGACGGTACTCAAGGTGGTTGTGGGGGTGATTATACTAGGCGTGACAGTCTCTTGCCTCGCGCAATGTATTCCCTCACTGATATCCCAATGCCGTCACAGAAGGAAACCCCGAGACGTCATTCCCGCTCAACAGCTGATGCCGCTCTTACGCAAAATCGCTGGTCAGGCTCTTAAGAAAATTTAAAAAGGGGAGATGTGGTTTCCCCATGCCCCAATGGGCACGGAACGGCCCGGCAGAGGCCACTTCGGTGAGAAAGGCTCCCTGGCCCGTGGGCTCTGCAAGTACCCAAATTAAGGGGGGTGGATAAATGATAGGGTTTGATTCACCCAATTCCTTGACCTGACTAGCGGTTCTGCTGAAAGAGCAAACAGCTAACTCTGTTACCCATTAGAGTAAATCACTCATCTCCAGGTCTCAGCCTAATCTCAGGCACAAATAGATGCCATGTTTGCCCATGTCTAATCCTTGGACAATGGGGCTTCCTATGTCAATGTTTATCCCAGTTAATTAACTTCCCCAGAGAGATTCCCAATTAACCCGAGTAAACAAGTGATGTGATTTCTGCCTGAGGACGGTTTTGCCACCGTTGCGCTTTTCCTTCTATATATACTGTAGCTTTCCTTCAATAAACTACTGATCTTATCCTCCTCCATACTGCCTCGTATCGTTCCTTGATCAGTCTCCTCCGAGACCTACGGCCCCCAGCGGCCCCGATTCCTACATAAGATAAGAGTGGATTTTCATGGTATACATCTATACATCTGATATAGAGGCTCAGAATAGCTGGGCAGATGACTCAATGAGTTATTTACAACCAGTAATAAAATGCAATCAGTTTGTCTTTTTACAAATTCAAAAATTTTTACCTATAAAAGGTAACCAATCGTTTTTTACCTGATGTGTGTATAAATTGATGCCATGCGGCCTCACTGTTATTATGTCTGATGAAGTCAGACGAAAGCTCACAGGTAAATACAGGAGTTAGTCTTTAAGGTGCCACAACATTTTTGTCCCCTTTTTTTTGCTGTTGTTTTATTTACTCTCAGATAGGTTTCCAGTTGACTTCCTACCGGTAGCAGCATTCAGCTTGCATGACTCAGCATTCTACTAGAAAGTCAATCAAGAACTCCTTAATTAGCAGCTATTCACTGCTCTGAATTATACTATTTTTGTACAGGTATAAAAATTTATTATAAAAGGTGATTATATAAATGTAGCAAAGACTCGCACACACTCTTAAAAAAGGAATGGAAAGGGTTGTTAATCATAGTTACGTTTGGTGGCTATTGTAATGAAAATGAGGCTTTACAGATCAGATTTCTTGGCAGGAACTGCATTTCATTTAGTTTTAGATTAGAAAGTAAAAATTGTACATATAAAATTCCAGAAATTTATAAAATACATACCTGTCAAGTTTTGGATTTGAAAATAAGGGAAAGACTGTGGGCGGGGCTACATCAGTGGGTGTGGCCAAATCTGTGGGTGTGGCCAAATCTGACCATGTGACTTGCTGGGCTCTAGTCATGCCTGCCACATGATCATGACAACGTCTGCAAACAGACAGCACTGGCTCTTTGGCTGTAAATGGAGATGAGCACTGAACCCTAGAGTTGGATACAACTGGCTTTTGAGCAAGGAAGACCTTTACTGAGCACTTGCATAAACGGCCAAACTTCACAGCAAATTTGAATACCATTCAGGGATTTTCTGTTATTAGGTAAAAGTAAACGTTGCCCTTGCTCGAAAGCCAGTCATAGCCAACTCTAGGGTTCTGTGCTCATCTCTGTTTATAGCCAAAGAGCCAGTGCTGTTTCTGTGGTCATGTGACAGGCATGACTAGACACCGGAGTGTATAGAACACTGCAAGAGCTGGGACTGAGATGGGAGCTCATCTCTCTCTCTCTCTCTCTCTCTCTCTCTCTCTCTCTCTCTCTCTCACACACACACACACACACACACACACACACACACACACACACACACACACGATTTATGCAGCCATGTAAGCAAAACCCCTTCCTGCTCCTTCTCTCTCTCTGTGCCGTCCAGGCATATCTGTCAACCATCCCGATTTGGCCGGGATTACCACGGAATTTGACGCCGATTGACGTCATAACCCGCCCCGCGCTGCCAAAACCCTGTAATTTGGCAGCGGGGAAAACACTTTTCACGCATGCGTGGAAGCGCTCCGCCGCTTGCGCAGTCCCTACGCAAGCGGCAGAGCGCTTCCACACATGCATGGAAGGGTTATACACAGAAGCAGAGGTGGCTGCGGCACGCAAGGGGGTGGCCAATGCAGCCAGAAGACTCCAGAGTAGTCCTAGAACGGGGCGGGGAGGACTCGACGGCAGCCCAGAAGGCGGAGGAGACCCACCACCCCTGTGAGGATGAGGAGCACGGGATACAGGGGCTGTGCCGGGGGACCAGACATGGACAAAGTCGCTGCACAGTTAGGGTGGCCAGGGCCCGATGACTGAGCTGGGGAAAACGGCCCCAGGCGAGGCCGGGTCCTTAGCTAGTAGAAGATATTAATAGTCTGCAAGCTGAAACACTGACAGTTCACAAACTGTTAGCTCTTTTTCCTCACCCTGTCAGCCCTTCAAATATGATTTGATGTTTTGCTAAGTCAAATGAATTAAATGCTTATATAATTAAAATAAAAGAAAATACTGTATTTTCTGGCGTATAAGACTACTTTATAACCCCGAAAAATCTGTGCCAAAGTCGGGGGTTGTCTTATTGGACAGGTACTTAGCTGCAGCTTGTTTACCCTTGCTTCATATGTCCGGCGCGTATGGTGGGGGGTGCCGCGGCCGAGTCCCTGCTCTGTGCGGGGAGTATGAAGCAAGGGGAAGCAAGCTGCACACATCTTCTTGTACCTCAAGGAGGAGAACGTGAGCGTGGATTGGCTCTCCACTAGAACCTGCCCATTCGACTTGGAGGGCTGCGCGTCTTCGGGTTGAGTGTGGGTTAATTTTTATTTGGTGTGCATTGGAAGAGAGGTAGTCTTATACGGCAAGTATATTCCAAACTCTATATTTTAACTGGAAAAGTTGGGGGTCGTCTTATATGCCCAGTCGTCTTATACGCTGGAAATACGGTATTTTAAAATAAGTAAAGTATAATTGCCAGTGGTTTCTTTCTTAGAGAGGCAGACTAATATACTGTAATATAAAAACTAATTGTCAATAGAATTTTGAGAAATGTTTACGCTGATTTGAAATGATGTATATTTGATGTTATTTTCATAATTGAGGTTTATTCAATATGCTTTATCTGAATGTGGAACGCTTGTAAGAGTAAACAAGGTAATAAGCTGCTATGGGAACAGTGCAGGTTAAGGCTTGTTAAAGGCAGAATCTTCTGTTAAATTGGAAGAAAAAGATTCCGAGCATGTTTATCAAAGTAGCTACTTGTCAATTTACATTTTTTTTAAAGGCATCATTTCCACTAGGAGGGGGGAAGCAAAAGGGAAGAAACCAATTTCTATGAATTATAGATGTTCTAAGGTAAACAGCGTTCCGTGCACTCCGGTGTCTAGGCATCCCTGCCACATGTCCATGGAAACGTCTGCAGATGCAGACAGTGGTGGGCTCCCAAAAAATTTACTACCACACTGTGGGTGTGGTATGGTGAGCGTGGCCAGGGGAAAAAGCCCTGCGTTGCACCTGATTTAGGACTAGTTTATTCCAAAACTTGGCTGGGCATGGGCAGCCAGAATATCTCCTACCGGTTCTGGCGAACTGGTGCGAACCTGCTGATGCCCACCACTGGATGCAGACATTGCTGGCTCTTTGGCTATAAACAGAGATGAGCACTGAACCCTAGTGTCGGATATGGCTGGCTTTTGAACAAAAGTGACCTTTACCTTTACTAAATGTTATATGTGTGTGTAAGTGTAAGTGTAAGTGTAAGTGTAAGTGTGTGTTATATGTGTTTGAAATAATTCTTACAATTTAAATGAAAGTAGAATAGAAATCCCCAAAGGAAGCCTTTAGCTGGCAGCAATTTGCCATTGCTTATTATGTCCTTAGTTTTGCACATAGGGAGCCGTGCAAAATGTCAGCCCTTTTGTATATTTTGGGTTCATTTTTGGCACTGCTGTATATATTTCAAATGGACATGGATTGGTCAGCCCTTCTTACAGAGGACTGTTTCAAAAACATAACTGCCTTCTCATAGTCTTTCAAATAAATTACTGTATTTTGTCAACAATGACACATGGCAAAACTAATGTACACAAAATCCTAAATCTGGTTTTTGTATTACTGGCATGTCCAATATTACATTTCAACACCCTCAAGCAGTTTGACATGTATATCTCCCTATTGAACCATAACCAGGTGTGCCCTCATAACAGTAACCTTGTGCTTGTAGTATGCCCGCGTGCCTAGATTGGCCATTACTCTTCCCAATGTGTTCGCTCGCTAACGCACATGGTTTGAGAATCAACATGGGCGTTGATGGAAGAGAAATTGGGTGCGGGTTAGATTAATTGGCATAGATCATAAAGCCTTGGCTGGAGGATTGCAGAGGAAATAGGACAAAAGGTAAAAAGTTGCTGACTCTAAGGTTGAACTCACTCTACCCCTTCTGACCCAAGATAAGGTTGAGTAAGCACAATGAGTCAGCGGCTAAGGAAGTTAGCCCCGGAGGCAGTTTACATGGCCTTCGAGATAGGGCGAGAACAATGGGGTTTCACCAACCCAGATCTTAGATAACTGCGGGTTTGTCCATTAATCACAAGACAATGTCCGGAGACAGGTGTTATCTTGACCCACCAGAAATGCCACGTTTGCATCAGCCTTCTGTGACGAAGTCCCGTGTGCCTCAGCACGAAACTCTCGAGGCAGGTCAATAAAGATCCCACCCGACTTAGGTCGGGACTGGACTTCACCGCACATTTCGTTTCACGTGTCCTTCCTTGCGGCCAGTCACTCCAAACCTCCGGGGGCCATTCCCGGACCGGGTGGCCCGCTCCGTTGGCCCCAGCAACACTGTTGCAACTTGTGCTGTCTGATCTTTCTCACACTAGGTCAGGTGAAGGGAATTTGAAAATAAACCAGATATTGTTAATGTTTGTTTAATTTTTAAAAATTGTTTTTATCTTGACCTATGTTTAATTGCTTTTAAATATATATAGTTAGTTTGGTATTTTGTTATTACTGTATGATTTTAATTTTGAGACACCATAGTTCCCCTATGCAGGGTTCCCACCCTTAGGGTTTTGGACTTCATTTCCCAGAAGTGTAATGCATACATTGGCTGATCAGTGCTTTGGGGAATTGACTTAGGCTTCTGGGAATTGAAGTCCAAAACCCGAAGGTTGTAATACATACACAACAGGAACAGCCTTTGGAAAGGAAGTCAGCATATAATAAATAAACAACATTTAAAGATTATGTACAAAATAAAATATTTTACAAAAACAAGCAAATATGTGAATTAATTTCCTTGATACTATTATCTTTATGCTTTGATATACTGTATCTATTTTTTAAAAGATTATATTAATTTACCCATACAGCTATAAGCAATATATTAATTCTGTCAAGTAAACAGATGTAATCTTGGCAAGACTTTCCCTCCTTTTGGATGGAAACAAAGATTTGGCTATTTAGATCGAGGACAGCCATTTTGTAGACTTCGGAGGGGACATGCGCTTCAAGAGCCAACTGCTGGTTTAGTGGGGTTGAGATGAGAATTACTACCATAATATGGTGGGTTACTATTACAGTAGTACTTTTTAAATACTATGCCTGCACTCATCAGTTATAAGATGGAATTCTTTTCTCCCTCAACCTTAGAGATAAATAACATAAGGTGATGAGTAAATGACGTCTTAGGATGGCCTGTATGTGACGGTTTTCCTGCAAAAAATGAGAGGAAACCAGCACCATGAAGATTGAGAAAGCCTGCACCATTTACAAATGTATAGGCCTGTTTCAAGCATTTGCAGAACCTCAGAGTAAAGAGACAAGAACCCAGTTCCTCTGAGACAATCTGAAACTCCAGACTAGAGGATTGTGAGTTATTTTAGTGTCAAATACATTGTATTGCATTGATCTAAATATATAAATGAGACAGTGCAATATTTATATAGAAGATGCATATGCCCCATAAATTTTTATAAATAATAATTGCTGCATGCTGTTGTGATATATACATGTAAAATGTACTGATTTTTAAAATGAATCTCCCAGTAGTTAACTCATGTTTATTTGCCTTATCTTTCACTGTTTTTTGTAACTAGGCCTAGCTTTATAAAGACTGAATCTACTCTTTCCTCTCTCTGATAAATATGTGGGATTTAGTGGTTTAGAAAAACAGCATGTATTACTGGCATGTTAAAGATCCCATTAAAACTCCCTCAAGCAGTTCTCTGTGTTGACGCAGGTCTATTTCACAGCAAATATACAGTACAGTACTACCAATAAAGTGTATAGAATAAGTTTAGATAAATTTCAAAATAATTTTTAAAAGATCTAAGAACGGAATTACCGCTAGATGGGAGTGGAATATTAAAATTAAAGGATTGGTTAGAAAAGATGGCTAATGAGGAGGATATGGAAAGAATATATGAAGAAATCAATGTATCCTGGTTTAAAAGATTACAACTGGAGAAATGGATAAAACATTAGATTAAACCTCATGGAAACTTGGAAATTAACAAATCTGGAAGAATCAGTATTACAGCTGGAAGGAAATAACATCAAAAGGAGTGGTCAATAAGATATATAACATAATGAAGCAAGACAATGTACAAAGTACTGTACACTAGTTTAATTTGGGAAGGGGAACTAGGTGTAAGAAGTAAAGAGGAATGGAGTAGAATTCAGAAACAGGATAATGAAAGACATGTCAGTTAAAAATAAGGAAAATTATAAAAACAATTTGGAGATGGTACATAACTCCAGTACGGTTAAATTATTATGAAAAATATTTCTTGTTTACTGCTAATCTGTTTCAAATTCTATATTTGAAATGTCTCATGAATTGTTCCCGTGGCACTGCTCATAATTCACCATAGAAACCACACCAATTAAAAAATCTCACCTGCATCCTCAAGGAATATGAAAAATCTCCTTACTAGATAAGATTGTCTAGTAGTAGATGTATAATATTTTCCCCATTTTTATTAAGACCTGTTTGCAATACAGATTTTGAACATACAGTATGTTGAAAATTCAGAGGGGAGGAAAACATATTTTGTAATGAGTTGTCTCATTCCTCTTATGCAGATTATTACGTTAAAGGGAAGAGTGGGAAGCTACCAGCTCTAGTAAGACCAGGACATACAGTATGTTCTGTATGTCTATATGGGGAGTTTAATTTCTTTTCCATTCAAAAATTATCCAAAGACAATAACACTCTATAAAGTTCTGGGGAGGGGCTGCTGCTAGTTTGTTGCAGTAAAAAAATGCAAGAAGTTTTTCACATTTTAAATAAAAACTAGTTTTATTTGGAAGAGAGTTGTGTAGACTTAGTCTTGGTATTCTTTGGAAACTGCACCATTATCAGTCTTGGTATTCTTTGGAAACTGCACCATTATCAATACTTAAAGTGTAATGGTGATTCAACACCACATTTTTCTTTCTCATCTCAACCTCTTAGTTTTTTAACTTCTTTATTCTTCCTTTAAAAAAAAAGTATCTTGTTTCTGCCTAGTCCAGTCTAGCATTTTCTCTGCTTACACTCCCCCTTTGAAAGTAAGGTTACAGCTGGTTTTTAACCTATTGTTTCTCCATCCTCAGCACTAAAAGTGACTTACTTGTTTTTAGTTCTAACTGACTCATTTCCAAGAAAGTGAACTTTAATCAGAATGTTGTTCATGAAAGGCTTCATCAGGTTGCTGAGAATCAAGATTAGTAATTGAGATGCAGTCGCTCCATGGGGAGAAGGCTAATGAGCCCATAGAGGCAAGATACTGGCTGGATTCTCTCTGCGTTGAGACAAGGAGTTTTACCAAAATACAAAGGAGAAAAGTAGTGGAAATTAAGCTTCATTTCCTAAAATCTGGATGTAATATTGATCCCTTGTTCCCTGGGAACATAGACATTACAAACACAATGAAGATTTGCTTCAGGTCAGTGATCAAGATAGTTGCTGCCTTTGTTTTCATCTTGCACATCACTACAGAGCAAGAAATAAGCAACATCTTTACAGGTGAGTAGCAGTATACCAGTACTTTATTGGGGTTCTGTTAGCTCAGCCTCCCACCCGGGGTTAACTTAAATGAGATATTGAGTTGGATTTTAGGAAAGGAAAACACTTTTTAGAGCTGCAAGAACATATATCTAATAAATAAGCACTCCTGTCGTTTATACTGTTCTCATGATTAGGGTGGCTGCAGATCTTTTACAAAGAGCCTTCCATTTGAAAGGGTTCCTTTTGTCCTACATTTTGATGAAACACAGACTGCCTTTTGATGTCTCATGGGACTACCCTACTCTCCGGGAATTACGGACGTAAAAATTTGGACACTTGAATTTCTTTATACTAAAAGAGATGTAAAAGAGAAGCAGGGTTCAATCCATCACTGGGCAAAATTTAATAAATGCTTACTTGGAAGTCATTAAACTTGGTAGCTTCTGCTTATGAGTACTATTTGCTATAATCCATGTAAACCATATAGAAGTGTTCCATTTCATTGGGGGTGGGGGTTAACTCTATGTTTCATACTGGAGCTGGGAAAGGTGGTTTTATTAGACCAGGGGTGCCCAAACTTTTCGGGCCACGGGCTGGTCATATGGTTCCTCCCACTGGAAGCGGAAGTAAAACATGCCCACACATGCACAAAACACTGCCGTAAATGCACCAACGGCTGCCATAAATTCATTTACGACAGCTGTGGGTACGTTTACGGCAACGTTTTGTGCATGCGTGGGCATGTTTTACTTCCACTTCGGGGGTGGCGCAGGGCAGATTATTAGGCGCCATGGGCTGTAGTTTGGATACCCCTGTATTAAACTATAGTTCTCAAAATGCTACACTGGCTAGAGCATTCTGAAAACTCGTCAACATTGGAACTTTCTGTTACTGTGATTTATAGTTAGCAGACGGCATAGAATTTCTGTTAATATGGCTTTTTGATCTGTATTCCTATGATCACATTCTCAATGACATCTAGTCACCCAACTAAATCAGTTCTGGACAAGTTGTAGTAAATGGTTTTTTAAAAAATAGTTTATTTTTCTGTTTTTTTAAAAAGATGTTCTATGACTCAGAATAATTCATTGTTCTTAGATGTTCATAGGGCTGCTGTAGTCACTTACTCTAATCATGGTGTAATCATGGTCAGGAACAGTGAAACAGTATGAATCCTTTGTTACCACTATTTAGAAGTGTACTTCGGTACCATTAGTGGACAGCAGATTGTATGCTATTATCATGATTTTATTGCCAAGGAAAGTGAAGTTCCTTGTGGGATTCTCTGTTTCATGTCCCAGATACTTTTTTACTGGATTTAGGGACATTTAGCCTTGATTTCAATGGGCAAGTTTCTATGCTGTGTCCTACGTGATTTTACGGTGAGTATCACCAAGAACTAAATCAAAGATTAGATGTTTATGTATTTTCCTTGTTATTATCATTAGTATCCAGAGGTGTTGGGTTTTAGGTACCATGCCTGTACAGCAAATTAAAGTATTAAAAAAATTCTGTTACACTTTTCTATTAAGCTTGGCTTTGAAGATTGCTCAAATTTAATTTTAAACAGGACAGAAGTACAAGGATTTTTTTAAAAAAATAAGCCACTTAATTTAACGTCTTACACATTCTGTTATGTATGCATGCTCATTGTACTGTAAGATAAGAATGTAACCACTCCAATTACAATGTATCTCAGCTGTAAAGGAACGCGAGCAAGCAGCCCATAGAGGGCAGCTGCGAGCGTTCAGTCTCACATGGTTCACATTGCTCAATCACGGACAGCCGCGGGAAAACCTTCCCCGCATTCAGCAGCAGGAGAAAGAACTACTGAAGAGAGGCGTGCCTGGGCGAGGCCACGCCGGTAGCAGCCAATGAGCTACCGTGCTACAAGATTCAAATGTATAATGCTACTGTATATATAGAGATGTATCACCGCCATTACCTCATGCTCCACCCGATCATCATGCAATAAACCTGAGTTAAGCCAACCCTTCGGCTGTTCTGTTGTCTTTGGTCCCATACACCAAACTGGCGACGAAGGTGGGATGATGGCTGCCCACGGGACCAAGACATGCGCCGGCTACGAGATCAGGAAGCCGGGAGACTTGGAGCTGTTTGAGATAGACTTCAACGGAGCGCTGGTGGAGCTCGAAGTCTCAGATGAGGACAAGAAGAGGGCCATCTTCGTCCGCATGCTCGGGCATGAGACCAAGAGGACCTTGGTGGACCTGATCGCGCCGAGGAGGGTGAGCGACTTCAAAGCCAAAGAGCTCCTGGCGGTGTTGCACACCCACCTCCGGCCCGCGATAGCGATGTTCCCCGCTCGGAGCGCGTTCTGGAGGCGAGTCCAGGCGTCCGGGGAATCGGTCGCTGAGTTCGCCGCGGCCCTGCGGATGGCCGCTGGCCCATGCAAGTGGGAGACCCCAGAAGTCACCCTCCGAGACTGCCTGCTCTGCGGCCTGAGGGACACCGAGACTCAGCGCGCGCTGATGAAACAGGAGCCGCCCCCCACGTGGCAGCAAGTCCTCGACACAGCGCAGGCCGCGGAGGCCACGACGGCCGGGGTGCAAGAGCTCCAGGACTGGCGCCCGAAACCCGCCAAGGCAGAGAGCGCGGTGCGCGCGGCCCGGCGAGTTTCGAACTCGTCCACGGAGAGCGGCGACGACGAGGACGTCCGGAAGGTCCAGAAGGAAGGCCGGCGCTGCGACGGCTGCGGCGCCGCCCACGCCCGCGCCAAATGCCCGTTCCGCAAGGCCGAGTGCCACAACTGCGGCCGGCGCGGGCACATCGCCAAGGTCTGCCGAAAACGGCGCGAGGCCAAGAGGAGTTCACCAGACCGCTCGGCGAGGCAGGACCGCACCACGAGGGCCAAGGACGGCACCCGGACCACGAGGAAGCGGGACGGAGTAGGGCGCATCTCCGACGACAGCGAGGACGACGCCCCGGTTCTCAGCGTATCCACGGAGCACCCCCGGTACTTCGTTGAGGTAGTAATCCAAGGGGCCCCTGTTAGGATGGAGGTGGACTCGGGTTCTTCTTACTCTATCATCTCCCAGGGAGAGTTCCTAAAAATAGCCCCCCACGTGCGGCCCAAGCTCAAAGCGTTGAGGGCCACACTGAAGGACGTGCAAGGGAACCGCATCCCGGTGTTGGGGGTTGGGAAGTTCCAGGTCCAGTTCAAAAAGCGCGCCGCAACGCTTCCCCTAGTCGTCCTCAAGGGAGGTAAATGTAGCCTCCTCGGGACTCAATGGTTCCAGCCCCTGGGGTTGTTCATCGGGGGGTGCACGCCGTGGGAGTACACGCCGCCGGGACTGACCCTATACAGAGCGTGTGCGATGCGCACCCCGAAGTTTTCAAAAAGGGACTCGGAAAATTCAAGGGCCCCCCAGTGACTTTCGACCTGGACCCTGGAGTACGTCCAATCAGACTTAAACCGCGCAGAGTGCCTTTCGCACTAAAGGACAAAATAGAGGCGGAGTTGGACAAATTGGTGGGCCAGGGCATTCTTGTTCCTGTTGATTCTGCGGAGTGGGAGACTCCAATTGTAACGGCGCTCAAGGCCAACGGGGAGGTCCGCATATGCGCTGATTACAAGTGCACCATCAATAAGGCGATCCGCCCTAATGCGTATCCGGTGCCAGTAGTCAGCCACTTGCTGGCCAGGTTACACGGGGGGAGGTGTTTTGCTAAACTCGACCTGGCCCAAGCCTACCAGCAACTCCCGGTGACCCCCGCCGCAGCTGCTGCGCAGACCATAGTCACCCACAAAGGGGCGTTCCAGGTATCGCGCCTCCAATTCGGCGTGAATTCGGCGACCGGGATCTTCCAGTCACTCGTGGAACGCCTCCTGAAGGGGTTAGAGGGGGTGTTACCCTACTTTGATGACGTATTGATTACAGGGGGGAGCCGGGCCGAATTGGCAGAAAGGTTGGGAAAGGTCCTGGCAAAATTCGAAAAGGCGGGGTTGCGGTTGCGGAAAGACAAATGCGTTTTCTTCGCAACTGAGGTTGAGTTTCTAGGGTTCCGTGTTACTCCCGAGGGAATAAGGCCATCCCAATCCAAGGTGGCCGCCATCAAAAAGGCCCCTCGCCCCACCTCCAAGCCCGAGCTACAGTCGTTCCTTGGGCTGCTCAACTTCTACCACTCCTTCCTTCCTCGGAAGGCAGCCGTGGCGGAACCGCTACACAAATTGTTAAAAAAGGACGAGGCATGGAAGTGGGGCGACGACCATGAAAAGGCTTTCAACGACCTGAAGCGACTCCTGGCATCAGATGCTGTACTGACCCACTTCAATCCCAAACGCCCAGTGGTCCTGATATGCGATGCATCCTCGGTGGGGGTGGGGGCGGTGTTATGCCACGTGCTGGAGAACGGGAAGGAGGCCCCGATAGCGTTCTACTCTAGGTCCTTGTCCCAAGCGGAGAGAAACTACGCCCAGACAGACAGGGAAGCACTAGCGATAATTGCGGGGACCAAGAAATTTCATGATTTTGTGTATGGCCGCCCCTTCACCATAGTGACTGACCATAAGCCCTTGCTAGGCATTTTCACCGCAGATAAGCCCACACCCCAAATCCTGTCCCCGAGAATGCTCAGGTGGGCCATTTTTCTCAACGCGTATCAGCACGCGTTGGTGTACCGGCCCGGGAAGGAGATCAGCCATGCGGATGCCCTGTCGAGGTCCCCCATTCCCCGGGATTGCTGCCACGTGGGCGAGGAAGAGAGGGACCACCAGGTCTTAATGATAGAGGTCCTAGACTCCCCTCCAGTAGTACCGGCCGACATTGCCAAAGCGACCGGTAAGGACAAAACGTTAGCTACAGTTTGCTCATGGGTACAGAAAGGGTGGCCCGTGTCTTCCCCAGCAGCGGAATACGACACATTTTTCAAAAAGAAATTAGAATTGTCCCTAGAGAGGGGTTGCCTTTTGTGGGGACAGCGGGTAGTGATCCCCACGTCTCTCCGGCCGAGGGTGCTTAAACTGCTGCATGTCAGCCACCCGGGGATCGTCCGTTCCAAGGCACTGGCCCGTAGTTACTTTTGGTGGCCCCAGCTAGACGCCGACATCGAGCACATGGTCGGCACTTGTGAAGCGTGCCAGAGCTCAAGGCCAGAAGAGGCTCGTTTGCCTCATAGAGAATGGGACGCAGCAAGGGGGCCCTGGTCCCGGGTACACGTAGATTTTGCTGGCCCGTTCAGAGGAGCGCTCTTCCTCCTTGTTGTGGACGCGTACTCCAAGTGGTTGGAGGTAATCCCAGTTTCGAGCACATCCTCGGCCACAACAATTAAGCATCTACGGAGGGTCTTTACCACGTTCGGTTTACCCGACACCCTCGTGAGTGACAACGCTAGTTGTTTCACGTCCACCGAGTTCAGGACGTTCATGGATCTCAACGCCATTCGGCACGTCACCTCCGCCCCTTTCCACCCGGCCACTAACGGCCAAGTAGAGCGCCTCGTGCGTACCACAAAGGACGCGCTGCGGCGCATGGGCCCCGGAGATCTTGACTTACAACTGTGCCAATTCCTGCTACGGTACAGGGTCACCCCACTAGCGTCAGGGTACTCCCCCGCGGAGTTGTTAATGCGCAGGAAGCTGGCCACAGTAATCTCCAAACTAGACCCCACAAGGGTAGAGGACAAAGGGCGGAATGTAGAGATGGATTCCACAAAGAGTTTCAGCGTAGGTGCCCCCGTGCATTGCAGGAACTACGCCAGCGCGGGACCAGCCTGGGTGCCCGGCATTGTAATAGAACAGACCGGCCCCGTCTCATACCGCGTGGAGACCAATACAGGCCTCCTGTGGAGGCGGCACGCGGATCAACTCAGGCGCAGGGTCCCCGGAGAGCAGGACGAAGTCGAAAATAGCCACGAATCAGCGTTAGGGTACTCCCCCACCCGCTTAGCCCAAGGGGGAGAAAAAGGGGGACATGGGTCCCCACCAAGGGGGGAGGAAAGGGAATCGATCCTCAGAGATCTTTTGCGGGAGTTTGCGGCGGAAAGGAAGAGCCCCGATCTCACACACAGCCCCTGGAAGCGTCCCCAAAACACAGATTCCCCAAGAAGTTTAGACCTTGATTTACAGTACCAGGGGGAGTTAGCGGAATGGTCCCCCACCCGTCCTAGCGAAAAGAGGGGTTTCAGTTCAGCCCCTGGTACTTCCAGTCCCAGTAGCCCCTGTGAGTTAGAATGCAACATAGCACCAATTTCCCGGAGACCGACACCCCCAAGACAGGAGGCAACGGCGAGTCCGCCCACCACAGTCTCAAGGTCCCCCGAGCGGGGAACAGAAGGTAGCAGAACCGCAAGGGCATCCTCATCGGTCCCGCGGTTCACAATAGGAGGGTCCCCGGGGTCCGAGAGCAACAGGCAGGGGTTCACGTCCCAGCTGTTCATTCCATTCCCATCCCCCAGCGCGAGGCAGGCACGGACGCCCCACAGAGCCACTAACGAATCCCCGTTTCCCGTTGCAGGACAAGCACCCACGGAGTCAGGGATCACAGGCTCTCCGGTACTAGGTCAGGCGCAAGCACGCCCCAAGCGCACGTGCGGCAAGCCACAATGGTTGCGGGACTTCGTCCCATCCTAGGGGGGAGGGATGTTATGTATGCATGCTCATTGTACTGTAAGATAAGAATGTAACCACTCCAATTACAATGTATCTCAGCTGTAAAGGAACGCGAGCAAGCAGCCCATAGAGGGCAGCTGCGAGCGTTCAGTCTCACATGGTTCACATTGCTCAATCACGGACAGCCGCGGGAAAACCTTCCCCGCATTCAGCAGCAGGAGAAAGAACTACTGAAGAGAGGCGTGCCTGGGCGAGGCCACGCCGGTAGCAGCCAATGAGCTACCGTGCTACAAGATTCAAATGTATAATGCTACTGTATATATAGAGATGTATCACCGCCATTACCTCATGCTCCACCCGATCATCATGCAATAAACCTGAGTTAAGCCAACCCTTCGGCTGTTCTGTTGTCTTTGGTCCCATACACTAAACATTCAAAATAACAGTAATAAACAGTGAACAATAAAATCATCTATACAATTAGAGGTTCAGGAGAACAGTATACTATATTTATTTATTTATTTAATTCAATTCCTATTGCCGTCCCATCACCGAAGCGACTCCGGGTGGCTTACAAGCAACCAACAAAAAACATTGAAATATAAAACATCCCGACAGCAATTAAAATCATAAAAACATTAAAAAGCCATTAAAATACCCCTCCCCCAACATTCACCATAGGTTAAAACTAGAACCCAGATGGCCATTCATATTAACTTGGGGTGGGGGTGTTCCACAGGCAGCACCCCACACCCGCTTGGCCAGCCCAATTTTAAGGCCTTTTGTAAAGGCCAATAGCTCAGACTGGAGGTGTAGTTTGGTCGGTAGGAGATTCCATAGGGCCGGAGCAGAGCCTCATGCAGGGTAGAAGAGGCAGAAGATATAAGCACATCAAGGTTTCAGTCGAGGCCATAAACTGGGGTTGTGACAGAAAGAAGGAATAACTTTCAGTCAACATTTCCAACAAATGGGAGTGGAGGAATCAGAGCTGCTAATTATACTCTGTCGCATACTTAGGTCATATGCTACACAGGCACATTAGGTGGCAATGTGGAAATATCCAAGTGAACCCTCTTATACATGTAGTGATTATAGGGCAGGAGGTGTGGAGTTGCACAGTTCCCATGCTTATGAATGTTCCCTTCTCTGGAAATGTGAAAGAGGGGAGTTCTGTGCGTATAGAGATGTATGCATTTAGGGTATAAGATTCCTGCTTCCTTAAAGGTACCCTGGATACAGTATGTGTATCCAGTATGTGTATACTGGATACAGTATGTGCATGTGCACAGGAAGCTTCAACTTTCTGCCAGTCATGTATCTAACCAGTTTCATTATCTGGGAACATGACTGGCATGTGCCCCCTGTGACATTCTGGAACTGAAGCAAGAGATTTAAATTTCTGCCTGAAATGATTCATGTGCATGCAGAAGTATATACGTAAGTCTTGACTATTTGAACAGGGAATCAGGCTGATGGGAGTTCCCAGCAGAGCAGTGGCCAGCAGGTGCACACTTAATGCAGTGTATGGTTAGCATTATTTCCATTCCTTATAATGCATTCAGTGAACATGGATTGGGACTGGGGCAGATAGCAGGAAGCCTCCTCATGATATGTGACAGTATGACATCTTTCATAAACTGTGGCCAGGTAAGAGTGTCCTATGTTGGTTGGTCTGTTGCTATGAAGCCTTCTCAGTGGATAGAAATGACTGGCAGACAGACTTCCATCGGGTCGAGGGTTACAGCTATAAAGACTTTATTTTCTCCAGCATTTTATGAGCAAAAAAATAGCATAGACTAACAAAAGAGCTAACTGCTGAATAACAGCAGAATTACCCTGCGGACATGCTTAATAGGTAACAGAAGTAAATTAGTTTGGCTGTTGTTGACTGAAGGGATTTCATTGGCCAAAGTTCTAGGAAAACAAACAAATAGGACTAGTTGTTTACGTGCCTTAATAACTAACAGGCTAATTGCCTAGCCAATTTTTGACAGGAAGATATCCTGACCAAAGGTTCCCAGAAAAGTCACGGAACCAGTTGATTAATCTTTAGAGCATACACATGAAACAATGGGGATTAGTCTGAATCCAAGTCAGAGGTCTTCGGCCAAACAAGAAAACAGGTATTTTTACCCTGCTTAATTAGTTAAGGATTCTTCCATGTTGCAATCTCTTGCGAGATCGAATAATGTGCCATTAACCTCTCAGAGAAAAAGCCAGGCCGGGCAGTAATTCGCTGTCACTCTGGCTCAGAATCCTTTTATATTAAATAATATTTATGATTTTAGGTGAGCATGGGTTCAAACTAATACACACTGCTACATTGGTCAGTACAGAAGGAGCAACAAGTCAAAAGACAATTATTATTACTTTGAGAAATAGATATTTGGGCTGCCAACCCCTAGTGGTGAGCAACGCAGGAGTTCATAAGCTGTAGAGACTGTTTTGTGGTCTACCCAAACAGTCTTCTTTCTTAAAAATATTTTGTGAAAAGAAAAATTTGTTACTTCTGGGCGTTTCTTTAAAAACATCTTGCAGCTTACATTTGTGCCTTTCTGTGGAAAAATAAGTTCATTTTATGGTCATTATATTATAATCCATAAGTATCTGTTTGTTAGTAAGGCAAATGAAATATTTTGACAGGTGAAACAAGTACAATAACATGCATGGTAACAGTGACTGGAAATTTTGTTTAATATATATCTTTTCAAAATAAGGAACGGAACTGAGAAAAAGGTTTGCATGTGTGAGGTGACTTTAAGATTATCAGTAATCCTTTGCAGAAAATGCAGCAGAATATTTTGGTGCCTGAGGCACTTCTGTTTCTTCCACAGTCAAAACACACAGTAAAATAGCCATGTCATTTTCTACATGCAGTAGAAACTCCCTCCCAAGAATAATTTAAAAAAACAACAGTAGTAAATAAGGTAGTCAATCATTTGCTTCACTTTAATGAAATCCCAAATCAGACATCTCAGATGGCCACCTTGTTGTTCATAATGGGTTGAACGGTCCTGTTTACCTTCCCACCAAAGTGGTCCCTATTTATCGACTTGTAATTTCTTGCTTTCGAACTGCTAGGTTGGAATGAGCTGGGACAGAGACAGGAGCTCATTTCATCGTTCAGGACCCGGGTATCGAACTGCTTACCTTCCGCCTTCCAGTTCCTGTATAAAAATGACTGCGGTGGCTTAGTGGTTAAGACACTGAACTTGACAACTGGAAGGTCGGCAGGTCAGCAATTCAAGACCCGAGTGCTGCACAACAGAGTGAGTTCCCATCTATGTCCCCGCTCCTGACAACCTAACAGTTCAAAAGCAGGAAATTACAAGTCGATAAATAGGTACCACTTCGGTGGGAAGGTAAACAACATTCCTTGCACTCTGGTGTCTAGGCATGCCTGCCACATGTCCACGGAAACGTCTGCAGATGCAGACAGCACTGGCTCTTTGGCAATAAACGGAGTTGAGCACTGAACCCTAGAGTTGGATATGACTGGCTTTCGAGCAAGGGTGACCTTTACCTTATTTATTTATCGTATTTACCTAGTTCCTATATAAGAGATAGTATTCTGTTTTCTTTCTTCCTAGAGAAAGGTATCTCCTTGCTGGGCTACCATTTATGCAATTATAGTGTTTCTAAAGATGTGGACAAAATGGTTGCCTACCAGAAGTCATATGAGAAGCAAACACCATGTGGAGGATGGGTTCCATGGAGGGTTTGTACCAAAACCTATTTCAAAGAAGAGTATCATCCCATCAAAGTCTCAGAAACTGTAACTCTGACAGACTGCTGTGAGGGATACGAACAAGTTGGTCTCTATTGTTCCTTGCGTAAGTATTAAATAAGAAATGAAAGTTAGGTTGTGAACTGCCACAATTACAGTGTCAAAGTTCTTGCTGTTATATCAATCTGTGAAAAGGCAATTCTCATTACAGACTTCTCTGAGGCTCAGAGGTTAATGCTTCATGGATAACTATCACAAGAATAATTTATATATTCTGGCTCCATATAAATCATGTGAATAATTTTAAGAGGCAAGTGTGAATGCTTAAAAAAATTCTCATCCTTTGTGATTTTCCAAGTCTTACCATGCCAAAACTTTGCACTGAGTATTCCTTCTAACTTGGTGAAATTTCTGAGTCACAGAAATAAAAATTAGATATACTGTACGTGTGTGCATAAATTAATAAAACATTTTCTCTGTTCACTTATGCAAGAAAATGCAAAATCCTGTGCAGATCAATGTCCTTTGGAAATAATATTGTGCAGAAAATGTAGTTTTGTTTGGGACCTGTAATAATTTTGCATAGGTTGGTGTTTTTTCCATGAAAAAAATGACCATGAAGTATCTAAAAAATTTCATGGGATATTTCAAAAATTGCAAAAACACAACTACATTTAACTTCAGATTGCTGGTTTCAGTGTGAGTGGTTTGTTACACATGGCACACACCCAGTGATGCACTGCAGCAGGTTCTGCCAGGTTCTGCAGAACCGGTAGTGGAAATTCCCCCAGGCCACGCCCACTTGGTTGGCCACCCCCACCCCCATAGCCCATAATGCAGGATGTTTGGCCACACCCACAGATATGGCCAGCCCACAGAGTAGGTAGTATGGGAGAGCAGGCTTTGAGAGGAATGTGCAAAATCTTTCATAGTTGTAAAAGCACATTTAAGAGGCATGCTGCTTGATTTGTAAGATAGCTATACATTAGAACAGGGGTTCCCTAACCTTTCGTGCCATGGGCTGGTCATGCGGTTGAGCAGGCCAGTCACATAATTCCCCCTGCCGTAAAATGCGTCCATGGCTGTCATAAACCCATTTACAACAGTCGTGGGTGCACTTATGACCGTTTATGGCGGGCGCATTTATGCATGCATGGACACATTTTACGGCTGTCACAAACGTGCCCACCTCCGCTTCTGGTAGCGGTGGTGATGGGCCACTTGAAATGGTGCCATGGGCTGGGTCTGGCCCACAGGCCATAGCTTGGCTACCCCTGCATTAGAAGCTTGGAAAAATCATATATTGAATTAGGTAATTATGAGACCTAGCACCATATGTATCTATTTCACAAAAGCCAGTACAGAGAGAGGCTCTTCTGTCAGATATCTCTGAGCAGGTCTCCAGATTTTCCAGGCCCCTTTCAGGGCTGCTTTCCTCCTTAGGTTGAGCTACAAAAATTCTGCAGATCATTGTTTGGATCTCAGGTCTTAGTCACAGCTTGTGTAAATAGTATTGAACTGTCTAGACAGCGTCTTAAATAAATGGTGAAAAGAACAGTGACAACTGGTGGAATGAATTAACTGCATGTTACTGAGCAATTAATGATCCCTTGCTTGATGTTAGAATAGATTCTTCTGGTTTCCAATGATTGGAACAAGGGGCTCTTTAATGTGGATTTTCCTGTAGTGTAGTCTTTTCTGACTTTACTCTGCTATTTCATACTTGGTGTGTCAAATCACAACTTTGATGTGTGTCTCCCAGCAAGGCATGCTGTCTGAGAAAGGGACATGTTTTGTACAGTGCTTTGTTTTTTAGGTGTCCAGTAAATACTAGTGCTATTATGGAATGAACAAATTAATTGGTGATCACATGGGTTACACAAAAAGCGCCTCCTCAAAGATTGTGGTATTTTGAACCACAATTGGGCGTACTCTGGTAATGGCAACCTTGTGTTGCTGGCTAATCTTTCTCACACTGGGGTAAGGTGAAAGGAACTGCAGAATGAACTCACTCAAAGGTGCCTTCATTTTGGCAGTTTCACATCTGGCCCAGACATGGAAGAAGAAGACTGTAGTATCTAGGTTCCGAAATGTTCATGACTAGATGACGCCCTTTAGCAAGTTACACCATAATTTAGTTTCACATGAGAGATGAAATTGAAACCTCAAAGAAAGTCATCTTGTTTAAAGCTGTGTTAAGGTTTTATCATCTTTAGACCTTGGATCTGGCCCTTGGCACCATTTCATGTGCTCCCTCCAAGGGCATTCAAGAAACAAAATGGCCACAACTTTGAAGCTGTTGGGACAAAATGACCACCCCCATCATGCAGGCAGGGCAAAATGGCCATCCAGCCCTCGAAGCTGACTGAGAGAGCATGATCCGGGCCCCGGGTTGAAAAGGTTGGGAACCCCTGGTCTAGTCCTTACTGCTTTCTTCATGCTTTCAGCATTGTGTCTAAGATTGAGATTCTAAAGTGAAGAGCAGCTGTGCTTTCCAAACAAGCAAAAACATGGAAAATTTGGATTCTTGCTCAGTTACCAACACTTGAGTAGAACGCAAATGTTGAAGATACCCAATCTGCAGTTAAACTAAAGTCCAGGACGGACAATGCAAACTCCATGCAATAGACTAGATTCTTCCCTTCATATAAGTATTGGACAAGCAACACACTCATCAGTCATGTAAAATGAGCCTTTACTGACTCTTCTGCATGTCTGATGTAGGAATATGAGTTAAATTGAACCTTCTTTTATCTCTCCACTTCTGAGTTGTGTATGAGTACAATACTTACTCCTTTTATTAGCTAATAGGTAAAGGTTTCCCTTGCTCGAAAGCCAGTCGTATCCGACTCTAGGGTGCAGTGCTCATCTCTGTTTCTAAGCCGAAGAGCCAGCGCTGTCTGCTTCTGCAGACGTTTCCGTGGTCATGTGGCAGGCATGACTAGACACCGGAGCGCACGGAACGCTGTTACCTTCCCACCGAAGTGGTCCCTATTTATCTACTTGCAATTTCTTGCTTTCGAACTGCTAGGTTGGCAGGAGCTAGGATGAAGAACAACAGTCAAATTCAGTTAGCCAGAAAACTTCCAAAATAGTTGATAGTTTTATAGTGATATTGAAAGAGAAATAATAAAATGCATTAAATATTTAAAGATGTTAAGGAAATAATGGTTTTGTGATTATTAGGAAATCTCTGTTATTCTCTTATTATATTGCTTATAAGAAATATAGATGGCTGGATAGGACAGTGGACGCAGTGGGCCCGAATCTGGGCGGGCTGAGGAGGATGGCGGAGGACAGGGGTGCCTGGAGGTCAATGGTCCATGGGGTCGCAAAGGGTCGGAATCGACTGTGCGACTGAACAACAACAAGCATTCTAGATTATGGTTTCTGTGGCCATTATTACTAACACCCAAGTTGCTTGGGCTGCTTTTTCAGATCACATTGATGACTTAGTACCGTGATGGTGAACCTTGGTACTCCAGATGTTCTTGGACTTCAATTCCCAGAAGCCCAAGCACCCTGCGAATCCACACGAATGGGTTTACTGCGATTCATCCGGCCCGCACTGCCCTCATCGCTCCCGGAAGCAGAAGTAAAACGCGCTGGGCGCGTTTTACTTCCCCTTTCTGGGAGCGACGAGGGCTGCACGGGCCGGATGAATTGCACTGTACTATTGTTACACTGTACCACTGTACTATTGTTACAAATGTGAAAGTAAGGTGCTAGGGTAACAAAGGTCAAATAATAATCAGTATTATTCTTTTTAAGACTTGTTTAATTTCTAGTGGTTCTATGGGGTGGGAAACGCCAAGAATACATTACATACTTATTTTATGCATATATATTAAAAATCCTATTTACCTTGAATGAATCACAGTTTGGCTGAGTTAATATTTGTTCCCTACCTCTCACTGCCCTTTCTTTGTTCGTCCTAGCATTGACACATTTCTCTTAATCATTTATTACATCTGTTGCAAATATAACTAATTTTTTTTGGTTTATATATGAAAGCCAATAGTCATAATTCTTGTTAAATAACATTAATGGTGCTACTAATACTAATATAGAATGTTAGTAATAACACCCCCCCCACCCCCCCGCCTCTGGTGTCCTTTCACAGACCGGAACATTCTCTCCTTTACTTAAATAAAATGCCTGGGTGTTTAGTCACTACTCATCTTGAGTAAGCACAGTAGGTGGGTGAGGCTGATATTCATACCTCCCGATGAGGAAACAGTAAGGTCTTGTTCTCTTATCTGTACGTTGTTCTCTTATCTGTACGGTACAGGAACCGGCATTGACCAGGGGTACCCTACCCAGGCCAAGGAGAGACCCGCCCTCCCCCCGCCCCAGCTGCCTTACCTTTTTGTTTGCTGTCGTCATGGCCGCTCTCTCAGCCCCACTGCGAGGCGCTGTCTCAGCCTGACTGTGGCTGCCGCCACCGGCCTCCCCAGCGACTACAGTCAGTGGTTAGCCATCACAGCCCGGCCCCTCCATCCTCCCGTGGGTTATGTTAGGTGGAAGGGAGGCTCCATTTAGGTGGGCGGGCAGAGGACCCATTGGGGGGCGGAGGCTTGCAGAAAGCAGCAGCCCGGTCCTATCCTCCCCCCCCCCGGCTGTGGGTTCTCCCTTCCTCCCGAGGTGTGCCTCAGGAGTGCAGAGGAGCCATGCCACGGTGGTCGCCTGCCAAACAGTAGTCGCGGGGCAACTGTAATGGCCGTAATTGCCGCCATCTGTACTGGTGGTTAGGCCATGCGCCACCTGGAATGCCGAGCAGACTTCGGCGCATGCGTGGAATTTTGCACATGTGCCACAGCCTGGAACGCCAGTGCAGGGTTAGGCGCATGCATGGATTCTCGCCCATGCGCAGTCACCTCCCCTGGTTGTTTCTGCCAACTGGGGGGCGCGTGCACTGCAGCCCCTTTTTGGGGGCAAGGACCCCAGGGTGGACTGCCAGTTACCCACGCCGGCCACCCCAGATGTTGAAGGTAGGCGTGCACACAGTTTCCAGTGCAATCGGTGCAGGGGTGTCGCTTTGTATGAGGGAGCCCTGTGATATCACGGAGCCCCAGATCTAGTCAACTGGGAATTGGTTGAGCTGTGGCGATATCACAATCCCCCCTGGTTGTCTTTTTTCCCTTGCTTTTTCTCCTGTCAGTGGGGTGTCCCCTTTGCAGATTGATTTAGGGGCCGTACCGCTCCCCATGTGGCTTGACACCCCCACAGTGACCGTCTCTTCGGCCCAAGGTACATATGTGCCGAGTTTCAGCGCGATTGGTGCAGGGGTGTGGATTTGTATAAGGAACATACACCTTGATATGAAAGTGGCTTTAATTTCAGAATTTTGTTCCTTTTCTTATCAAGACATCTTACTGTGCTAATTTTTGCATTGTAGCAGCTGCAACAAAACTCTGCTAATAGTTGTTTGTCAGTTCAGACACTTTTAGATGCTTGAAGTCTACTTGCTCTCACACATTCTGCTACAGTTATTATTATTATCAGTATTAGCCAAGAAATCCTGGCTCTGGTCTGCCAGTACACAACTGAACACCTTGCTCAAGAAATGGCCAGTTTGCTGCTTGCCTATAATTCTTAAGAGCTACACTAAAGGTTTCCTTGGGAATGTTTGTATTAGTGCTTCCTGTAAAGATGCTTTGAGATTGAAAATGAGCTGGCCATCTTCTAGTCAGATAATAAATAAATATACTAGCCCAGTGTTTCTCCATCTTTGGACTTCAGTTCCCATAAGCCTAAGTCGGTGATGGCCAACCTTGGCACTCCAGGTGTTCTCAGACTTCAGTTACCAGAAGCCCGAGTCAGTATACCTGCTGATCAGGGCTTCTAGGAATTGAAGTTCAAGAACAGCTGGTGTGCCAAGGTTCGCCATCACTGCCCTAAGTCAATTACCCAAAACAGTGATCAGCCAATGTACTGACCTACGCTTCTGGGAATCGAAGTCCACCAGTGTTCCGCAGAACATTGTTTGGGAAATGCTGCACTAGCCTTTGGACGTACCTAATACAGTAAAACCCCGACTTACAAATGCCCTGAGTTACATAAAATTCGACTTACATAATGACTTTGTGCTAAAACTATGTCCCGATTTACATGATTTCCTATGGGTTTGCTTCGAGTTACGTAAAAAAATGATTTAAGCAAAAGCCTATGGAACGGACTTTTTTTTCGTAAGTAGGGGTTTTACTGTACAGTATAGCTCTTCAGTTCCTGGCCAGTAGGTGCAAATTTGCTGTTAACTGATTTCTTCTGTAGCCCTAAACAGATCCAGTGAATTTGCTTCAAGGCCTGGTTTGTGTCCAGAGAATGAAGTGGAAGCATTAAATATTTCATGCACATTTGACCTGGAGTGTCCAGAATATAAAAAATGCTGCAAGACATCTAAAGGAGCTGGTTGTTTGGATCCTTTGCCTGAAGGTATATTACTGACCAGTGTTTTTCTTCTTCTGGTAGGCCCACAATTGGAATCTTTGTGGTGAGTTTAGGACCGTGATGGCGAACCTTGGTACTCCAGATGTTCTTGGATTTCAATTCCCAGAAGCCCAAGCACCCTGTGAATGCACATGAATGGGTTTACTGTGATTCATCCAGCCCGCTCCCGGAAGCAGAAGTAAAATGCGCCTGTACGGTTAAGACTCTTCTGGGTTAACTCTTCCTCCGTATGGGCACATTTTATTTCCGCTTCCTGGAGCGATGAGGGCAGCGCGGGCCGGATGAATCACAGTAAACCCATTCATGTGGATTCACAGGATGCTTGGGCTTCTTGGAATTGAAATTCAAGAACTTCTGGAGTGCCATGGTTCGCCATCACAGGTTTAGGATATATGGTTAGAGGGTGAAACAGAATTGTTGGGGTGCAATCTTAATCTCAGTAGAGGTGACCTATGTTCACAGTTGTTTATCTGCTCTGTGTTAATAAAATGCACTGAAATTTTGTGCAGCTCAATCCTTGTCAGTCATTACAACCCATAGCTTCAGCGTGGACAACGTTTGAGCTTCCAGATGATTTGGGTTATCAGTCCCATCTAACGTAACCATTTGGAAGCTGTTATAGGATATGTAATGCAAAGCAAGGGGATGTGGTGGCTTTTGTGGTTAAGACACTACACTTGACAATTGGAAGGCCAGCAGTTCGAGACCTGAGTGCTGCATGATGGAGTGAGCTTCTGTCTCTGTCCCAGCTTCTGCCAACCTAGGAGTTCAAAAGCAAGAAAATGCAAGTAGATAAATAGGCACCACTTTGGTGGGAAGGTAAACAGTGTTCCGTATATTCCGGTGTCTAGTCATGCCTGCCACATGTCCACGGAAATGTCTGTAGACAGTGTGAACAGAGATGAGCAGTGAACCCTACAGTCGGATAGAACTGGCTTTCAAGCAAGGGTGACTTTTCCATCTGGAAGTTGGATGATTCTTCATTTCTGCATTAGACAGAACTCTGAAATGAGAGAAGAGTCTTAGTTTGGCATTTGGTTGTATACTTTTTCTTCAGTTATATCCATAACAATAAAATATTGTATGGAGGAGGGAACATTTTTAGTTTTAAGATATTTATAATTATCTCTTTGATCTGGAACCCTGCATAGATTACAGAAGACCTGCGAAACATATGTGGGTGAGGAGGAATGAAGTCAGGCAAGGACATTCAGTTTTGCACAATGGCCGGAAAAATCTAAGTTTGGATTTTACTTCCCAGAATTCCCCAGTGAGTATGACTACTGGCTGGAGGAATTCTGAGAACTGCAGTCCAAAACAGTTTTGCAAGCTTTGTATTGCATTTTTGGACCCATCGTCTTTTTAATACATGAAGAGGGCTTTGTATTTGTAGAAACAAAAGGTTTAGATTAGGGCAGGAGAAACATTGACTTTCCAGATACAGTTTGGTTCTAATTCTTATTGGGCCTTGCCAGTATTGCCAGTTGTAACAGTTTGATGTTCTGGGATTGATACGCAGTAGGCAGCATTCAGGGGGCCAAACACATCTTTATTGTAGGGTATGCAATCTGAACATGAGGTAATGGCGGAGGCGCAGCTCCTTATATATGCTTACAGTACATTTGAATTGCGCTCTGTGGGTGCCAATTGGTTGAGGTATCAGTGACGTCATCCTGATGTACTGAATACCTTATAGGGTTTACCTGTGGTGGGAAGGTTTCCCGTGCTACTCAGTGATTTGTTGATTTGGACCATGTGAGCTGAGCTCCACAGCTGCCTCTATCGGCAGCTGAATCGCTAGCAAGAACAGCTGAGTTACATTGTAAACATGGGGACCCATTCACAGTTCGTTGGGCTACAAGGTTACTATGAATACAAGGTTACATTCTTAAGGATGCAAGTTACATACATAACATCCCTCCCCCGAAGTCCCTCAACCATTGTGGTGGCCTGCATGTTCGTTTAGGCTGGGAAGCTGCTAGGCTGAGCTCGGAGGAATTGGAGGTTCTGGGTCCCGCTGACTCTCGTCCTGCAGAGGGGAAATGAGGACTGTTAGCGGCGTGTCGGGAGCACTGGCCCGAATCGGAAGAGGAACCCAGGAAGGAATACTGCATATCGAAACCTGGAAGGGGAGAGGGGTGACTCGAGGGAACTTCCCGCCTACTACTCTGAGTAGAGGGGGACTCAGCACGGGACTGTCCCCTTTGCCTGGAAATAGGGGTGGACTCGAAGACTAGAGGACGGGGGGTTTCTGGGGAGAAATCAAAACCCTGTTGCTCACTTGGATGAGTGGGAGAACACTCTAAAAACTCCCCCCAATCCTGTAACTCAAAGTTTAACGTGTTGAGGTCTGGGCTCTTGACATCTTCCCCACCCCTCTGTGAAGACTGGGTAAAACAGAAATCAGATACTCATGGTGGGCTAGCTACCCAGCCTCCCCCTTGGGATAAACGGGCGGGAGAGGACCCTAACGTTGAATCCCCTTGGTCCTCAGGCCCCTGGGAGTCCGTGATGCGATGCCTGAGCTGGTCGGCATGTCTCTACCACAGTAGCCCTGAACTAGTTTCTACTTGATAGGAAACTGGCCCTGTCTGGTCAATTACCATCCCTGGGACCCATGTTGGGCCAGCTGGCTGCATAGTTTCTGCAATGCACTGGGTCCCCAACTGCAAAGATCTTGGTTTGTGCAATTTCCACATTCCTTCCTTTATCCTCCACCCTGGTTGGATCTAGCCGCTCGAAAAGCGAGACCGGTCTCCTGCGCATTAGGAGTTCTGCTGGCGAGAGTCCAGAAACCAGGGGGGTAATTCTGTAGCACAGGAGAAATTGGCACAATTGTAGCTCTAGGTCCCCACAGTTCATTTGCTGAAGTGCCTCTAGTACCTCTTTGGCGCTGAACCTGGCCGTTTGTTGCGGGGTGAAACGGGGCAGAGATGATGTGTTGAATTGCGTTCCTCTCTATGAATGCCTGGAATTCGGCGGAGGTAAAAGTACTGGCGTTGTCGGAGACAAGCACAACGGGTAATCCGAAACAACTGAATAGCCTCCTCAGGTGTTTAATGGTCGTGGATGAGGAGGTGTTGGGCATAGGAATAACCTCTAGCCATTTCGAAAAGGAATCGACCACTAGGAGGAAAAGCGAGCCCCTGAACGGACCAGCGAAGTCGATGTGCAATCGGGACCATGGCCCATGAGCTGTGTCCCATTCTCTCGAAGGAAGTCGGGACTCTTTGGGTCGAGAACTCTGGCAACTGTCGCAAGTGCCCACCATGTGTTCTATCTCTGCATTTATCTGGGGCCACCAGAAATAGCTCCTGGCCAAAGCCTTTGAGCGCATGATTCCCAGGTGGCTAACGTGTAGCAGTTTGAGTACCCTTGGCCGCAGCACCTCAGGAATGACCACCCTCTGACCCCACAGGAGGCAACCACTCTCGATCGAGAGTTCGACTCTCTTCCGGAAATATGCTTTGAACTCTTCAGCGGGGGGGGGGGGGGAGTCATGGGCCACCCCTTCTTAACCCATGAAATGACTAGGGACAGGACCTTGTCCTTCGCCATAGCTTTGGCGAGATCTGTGGGCACAATTGGGGATGAGTCGAGGGATTCGATCAGTAGTACCTGGTGATCCTGTTCGACCTCGCACTTTGGTTCCCCTAGCTCTGGAAGGGGGGACTGCGAGATGGCATCAGCATGGCTGATTTCTTTGTCCGGGCGGTAGACCAGTGTGAACTGGTAGGCATGAAGAAATATGGCCCAGCGCAACATCCTGGGGGACAGAATCTGGGGCGTGGGCTTGCACGTGGTGAAAATACCCAGCAGAGGCTTGTGATTGGTCATGAAAGTAAAAGCCCGACCGTAGAGGAAATCGTGGAATTTTTTGATTCCAGCGACTATCACAAGGGCTTCCCTGTCTGTTTGCGCGTAATTGCGCTCTGCCTTTGAAAGGGACCTTGAGTAGAAAGCAACTGGGGCTTCCCGCCCGTTTTCTAACACGTGGCACAACACCGCCCCTACCCTCACTGGTGAAGCATCACAGATCAATACCACGGGCTTTTTGGGGTCGAAGTGGGTTAAGATTTCCTCTGAGGAGAGGAGCTGTTTTAGCTCTTTGAAAGCCTTTTCCTGGCTGTCTCCCCACCGCCAAACCGCATCTTTTTAAAGAAGCCGATGCAGAGGCTCCGCTACAGAAGCTTTCCTTGGCAAGAAGGAATGATAGAAATTTAGGAGTCCTAAGAAGGACTGCAGTTCTCGTTTCACGGTGGGGCGAGGGGCATTTCGAACAGCCACAACCTTTTGAGTCGGAGGGCTTAACTCCTTCGGGGGTTATTCTGAACCCTAGGAACTCTACCTCCCTCGCCAGGAACACACATTTATCCCGTCTCAATCTTATCCCCGCTTTCTCGAATACTGTTAGAACTTTGTCCAACCTCTTTGCGAGTTCAGACTCACTCCCCGCAGTGATCAATACGTTATCAAAATACGGGAGCACCCCGGGGAGACCCTTAAGGAGGCGTTCCACGAGAGATTGGAATATCCCGGGGGCGGAGTTTATGCCGAACTGGAGGCACGTTACCTTGAAGGCCCCTTTATGGGTTACTATCGTCTGTGCAGCTGCGGTAGCAGGAGATACCGTAAGCTGCTGATATGCCTGAGCTAAGTCTAGCTTTGCGAAACACTTAGCCCCATGTAAAGTGGCTAGTAGATGGCTAACTACCGGCACCGGGTATGCATTAGGGCGAATAGCCTTGTTAATCGTGCATTTGTAATCTGCGCAAATTCTAACCTCCCCATTAGATTTTAAAGCAGTAACAATCGGCGTCTCTCATTCTGTGGAGTCCACCGGGACCAAAATCCCCTGACTCACCAGTTTGTCCAATTCCGCCTCAATCTTGTCCTTGAGGGTGAAGGGTACTCGTCGTGGCTTGAGCCGGATGGGTCGAATTGTGGGGTCCATGTTGAAAGAGACTGGGAGCCCTCTATATTTCCCAAGTCCCTTTTCAAAAACTGCTGGGAGTGCATTGCACACGTCTCGCACTGGTTCAGTCTTTACGGCGTTG
This sequence comes from Bradypodion ventrale, assembly GCA_035047345.1. Classification (NCBI taxonomy): domain Eukaryota; kingdom Metazoa; phylum Chordata; class Lepidosauria; order Squamata; family Chamaeleonidae; genus Bradypodion; species Bradypodion ventrale. The sequence continues at coordinate 284,351,205 of JAWDJE010000003.1, read as the reverse complement.
ATGCCGGACAGTCCAATCCCCAAGGGAGCAAACCACTGGCTCCCCAGGAGGCAGCTGGAACCCTGTTTAAGGACCACTAGGGGCAGCTTTTCTGTGAAACGTTTGAATTTGACTTTGAAACAACCCACCCTCAAAACAGGAATCAGGTTGCCCTGCACATCTCGCAAGGACGTCTTAAGGGTCTTGAGTTTTGGCCGAGAATTGGGGGGAATGCTAAGGAAAACTTTTTGGGACACAATGGAGTAGGATGAACCCAAATCCACCTCCATTTTAACTGGGACCCCCTGTAACAGTACCTCAACAAAGAAACGCTGGTGTGCCACGGCCATGCGGCTCACGGTTGTTTCCTCTGTGGAAACTTTTCCGATGGCACCTCCTTTCCGTCGAAGGTGCTTGGCTGGCTCCTGGTCCTCCCTCCGCCATCATCTGCTAACTTTGGCGATGTGGCCTCGGCGTCCACAGTGGTGGCACTCGGCCTTCCGGAAAGGGCACTTTCTCAGCCGTCGCATCAGCGGTGGGCCTTGTCGCTTGCTTGCATCTGGAGCGCCTTCCTCTGGATCTTCTGGATGCCGTCGTCATCGTTGGAGTTGGCCCCATAGGATGCAGAGGCTTCTGGGGAGGAAGATGAGCTGGATGCGTGGCAGGGCGAGCGCCGGGCGGCCTGCACGGCAGACCCAGATTCCCCAGAAGTGGTTGGCCTCGCTCTGAATGCCTTCACCCCGGACCTCGCTGCTTTGGCCGCCTGAGCCTTTCTCAGGACGGAATTGAATGTGAGATGCTCACGGGCCATCAGCTTCCGCTGAACCTCCTCATCTCGTAGGCCACACAGCAGACGGTCCCTCAGAGCTTCCTCCAAGTTTTCCCACCGGCAAGAGGCAGCGGCTGATCTGTGAGCAGCAGCGTATTCTGCCACGGACTCACCCGGATACTGGTCCCGCCTGTGGAAAGCGAATCTGGCCGGGTAAATGGACACTTTCGGCTGAAAGTGATTCTGCAACGCCGCCAGGATCTCGTCAAGCGGAACCGTGTCAGCATGTTCATTACCAGCTCTAGTGTGGGGAGGCCGATCTGGGCTAGGAGGCAGGAGCACATCTGTTCCTCATCCTCAATGCACTTGGTGGCCATCGCATGTTTGAATTGGCACTCGTACAGCTCCCATTTCTCTGGCTTCCTGATGTCAAAGGGAGGTAGCTTGATGCTGTGGGAAGCCAAATCCCATCCTCATCGCCAATTTGATCTGGGATTGATACGCAGTAGACAGCATTCAGGGGGCCAAACACATCTTTATTGTAGGGTATGCAATCTGGTGTGCCATGGCCGAGCAGCGGAAAGGCCGGACATCGCTGCCGCCGGCGGGCAACCACCCCCAGCCGGGGGGTGAGGAAGAGGAGAGGCGGCCGAGCGGCGGAAAGGCAGGACATTGCCGCCGCTGCCGGGCAACCACCCCCTGCAGGGGGGTGAGGAAGAGGAGAGGCGGTCGAGCGGCAGAAAGGCAGGACATTGCCGCCACCACCGGGCAACCACCCCCAGCCGGGGGGTGATAAAGAGGAGAGGCGGCCGAGTGGCGGAAAGGCCAGACATCGCTGCCAGCGCCGAGCAACCACCCCCAGCCGGGGGGTGAGGAAGAGGAGAGGTGGCCAAGTGGCAGAAAAGCAGGATATTGCTGCCGCCGGGCAAAACCCCCCCCCCTAGCTGGGGTTGAGGAAGAGGAGAGGTGGCCGAGCGGCGGAAAGGCAGGACATCGCCACCGACGCGAGGCTCCCAGCCGGGGGTACCCACCATCCACAGGCTCCAACCGAGCGCCGAAGGAGAAGACCAATTGGCAGAAGGGAAGAGGGCATGCAAAGGATAAGTAGCTGATATAGAGACTTTATACTGATTTAACATAGAAACTGACATAGAGACTGTGTTCTAAAGTGTGATAATATGCATGAAAATATGTTGTCTAAAATGTTTTTAAACTTTTAAAACTGTGAAAAAAATGTATGTTGGGAGAAAAATTGCGTAGAAACCGGCAAACCACGCCACAAAGCTTGCCAAGAGAATCCTATTGACCAAAACAAAATGCAAAACAAAGGAGCAGTTTAGATGATACAGGATGCTTAGCACAACAGAGTGGAGGAAGGGGAGGGACAGGAAAGGGGGAGGGGAAATGCAATGTTGCAAGGAACAATACTGCATAGGGACGTGGAATGTGAGATCAATGAACCAAGGTAAACTGGAAGTGGTAAAAAATGAGATGGAAAGAATAAGCATTGACATCCTGGGCATCAGTGAGCTAAAATGGACAGGGATGGGTGAATTCAGCTCTGGAAACCATCATATCTACTAATGTGGGCAAGAAAACCTTAGAAGAAATGGAGTAGCCGTAATTGTCAATAAAAGAGTGAGAAAAGCAGTAATGGGATACAACCTAAAAATGACAGAATTATGTCAGACAGAATTCAAAGCAAACCTTTCAATGTCACTGTGATCCAAATATACGCACCAACCACTCATGCAGATGTAGCCATAGTGGACCAGTTCTATGAGGATCTAGAACACCTCATAGAACAGACACCAAGAAATGACATCCAAATTATATTAGGAGATTGGAATGCCAAAGTAGGAAATCAAAAAGTGGAGGGAATAACAGGCAAGTTTGGTCTTGGATCACAGAATGAAGCAGGGCAAAGATTGATAGAGTTCTGCCAAGAGAACGCACTGGTCATAGCAAACATGCTCTTCCAGCAACACAAGAGGTGACTCTACACATGGACATCACCAGATGGCCAACACCAAAACCAGATTGACTACATATTCTGCAGCCAAAGATGGAGAACCTCCATACAGTCAGCAAAAACAAGACCTGGAGCAGAATATAGCTCAGATCACAACCTACTGATCGCAAAATTCAGGCTTAGACTAAAGAAAATAGGGAAAACAAGAAGACCAGACAGATATCACCTAGACAGTATCCCTAAAGAATACACGGTGGAGGTGATGAACAGATTTAATGGCTTAGACTCGATAGACAGAGTGCCAGAAGAATTATGGATGGAGATGAGGGACATCATGCAGGAAGCAGCAAAGAAAACCATACCAAAGGAGAGGAGGCGTAAGAAAGCAAAGTGGTTATCTGATGAGGCTCTTGAAATAGCAGAGGAAAGAAGGAACGCAAAAGTAAAAGGAAAAAAGAAAAAATACAATCTTTTGAACACAGAATTTCAAAGAAAAGCAAGGAGAGATAAGGAAAACTACCTAAAAGAACAGTGCAGAGAAATGGAGGAAAACAACAAAAGAGGCAGAACCAGAGATCTTTTCAAAAAAATCGGGGAAATCAAGGGAACATTTAAAGCAAAAATGACCATGATAAGGGACAAAGATGGAAAGGAGCTAGCTGATGCAGAAGAAATTAAGAAAAGATGGAAAGAGTACACAGAGGAGCTCTACAAAAAGGACCTCAACACTCCCGATAATCACAGTGATGAAGAAATTGAACTTGAGCCAGACATCCTGGAGAGCAAAGTCATAAAGGCCCTAAAGAGCACTGCAAACAACAAATCTAGTGGAGATGATGGTATCCCAGTTGAATTTTTCAAAGCTCTAAAAGATGATGGCATCAAATTACTGCTTTCAATATGCCAGCAGATTTGGAAAACAAAGCAGTGGCCACAGGATTGGAAAAGATCAGTATACGTCCCAATCCCAAAAAAGGGCAATGCCAAAGAATGTTCAAATTATCGAACAATTGCACTCATCCCACACCCCAGTAAGGTGATGCTCAAGATAATACAGGATAGACTTCAGCAACATGTGGAGAGAGAATTACCAGAGGTGCAGGCTGGTTTCAGAAGAGGCAGAGGGACTAGAGACCACATTGCCAACATACGTTGGATCATGGAGAAAACAAAGGAATACCAGAAAAAAGTTTACTTTTGCTTTATTGACTACACTAAGGCATTTGACTGTGTGGATCACAACAAGATGTGGCAAGTGATTAAAGAGATGGGAATACCAGAGCACCTCATATGCCTCCTAAGAAATCTGTACATGAAACAAGAAGCAACAGTTAGAACAGAACACGGAATGACAGAGTGGTTTGGAATAGGAAAAGGAGTAAGACAAGGTTGCATTTTGTCACCCTGCTTATTCAGCTAATACACAGAGCACATAATGCGCAATGCAGGGGTGGAGGAATCAAAATATGGGATCAAAATTGCTGGGAGAAACATCAACAATCTGAGATATGCAGACAACACCACCCTAATGGCAGAAAGTGAGGAAGACCTAAAGAATCTCCTGATTGGGCTAAAGGAGGAGAGTGCAAAAGCTGGCCTGAGGCTCAATATCAAGAAAACCAAGATAATGGCAACAGGCCCAATCAGTTCCTGGAAAATAGATGGGGAAGAAGTAGAAGCAGTGACAGATTTTACTTTCTTAGGATCAAAGATCACTGCAGATGGGGATTGTAGCCACGAAATAAAAAGGCAACTGACCCTTGTGAGACAAGCGATGAGAAACCTGGGGAACATAGTGAAAAGCAGAGATATCACATTGCAAACAAAAATTAGAATAGTCAAAGCAATGGTTTTCCCAGTAGTAATGTATGGATGCGAGAGCTGGACAATTAGGAAGGCTGAATGCAGAAGAATAGATGCATTTTGTAGGAATCGGGGCCGCTGAGGGCCGTAGGTCCCGGAGGAGACTGATCAAAGAACGATACGAGGCAGTATGGAGGAGGATATGATCAGTAGTTTATTGAGAAAAGGCTGCAACATATATAGAGGGAAAAGCGCAACGGTGGCAAGACTGTCATCTGGCAGAAATTACATCACCTGTGTGCTCAAGTTAATTGGGAATCTCTTTGGGGAAGTTAATTAACTGGGGCAAACATGGACCTAGGAATCCTCATTGTTCAGGGATTAGGCAGGGGTAAACATGGCATCTGTTTGTGCCTGAGATTACACTGAGACACGGAGATGAGTGATTAACTGGGTTAGATATTTGCTCTCTCAGCAGAGCCGCTGGTCAGGTCAGGAGTTGGGTGAATCAAACCCTATCATTTATCCACCCCCCTTAATTTCTCCCTACTGGCAAGGGCCAGGGGCCAGGAGCGTGCTCGCTAGGTTTAACCTCTGCCAGAGGCCATGCGTGCCAACTGGGCACGCGGAATCCACACATTTGAAATGTGGTGTTGGAGGAGAGTTTTGAGAGTCCCCTGGACAGCGAGGAGAACAAATAGGTCAATCTTAGAAGAAATCAACCCTGACTGCTCATTGGAAGGTCAAATAGTAAAGATGAAGCTAAAGTACTTTGGACATCAAATGAGAAGGGAGGACTCACTTGAGAAGGCCTTGATGCTGGGAAAGGTGGAGGGCAAAAGAAGAAGGGGGAGACCAAAGATGAGATGGCTGGATGGTATTGTAGACACAGTGGGCACAGGGCTGGGAGGGCTGAGGGGGATGGTGGAGGACAGAGGCGCCTGGAGGAAAATGGTCCATAGGGTCGCAAAGGGTCGGAGTCGACTGTGCGACTGAACAACAACAAATGCAATCTGAACATGAGGTAATGGCGGAGGCGCAGCTCCTTATATATGCTTACAGTACATTTGAATTGTGCCCTGTGGGCGCCCATTGGTTGTGGTATCAGTGACGTCATCCTGACGTACTGAATACCTTACAGGGTTTACCTGTGGTGGGAAGGTTTCCCGTGCTACTCAGTGATTTGTTGATTTGGACCATGCGAGCTGAGCTCCACAGCTGCCTCTATCGGCAGCTGAATCGCTAGCAAGAACAGCTGAGTTACATTGTAAACATGGGGACCCATTCACAGTTCGTTTGGCTACAAGCTTACTATGAATACAAGGTTACATTCTTAAGGGCGCAAGTTACATACATAACAAACGGATAATGTTTGCAGAGGCTCATTAACATCTGGATCGTGACAGGTTCTCCACTCATTTATTTGAAGTGAATATTCAAGAGAGGAAATCAGAGGTAACTTCATAACTGTGGTTTTGCCCTTCTGCAAAGCAGCCCTTCATCTCCTAAAGCCAGCAATTCTGTACACAGGTACCTGGGAGTAAGCCCTGCTTAATATAGTGTTTTTCTAAAGTTGTTCTGTATAATAGGTTATTTTTTTAAAAAGGCCAGATATTTATAACAATTGTTTAAAACAAATAGTTTGGTTAATCTTACATTTTTAACACAGAAAGAGCCTCCTTGAAGATTATGGTATTTTTTAAAAACCATAATTGGGTGTACCCTGGTAACGGCAACCTTGTGTTGCTGGCTAATCTTTCTCACAGTAGGTCAGATGAAAGAAACTGCAGAACGAACTCGCCAAAAGGTGCCTTCTTTTTGGTAGTTTCATGTCTAACCTAGACATAGAAGAAGAAGAAGAACACTAAAATAATATACCTTACCTGAAATCCAAGGGCTTCCCCCCTGGCCACGCCCACCATACCACACCCACACTGTGGTAGTAAAGTTTTTTGGAGCCCACTACTGGGAAAAGTGTGTCTTATATACCAGCAAATAAGGTAGTTCATTATTTTGAGTGGATGGAAGTATTTTTGCAAGGCCACTAGAAGGTTTGTGGAGTTTGAGACAGAAATGGTATTAATGATCCTTATCTTTCATGAATGGATGGGTGGGTGGGGGGACTATATGACAGGTCACAGAAACTGAAGCAGAGGGTCTTTAGTTTTATGGTGGTCTTGGGAGTCATTGATCTAGTTGCCCTCCTTCACCCCTTTTTTAATTTATAAAAGAATTTGTAAGCTACCTAAATAATTGGGTGAGTTGAAATATGACTACTGTAAATGGTAAAGCCACAGTGAAATTGGGCATCATTAATTTAATGTTCAAGATAAAAATAAATTGTTCTCTTTTTTCCCCTAGGGCAAATAGTGACAAAGTACTGGTATAATGTTTCAGTCCTGGTGAAAATGGATTTCAATAAGTTGCGTGCAGTGGATCCAAAACTTCTGAATCATTCTCGCCTTTTGCATTCAATGGTATCAATAAATACCCTAATTTACACTTTGTTAACATACTTCTGTTCATCCTCTTCATTTAATATTCAATAAACAAAATCCAGCTGTGTGACCCATCCATAAATTCAAACAAACACAGGAGTGAGACGATACCTCTTCTAAGTCATTTTAAAAATTCAAAACTTCTTTGGGCACTATCATGGCATGGACTACGTAGTCTCAGCCAGGCTTTATTCTTAGATGTTAAATGAGAAAGCAGATAATAGCTACGCCCTTTTACAATCTAAAGGCAGGAAGCAAGGAGTTTGTATATTCCCTTCCCCCAAGATAACCCTCTTCGAAGCTGTAGCTTTCAATGTGGTGTGTGTGTGTGTGTGGGGGGGTCCCCCCCCAATTCAAACCCTGTCCTCCAGAATTAGTCAACAAATTGACCACTAGGCATGTCAAATTAGTCCAGATCAGTCCAAATTAGGAATCAGTTAGGAATATTACCTCATCAAATTGGTTTTCCTGTTGCTGCATTGATGTTCAAAATCCCTGTTGTATGAGGTGGCCTTTTGGGGTACAGTATCTTCAAAGGTTCAATAAACAAAATCCATTTAAAATTCATTAAAATTCATTTACTGTTGTAGATTGGTTCTATGACTGCCACCTACTGGAGAGGATTTAATTCTCTTCCCTGAACACTCATTCTTGTACTGACCAATCTATGTACAGTACTGTATATGAATCTTGACCAAAACCAGGTATAACGCTTAGAAATTAAATGCTGGCTTGGCTAGCTTTACCCTGGAGGATTTTTTTCAGTGCTTGGCTCTTGGTAGCCAACTGTTGGTTGCAAAAAGCAAGAATATACCATGGTGCATTATTTACACACTGGAAGCAAGTGCTTTAGTTAGTGTCTGCATGCCAAGAATAATAATATCCTGAGTAGCTAAGAAGCTGTTAATGTATTTACTGGCCTCACTTTGGGTGAAGAATTACCTCAGGAGTGTACAATGCTTCCCTGGGTTGAGAAATTCTGGACCTTGTGACCTGCTGACTTTTGAAGTACTGTATAATTTTGATTCAGTGCTTGTACTCTTTTGTTCTACACTTAATACCAAATGCAGTAATTGTATAGTTTCTTTTATATGCAGTGTTGTGACATACAAAAAGAGTCTCTCTTTCATAGATCACTGGAGCAATATGGCCCTTGAACGTGTCAATGTACTATATCCAGACTATTCCATCAGAACTCTATGCAGATACATGGACTTCTCAGATTCTGATCGGACTGCAACAGCTGGTTCCACTGAAGAATATTTCCTCTTTGTTGAAGGACATTGTCATGCGAGTGTCTGAAGTCATTGACATAATGGTGCAAGGTTGTTATTTCAAACACGTCTTGTTATTTTAGCTTCATAAGAAAATCAATTAGGACTATGCAAATATGCCTGCTTACAGTGATTTAGAATTTTAGGGACTTCTACACATGAGAAACACATGAGAAACAGGATGTTTTGGCGGAAAAGAAGATGAAAATTGTATATTTACTACTGTAAGTCCAGAGGTGTAACTGACTACTAGATTGGACTGGCAGCGTAACTCTTCTGCTTCATCTGCCACCTCACCAAGTATATACATTGATGTTAACATACAGAAATTAGGCAAACCATTACTTGGTTGAAAATTGCAACACAGAGTTTATGCTGAGAAATCTCATCCTTGACTGCTATAAGTTTAAATCAGGGTTTTCCAACCTTTTCAAACCGGGGGGCCGGGTCACTCCCTTAGACAGCTTCGGTGGCTGGGCAGCCATTTTGCCCTGCCTGCCACACATGGCACTTCCGGGTGTGGCAGAGTTGGTGGGGCACATGAAATGGTGTTGTGGGCTGCATCCGGCCCCCAGGCCGTAGGTTGAGAACCTCTGGTTTAAATCAAAGTTCATTTGAATTTATGTTGTGATTTTAGGATATGGCTGTGTATCTTCTTTAGCTATGAAAAAATTAGGTGGTTTTAAGGGTCCTATTCTAAATTGTGTTTCAAAAGATGCAGGTGAATATTCTTTTGTGGCGGTTACTGCAGCACAGGCAAGAAATCTATGACTCTAGTGGTTTCTTGGTATTATTGTTTTAAATAATAAATTCTAACCTTTTTATCAATATATGAAATGATAGGAAAACATTGAAAAAATATCTGTTTTAAAAAAAGTTTTGAAATATCTGTTTTAAAAAAAGTTATTAGGTATAGTTTAATACCTAAATGCGACATATCCTTATCTCAGGATTCAGCAAACATTTATAAATGAATCACATTTGAAGAGGGGTGTTGAGAGAATACTTAGAAGTTTTATTTTCTTTGATGTAACAAACTTTGTTCTGCCATCTTTTTGACTATTGGTTGCTTGATTTCAGTAGATCCTAGTTCACCAAAATTTCTGCATGAAAGGAGGAATTCTTCTGATTTGATGAGAAATTCAACATCTGTATCACAAGCAAGTGGCAAATCTGTAGACTCTGAATGTGGTAAGTTTTCATTTCTCTTTAAATACACTATTAAACGTTCAGTCTACTTTTTACCAGGGAACCCCTGTACATATACAGCTTTTACTTATTTCTTTCTGAGACAGGACGGAATGGAGTATCAGAAAAACAGAAATTAAGTCCAATAATGCTCAAAGAAAGACAGCTAATGACTCCTAATGTTAGACGACTGTATCAGCTTGAATGCCTACAGAGACATCTGGTGGCATTAAAGGAGAATACGCCATGTAGTAACTGGTACTGATGATATTAACGATTTTTTCCAAGATATAGCATCAGTGTAGTGCCATGATGGCGAACCTTGGTACTCCAGATGTTCTTGGACTTCAATTTCCAGAAGCCCAAGCACCCTGTGAATCTACATGAATGGGTTTACTGCGATTCATCCGGCCTGCGCTGCCCTCGTCGCTCCCGGAAGAATAGAATAGAATCCTTTATTGGCCAAGTGTGCTGTAACACACCAGGAATTTGTCTTTGGTACATATGCTCCCCCTAATGATAAAATGCAATAAAAACACACAATTTAGTTATTCAGCAAGTTGATAGCATTTGGAAAGAAACTGTCCTTGTATGTGGTTGTTCTAGTATGTAGTGCTCTGAAACGTCGTTTTGATGGTAGAAGATGGAGCAGATTATTGTGGAGTCTTTGTATATTTTCTCTGCTCTCCTTTTGGCTTGTGTAATATATAGATCTTCACAATAGAAGGTAGATTAACAGCAATATTTTTTTCTGCAGTTCTGATTACTCGTTGGAGTCTGTTTATGTCTTGTTCAGATGCAGAACCAAACCAGACAATTATAGAGGTGCAGATGATAGACTCTATAATCCCTCTGTAAAATTGAATCAGCAGCTCTTTAGTCAATTTAAGCTTGAGTTAACACAGAAAAAACAGTCTCTGCTGCGCTTTCTTAATGATGTTCCTAATGTTAGATGACCATTTTAAGTCTTGAGATATGACAGTACCTAGAAACTTGAAGGACTCCACTATTAATACTGGATTATTTAATATTATAAGCGGTGAAGCGGAAGTAAAACATGCCCGTACGGAGGAAGGGTTAACCCAGAAGAGCCTTAACCTTACGTGCGCATTTTACTTCTGCTTCCGGGAGTGACGAGGGCAGCGCGGGCCGGATGAATCGCAGTAAACCCATTCGCGTGGATTCACAAGGTGCTTGGGCTTCTGGGAACTGAAGTCCAAGAACATCTGGAGTGCCAAGGTTCGCCATCATGGGTGTAGTGGTTTATATTAGGATAGATGAAAAACCGGGAAGGTAAACAGGTGGGAAGGTAAACAGCATTCCATGCACTCCGGTGTCTAAGCATGCCTGCCACATGTCCACGGCAATGTCTGCAGATGCCATAGCTGTCAAGTATCCCGTTTTCGCTGGGAAACTCCTGTATTTTACCCTCTCCCGCCCTTCCTCCCATATTAATTAGACTGCAATGCCCTAATGTCGCCACTGGAGGTCAGCACAAGATAAGCATAGCTGTCAAGTTTCCCGTTTTGGCCAGGAAATTTCCCTTATTTTCAAATCCAAAACTTGACAGGTATGGCAGATGCTCTTCAGCTGTGAAACAGAGATGAGCACCAAACCCTATAGTCAGATACGACTGGCATTCGATCAAGGGTGACCTTTACCTTACCATAGCAGCACAGCACTGTGAAGGGCAGAGTATCTCTTTCCTTGCTGGTGCTTCCTTTAAGTCTGCCGTTTGTTGGTGGCACCAAATGGGATGGGCAGGAGGTGCACGAGGCCTGTAGGCCACGTTTGGTCCACTCTTTCCCTTTATTTACAAATAATTAATGTGGACAGGCAGAAAAGCAGACATATTAAATGACAGTAATAGTCCCTAGACAGTTTTACTCCGACTGCAAGCGTATTGCCCCTGAAAGCCACTCTGCTGCCTTTTCGTCACTGTGCCCTTAACAATCTGAAGGGTCAGTTACTACTCTGACCATTCAACCCTTGGGGCCAACATTAAACTGTCCTTCATGTCCCTCATGTAAATGGAAGCAATCCAGGGTCATAGGGACATGGGGGATACATTTGCTGGGTTATTTTGCTGATTTCATTGCAGAATTGGCTCCGTTTGTTTATGTAAACACAATCAGAGAATTTCTTGTATGTTCTTAACATACAACGAAATGCGTAAGAGGACCCAGCCTAATAGTTAAGTAGTTTTGTGTAGCAGTGACAATGGAGAAACCCAGGTTACCCTTGGCAAATGTAAGTATCACAGGAAATTGATTCACAAAGAGATTGTTGCTTTTTCTAGTTTAAGTCTGAAGTATGAATGTTGTTTTTGTTTTCTCATATGTGTAGAGCAGGGGTTCCCAACCTTTTCAAGCTGAGGGCTGGGTCATGCTCTCTCAGTCACCTTCGAGGGCCGGCTGGCCATTTTGCCCTGCGTGCATGATGGGGGTGGCCATTTTGTCCCAACAACTTCAAAGTGGTGGCCATTTTATTTCTTGAATGCCCTTGGAGGGTTGGGGGAGGCAATTAAAATTGTGCCATGGGCCGGATCCGACCCGTGGGCCTTAGGTTGGGAACCCTTGTTGTAGAGTATTACTGTCACTATGGAATTGGTCATGTTAAACAAAAAAGAACAAACACGAAATAGGATTAGTATTTTATACATGGGCAGTGTAACACAATCTTGCAAGCTTTGCATTTCCTTATGAATCTATTACTTCTCTGAGTAAGCATACATAGGACTGGACTGTAAAAACCCTATGAACTATGATCATTCTGTTATTATTGATATTACAGATCTTCCTGCTATCAGAAGCCACAAGATCTTCAGTGTTACTAGCAGGAGTTTTGAAGTATCTTGGAGCGTAAATTCCGTGCAAAATCATTCATTCCAAGTAGAAGTGTACAAAGAAAAGGAACTCATTCTGCAAATGAAAACCATAGACACGGAACTCAAAATGTCAAATCTGGAAGCAGGTGTAATGTATACAATGAAAATCAGCTATGAAGTTTGTGGCAAAACCATTTTCTCATATAGAAATGTGAAGACAGGTATCTGTAATGTTATAAATGGTGATATTTCTACTGTCTGTTTCTTTTAATATTTGACAAACATAAAAATTCCCCAATTATTATGTCACCAGGGGCGACTGAACACAGATCATACTTTGACATGCAGTTGCTGGGAGTTGCAAACACCGCTTTGATTTCATTTCATTTTGCTGAAGAGACTTTTTCAGATTTCTATCTTTATGGTTTGCCTAATTCAGGAGTTCTTTCTTCCTACTGTAGGTCTTTACTGTCCCAAATAGTCTGTTCACATTTCAGACAATTCATTCCAAAATCTCATTAGCTTTGCTTGGCAACTTCACACTTTTGAGATTGAAAGGGAGACATTTAAAACTAATCTGAAAAATTATCTATTGTTACTACTAGCTGTAGGAAGCTGTATTGATATGCATGCTTGTCTGTCATTCTGCTTGATTACTCTTTACCTCATTGCTTTGTGATCCTTTTACTTTGAGACATCTTGACCCCTGCATCTGGTGTATATAAACCATGCCTGGAAGTTTCTCCTTGTCTGAAGAAGTGGACTTGATCCATGAAAGCTAACAGAAAAAATATAACAGTTAACAGTTAGTCTTTAAAGTGCTGCAGTGTTTTTGTTTATTTTGTTTTATTTATTTTTTTGTTTTCTGATAAATCCAAAATCTGTAATCCTGACCTGGATGATTTCATCACAAATAATAATAACTTAGGTACAAATAGGTTGTTAGGTTTCAGGACACCAGCTGAAGAATGCCTGTGCTTCCTTAGGTTTCTAGGTAGGTTAGAGATATAGTCTTAATCAATCTATTTGTTCTTGGATGAATCCTTTCCCTAATCCTCTCTTAATACTGTGCAATTTAGATGCCATAGTGTTTGGTTTAACAGTAAGGATCTTGAACTATAACTTCACGGACCAGCTTCTCAATACCAGCAGTGCAGAATATCAGGAATTGGCTAGGATGCTAATGACCGAGGTAATGTTAACTTGTGTATTTATTTCTTGAGGTGTGTATTTAGGGATATGAGCAAAAAGCTACATTGAAACTACCACCACATTGTAGTGTAAAGCTATTGCCAGAATGTGTATCTTTTAGATTAGAGGTGAACCATGAAAACACACACACACACACACACACAGGCCTTAGGTTACTCACCATTGCTATAGGAAAGGGATTCCCAAACTTTTCGGGCCACAGACCGGTCACGTGGTTCAGGGGGATGGTCACTATGGCCCATGGGCCGGATCTGGCCCCCGACACCAATTCATCTGGCCGGTGAATCCTTCATTGCTTCCGGAAGCGCGAGTAAAATGCGCCCATATGGGCGCATTTTAACTCCTGCTTCTGGGAATGACGAGGGCTTTGCCGGCCAATTGAATTGGTGTTGGGGGCCGGATCTGGTCCACGGGCTATAGTTTGGCCACCTCTGTTATAGGACATTCATTACTAATGTTTGTCCCATCCCTATTTAATTGCTAGTATGAATGAACGGAATTGTGTTAATCTGTTGATTGTGTTAATAGCAAAAACTCATGTATGGTGTGTCTCATAAATAAAATTGCTTTTCAATAATGGAGTAGATAGTAAAATAGAAGGCAATGTTAATGAAGAAGTTTTCTCTGTGTGTGTGCGTACATACGTGTGCACACACATTGTAATGATATACAGATTAAAACATATACTTTGATGTTGAAATCTCTCATCTGTTTGCAGATTAGGAATTCATTTCCTTCCCATATGTCTGCATTGTACGAAACAGACAAGCTGAAAATGCAGATTGATTCTTTCATTGCTGGTAGTATCATTGTGAAGGTTAAAATCTTAATCGAAGACCCGGAATTTCCTAAAAAGCTGTCTGCATTTGATCCAGTGATTTTGTCCCTGTCCAAAAGTTCTGTGCTGCTTGTTGACATAAACAGCTCCAGAGCGGAAGGTAGGCTGCCTCATTTAATGTCTAGTTTACATTAGGGTTACACATGTATGTTTTGTTATTCATTTGGAGATCAGGCTGTTAGCTTATGGCTCTTATTGTGCAACTAAATGTCACCACAAGAGCAGGTGCACTGTGAGCTATTCATAAGTTATGAAGTAGTCTATATGCTGGGAGGGGGGAACATGACGTGGCCTTTTAGGTATCATGGGACTGCAGTTCCCAATCAGCCCTTGCTAGCATAGCCAACAGTGAAGGAAAGTAGGAAGTGCAGTCTAGCAACATCAAGATAGCTACATATTCCCATTCCCTGTTGTAACTGATTGATATATATATAGTGATGTTTGGTATTAAATGGTATTCCACTTCCGGGAGCAACGAGGGTGGTGTGGGCTGGATGAATTGGCTTCGGGGGCTGGATCCAGCCCACAGTCCATAGTTTGGGCACCCCTGTTTATCTGGACAAATGGGTGGTAGAAGAGAGTCTGGAGAAAATTATAGGAGTACAGTACATTCCTGTCAACCTTCCCGATTTGGCCGGGATTACCCCATAAATTGACGCCGATTGACGTCATAACCCGGCCCTCGCTGCCAAAACCCCGTAATTTGGCAGTGGGGGAAACGCTTTCCGCGCATGCACGGAAGGGTTTTACCCCTTCCATGCATGTGCGGAAGCGCTACGTCGCTTGCGTAAGGGCTGTGCAAGCGGCGTAGCACTTCTGCGCATGCGTGGAAGGGGTAAAACCTTTCCACGCATGCGTGGAACGCGACCTGCGCACAAGCGATGTGCGCAGGTCCCATTTTTCTGGAGCCGCGGGTTGACAGGTATGGTACAGTATTTTGTGATTATTCTATGTTTACCAGAGAGAAAACAAAAAGACAAACAAAAAGACAAAAAAAGGTTGTGTGGCACCTTAAAAACTAACTCCTGTATTTAAATTTACATTTAAATACAAGAATTAGTCTTTAAGGTGCTGTGATGTTTTTTGCCTTTTTTTGTCATTTTGTGTACTCTCTGATATGCTTGCACAGACTAACATGGCTACCACTTCAAACATTTCTACTATATTTATGTAATCAAAACAAATGAACCATCTGTGAAACATTAAAATGTTTATCCAAAATACTATACAGTGAAACCTCTGTTAACAAACGGTTCGGTTAACATAAAAATCACATAATAAAAAGGAAATCCATAGAAAATAGTGGCTCAGTTTATGGGTTTTCCCCCCAGAAAGGATTAATTGGTTTTCAATGCATTCCTATGGGAAACCATGTTTCAGTTGATGCATTTTGGTTTTCAATGCATTTCTATGGGAAATTGCATTCAATGCATTCCTATGGGAAATTTGGTTAAAATAATTTTTGCTTTAAGAAACGTCCCAGAGAACGCATTAATTACGTTAACCAAGATTCCACTGTACATATATGGCGGGAGGAACCCTTGATTTGGCTGCCTTCTGCCCTTTTCCAGAATGAACTACAGACTGGAGGGATTGTGCCAGAATTTTAAAAAAATACACACTTATAAGTGGGTAGGCAGGGAGTGCCTTTCTGAACTCTGTCACCTACTGGGTAGCAGACTATTTTGGATTTTATGTAAATTTTATGTATAGATTCTGGAAACAAGAAATTACTATGTTCCTTGCTATTGTAGTCAGAGTTAATCAAACCATCTGTGGGTTTTGTTTATAATTTTTTCCCCTTCTTTAAAAATCTGTAGATTGGAATGAATGTGCATCCAGAACAGAGAATGATTGTTGTAGGCTTGCAGAATGTATCAATACAGTAGGCTCTTATATGTGCAGATGCAAGACAACCATAGATGCCAACCCACTCCGACCTGGGAGAAATTGTGAGGGTAAGAATCAGAATTACATTGCACTGGGTGGGTATGTGACTTTGTTTGCTGTTTCATTCTCCATTTCTGTTTTGGAGACTCCTTGTGGTGATCAGGAAGACTGCTGATCACATAGTGAAACCTCCAAGAGTGCAGCCAGCTAATGCTTTGAACTTGCTTTCACACAAAAGATGCTGTATGGCAGATTTGGGGTAGCAAATAAAACCCTGGGGTAGTGGTGGCGAACCTGTGGCATGCATGCCAGAGGGGGCACTCAGAGCCCTCTTGGTGGGCATGCACGCTGTTGCCCCAGCACAGAGTTTGCCCTCCTTCTCTGCCCAGCAGCCCAATGGGAGCATTTCCTCCCCCAGTACAGATGTTGCCCTACACCTATGCCTAACAGCCCAATGGGAGCGCTTCCTCCTTTCCCCCAGCATAGAGGTCACTCTGCCCCTCTGTTTGGGCACTCGGTCTCCAAAAGGTTTGCTATCACTGCCCTGGGGGCAGGCCTAGTTACATGGTTTTCTATTCTTTCACTGCATGGATCCCTTCATATAGAATGGATTGTGTGTGTTCATTATGGGTTGTTGCTTTTGATGCTGCTCATGCTGGTAAAGTAGTTTTGTTTTAATGCTTTGCCAAGAAAATAATCACTCACAAACTGTATTTGTGTTGTATGAAAAAAATACTCTCCAGGGGAAATCATAGGTCTTGTTACTGAAATGGTGCAAACGTCAGAAGCAAATGGTGTGGAAGGGCTGCCGAGAGGAAGTGCTACCGCTGTGTCTGTGACAGAAATAAGAAGAGAGACTTCCTTTCCTTCTAAGTCTTCTGAGGCAATCATAGTACCTATAGGTGGTACGCAACAGTCAAGCTATTTATTGACAGATAAAAAGGTGTCAGAACATCAGACAACAAATATTTTGGAATATGTCAGGATTAATAATACCCTGAGTATTTCAGAAACCACAACTCTGGTGTCAGAAGTTGGCAGCACTGTCCCTGCACCAAAGAGAAACTTAGTGATGGAAAGCTTGTTAGCAGCACCAGAAAATCACAGTTCTTCCTTGCCCACGACGCCTGGAGGTTCAGATCCTACCGTTTTTCCTTTTGTGAGCAATGCATCTGTAAGCAAGTCAAGCATGCCTAATTTTTTACCTGAGAGAAGTTCTCAGAAAAGTCAAGACATGAACACAACTCAGGACCCCAAAGTCCATGCAGTATCTTCTGAGGAGCACTCAACGGACTGTGCTGGTAAGCCTGCAATGATGCTCCAACTTTCCTTGAAAGTACAAGGTTGCTACAAAGTGAAAGAGATTGTTTCTGTGCAAAAATACAGGAGAATGAATAAAAGCCAGACTAGGTTGGTCCCTTTTAAATGTAATAAAAACAATGGCATGTGTAAAAATTTATTAAATGCAATCAAAGCATTTAATGGAATCGTTATTCAGCAAGGAGTTCATACATTGGTAGACCTCTCCACGAAGACATTTCACATATGCAAATGGACTTGAGAAATCAAGTCCATTTGCATGTGTTTTTTTTTAGCCACTTGAATATCACGTCACCTGCTGGCTAGGTGGACTACGATGTATGTCCTCTGCTTTCACCTGTCCCAAGGGATCAGACGGAGGACACTTTGGTGAGTTTTAGTCCTGGCCTAACATCATTGACAAGAGATGGGCAACACTGCCTAGTTAGACCACTCAAGTCCCCGCACCATGACAAGGCTCTCACCTAGCGGGGGGGGGGGGGGGGAGAGCAATGGAAGAGAGTAAAAACAGCTGTAGTACTGCAGCCAAAATTTTGCTCATGATTCAAGTTCAGCCCTGATGGGGATCTAGATTGACTCAGCCTTCCATCCTGCTGAGTCTAGTAAAATGAGAATCTAGTGTGCTGGGGGCCAAATGCTAATTACCTTGTGAACCACCCAGAGAGCACTCTTAGCTCTATGACGTGGCATACAAATATAATTGCTATTGCTATAAAAGAAATTATAAAGTAAACTGACTAGCTTAAGGTACCTGAAGAGACAGAAAAACTTTTGCCTATCAGCAAAATAATTTATAGGTGAGTCTAGCCACTCCTCTGAGGAGAGGATATTCTACCAGTAGAGTCCCACAACAAAGAGGGGCTCATCACCTTATTGGCATGGAACAGATATAATACACTTTGAGAAGATCCTCAGCTATAGCTGTGTTTGAGGTGCTTGACCAAATCAATCTGATTCTAATCCAGGGATTCTCAACATGTGGCCCGTGGGCCGGATGCGGTATACAGCACCATTTCATGTGGTCCCCCACCACACCAGGAAGTGCCATGTGAATGTATTGTTTTACAGAACCATTGAGAATGATGGTTCTCGAAAATAAACAAATTTACTAAAAATGGACAAACATGACCATGTCCTGACAGTAATGCTCTCTGAGTAGCTCAGTGAATTAGGTGGGGAGTTTAATTCCCCACTGGGCCTCTTTGGGAGAAAAACTAGCCTGTGTAGTTAGTCATGGGCAAGCCTCAGGAAGGGAACGGCAAACCACGACTGAGTATTTTCTACCTAAAAGGCCCCAGTGAATCAGAACTGACTTGATGGTTGCAGTTATTGTTATTGTCAGAAATGTATTAATTATCCCCTTTAATTTACATGTAAATTCTTTTTAAATACAGTCACCAAGCTACTTAGTACTGGAAAATAGCCAAGCAACACATTTCTATCAGCAGTTCCAAATAGTGATACAAGTACTTTTTTACTAGCAAGAAATACAGAATGTGACAAATGAGTACAGGAATTTTGCTTTCCTCCATTCAAAAGTGTAATTTTTATCTCTTTTTCTCCTCTTAGTGCCTCCTCCAGTGGAAAGAGTTTTGTTCTCCAGTGTAACCAGTACCAGCTTTGAAGTGGGGTGGACTGTACATTTCCCACTGAATCCTGCTTTTCAGTTTCTGCTCCTTGAGAGAGAACAAGTTCTGCAGGAAGTTAAAACCTGGAGCAATAACCTCACTGTTAATCAACTAAAACCTGGAGTTTTGTACACTGTGGAAATTAAGACAGAGTTTTGTGGAAAGAAAAGTAAAGCTATGCAGCACAAAGTAATGACAGGTATAGCAATAGCGGCATTAGCATTTAAAGTTATGGACCTAGACCACTAGGTGCCCATAAGAGAGCAGGCTGTATTTAATGTTGCATGTGGGGGGCTTGGGCAGTCTAACTATACAGTGTTGGCCATCTCTTGTCAATGATGTTAGGCCGGGACTAAAACTCACCAAAGCATATTCCATCGGATCCTTTGGGCCCGGTGAAAGCAGAGGGCACATGTTATGATCCGCCTAGCCAGTGGGTGATGTGATATCCAAATGGCTAAAAAAATTGCATGGAGATGGACTTGATTTCTCAAGTCCATTTACATGTGTGGAATGTTGTTGCGGAAACCGGACTCCTCACTGAATAACAACTCCAAGGTATTAAATAAGAGCAAATGACCTTTGCATAGTTTTAGCAGGTAGCAGGTAACTGTGTTGCCATACTTGCTGCCTATCCATGGCGTGAACGTTTTGACAACATCATGTCTTCCCGACACCATCTTTCTCTTTTACAAATGCAGAACAATCTAATAATAAACTTGTGGTCTGTGGTTGAAAGCAGAGGATCTTATTCCCTCAGCTGCTTGAATGTGTTATTTGTATCCAGTTTTGCCATTTGAGTTTTGAAAGAACTTTGTCAACTTATCAAAAGCCTGCATTATGTTTAATACATTTCAAACTAATGGAATTTAAATTCCCTCCTCTATCTTGCAGCTGGCCAGAAATTTAGTGGGACAGTCAAGATAACAAATCTGAACTATAGTTCAGAATTAAGCAACTGCAGCAGTGAAGAATTCCAATATTTTACACAGATGTTTCTCACTGAGGTATGTGAACCTATGAAAGAGTGGGGAAATTAAGTTTTGTATAGATATGTGTGGTGATCCATCCAGTTCAAAAGGAATGTTGAGAAAGAATTGTGTGTCAATGGCTTACTTACATGAGGCAGGATCACTCTCTGCTGTCAATTTTTCTGTAGTTCTTAATCAGAATATGAAGCAATCCCATATATCTGATGTATTAAGGCAGGGGTGCTCAAACTTTTCAGGCCACAGTCTGGTCACGGGGTTGAGCCATGTTCCTCCCACCGGAAGCAGAAGTAAAATGTTCATGCACGTTTGCATAATGTGCATGCACATTTTACTTCAGCTTCCGGGAGCAGCATGGGCCAGATGATTTGGCACTGTGGGCTGGATCCAGCCCACGGGCTGTAGTTTGAGCACCCCTGTATTAAGGTATCTACTTTGCCTACACAATACACAGTTAAAAATTATTATTTAGTACATGGATTCATAGAGTAGCTACATTCCGTTTTGGTTACAGGTCCGTACATTTCTGCCCCTTAACATTCTTCAAGAAATGGATGCTGGTATGATTAAGATGATGATCATGAATATTACCAATGGAAGCATAGCAGTAAGCTTTAGTGTCCTGATCCCTGCAGACATGGATGCAAGCAATGTCTCCGAGTCTTTCCTGGATGCTTTCCAACATAGCAATCGTTTCATTATTGATAACACAAGTCTTTCCATACATGGTAAGTTGTAACTTTTTTCATGTAATTTCTCCACTTCTGCAGAATGATAAATATTGGGATTCATATTTGGGATTCCATAGCTGTGCCTTCTGCTCTATTCTTCCCAATGTCGGACTAATCCAGCGTGGGGCCTGTAGCAAATCATGTCAAGGGGCCCTTGCTTAGATTTAGGATACCAAAAAAAGTAAAACACCACTAGTAAAAACAAACTTTTCTTGTTTGGCTTTTGCTGAATATTATGCTACAGAGCACCATCACCTTCTACTGTGGCTCGAGAAGGAACAATAACGTCAATGAAAACCTCGTTTTGGGGGCTGTGACCCTTAGTCTCCCCCCATCTTGGTTGGCCAGGTTGCAGCCTACTCACTGGATGCGCACACCATCTCCTCCATCCATACAGCCACCCCACCCCTCTTGGGTTGGCCTGCCTTTCCCTTCTGCCCTGGAGCCATGGGAGAAGATCCCGCCTGTCGCGTTTTACTTCTGCTTCTGGGAGCAACAAGGGCAGCGCGGGCTGGATAAATTGCAGGAAACCCATTCATGTGGATTCACAGGATGCTTGGGCTTTTGGGAATTGAAGTCCAAGATCTTCTGGAGTGCCAAGGTTCGCCATCATGGAACCAGATGGTAGTTTAGCTCAGGATGGTGTCAGTGTAATGCTACAATTCATGAAAACATGCATATGTGATAGATGTCCCTCCTGGATCTTCATGTGTATGGAGCTGGTAAAGCTATGGTGCAGAATTGGTGTCTTTTGGAAAAAGTTGTGAATTGGTATTGGTGTCAGAATGGATCAAAGCTGTTATCTTCTATGGCAATCTATGACTAGTATAGAATTGTGTCACAAGTAGGAGAGTTTTTTTGGTGGCAAATGTATAAATCAGGGGTGCTCAAACTTTTCAATCCGTGGGCCGGTCCCGTGGTTCCTTCCCCTGGAAGCGGAAGTAAAACAAAATGCTGCCGTAAATGACCCATGGCTGTCGTAAATGCATGGGCCAGATGATTTGGTGGCATGAGCCACATCTGGCCCACGGGCTGTAGTTTGAGCACCCTTGGTATAAATACTGCCAGATATAACATCCAGTTCTGGAAATGCCAGTGCAGGTTATTAAAAAATAACTTTCCCCCCCAGATTATAACGAGTGTGACAGAGAAGAAACAGATTGCTCTCCTGATGCATTTTGCTATAATACGTATGGATCCTATGAATGCAGGTGCAAGGAAAGATTTAGCAATGTCAATGCTGAAAGACCTGGGAGACTTTGTGAAGGCAAATCTTTCAATATTTTCCTTTCATTCTCTGTCTCCTTTCTTGCATGCATGAAAACATTAGCTTACATTCATCATGGGAGAGGGTGTGTGTGTTGGGGGCAGTGATGCACTGCAGTTTTTTTTACCTCCTACTCTGTGGGCTGGCCAAATCTGTGGGTAGGGCCAAATCTGTGGGCGGGGCCAAACATCCTGCATTATGGGCTATGGGGGTGGGCGTGGCCAACCAAGTGGGCATGGCCTGGGGAAATTTCCGCTACCGGTTCTGCAGAAACTGACAGAACCTGCTGCAGTGCATCACTGGTTGGGGGTGGTGGTAGTGGTGAAGAAATGATAGCACAGCCTCTGGAGGTCTTACAAAATGCAAGAGCAGGTGATACCTTTACTAGACTACTAAAAATCACAACCAAACTCTCAGCATGCTAAAGGTGTTACCTGTCCCTGCATTTGTATTGTGAAAGCACCACATGGCTTTTCTCTTTGTTTGTTTTTCCTTGGAGACTTTCTAGTACATGTTATTAAATCCATACAGAATGACAGCAAACTCTTTCTGAACTGACTAGGTTGCCCTTGCTCTAAAGCCAGTCGTATCTGACTCTAAGGTTTAGTGTTCATTTTCTGTTTATAGCCAAAGAGCCAGCGCTGTCTGCATTTGCAGACGTTTCCATGGACACATGGTAGGCAGAATGCTGTTTACCTTCCCACCAAAGTGGTACCTCTTTATCTTCTTGCAATTTCTTGCTTTTGAGCTGTTAGGTTGGCAGGAGCTGGGACAGAGACTTGGGTCTCAAACTGCTGACCTTCCAGTCATCAAGTTCAGCGTCTTAACCATTAAGCCACCGCAGTCCCTTCCTGTGGGTTGCCCGCAGGAATAATTGGCCATTAAACCTTTCCCCAGGGGTTCGCTCGGCTTTCGACAGATCCAGGGATCAGTCGGGCCTGGCAGGAAAGGAAATTGTGGAGTGGGCTAATTAGCTAGTTAGGGGTAAATCATAAGGTCTTGGCTGATGGCTACAGTAGAGCAGGGCAAAGCTGAGATGATGGCTCTAGTGGACCAACACGATCCTCAGCTGCTGTCTGCAGCAGAGTTAGGCAAATAAGCCAAGCCAAACAAAACAGAGGACAAAGATAGATGCCCGGAGTCAATACACATAGACCCTGAGATTAGGGCAAGAACAATGGGTTTCGCCAGCCCAACTCTTAATTAACTGTGAGCTGTCCATTAACCACAGGGCAAGGTCGAAGAGCAGGCATTGTCCCTGACCACCAGAAAATGCCACATATGCAAGCCTTCTCTATTAGGGGGTCACGTGCATCATAGGCACATGTCACCCCAAGGCAGGGTAATAAATACGTACCCCCGACTCTGTTCAGGGCTGGACTTCACCGCACAATTGTCTCCGCGTGTCTTCCTTGCAGCCAGCCATTCCCAACACTTCTGAATTGACTAAATAGGTGTAAATCCCTAAGAACTGGACACTGGAGCATTATCTAATAACAAAAGAGGAATACAGTAATACCTCATACAAAGACCGCTTCGTACAACATCGAATTCATACAACATCGTCTAATTCCTTGAAAAAAGTTGCCTCATACAAAGTCGCTGCGACTTTGTATGAGGCATCGGGATTTTCCCCAGGTTGCATTGTGCCTGGGCAGTATAAAAGGCAGGACACATGTGTGCATTGTTCTTGTGGGTTTTGCATGAGGCAAAGAGTGTTTAGGAGTGGTTTTGAGCACGATTTTGGATTTTTAAAATTTTTTCATCAGAATTTTTGGAAGCATTCCTGGGATTTTTGCAGCATTCTTCAGGTTCTTGGACCATTCTTTGGCACAGTGGAAAGGTAGGTAAATGAGGTTTTCTGTTTCCAATTGGCTTGGGGTGAGGAGGTGGATGGGAGAGGGCAAATCTTTGGTAGGGTGGGCAATTGTTTGGTGTTTGCTGCTGTGGTTTTTAAAAACAGATTGCATGTTCCATAATTTTTCATATGTTGGTCTTTTGGGGGGGGGCATTGTTTGGTGGGGTGGGCAATTGTTTGGTGTTTGCTGCTCTTTGGATGATTAACACTGTGCTGCATGATGGGACATGTTGGCATCTATTTTGTCCTTGCTTCCATCCAGCAATTGTTTACAGTAGCTTGTACAAAATGGATGATCGACTGCATGGCTGCAGATTAACACTGTGCTGCATGATGGGACATGTTAACTTTTAAACCTGCACTTCATAAAGTTTTCAAAAGTTAAAAACTTGTAGTGTGGTTTGTCCCCTAAGATCAGGGTTGTTTGACATGTTTTTGTAATGTATTTAGCCTTTAGACAATGATTTCTTAAAGTTCTGTCAGTTTCCTGTCTGTTTCCTTGACTTTGCCCTGTAGTCTGTGCTGTTACAGTACAATGTATCTCTATGGAAATGACGTTGTATGAGGCATCACGGCAAGGATTTGGACATTGTATGAGGCATCGCGGCTAGGATTTTGCATGCCTCATACAAAGTCCAAATCCGTATAAAGTCCAAACTTGTGCAACCAAGTTTGGACGTTGTATGAGGTATCACTGTACCTGTGTTACATTGGTTTATAAGGTCCTGTTTTTACAGCAGTTGTAAGGTTTTTGTTCCAATTTGCTAGCCTTTTTAAATCTCCCAAGTCCTTCCATTTCAGCTGTTGCCAAGATGCCAGGTTCTTCTTAGTTGTAACTTGCCTTTCAGTCTACAGTTCCCCTTCCTTGCTGACAATGGCCTCACAGTTTTTTTCTGAGGCTGACACAAGGACCACCCATCACAACATTTGGCTGAAGGTTATGACCAAGGTAGAGACCAGTATCCTGTTCAGCATTTATGCTTGCAGTTGCAGATTTGACAAAATGCCAGGTGCACATAAACCCATTTTCATCAGATATTGATGCTGTCTTTTAGCTTAAAATACAACTTTCAATACTGTACCACAATTCTCCACTCTGTAGCACTTCTTTCAAGCCATGATGCTGGAAACACTCAGATAAAGGACCGCAAAAGCACTGTTTTGCCTCTGATGTATCCATATACTTCAAACCATACGCCATCACCGGTTGTAGAGAATTCTCCTGCCTCCATATCCAAAGGTTTGGAAGACTCAACCATGAATGTTACAGTTGATAATACCTCTACAGAACTAATAGCAAATCATAGTTTGCTTCATGTTTCATCTTTGCCATTCACTAAACTTTCAATTAAGAATGAAGTTCGAGTCCTCTGTGAGATTGAAAAAATAGTCATTACCATCCAGAAGAGCTTTCTGCGGAACCAATCTGTCCCTGAATCTTCATTGTTCCTGGGAAGAACCCACTGCAACACAAGGGAAAGCAATTCCACCCATATCATACTTTGGACAGGATGGAATGAATGTGGAACCGAAGTACGAAGTGTAAGTCACCTTGATTTCTAAAGAGAAATAATAATACCGCATTTTTCGGACCATAAGACGCACCTGACCATAAGACACACCCAGTGTTTTAAGCAAGCGTCACAGCTTTTCTTCTCCCTGGCCCCAAAGGGACTGGGGAGAACGATCTGTAGTCCAAATGCTGTCCTTCAGAGCTGGGGAGAAGAAAAGCCATGCCGCGGCGCTTGCGGGCAGCTGGCCGCCGCTGCCCAGCTGACCCCTGGACCCCTCCCTTTGGGGCCAGGGAGAAGAAAAGCTGCGGTGCTTGTGGGTGGCCGGACACCACCGCCCAGCTGACCCCCAGGCCCATCCCTTCAGGGCTGGGGAGAAGAAAAGCTGTGCCATGGCGCTTGCAGCTGGCCGGACACCGCCGCCAGGCTGACCCCTTGGACCCTCCCTTTGGGGCTGGGGAAAAGAAAAGCCGCAGCACGGCGCTTGCGGGCAGCCGGAGACCACCACCCACCTGACTGCCTTCGGATCCCGGGAGAAGAAAAACAGCATTGTTAGAGCAAGCGCTGCAACTTTTTTTCTCCCCAGCCCCAAAGGGAGGGGCCTGGGGGTCAACTGGGCAGTGGTGTCCAGCCACACGCAAGCGCTGTGGCGTGGCTTTTCTTCTCCCCAGATCCGAAGGGAGGGGCTCGGGGGTCAGCTGGGCGGCAGTGTCCAGCTGCCCACAAGCACTGTGGCACGGCTTTTCTTCTTCCCGGCCCCGAAGGACAGCATTCGGACTATAAGATGCACCCTTATAGCTGGAGTCCCAACACCTAGGCTCCCCTGCGGCTCCAGAGGGCTACAAGAATGCCGCCTCTTTCACTGTCGCAGAAACGCCCGGCTAACGCCATGACTCCGCTGATCAGCTGGAGTCCCAACACCAGGCTCCACAGTGGGTTTTCAAGATTCTCCATTTGGACTGGCCGACTGTGGGAGGTGGTGGCATACTTTTTGACTACTCCTGCAATGGGGGCTATGAGAGCTATGGAGAACTCACCCGTATCCAACACTGTAACTTTTGTTCCAAGGCAGCTTCAGCCGGGGGGATTGCTCCACCCCCAGCGGTCCGACTTTTGCCGCTCTGCTGGGATGTGAGCTGGAAGTACCAGGACTACTTTCTACCCCCGGCCTTGACCTTCTCTCCTGATGGAATTCTAAGACTGTGTTGTGGGGGCGGGGTTTGAAACCTTGCTACCCCTCCATATGATGTGGAGCGTTTGGAATGAGGATAGTAATATTGTAATATGATTTTGTTTTTGCTTATTGATATGATGATTTTGTTTTTCAAATATTCAAATGTATTTATGCATTGCTTTGTTATTTTTATATTGTAATTTTGATGCTATACTGTATTTTTATATGTCATTTTTTCCCTATGATATTTGAGGGTTTTGTATTTACTTAAGCTTGGTACTTATGGTTGCTTTGTTGATTTTTGAACATGTTGTGAACCGCTTTGAGTTTGTCGTTGACAAAGGAAAGCGGTATATAAGTTCAAATATAATAATAATAATAATAATAATAATAATAATAATAATAATAATAATAATAATAATAATAATAATAATAATAATAATAATAATAATAATAATAATAATAATAATAATAATAATAATAATAATAATAATAGCTATGCACACCACTTCTTACCTACATTTTGCATTAGTGCTCTGAAAATGTAGATTTGCACGTAATAATAAACATACTGTGAGAGTCTATCTCCTACAACATAATGAAGCGCGGTGCTTCCCCACTTTTAATATGTCCATAAAGTTCTGTTTCATTTATTTTTCAGAATACAACACATACCATCATAAGAACAATTCTCCGCAATGACACTTCTTCCCTGGGTGTTGTCAATCATTTCAGCTTTGCTGTCCCAGTTCATTGTATGTTTCAGAATGATGTCTTAGCTTCATCTGGGTATACTCCAGAAGGGTAAACAGAATTCTTATGATAATATTTTTCTAAGTACTTTGGGTGTACGTTAGACATTTGTTATAAAAGGCCCTAAGCAGGGAAACTGAGGGTAGTACTCAAAG
Source organism: Bradypodion ventrale (assembly GCA_035047345.1). NCBI lineage: Eukaryota > Metazoa > Chordata > Lepidosauria > Squamata > Chamaeleonidae > Bradypodion > Bradypodion ventrale. The sequence continues at coordinate 284,323,569 of JAWDJE010000003.1, read as the reverse complement.
CTCATTTTCAATTCACACTTTGCACCCAGTTATAGATGCGTGAGTGAGTACAAAATACATTTCTCATCAAATGTGAAGAGCACAATTTAGCTCTGATGTGTGTTTATTAAAAATACTTGGTAGAAGTGACTTGGAGTGGATTGTTCCATGTTCCCAAACATTTAAATAAACTGGAAAAAGGGTTGAACGGGATAACACTGGGGAGAAGAGAAGTCCGTTCGTGGCCAGAAGGCAAAAAGTTTCCAAATTTATTCTCAGTGGTGAATTGTTTGGAAATATAGTCTCATTGTGGAACTGCACTGAATACAAAAATAGTCACATAGACAGTTGTCTTGGACTTATTTCTCTGAACTCGTTATTTATATCTTACTACTTTTTGCCTTCTGGCCACGAACGGACTTCTCTTCTCCCCAAACATTTAAATGCCATGTATTTTAGAAACGTGCATGCCTTATGTTGGAAGATAATTGTTTGGGTTAAATTGGTACTTGGCCACCACTTACATACTATCAGTTCTGAGGGATTGTCCTATAAAAAGGGCCAAAAAAAGAATTCTAAGGAGTAAGTGGAGTTATGGAAGAAAGATGTAGAGAATTGCAGTGTTCAATAAATAAAATAAGAGGAAAACAACAATCTGAATTGGAATTTTTGAGAGTGTCAACAAGCATGTGGATAAGGGGGATCCAGTTGACATTGTTTATCTGGACTTTCAGAAGGCTTTTGACAAGGTCCCGCACCAAAGGCTCTTGAATAAACTTACCAGTCATGGAATAAAGGAACAGGTCTTGTCCTGGATCAGCAACTGGCTAAGGGACAGGAAACAGAGGGTAGCACTAAATGGACACTTCTCCAAGTGGAGGGAAGTAAAGAGTGGGGTCCCCCAAGGTTCAGTACTGGGACCCCTGCTTTTCAACCTCTTCATAAATGATCTAGAAGTAGGAGTAAATAGCAAAGTAGCCAAATTTGCTGACGACACTAAATTATACAGGGTAGTGAAAACTGAGAGATTATGAGGCACTCCAGAAGGATCTCTTGACACTGGGGAGTGGGCAAAACAGTGGCAAAAGAGCTTCAACATTAGTAAGTGCAGAGTGATGCATGTTGGGGCAAAAAAACCCAATTACATTTATAAACTGATGGGTTCTGAACTCTCTGCGACAAACCAGGAAAGGGACCTTGGTGTCGTGGTGGACAGCTCAATGAAGGTGTCAACCCAGTGTGCCTCAGCAGTGAAAAAAGCAAACTCAATGCTAGGGATCATTAGGAAGGGTATAGAAAATAAGTCAGCAAGTGTCATTTTGCCTCTTTATAAATCTATGGTGAGGCCCCATCTGGAATACTGTGTACAGTTCTGGTCGCCATACCTCCAGAAGGATATTATGGAGCTGGAGAAAGAGCAAGGGAGGGCAACCAGAATGATTAGGGGACTGGAATACCTTCCTTACCATCTGAGGCTGCAACGGTTGGGCCTCTTCACTCTTGAACGATGGCGTCTAAGAGGTGATCTGATTGAAGTTTATGAAATCATGCATGGCGTGGTCAAAGTAGAGAAGGAAAAACTACTTTCCCTATCGTACAACACTAGAACTAGGGGACACTCCATGAAACCTTTGGGTACTAGTTCTCAAACAAATACGAGAGAGTACTTTTTCACCCAGAGGATCACTGGTCTATGGAAGTCCCTGCCAGAAGAAGTGGTGACAGCTGTCAGTCTTGACAGCTTTAAGAAAGGATTAGACAAGTTCATGGAGGACAAGGGTATCAATGGCTATAATTATGGATACTTAAGGACAACCTCGGGGTTGGAGATGCCATTTCCAGGGAATCCTAAGCAGGTGAAGGCATCTCCTTGGGAATACCCTGAAGCAAATGGTGAGCCACTGTGTGAGACAGAATGCTGGACTGGATGGGCTGTGGCCTGTTCCAGCAAGGCTGTTCTTATGTTCTTATGAATTGGTTGACAAAGCTATTATAAATAAATCTCTTTCTATAGTTAACAGTCCATGGTTAGGTTTTTTTAATGATAATCTTTTAATAATATCTATTCTCTATGTGCCTTTGTTCAATTGATTGTATTCTGGGCTGTGCAAAAGAAGAGAATAATTATATAGTTGCAGAATCACACATTTTTTCTTTTGTGGTGTCTAGCAATAGTGTGATACTGTACACACATAGAACAAAAGAATACAGTTCATAAAAATATCCCATAAGTTTTAATAATGATTTATTTTCTTGCAGCATTTACACCATGTTTGAAGATTTACATGGATCAGGACATTTCTTAACAGAAATGAAGCTGTTTGTTGGAAATTCCCCAATTCCCCAAAATTTCAGCATCTCTGCTAGAGACGATGTAACGATCGAGGTGGGAATTCATACAGAAGATGGGAAGCTCAAGGTGGTTGTTGGTGAATGTTGGGCAACTCCTACTAATAACTCAATGGATCCTCTGTCATTTCCTTTTATAAGTGGCAGGTAAATTGTCCTGTTGGAGTATGTTTGATGTTGCAAAATAATATATAGTCAGAGGGGCGACATATGTCAATTGTGAACAGTGTAGATATGTCCATGACAAGGGTGGGCAAGAACAGAACTTGCAGGTAGCATGTCATGCAAATATTTTTCATCAGAGACATTGATGAATCTGGACATTGTTTGTGCAATAGTGAACAACTATGAATGTGGGTAAACCTCATCTCATGTTGTATTTTGCTGGTAGAGTTGGGCCAGTCCACTGCCACTAAATAAAACCTTTGATTATGAGTCTTCAATAGTGGGAAGACTTCTCTGAGACCACAGATTAGTTGAGGGCCTTCTTTGTATTTATCTCTAGCCAGTCTAACCTTTGCTGGCATGGATGGATTAAGTAGGCAGCCAATGATACACCAAACTAAAAGCAGAATTCCCTGTTGTGCCCTATGGCTGTTGTGATCAGTGGAGCGAAGTTGCCATGGTTAAACAGTATATAATGGTATCAAACAACTAAATACAGTACTGTGATTCCAATTTGCTACTTGTTAATATTTATTTGAACAGTTCTTTGACACCAGATTCAGATACACTCACTGAGTTGATAACAATGGACATATGTAAAGACACAATTTTATTTGTCATTGGCTGCAACTCGTTTCTGAGAATGCATTTTTTCCTGACGCAGGAAAAAGGCCATTCCGGTGAATTTGTTTAAGGTGGATCCCAGCTTGCCATGAAGTGACCCACATACATTGATCACAGAGCCATCTCCTGTGGCACATATGAAATGAGACATGCAGGATTTAACACCGGGACTGCAATGAACTGCTGCAGCCTTGAGGATACCATCTGGTATGGCCTCTTCTGCCTCTATGACTGTTGGGAATCAGAGTTCCTCCTCCGCCCATAGCTGTTGGCCCCTTTAGGGAGTCAGGTTATTTACCGCCGCCCAACACTCAGTGTTGAGTTGCTGGCTGTACAGTCTACTCCATTACTGTAGCAGGATGTTCGGCCAGATAATTTTATTATATCATTTTCTTCGTGGCTCCACCTAGTTTTTAATTGGTCACAAGGACTCAACTTAATTGCAAATTGGCATCCTGCTGGCCTTATGCAAGTCAGTAACTAAAAGCTCTGTTTTTGTAAGGGCAAATATAAAGTACCTTCCTCTCCCCTGCTAGCTCTCCTTTATGTGGTTAGTCTCATGACCAGCTATGTTCCCAGTTTTGCAGTGATTGGATACCTGAAGGTGAAGGTAGAGAAAAGGGGGGAACATGATTCCCTGAGCAAACTGAATCCCGCCTTATTTCTCAGCCTTAGCCTACTGCAGTGATGGTGAACCTTGGCACTCCAGGTGTTCTCGGAATTCAATTACTAGAACCCCAAGCCAGCACTCCTGCTGATCAGGGCTTCTGAGAATTGAAGTTCAAGAACAACTGGAGTGCCAAGGTTCACCATCACTGTCCTACTGTCTTATGTGTAAGGAAATTATACCAATCTATCTTAAATAAATGTAAAGATCATCCATGTCTGTGATATGTGCATCAAGTTCAAACCAATTGGATAAGGCTTTCAAGGTAAGTGAGTTGTCATGGTTGAACAGACCCAGATCTCTTGAGTTTTTGTCTGCTACTTTATCCACTGTACCACACTGAGTAGTCAAAACATCACCTTCATAAAGTCAATAAAGTTAAGTAAAAGAAACATTCAGGTGGTAAATAAATACAGGTTGTTTCCCCATATTGCGAGTACAGTATCCATGGTTTCAGTTACCGCAGGTCTAAAAATATTCAATTAAAAACCCCAAGAGACATCCTTATTACCAAAGTTGGCCCCTAGAAGACATTGTCTGCAATGTAAAATATAGGGTTTGCTGTTATCTGTGGTTTCAGGTATCTATGGTAGATCTCAGAATGTGTCTCCCATGGATATGGAGAGTGACCAAATAAATATATGTTAATAGTGTTTGCTACAGTATTGCTGGTCTTTCTTTTGCAATTCTTATTGTATCCTCTAGTTGTTTTACTGATTTTTCTCTTTTTTAGCTGTCCAGTTCCAAAAACACACACTGCCATAATTTCGAATGGGAGGTCCAGGAAAGCCCACTTTAAGTTGAAAATCTTTTCTTTTGTCAACAACTCAGTTGTTTATTTGCACTGCAAAATCCACGTCTGTGTGGAAATGCCTGGAAGGACTTGCAAGGCGGTAAGCAGATTTTCTGCCAACCTTCATTATTGCGTGTCTCTAGAGTGGCAAAACTGTGTCCCACAGGAACATTGAAACCACCCTGTCCCTTCCATAGTCTTGGTAGTGGTTGGTTTTATTTTTGTCTTGTCTTTACACTCTTCAGCATTTCCCCAATATATATGCTTGTATAGCAACTTTTTAGTATATGCATCTAAACATTTCCCATTGATTTGGAAAAAACCCCAATCCATTCTCATGTACTTTATTCATACAGAGCTGCAGTGGTTTCCGTTCTCAGAGGAGTGGTGAAATTATTGCAATGCCTAGTGCGTCTTGGGGGCCTTTGCGCAAACACAGTGGTGAGTAATGAGAGAAGCCTACATAATAAGCAGTGGTGGCGAACCTTGTCACTCCAGCTGTTCTTGGACTTAAATTACCAGAAGCCCAAGTCAGTACACCTGCTGATCAGGGATTCTGGGAATTGAAGTCCAAGAACAACTGGAGTGACAAGGTTTGCCTCCGCGGGAATAGGCCAACAAGCAAGTGTCAGCATTCCTACCGCTCAGTCCCCTCTGCTTCAGACCTCTCCATGTTCTCTGTCGGCCTCCTGAACACTGGCTGACCTAAAACTGGAACTTCTGAGACTCCGCACAACTAGCAGTTTGAAGCTGGTCCTGCAAAATAACCCTTGCAGTAACCTGGGATATCCACTTAGTTAAAGTGATTCCAGACAATGACAAACAGAAAGAATAGTTGTGGTAGCAGTGTGGATTCTTCTTGGTTTAAGCCGGGCTAAACTCTATTTGACTTACCCTCTTTCAATAACCACACAATGTACTGAAGAAGTTGAGTTTATTGTTCTTAAAGCACAGTAGAAAAGATAAAGTTCATCTGTTGGTCTCAGGATACAGATAGATCCAAAAATACAGTTTCTAATCAAAAAGATACAGGAAAGTCCACACCTTGGTTTCCCCCATGAAAGCAAAGTAAACTACCTAACATAAGTTATCATCTTGATGACTCAGAAGAACTTGGACTCCTGACCAGCTTGGAGTCCACACGAGAACTTTCTCTCTTAGTTCCAGAGAGAGAACTCACTATGTGGCCCATGTGTCTATAACATGGATCCCAGCTTCTGGCTCAGCTAATTAGCATACAACCAGTCAGAAAATGTTCTAAGTCAAAATACTGTCTGTTCCCAAAACATAGCCCTGTGAATTACCAGTGACAGGATGTTGACATATTCAGGTGTTCCATCCCTAGTGGGGAGAAAGATTACTCAGGCCTTTGAGGCCTTGGCAAAACTCCTTCTCCGGCTTGCACCTCCTGATAAGGATAGCAGGGAAATAACAGGCCTTGGCATTTCTGCACAATTCTACCTAACACACCAGTTTCTAATCCTAAGAAACTCCATTTTGAATAACTTGTGAGCCCACTGTACTGTACTGCCATGACAGCAAGCAAAGAAGAAGTCAGCATGTCTGTCTCTCCTTCTGTGTCATACATTAGTAGTAGAACCCAGAATAAGAGTGATAATTTGGCACTATAATTCTTTACACACTGGAGAGGGCTTGCTTCTTACCTTGCCAGTTTCACTGGTAAATGGAAGAGAGGGCAGCAATGGAAAAAAGCAAGAAAGGCAGAAAAATGGGTTACCAATTATGAGTCAGGTAAACCACTGCGAGCCCCATTGCTGGAGAAAAGTGGCATAGAACTATGATAGATAGATAGATAGATAGATAGATAGATAGATAGATAGATAGATAGATAGATTAGATAGATAGATAGATGTTGTTGAGTCGCACAGTCGATTCCGACCCTTTGCGACCCTATAGACCATTGCCTGCCAAGCACCCCTGTCCTCCACCATCCTCCTCAACCTGCCCAGCTCTGTGCCCATTGAGTCTACAATACAATCTAGCCATCTCATTTTTGGCTGCCCCCTTCTTCTTTTGCCCTCCACCTTTCCCAGCATCAAGGCTTTCTCAAGTGATAGATAAAGTCACACTGTAAAATACAGCAGCTGGCATTCAGAATTTTAAAAATGGGATAAATTAAATGTATAATAGAGAAGAAGGCTAGCGTGGAAGCAAGAGAAAGAGAAAACACGCGTGTGAGAGGAGAGGCATTTTGTATTTTTTGCACTGAACCCCCAAGCTTGGTAAGCAGGTGGAAATGCCGTGACTCCTGGGATGTCAATTGCCTATGACAGTCAAATTATGATTTCAAAAGCTGATGAGATAACATTAATTATGAAGGGGATGTGTCTTTAGAAATACCACACAGCCTTGATTCCAGCATTGATCCTGGACAATTTTACTTTACATTGGCTGAAATCTTTTGCTTAGCGTATTAAATTGCAGTAAAGTAGGGCCGTTGAATCAAGTGGGGATTTGGTGAGTTGACTCCTCTAAGTTCCAGTGATTCAGATGGACTTTCTAGAGTTGTGATTTGATATGGTAAAATAAGTCAGAGCTAGAGTAGGCCCATTTCAATTAGTAGACTTTATAGAAAAGTTGCCTTACAAAATCCTCTCTTTTTATAAAAATTGATAAAAGGATAAGTGCACTCTTTTTTTTTTTTAAAAAAAAAAGGATATCAGGTAATAGCAGAAAGCAGGGATGTGGTGGGCACTTCATTTTAAAGGTTAGTATTTTCCTGTTTTCAAAGCATGACTAGCAATTTTCATATTTTTATCCCACCCTGAGTGAGCTTTAATTGATGTTACTTATAACAGCAATAGCATAGCGCTTTGTACTATTCAGAAGACTTCATCATAGTATGCCTTACCATAAAAAAAAGAATGAGATGGCCATCTTAGGTAAGATAGGATGGCTACCTTTTGAGTCTCTCTGAGAGTGTTTCTATACTAGAAGCAGGGAGTGAGTTAGTGAGGGCTGCTTTTGAACAGTCAGGTTTGATTAAAACACACTAATACAGCCTGACACAGAAATGGTTTCTGCCAGTATCATGAAGTGGTTTAGAAGAAAACTATGTCCAGATAGGGCAGGGTCATCATTTTTCCTGCTCAGCAGAGGGCAGAAGAAGTTTTTAAAAAGACTGTAATTGAAGCCACCACCATGGAAAACTACAAAGGCTTTTTTGACTGGAGAGGCAAAAAAAAAAAGAGCTTTTATTTTTTATATCTGAAATGGCATATCAGTAATAGTCTTAAAAACTCAAAATGTGTTTTTGCTTCCCCTGCTCTCTGCCAAGCAGGGAAAGTGATTAATTTGCCAATATCCAGAAGTGGCTCATGTGTTCAGCCACTTCACAGTAGTGGTAAATTCAAAGTGGAAGACTGCCTTTGGATCATTTCCAGGGGTTATTCATGCTGGAATCTGTCCAAACTAGATTCATCTTACTTGCACCAAAAAATCGAAGCTCCTTCAAGTATCAAGAAAGGTGTAGGTAGAAATGTGGTAGTGGTGGTGGTGGGGATGTGCTGTAGGAAAGTCATTGTCTGACTGTTGTCTTTAAGAACTCACCAGACCGTCCGGCACGTCAAACATCAGGCTAAATGCTTGTGTAGTCAATCTCTGGGTCCCTTAAGCTAAAATTATTAAGGACAGTGTAAGAATTTAAACCCTGCAAATGTGAGATATGATCATAAAATGGAGGTTTGAACAGTAGTTTACGGTGTGTCTATTACAGGTTACTTCAAGTCAAACAGCTTCTTGCACCAGCCTGGCAAAATATATGTAAAAGGCTTTTGTTTCCACTCCATCGGCAAAGCACATTATAATTTGATAGGGTCTGCAACTCTCCATAAAGCAGTGATGGCGAACCTATAGCACGCGTGCCAGACGTGGCACTCCCATCCCTCTCTGTTGGCACACGCGCCATTACACCAGCATAGAGTTCACCCTGCCCCTCTGCCCAGCAGCCCAATGGGAGCGCTTCCTTCCTCTCCCCAGCATAGAGTTCATCCCACCCCTTTTTGGGCACTTGGTATCTAAAAGGTTGGCCATCAATGCCATAAAGTGTGAATATGTTCCTCTACTAGAGTGGAGCCCATTGAAGAATACTGTATCCCTTCTAGCCTGTCCTTTACTGCCCAAGCTGTTCTGCTATCCTCTGGTCTAACAGAATGCTGTTCCAGCCATAAAATAAAATTATAGAATTGCAAAGCTGAAAGAAACCCCAAGGATTGTAGATCTGACTTCCTACTGAGGTAGGAGTAAAACATAAGATTTCAGTTGCTAGTTCTGCATCTTTATACATGGAATAGAAAGAGAATTTTGCTTTAAGTAGTAAAATATCTTGGGCCATAGCAGAGCACAAGTGAGCAGGCAAATAGCTAATTGCAAACCCCTAAGACTTTGTGTCTTCAGTATCAAAAATATGTAAGCAATAAGAATATTTATGTACAGTGATACCTCATACAACATCCAAACTTGGTTCCACAAGTTTGGACTTTATATGGATTTGGACTTTGTATGAGGCATGCAAAATCCTAGCTGCGATGCCTCATACAACGTCCAAATCCTTGCCGCGATGCCTCATACAACGTTTCCATAGAGATACATTGTACTGTAACAGCACAGACTTCAAGGCAAAGTCAAGGAAACAGACAGGAAACTGACAGAACTTTAAGAAATCATTGTCTAAAGGCTAAATACATTACAAAAACATGTCAAACAACCCTGATTTTAGGGGACAAACCATACAACAAGTTTTTAACTTTTGAGAACTTTATGAAGTACAGGTTTAAAAGTTAACATGTCCCATCATGCAGCACAGTGTTAATCTGCAGCCATACGTCTGATCATCCATTTTGTACAAGCTACTGTAAACAATTACTGGATGGAAGCAAGGACAAAATGGATGCCAACATATCCCATCATGCAGCACAGTGTTAATCATCCAAAGAGAGCAAACACCAAACAATTGCCCACCCCACCAAACAGTGCCCCCACAAAAAAAGACCAACATAGGACAAATTATGGAACATGCAATCTGTTTTTCAAAACCACAGCAGCAAACACCAAACAATTGCCCACCCCAACAAAAAAATTGCCCTCCTCCATCCACCTTCCCACCCCAAGCCAATCAGAAACAGAAAACCTCATTTACCTACCTTTCCACTGTGCCAAAGAATGGCGCAAGAACCTGAAAAATGCTGCAAAAATCCCAGGAATGCTTCCAAAAATTCTGATGAAAAAATCCAAAAAATCCAAAATCACGCTCAAAACCACTCATAACCACTCTTCGCCTCATGCAAAAGTCATAGCTGTCAAGTATCCCTTATTAGCCAGGAAAACCCCTTATTTTACCCTCTTTCCCACCGTCATCCCTTATTAATTAGACTGCAATGCCCTATTACCACCATTGGAGGGCAGCACAGGATAAGCATAGCTGTCAAGTATCCCATATTTGCCAGGAAATTTCCTTTATTTCCAAATCCAAAACTTGACAGGTATGAAAAGTCACAAGAGCAATGCACACATGCGTTCTGCCTTTTATACTGCCAAGGCACAATGCAACCTGGGGAAAAACCCAATGCCTCATACAAAGTCACAGCAACTTTGTATGAGGCAACATTTTTCAAGGAATTAGGCGATGTTGTATGAATTTGATTTTGTACGAAGCGGATTTTGTATGAGGTATTACTGTATTGAGGATTTTTTACCTTTCTAACTAGGTATACCTTGGTTTTTACAAATCTAGAAATCTGCCTCATCTGATTAGGAATTATCAAGATTTATGCTTTATGAAAGCCTGTTGTATCTAATAAAGAGTAGTTTGGATCAATACAGTAAATGAAATAGAGCAAGTTCTCCCCAGTGGTGGGATTCAATTTTTTTTACTACCTACAGTGGCCGTGGTATGGTGGGGGTGGCCAGGGGAAAAGCCCTGTGTTGCACCCGAATTAGGTCTACTTTATTTCAAACTTGGATGGGCGGGACCAGCCAGAATTTCTGCTACCGGTTCTGGCGAACTGGGGTGAACCTGCTGAGTCCCACCACTGGTTCTCCCCCTTATACACATATCCCTGTCATTTTTGCCTTCAAAGAAATGCAAAACCATTGACACTACTTTTTCCAAACAATTAAAAAAATGTGGGATTTTTAAATCAGTAAACGAGCCATGAAGAATGAAGTAATATGTAAGACCCTCTGAATTCAATGGACTTTGAAATGTTTCCTGATAAACAAAACTGCACTATGAAAGTCAGATTGCACATTTTGAATCTGATTGAGTTTTATCTTGTTTTTCCTTAAGTTTTATAGGGTTGCAAATGTCATCTTTTCATGTCTTTTGTTTCAGATGATTTAAAGGAAAAGGAAGAGCCTGGTTTAGGTGTGGGTTATATAGTCCTCATTGGTATTGGCGTGTTTGCTCTTGTGCTGGGAATAACAGGCCTTCTAATTTGTCGACACCACCGGAAGGCAGGAACATACAATTTCAAGATCAAATCTGACAATTTTAACTACCAAGTGTTCTGTGACTGAATGTTCCACTTTAATCACATGTAAGTTCTACTGTCCATTGAATTATTGTACCAAGGCCTGGCTTTCTCATGCCATCTTGAAGTCTCCTTTTCTTGAGTGACTTAGAAAGCTAGGAAACGTTGGGCAGGTTTAGCTTGGGGGAAGACCCACAAAAAATCCCAAAGATCTCCAAGTGTGGCTGGGTAAGAATCTTCCTTGATTTTTGGAGAATTTTTGGTGGTCAACATTCATAGTTTTGGGCAAGATGGATCACCTGTCTCACTCAGAATAAGCCCACTTCCTACTTCTTTTGAAATCTTTTTAAATTAGTTCACAAAAACATACAGAGGGTGCCAAAAAATTTGTAGACGCATTTTAAGAAAGGGAAAAAACTTAAAATTGTAATACTCAATATATACCAAAAACAAAAGGTGAATACAAGTCATGTTTGGCTTCTGCAATTACAAGAGATGTTCAAAGTAGTTGCCATCAGCGTTGAAACACTTCTGATTACAGCAAACTACTGCTTGAGCAACATTGATCAAAGTATCCACTTGTACCGCATGTCGTTTCAATTCCTTTCCAAAGTACTGTACCGCCAGTGTAGCTGCTTTTCTATGGTAGACCTAATCCTTTAAGGCCCCCAGTAGGTCAAGGGATGTTAAGTCAGGAGAACATTCTCAAATTTCAAATACCACTTCAAAATGGTCTCGCACTCCTCAAGTAATTGATGTTATAAATAATCTTTTATGTTAGGACCTAGATAACATATATTAAGTGCCTAGTTGTACTTTGATAGAAAGCATTTTGCTTAAAGGTTGAGAATCCAGCATTTTCTAACAGTTGGCATAAGCCTACACACTGTACTTGGCACAGTAACCTGAAAGAATTTAATTAATTGAACTTTTCACCTCAGACTCACAGTTAGGAGGGGGGAAGAGAGAAGCAATGTATATGTGACCTCATCCACTAGGGAGGGGGAGCTCAACGTACACTTGCCTTAGGGCATCCATGCATTGAGATGTACCATATTTGGCCCAGTCAGGCACCCTAATGCCAACAATCTATAGCACTAAGAGTACATTAACTATAAGATAATGACATACTTAGTCTAGTGGAGAATCTTATAAAATACCCAAGCAGCTGACAGCCCACAGCTGGTTGGGGGGGGGAGCTCCGATGAGGGGGGAAAACCTCATCAAGATGCCTTATTTGACTTGATGCCAAATGGAAACTTCATGGGGGAGTCCGGACCAATCCAAGAAGCCAATTAGCCAGAGAAAACAGGTAGCTATGAAAGCTGAATTTATTATGTTTCTTTCTTGCACTCATTGAATGCTCAGAGGAGTGAGACAGGATTTTAAGAAGCAAGTTTTTAAATGTTCAAATGCCTATTTTATAGAAAATAGCTCTTTTGCTAATAAAGAGATCCTATGCTGATGGAACTGTGTGTTTCTTCAAAGCAAATAGGAAATTGAGAGTGGAAGGTGAGATAAGAAATTTAACAAGCTCTAAACAAAGAGACTATTCCTTTAATTTCTAAAGACTTGGAAACCAGAAGTTCTAAGAAGAAGGGTAGCTGGGCCTGCCTTCACCCTTTAAGAAAAAGGGAACAAAGTGAAGGGGGAAACTTCAAAGAAGGCACAGGGCCACAACTTGGCACCCAAGTATCTCAGAAGGACATACTCATTCACCTTCTATTCTTCCCAGTGCAGCAAGGTGATAGGGAAGACGGCGCTTACTTACAGGAGTCAAAGGAAACTGACTTCCTTTATAGAGCCACCCTTTACCCAGCTAACAGAGAAGCAGGGGAGCCACTTCTCTCACCCAATAATCTACTACAGGCCATGGCAGAAGCTACCAAGGCAAGGCCAATGCACTGGGCATTTTGAAAGCTCCACCGTTCCCCTAACTGATGAGACCCAGGGTGGCTAGCAGCAAATTAATCAAGGGTAAATCAGGTTAGAGTGCCAGCACGTGGTCACACCACTAGGATGGCGGCGGAGCGGTGCCGACAATTGAAAACTTCCTAACCCCACCCCATCCACCCCTCGCTTACATTCTGAGCTCCCTATGACTCCCTTTTGCTTTGGGGTAGCCTTTGGGAGCCTTGAGATGGGGGTGGAGAGCCTTCAAGAGAAAAAAGCATTGCTGCCAGGATGGGGATAGCCAGTACCAACCCAACATTGATTTTTGACTAACTAAAGGATCCTCCCCACTCCCCCCACAGTATTTCCTAGGAAAACTCAGAATCTAAAGCAGGGAATTGAAATCTTTTCAATACTTTAAGTTAAATATTTCTGGTGGCTCATCTGGTTTAGGTAAAAGTAAATGTCTACCATGTTCGAAAGCCAGTCATATCCAACTCTAGGGTTTAGTGCTCATCTCTGTTTACAGCTAAATAACCAGAGCACACACAACACTGTTACCTTTCCCACTGAAGCGGTACCTATTTATCTACTTGCAATTTCTTGCTTTCAGACTGCTAGGTTGACAGGAGCTGGGACAGACAATGGGGGCTCACTCCATCATGCAAACACTTAGGTCTCCAACTACTGACCTGTTGACTTTCCGGTCATCAAGCTCAGTATCTTAACCACTAAGCAACTGCAGCCCCCGGCTTACTCATGCATAAATTTATGATAAGATGATTTTGCCCAAAGAAAAGTGGTTTATTTATTGTTTAGCATCCAGAGATAGCCAATATAGGAAAGAACATTGGCTGCTTGGATGAACATGGTTCAGATTCCCATCCAGGCATGAAGTTTATTCAGTGTTTGTAGGCTCATCACTGTCAAGTTAATTTGGTTGGTTGGGGGGGGGGAATAAAAGATATAACCCCCAAGTATAAAACTCATTTAGAGGAAGGGTGGTGTACAAATATGCAACAGACATTGTCATGTCACTGATATAATATATCAGTGATATAATATAATATATAATTTCTTTTGCTGTTTTAGCTGGAAATATTCTACAAATAGGATACAGCTCCATATGATAATGGACATTATGCATCCAGAGAGATTTAACCACAATCAGATGATATTCAAATGGATCTAGATTTGTCATTAATCCTGTAAGAATTAATTAGTATATTCAGTTGCTATTTTAAGGCACTTTATGATTCTTGCATTCTTTCTAGTGGGAAAGAAAACACTGCTGATTTTGCACTCCCTCACCTGTCCTGCAGTACCACTATTATTGAGATGATTTGCAATTGAGAGACAGAGGATCTTAATCAATGTAAGGGGATGACTTAGAGCTTAGACCCGTGATGGAGAACCTTGGCACTCCAGATGTTCTTGGACTTCAATTCCCAGAAGTCCCCGTGAGTCCACACGAATGGGTTTACTGTGATTCATCCGGCCCATGCCGCCCTCATCACTTCTGGAAGTGGAAGTAAAACGTGCCCATATTAGTTTGGCAGGAGATGGAAGCTCACTCCGTTGTGCAGGACTCAGGTCTCGAACGGCTGATCTGCTGAGTTTTCAGTCAAATTCAGCGTCTTAACCACCAAGCCACCACAGTCTCTTTATATATCTATATCCCATAGCAAATATTCAGTTCAGATCATTGTTGCATATGTCTTTCCCAAATTAAAAAGATATTGCAGTAATTCATTTAAAGAATATCAATTATGTGTTATTAAGTTGATCTTAAATTCAAAGGATTCAAATGTAGTTTGCTATTCACTTTCTTTAGAAGCGCTCTGGGATTGTGCAGCTTGCTCAAGGCGACACAGGCTGGCATTTTTCCAGGGAAGCACAGTCCAAATGCAATGAGGCAGGCATAAAGGAACATACAGTTCCTTTATTTATAGACTGTTGACACCTTCCTTGCTTCTTGAGTGCAGAAGCTCCCAGGGTAACGTTATTCAGAGGTGAGAGAAACAACAAGAACACAGACTGAAAAAGCCTGTCACAGAACCCTGGTGGGGAATTTTTTTTACAGAGAGTGTACAAAGGGTAAGTCAAAGAAGTGAGTCATTGCGTATATTTACACTTCCATATCCACATATTTCAGTCCATGCACAAAGGCAATAGGAACTCTATCCTCTATAACTGGGTTAACTAAACCATAAAAAAAAACTAATGGTGCATTAGTGTCTAATTTAAGAAGAATGTTCAGTAAAGTTAAAAAAATAATGGAATGGATGGCCACACATTTTCTCATCTAAATGAAAAGCATTGGAAATGTATTACAGTGACTACTGTCTGAACAAGGGCATGATAAATGCTAGTGGTAAAGGTCACAGAGCAACTCCAGTTCTCCTCAATGAGTGCTAAAAAGAATAAGATAAGATAAATCTTTATTGTCATTGTCCTGCACAGAACAACGAGATTGGGGGGGGGGGGGACACTTATCAACCTAACAAAACCTAAACAAAATACAACTATACAAAATTATCAACATACTCCCACCCCACATATACACATTTAACCCCTAAAAAGCTCTAAAACTCTAAAAACTCTAAAAACTATATACAGAAGCTCCCTCATAGACTGCATTGCACTGCATTCAAAGCCAGAACCGCTTTGAATGCAGAATCTTAAGGGATCAAGTGATTAATAGGTGATTTTTACACACGCTTGAGCATATGCACTGCACACGCACAGGAAAAAAGATGTGAAAGTATTTGCACTGCAGGAAACGTCACTATAAAGCAAACTATCTTCAAATTCGTATGTCTGATTGTAAAGAGCAAGCTCTTGACTCCACAGATATAATTGAAAATCCTCCTTCAAAGCACCTTGATGGTAATGTGGTCAAAATAGCAAAACTTTAAAATTCGGCGCAGGAACCTCTGCTGGAAGACGTCAAGTCTCTTGTTGATACTTGCTGATGCTTTCCAAGTCTCGCAAGAATAGATGGCTGTTGGGATCACTAGGGAGACAAATAAACAGAGTTGAATTTTCAGCAATATGGATGCCGAGGACCAGATCTTATTCCTTCTCCAGAGGACTGCTGTTGTTTCTCCAAGATAGCATTTGTCATCCACCTCTACATCTCTGTTTCGAGCGATCACATTGCTCAAATAAGCAAACTGCTGCATTTTCTCTAACTGCTGTGATCTGAGTATGATTCCCTGTATCCCAGTTGTGGAGTTCACATGCATGACCTTCAGTTTCTCTGCATTTATCCTAAGGCCAATTTTCTTTGCTTCTCTGTCCAGGGTGGTTGTTGCCTGTTGTAGTTTCAGCTCATCTTGAGGTAAGCAATGTCACCAAGGTAACTTTGGTCAGACCAAGGAATGTCTGCTCCATTGCTTGCTATTCTTCGCATAACATCGTCAAGGGTCAGAAGGAAGAGGAATGGAGATAGAATACAGTCTAGCCTAACCCCAGTAGTAATTTCAAAGAAGTTCGTATGACCATTGCAGGCGCACCCCCCAAATAAAGACTCAGACACCGGTATATGGATAAAGGCATTGGGCCACATTTATTGAATAATGCCCTAGTCCGAATTATAACTTTCAATTGGTACTCAGCCAATTATAATTCTTAAGGCAAGCAGGCCGCAGTAACACTGGTAAGGTTCCTCCCAAAATTGCCCATGGCAATTGGCTACAATGTATCCATTTGTATCAATTTGTTTGTTGAGACAAACAAATTGTTGACCGTAGTCAATAAACTATCTACTGACCCCACCCTCTGACGTGTATCCGTCAAATCACGGGGTGATGCATGCTGAAGAGCTCCTGCCATCACCCCTTTGCCTGGTTCGTTGTTGACCGGTCAACGTTATTACACCTGTACCTGTCTAAGTGTTGGCCAGTCAATTGCGAACCTGCCGGATACCTGTGGGTCATAAATATTTACCTTACCAGTGCTACCCGCCACACGGGGAGGCATCCATGATGACTCACCGCCCCCCCAAGACCGTCAGCTCGGTCGCCAGGCCTGCTTGCATCACACCCAGAACGAGGTACATACCTCTAGCCGACAGGTGGACCCCTTCTCCTGCCTACCAGCAAAATTTTTGTGTAAGCCTATCATCCGGTCTCCAATGGCCATCTCACAGCCATGCTCAGAAAGGGACGGAGCCACAGCCCCGTCCACTGACTGCCGGAACAGTCCGAACTAGGGAGATCCGCATCTCCCCTAAATTGGTGTCTCGGCACGATGTTAGACCATAGCGACCGTATGTAAGCCATACGTGATACAAAATGCCAGGTCACAGCCCCTCAACGGTTCAGTAACAGCAGTGATCCGTATAAGATCTCTGCCGCCGAGGTGCCTGTAAAACATTGGGCAGTCCAGCATCCCTGTCAGACAGCAGGAATGGCCACAGTTCCCGCCCCCATGTGCCGCGCATACCATACCATAGCATACGTGCGGATGCACACAGCCCAGCCGGGGTCTACTCTCTGTCGCTGCAGCATATACTGCTGCCCAGTGTACATAGCTGCGGCCCACCAGCCCCCTGCCACCGGTGTGTTGAGACCCCTAGGATCTGTAAAAGAGGAGAAAAAAGGTGAAGGACATAACTAGGTACTCGTACAGTGAGGGGACGTACATATCTGAAATTGCGCGTAGACGCATATCCACCTCCGAGTACCCCAAACGCAGCCGTGATCAACGCAATGCCTATCTTAAGTAAATGGTGCCAAAACGGGCCCCACACCGCGAAATGCGGCACCGGTCACCCTCAGGGACTTTACTATGGTAAGGGTAGACCCATCCCGGTGGCAGAAAACAGGCTGGGGCGCGCAGCAGGCACTGTCGAAAATTCATGTAGGGCACCAACCGGACAGATGTCTCAAAAACTTCGTAGCAGTATACACCACTGCCTACACCGTGCTGAATAACCCGTGAGGACCGCATCCCCACTCGAGCCCACTCATGTGTGACAGAGACATCTTCGAGTTCCAGTGCCCTACGAGACACATCCGCCTTACACAGGTGGCACCAACTCTGGCACCCACTCACTGATGCGGAGCGCTCCAAAAAGGCTACCGTGGTAGCTGCGTGGCCAAGAGCCACCTCACACCTATCTGTACATAAGTAATGCCAGCCTCGTGCAAGGTGGGTCAGAAACTCTGGGAACAGGGGTGACGCGTGTACGGGCGGCGGACACATTCACGTGTCCACCCCTCCCAAACACGACGCATGAACGCATAGTGATACGCCTTACGCGTGCGAGGTGCCAATGACATGTCCGGTTCCCTTCTCCTTGCCAAACGTCCAGCCATCGGCCAAAAGTGGCGAGTGGAATCCCTCTGCTTCCGGAGTACGGCACGGAACCGGGTGATCTGCAGGTAGTGGAAAGCAGCAGTAATGTCATTATAAATACCTAGAACATGTCTGGCCTAGAACGGCACATTTAGGCGTAGGCTTCTCAAAAGAATAGACAAACTAATGTCATGACCCTGGGGGATTTGCATGTCTGGGTGTTGACAATGTGCACCACTGCCGCATTGTCACACCGAAATTGGACCACTGAGTAGGCCCACTCATTGCACCATAGCATCGGTGCTCTCCAAAATGGGAAAAAACGCAAGGAAGGTAAGATCGCGGAGGCGATCCGTGCACCCACCCTCAGAGTAAACCCCCATAAGTCCGGGAGCCGGAGGTATCCGACCGTACTTGAAATCTAGGGCAGACCATCAGGTCTGATCTCCAGGAAGAGACCCCGCCAAACCCAGGAGTAATTTGAGCCAGACCGGACAAAATTAAGGTGGCCATGAATTAACTGCAGCTCACGAGGGCACACTTTATGTTTGGCAATCAATGCCAAACTCGCCGCGGAGATCCAAGCCACCATATTCATGGTTAACCCGGATGCCCACGCGACAGAATCGATTCAGAAATGTGAGCTTAGTAGATGGGACCTCGGTCTATTCAGGCGCCAAGGGGACACCCAGTTCCCACCTGAGTGTCTGAATTGTAATGAGGAGACTCGTGCACGTGTCCAAGCCCCGTTCACCCCCGAACCAAAAGTCGTCAAAGTAATGGGCTAGAGACCGAGACCCCGACCTGTGAGCAAATGGCCACTGAGTGAAGTCCCCGATCGGTCGAGTGCTGAACATGAATTAATTCAGTCAGGGTTGGCCTTATCTAAGTAAAATTCCCCTCGGAACCTAAAAAACCCAATAGGTCTACATCATTGGGTGCACTGGCAATAATCTGAAAGCCGAGTGCACATCACACTGTGCCAAAACAGCACCAGAACTGTGTGAGCGTGCCACCCATAGTAGCCGAACCAACTACGAGTACCTGACTGAACAAGGTCATCAGGAATGGCATCCCTGAATGGAGAACCCACAGGGTAAGCTGAGTGGAGGATTAAATGACATTCACCCTAGTTCTAGCTCAGTATGAGCTTCATGGGAGAGACATTCGACTTAGGAAAGGTGGTTCCAAGAAGGGCCCCCGCTACTCTCATAGCCCCAACTCCCTTAGCTGTGGACAGTGGAGCCCCCTCTTCGTTACCCTGCAAGGGAACCAGATTAGTAGCATCCTGGGACCCCCAACACTCCCGAATGGATACAAAAGCCCCCATAGAAAACCCTCCAGCAGGCATCCCGCCCAATCCCTTCTTGGATGAACTGAGTGCCATCTCTCCAGGTTGACTATACTAATTGGGGCGGGGGGGCGGCTTATGACAAGGTTAGTTGCTTCAGACGGAGCTCTGATCGCCCCTGTGCACCCCTACCTCTGCCCCGTAACCCACCAACCCGCGGGCACGCGGAGGCGGCGTGAGGGCCAGCGCAAAAGGGGACACGAAGTCGGTAATGACCGTGGTGCTTAGTACACGCATCGTCAGCTGAGCAGGCCGAACACAGCAGGCGGGCTGGAACCCCCTGCCCGACCAGTTAGCGTGGAGCCTGTGTCTGAGCAGCCCGCTGCTCAGCATGACCACCATGGTACCTATCACCAGGCACCAGTCACGTGGGAGTGATGTACACGAGCACACTTGCTGACAGGGCTCATCCCACCTCCCCTCAGGGTATAGAGCCACCCTCGTCCACATGCCTCACCGTAAGCCAACTGCCATGGGCCCATCTAATCAACCATCGCCCTGCAAATATTAGCGATGGATGGAAGCACCAGGATGGCCCAAACAGGTCAAGCCCTGCGGCATACCACCATACATACAAGGTATGCCGCCAACCAGTTGGCCCAAGGTGCGCGGTGGCTCACGACGATGGGACATCTCTTTGTCTCAGTCGCCCTGTCCCTCTCTCTCCTCCTAGTGGGCTCGCAGTTCAATAGGGAGAATATCCACATGTCCCCCTCCAGCCCTTACCCCTCATGGCCTGCGGCCAATAACACCCAGGGGCAAGTAATAGCCGGCCATCGGCAAAGCCCTCGACGGGACAGTCTGCATAAAGGGCATGCGCAGCAGGACCCGGACAGCCCCTGCGATGCTCAGCACTGTCCCGGGGGCGGACACCCCAGTGCGTGGTGGCTTACTACGGCGGGACCGCACATGTCTCTGTCCTCCTGTCCGCACCGCCTATCCTTATTGGGATCTCGGTTCATAGGGAGAATATATCCACGTACTCCCCCCACCAAATCTTTTCCCTCGTGACCTGGAACAAGTGATCACCAGGGTGCAATAAATAACCAGACATCGCGGAAACCCACACCCCCAACGTCGTGCCAGAATGCAACCAAGGGGCACTGGGATAGGCTGGCAAGTGATGCCCACTAGCCTCAAATTGGCGAAGCCATGACCACTGAACCCTACGGCTGGAAGTGGACTGTGATGTGGGTGCATTCAACTTGAACCTAATACTCAATAGTTGCACCCCCATGAGCCGCCCCCACTGGGGGTTCCGGCCCACGGCGGGCGTCGGAGCTCGCGACCGAAATCGAGCTCTGGGGCCACATCCGACCACACCCCGGTTGCAGTTCTGGACAAACAGGGAGCTGCGAGATGGCGGCAGGCACAGGCCGGAGTGTCTCAAGCAGCTCGACCCAGCTGGCCGCCTGTTGCAGAGTGGCAGCAGTCGAAGTAGCCGGCAGACACGAAGGGCCCCGGTAGATAGGGAAGGGCCCCCTCCCACTGGATTGCCCAGGATGCCTCCAGCACAGCTAAACATGCTAACCAGGCATCCCCTGCCACGGAAACCCCTAGTATAAGGTGGGCCAGGTGGGCCGGCCGGCCGGCTAGGGATTGGGCCAGAGGCCCCAATTTGAGATCCTGGGCCAGAATAGGACCATGCCCAAAACTCCGGCCCCTGAGGGGGTAAAACGTGCTGTGTGCCAGCACCAGGCCCTCCCCCCAATCGTTCTGGCCCATGGCCGGCAACTGCGGGCCGATGGCCGAATCCCCTGAAGGGCCGGCCTGAGGCTGAGAGCCGAGGGCCATATCCCAATCTGCCCCATCACACCGGTAACGGTGGGCAAAGGTGTTGTCTTGCTCCATTGCAGGTGCAGCCATGGCAAGGTGGGTCACACGGCCCACTGGTTGATACACTGGGGACCCCCATTTGGGAGCCAGGTCCTGAATAGGGCCATGCCCAAAACTCCGACCCATGAGGGGCCGGAGGCAAGCCCTGCTGGGTGACCGCACCAGGCCCTCCCCCGTTGTCTGGACCCATGGCCGGCAATTGCGGGCCGGGGGCCGAAGCCCCTGCAGGGCCATCCTGAGGCTGGAGAGCCGGGGGCCATGCCCTAATCTGCCCCATCCCAACGGTAACGGTGGGTGCCATCGATGTGGGGCCCTGTTGCGGGGGCGCGGTCGCAGTCCTCCAACCCGATTGCTGCCCCCTAGCAAGCGCAGGGCCAGGCAAGTGCCTCCGTCTTGGTCGCGGCTTGGTCGCCAGGGCCTTCCTTTTGGGAGGCATAGCTGAAGAAGGCGATCCCTTTCGGGGATCAGAAGCGCCGAAATGGCTCGACAGCCGAAGACTGGGCTGGAGAGCCGAGAAGAAAAAAAGGAGCAACGGAGAAAAACTTCTCTCCGTCGCTGTTTCTAAAATGGCAGCTCGGCTGCCTCATGGCCACCCCTTTTATAGAGGGGTGGCCACGCCCCCTAACTCACCCGGATGTCTGAGTCCGGGTGGGGGGGGCGCAAAGAGCGCGGCGGCCATTTTGGCGCTGCGCTTTCATTCTCAGTCTTAACACAGCAGCTTAATATGTTTTTTTAAAAAAACGGTAATAAAGTTTACTGCTATGCCATATACAGTAGATGCAGGATTTGCCAGAGAGACTCTCGGTGGACACTATCAAATGATTTTTTGAACTCCACCATTGCTGGTTCCAAGCCTGGATGAGAAAGGAGGAGGGTTGGGTGTTGGGTTTGCAACTCATCCCCGTTAAAACTAAAACCACTACAGAAACAGCAAGAAGAATCTCAAATAACTTTGATCAACTAGGTGGGATATTGGTTTCAAGTTGTATAACTTGTATGACAACAACGGAGCAAACAGGTAATGGAGTCTGGTGCTTGAATTCGAAAAGAATGGCTATGTTCAGCCTTAAAAAAAATTTAAATCTCGGGGACAAAAGGGGGAAAATCCACGTTCCCCAAAGTGGTTAGGCTCGAGAACAGACCTTTGAACTGCCACCAGAAATGGAGTAGTCCCGGCCATGAGAACTGCCTCAATGTAACTTTTTCTTTCTCAGCGTGGGATGCACAGACAAGATAACATTCCCAAGCCTTGCTCACGGATGAGGGCTATACTCCCACAGTTAGATGCCCTAGCAACTTTATCAGCATCCTGAGCCACTGTTTATTTGAAGATTCACTCCTTCTCTACCCCCTGCCTTTCCCAAGGTTCATCTATGTGAAATTGTAGCCAAGCCTTGGCTACCCAGGAATCTTATCTCGGCTGAAGAATCCGCTTCGAAATCTTCCTTTCCAGTCAAGGATGAGGCGTCGGTGTCTTTTAAGATTTAAGATATGCAGAAATGATGCATATCACGAAACAAAGGCACACATAGGCAAATAATCTAACTAAGATACTTTTCCCTATTTCTACACTAACATGATCCATTATGGATCCCCTAATCTACAACTTAAACATCTAAAGAAATTAATAAAGTGCTAGCTTCACTAAAATCTTCATTTCATTTCAGAGACTAAGTACTGCTGAGGTTGTTTTTTCAGCAAAGTCTCTTCTTTCGTCTCTCTGTCTGGATACTTGGCCCCCGTTCCAAGCTCAAAGTTTTCCTCCAATGTTCCGATGTCATCAAAGGTATTCAGCAATAAGAGCTCCGCTGTCTTTCAGGTATCTCTTAAGTGTGTAAAATCAGGGCTTTTTATACAAAATTTCCCCTCTTGTTCCCCTCAGGAATTTGTTT
Organism: Bradypodion ventrale; assembly: GCA_035047345.1. Classification (NCBI taxonomy): domain Eukaryota; kingdom Metazoa; phylum Chordata; class Lepidosauria; order Squamata; family Chamaeleonidae; genus Bradypodion; species Bradypodion ventrale. The sequence goes on along the minus strand of JAWDJE010000003.1, from coordinate 284,300,225 downwards.
CTTCCATAAACATGATGCAAGATTTTCCTACAGGTGTTTGCTCACTGGTGGGGGTCCCAGAATGCTATCTGGGTCTCCTATCAATCCACAGGATTGGAAAAGATCAGTATATGTTCCAATCCCAAAAATGGGTAATGCCAAAGAATGTTCAAATTATCGAACAATTGTGCTCATCCCACACGCTAGCAAGGTGATGCTCAAGATAATACAGGATAGACATCAGCTGCACGTGGAGAGAGAATTACTAGAAGTGCAGGCGGGGTTCAGAAGAGGCAGGGTGACTAGAGACCACATTGCCAACATACGTTGGATCATGGAGAAAACAAAGGAATATCAGAAGCAAGTCTACTTCTGTTTCATTGACTACACCAAGGCCTTTGACTGTGTGGACCACAACAAAATGTGGCAAGTAATTAAAGAGATGGGAATACCAGAACACCTCATATTCTTCTTGAGAAATTTGTACATGAAACAAGATGCAACAGTTAGGACAGAACACGGAATGACAGAGTGGTTTGGAATAGTTAAAAGAGTAAGCATTTTATCATCCTGCTTATTCAACTTATACACAGAGCACACAATGCGCAATGCAGGGATGGAGGAATCACAATATGGGATAAAAATTACTGGGAGAAACATCAAATATTTGAGATATGCAGATGACACTACCCTAATGGCAGAAAGTGAGGAAGACCTAAAGAAGCTCCTGATTAGGTTGAAAGAAGAGAGTGCAAAAGGTGGCTTGAGACTCAACATCAAGAAAACCAAGTTACTGTAATGACAACAGGCTCTGTCACTCCCTGGAAAATAGATGGGGAAGAAGTAGAAGCAGTGACAGATGTTACTTTCTTAGGATCTAAGATCACTGCAGATGGTGACTGCAGCCATGAAATACAAAGGCGACTGATTCTTGGGAGACAAGCTATGAGAAACCTGGGGAACACAGTGAAAAGTAGAGACATCACATTGGAAACAAAAATTCGCATAGTCAAAGCAATGGTATTCCCGGTCATAATGTATGGTTGTGAGAGCTGGACCATTAGGAAAGCTGAACGCAGAAGAATAGATGCCTTTGAGATGTGGTGTTGGAGGAGAGTTTTGAGAGTCCCCTGGACAGCAAGGAGAACAAGCAGGTCAATCTTAGAAGAAATCAACCCTGACTGCTCCTTAGAAGGTCAAATAGTAAAGATGAAGCTGAAGTACTTTCTACATCAAATGAGAAGAGAGGATTCACTTGAGAAAGCCTTGATGCTGTGTTATGTCTGTTAACCAATGGGTTTGTTGTAGGAGTGGAATGTATCTTTTCTCATGTATCTATTCTTATGCAAATAAGTGGATTAAAAATGTGCACACTCTTTTAGCCAATGGGCTTGTTGTATTATTGTTACTGTTACTGTTACTGTTTATAGTGTATATAAGTCCGAGTTTTGCCCCATCCAAACTGTGTTCAAACCCCACTATTAAAGAGCTGAATTTCACTACTTCACTCGTCTGCTTCTTCATTCCCTGAACACGAAATGCTGGGGAAGGTGGAGGGCAAAAAAAGAAGGGGGAGGCCAAAGATGAGATGGCTAGATGGTATTGTAGTCGCAAAGGGCACAGAGCTGAGTGGTTTGAGGAGGATGGTGGAGGACAGGGGTGCCTGTAGGACAATGGTCCATAGGGTTGCAAAGGATCGGAATCAACTGTGCAACTGAACAACAACAACAACAAAACAAAACCTTCTTCCAGGAACTGAAAGTTCAAAAGTCCTGGGCAAAGATTGGGGTCTGGGTGAAGTGTATCCCTTCCTGGGCTCCCCCTCCCAACTTTTAAATCAAGGTGAATGACCTACAATTAAACTGAGTGAACGGGGGTTACAGAAGTTCACTCCTGGCCCTTTGCAAGGTTGTGCATGCTCCTGGGACTCTTAACAGGTGTCTGTCCGCTAGGGGCATTAACTTTGAGTGACGTCCTGTCTCTGGAATGGGCTTTGGTATTCACTGATAAATGTCGCACTTTAAATTGAAGCTAGTGTTTCTCAACCAATTTAACACTAATACATAAGAATAAATGAAAGGTAACTTAAAAATTGTAACGTTCCTTGAGTTCGACAGTAAATAGCAATGCCTGCACAGGCACTTCGATCTGTTTTTGGTTTATCTTTTTCCTTCATTTTGGGAGGTGGAGGCCAAAGCACACAAAGCGAAATCACTGCTACTGGTTGTTTGGGTATGATTCATCCAAAACGGGAAATAAATTCTACTTCCTCCAGTTTGTTTTCATTCTTCACAAACGAGCACAGGGCTTACTGAGATTAGTGTCCTGTCTGTTATGTAAGTACCCCAGAAGTATGGAAATAGAGTTGCCATATGTAACGGAAACTCGGGAATATCACGGGTTGAAACTGTCCCGCCCAGTCGCATTAAAAACATTGATATTTCCCGCTTTTGAAACCAAGCTTGGTTTCAAAAGAAAGAATATTGTGCCTTTTTTTTAACTTTAGAGCGGCAATTCTATTGAATTGCCAGCAGGTGACGTCTGTGAGCAGCAGATGCGGAAAGAGCTCCGGTCGTCTTTTCCCCAGCTCTTGCCAACCTAGCAGTTCAAAAGCAAGAAACAGAAAGCAGACAAATAGGGACCGCTTGGGGGGGGGGGGGATAAACAGCGTTCCGTGCACTCTAGTGTCTAGTCATGCCTGTCGCATGAACACAGCAAGGGAGGCGCCAACTCCAGGCGTTCGGGAGGTTTTTTTTCCTCTCCCCTCCTGTCAACTTTTTCTCTCCCGCCTCTCTCCCGGAGTTCGGGGGTGGAGGAGCCTCTTTCCCCAGCCAGCAGGCTTTCTTTTCCCCCTTTCCCCAGAGTAAAGCTGGGGGAAGTGCCTTCCAGCAACATGAGCGTGGCTGTGGGGCTTTCGCCTGGTCGGAGGCAAAGAGTTGACAGGAGTGCTGGCTCTTCGGCTTTGAAACAGAGATGAGCACTGAACCCTAGAGTTGGCTTTTGAGCAAGGGCCACTCCTGTCCCATTTTGTGAGAGGGAAATATGGCATCCCTGTATGGAAAGGTATAGAAGAGGAGGATTGGATTGGCAGTAACAAGGAATTGGGATAAGGGGAAAGCTGCTGGATGCTATACAGGGCTACATAGCCGCTGGTAGTGGTAGTGGTGGTGGCAGCGGCTGCCTTGGCCAAATCCCATCTTCACACCAACCCAGGCACTCTCCACTGGTGCTGCTGTCCATCCGTATGGCAAAGCAGAAGTATAAAGATGAGGAAGATGTAGTTCCTTAGACATGAGTGCAGCTTAAAGAGGAAGGAGGAAAGGAAACACTTGCAACCTCAAAGTGATGTAGACCCTCTGATATACATTGTAATCTATAGGGAGTGTTGTTTTTATCAGTTTCAGACAATCGTGGTAAGCCCTGGAACCAGTCTCCCTGCAGGTAAAAGGTGGGGGTCTACTATATGTTAAATGCAATCCCCTGCCATAGTAATCAAGTCGGACCACTGTAACCAAGTGAAACAAATTATGCCTTCAGGAAGAGAGGCGAAATCACAAAGGTTGTCACTGTTGTTATTGAGGAAAGTCTTCAGGTCATGTGGAGAGTGAGAAAAATATCAGTTACAGGCCAACTACATTCACAATCAAAATGATGCATCTAGAGAAGCCCTGATTCAAGAAGGAGAAAAATCAGGCTTGGAATGTCTTCTCCCACTCCTATCTTCATTCACAACAATGCTGAGAAGAAAAATACAGAGAGATACTATTTCTCCAAAGTCTTTCTTTTTTTGCGTCTTTTCAGGGTACAGCAGGACAAAGGGTACATTATTCTGCCATTTAGACTACCTATGGCATGATGAGGTTCAGTCCATTTTCTAGTGTCTAACACAATGTTCTAGCAATTTCAACCCTTCACAATTTTCCCCTGCACTTTTTGCAACCCTAGCAGGGGGTGTAGTTTTTCTTATGGTGTGTTGGATCACTTCCATTTTGAATGCTATATTTTAGACAGATTTATTCACAATATGGGGAGGAGATAAACATTTATGTTCAACCTACATAAATATGCATCACTTAAAGGCAAGCAAGTGCAGCCTCATGTATGAACTTCTCTATCTTCTGTATCACGAGTTATTAGGTTCTAACTGCTGAGTGTCAAATCTGTCACTTGAACTGTGCTTTTGGTTTCTGAATACTTCTGTCATCACGTGGTTTCTCAGGTTTCTTGAGAAATCTTTTTGAGAGGAAAGAGAAAGAGAGATCTTGTCAGAACTACGGGTTTCTAATCATGGCAGCAATTTCAATAATTAAGATAATTACATAAGTTTTGGATTCATTCTTCATTTTAATAGGAATTGAGGGGAATTCTTCTTCCTCCATGTCTAGGCCAGATGTGAAACTGCCAAAATGATGTTAAAGGAGAAGAGAAACAAAAGGGCTCCTAAAAATTCAAAAAGTGGCTATGATGCCCCAAATCATTAACCTAGGGGCTCTCAAACTTTTAAAGCCAGGGGCCAGATCACGTCCCCTCGAACTGTTTTCAGGCCAGACTGGTGTCGTTTCCCCCACTCGGCTGCCATCTTTGGCAGTGGTGGCAGCAGGGGGGAGTGATTCCCCCCTCCCACTGCCAAAGGCAGCAATGGCGGTGGGACTGCCCCGAGCCCTCACCATTCCCCCCATGCCACTGCCACCAACACTCCCCCACATGCCATCAATCCAGCCCTCCGACACTTTTCCCCATGCTGCTGCTACCACCAACACTCATCCCCACTGCCACTGCCAACACTCCCCCCACGCCACCAGTCTGGCCCATAAACGCTTCCCCCGTGCTGCCCATGCTAATGCTTCCCTGCTTACCGGCCTGCCGTGGGTGAAGGAGGTGTCCGACTCCTGCCTGTCCTTGCCTGGGTTCAGCCAGAGTGGCACCAGGGAAGGATGCGGGTGGCTGCGAATATCTGCCACTTCTGCTTCTGCCACTGTCGCCACTGTCCTTCCCCCCTCCACCCAGCTTGGCATGTCCCTAACGCTGATCCATAGCAGGGCGGATGTTGTAAGAGAGATTACAATATCCACCCTGATCTGGAGCAGCGTAAGGGACATGCTGAGCCAGGGAAAGGGTGGCAGCAGAGATGGAAGCGAGGGCACAGGTTGAATGGAATAGCACTGTGGACCTGATCCAGCCCCCAGGCTGTAGGTTGAGAACCCTGATCTAAACTATGTGGCACTGGGAAACCATCATCAGCCTGGTTGACAAATGAAATTGGTGGGGTGGTGTCAGAGCCTGGCACCAACAGAGCTCTATAGCTGGTTAGAGCTACAATGGGGAAGGGGAGCTTCTCCTTACTTCAGGTTTCGGAAGGAGCAGAGCAGAGTCTTTGTTGCTAGTCCGGAGGTCAGGAGCCAGTGGAGTCATACTAGAGGTGCAGGGGTTGTCTAAGAGGGTGATCAAGGTCACAGTCCAATGTTCAGAATCCAGGGAATGAAGGTCAGGAAGCCAGGAGCACAGTGTCGGGTTCACCAAACTGACGAATTGGCCTGACAAGGGCCTGCTGGCACGCCTCTCCTTTAAGGGAAGTCAGACCCCACAGCTGAGGGTCTGTTCAGGATGCATGCCTGGGCCCTCCTCCTTCTCAGTTGCATCTGATGCCTCAATGAAACCCTGTAACCAGCAGGTGTGCCAGCCTGCTCCTGAGTAGCCTGCCTGCTGACACCTGGCATAGCTGTCAAACTCTGATCCTCAGGCTCCAGAGTGACAGCTGGCTGCGAGTCCGGTGCTATTTCCATGTCCTCCGACTCGGCCTCCTGATCTGAGCCGGCCGCAGCCTGGGGGACTGACAAGGGGTCCTCCTCAGGCTCAGATTCCAAGTCGGAGCCGGCAGCTGGGCTGGCTGAAAGTCCTCCTCCTCCTCCTCGCACCCAGGACCCCAGGTCACAACAGGTGGAGACCATACCTGTCAACCATCCCGATTTGGCTGGGATTACCACGGAATTTGACGCCAATTGACATCATAACCCGCCCCGAGCTGCCAAAACCCCGTAATTTGGCACCGGGGGGAAACGCTTTCCACGCATGCGTGGAAGGGTTCTACACAAGTGTAAAACCCTTCCACGCATGCGTGGAAGCACTACGCCGCTTGCGTAGGGGCTGCGCAAGCAGTGTAGCACTTTCACGCATGCGTGGAAAGCGACCTGCACACAAGCGATCTGCGCAGGTCCCGTTTTTTCCGGAGCCGCAGGTTGACAGGTATGGTGGAGACTGTCTCTACTCCAGGAGTAGACATGGTTAAGGGCTAAAAGGTATGGAAGGACAGGACAGAACAGCGCTGGTGCAAAATGATTAATATATATAAACCTTATAAATGTGGACATTTCTACACCAAACATGTAAAAAAAAAAGCTGAATTCTAGGCAAATCTACCGGTATTTAGGAGTAAGCTTCAGTATAGCACCTTCCTGAGTTACAAACCAAAGCTCCAGATTAGATAATAACTAGCCAATATGTCTGGGTATGTTTAAGAAAGGCAATTTGCTATCTTTTCTGCCATGAAGGTAAAATGAAAGAGACAAAACAGCTAAACCTTCAAATTGCAGTAAGAACCTCTGCATTAATTTATCTCACAGGCAATAATTGAATTGTAGTTGTGAATGAATTACTTGCATATACTGTATATGGTGCTTTGTGACAGAGGATTAAAGGAACAAAATTATTCTTGGTAACCTCTGTTGCCAAAATGAGAATAAGGAAACTTGTCATAAATATTTGCACTGGCATGAAGATAAATGCATACTGGGATCTTAAGAACTGCTTAACTGCAGCTACAACAATAAGGCAAAGGTAATGGTTGCCCCTGCTCGAGAGCCAGTTGTGTCTGACTCTAGGGTTCAGTGCTCATCTCTGTTTATAGCCAAAGAGCCAGCGCTGTCTGTGTTTTGCAGACATTTCCATGGATATGTGGCAGGCATGACTAGACACTGGAATGCACAGAACACTTTTTTACTTTCCCATTTATCTACTTGCATTTTCTTGCTTTCGAACTGCTAGGTTGGCAGGAGCTGGGACAGAGACGGGAGCTCACTCTGTCGTGCAGCACTCAGGTCTCGAACTGCTGACCTGTCACCCTTCCAGTTGTCAAGTACAGCCTATTAACCACTTGACCCTCTGCACTAAACTACAACAGTATAGAACTCTTATTTTCCCTGTTGCACACACAGTTCTGTAATTCATATACAGTACAGTATTTGCTTTTTAACAAGCCCTGTCAAAACAAATTATTTGGAGATACTGTAATGGGAAATCATTATGAGTGGGTTATGAGCCCACTCATAATCATGTGTGTCTTGCCAGATTATCATGTAAGGAATCTCCATATATTTACAAATAAGGAGAAAACTCAATCACTCAATGTTCCCTTCAAAAACTCTGGAATGTAGAATGTAAGTACTTCAAATTTACACATACAAATAGGTACTGAAATACAATATGTCTTCTTGTATTTTGAAAAATCAGTTCCTCTAAGGTGTGGTTGCTTTCTTCAGCATTTGGTTTTTCAAATGACTCAACCATTAATATTTTCTTTCCTTTGTGAGCAAACAGGACTTTTAACAGCAATAGCTAAAGTAAACTTCCACAATACCAATGGAATTAAACAATCTTGATGATAAGAGATGTCCAGTTTTTGTTGGCTTAGGAAGTCATCCATTTCTTCAAACACTGATTTTTTATTTTACAAGACATACTTGCAGCTTCTTGGTTTTAACTAATGTAACTCCTGGTTAACAAAATAAAATGCATAATATGGTCATATTCTGTGCATGATTATCCAGATATTCAATGCTACTTACACCCCATAGGCACACATTCTGAGTGTCCAATCCTGCACTCACTTAACACTGAGTCCTATTGAGTACCCAGTACAGCAGGAGTTCTCAACTTTTTAAAGCCGGGGGCTGGGTCACACTTCCTCAGACAGCTTCGGGGGCTGGATAGCCATTTTGCTCTTCCTCCACATGACACTTCCTGGTGTGATGGAGGCAGTGCCCCCCCATTAAATTGTGCCATGGGCCATATCCGGCCCATGGGCCACAGGTTGAGAATCCCTGCAGTACAGTAAGTAAATATGCTTTAATTGTACTGTTTATAGAAGGGGTTCTCAACATTTTTGAGCAGTGGACAGCTGAGCGGGCCAGACTGTTGGTCCCCCCCGGCCATAAATACTGCCACAAAACACATCCACAGCACTTGTAAATACGTTTATGACTGCTGCGGACGATTCTGGTGGCAGCAGCTGGAGTGAGGTTGGGGGCGGATTATTTGGCACCCATGGGCCGGATCTAGCCTGCAGGCTGTAGGTTGCAAACCCCTGGTTTATGAGGAGAAAGATTCCATTACACTCACTGGAACTCACAATCAGATCAGGACTGATCATAATACAGTGGTACCTCATACAACGATTTTAATCTGTTCCACAGGGCTCGTTCTGGTACAGAACAATTCCTATAGGATGCATGCATCGTATAGCTATTTTCCCTATGGGATGCATCGTACAATAAATTTTTTCCCCGTACAATATTTTTTCCCCGCTAAGTGGATTTTCCCATTGAAAAATTGTTGAATGGATTTTTTTCCATAGGGAAAATTATCATGCGGGATGCCATTTCCCCCCAAAACCTAATTGTTATGTGATTTTGTTGCTATAATGAAATAGGGGTGAAAGAATTAAGATAATATTAATTCTGTTTTAAAAGTAAAAAATATTTTCTCAGTTCTCTGTAAAGTTAAACAGATCAGATTGACCTATCATACAGAACTGATGACGGGGCTAACTAAACAGAAGGCCTTTATGTCCACAAGCTCAGCACAGTTTGTACAGCTGACAGGGAAACGTAAATAATATTTGTGTGACATGACATGATGTGACATGAGACATGTTCCTTATATGACATGTTCTAAACAACAAACACTGAATGTTCTAACCTGAACTTAATGAAATGTCAGAAGGTTAATTAATAATTTTGGCTTTACCCATAGTGATGTAATATGTAGAAATTTCCAAATTTTATGCTATAAAAGGATGGCTCTGAAAATGTATATTCATTCAGGGAATATTAGCTTGGTAAAGCTTTCCTGAATCTGTTAATATTAATATTAATATTAATAAAACTCCTAAATCTGTCTTAGTGTGGGGAATGCGATTTTGTCTAGTTCAGAATTCCATAACATTTTTGGCGACTCCGCCGGGACTGACTTGACAAATAGCAGGTGCCATTGTCACTCTAGATGGCTGTTCTTGATGGGATAAAACGACGCCTCTCCAGGGATAACCTAAAATGCCGGCATAGTAGACCTTTGATCTATTCTAGGAAATCAGTGAAGAGGTGACGAGTAACTATCAGAAGAAACAGACCAGTCAAGGATCCGGAAGGCTAAGACAGACAGAGAACTCTAGAAGGTGGATTTTCAAAAGCCTGCAGGCAAGTATAAAATTGTATGAAACTGTATGAAACTGTAGAAGTATACTTATGTGTGCCCACTCATTTGAGAAGTGGAAGTGGAGCCTGATCACCTTCAAGGGGACGGGATGGCGATTCCTAAGTCCTTAATGAACCACGGGCGGTAACCCAATGTTCCTGGAAAAATCAGGGCGGTGAACCTGATTTTTATGTGTGTAAAATTTATATTGTGTGGGTGGTTAAACCATTGCGGTTCCTGATGGTGACCCTTGATTTTCGGGTGCCCCAGGCCAGTGGTAGTGCTTAGTTTAGAATGGGTGGTGGTAGTAGTGTTCCAAGAATGCCACTACGGTGTTTCCTTGAGAACTTTGAGATATTTACACCAGAGATACATGAACCCCCTTTAACAAAATTTGAGTTAAGAAAGTTTTGTGAATATGAATGGCCCAGTTTCCAAGTAGGGTGGCCTCCAGAAGGCTCCTTAGATTTGGGTCTTATAAATAGAGTGTTTCAAAGAATAACGCAGGATAAACAATGGGATCAGTATCCTTATATGTCTGTATGGCAGGCAACAGTTGCAGAGAAACCATGGCCACCTTGGCTACGGAAATGCCAGGCTGAATGTGTAAAGGCATATTTAATGAAAGAAAAGAAATCCAAAGATAAGAAATCTAAATTAGGTAGGAAAGTGGTCAGAACACCCAATACCCCAGAAATAGAATGGCAGACAGAAGAAAGATTGAAAATTTTAAACAGAAATGAAAAAGATGAAATTCCGTTTCAAAGACCTCCACTTTATGTCATGCCAAAATCAGCGCCACAAGATGGCCAAGTCCCACATATTTATCCAGACCTTGCATTAGCAAATGCAGGAAGCAGTCATTCTGCAGGAAGATTTCAAACCCCAGACAGAAGTGAGGCTTCCCCAACCACAGAGAAACTAAGAAAAGCAACTGAGATCTTGAAAGATGTAATTGAACAGGGAGAAGGAAAATTCCAAAGGTACAGCCAATCTTCTCCCTATAACAATGAAGCTGGAAGGGAGCCACCTTCGAACACCCCAATGGCACACATCATGCCAATGATGAAAAAAAGAAAAGAGATAGTGGCCCCATTGAGGGAAATGATAACCAGCCATATGAGGGAAGATGATGAACAAGTAAATCAGTCAATCTTCCAATATGTACCATTTACCACAACAGACTTGTTAAACTGGAAACAGCATTATGGACCTTTTAGTACCAAGCCGAATGAGGTGATTGAATTAATTGGAATTATAGCCCAGACACATAACCCGACGTGGAATGACATGCAACAAATAATAAATACACTCCTTAATATGGAAGATAAGCAAAAATTGAAACTGGCAAAAAAACAGGATCCTTCGTAGAAATTTCCAAATTTTATGCTATAAAAGGATGGCTCTGAAAATGTATATTCATTCAGGGAATATTAGCTTGGTAAAGCTTTCTTGAATCTGTTAATATTAATATTAATATTAATAAAACGCCTAAATCTGTCTTAGCGTGTGGAATGTGAATTTGTTTAGTTCAGAATTCCACAACAATACGAGGCGATTGTTGTATGAGGTTTCACTGTATCACAAAAGATCAGGTGGAGGCTGGTGGTAATAGCCAACAGACTGAGGCAGCTGCTACAGGGAGCAGATCTGAATAGAGTATGTGGGAATTGTTGTCTTGTGTATAATATTGTTGGTTTTAGGAACTATGCATCTCGAATTGGATGGGAGGGAAGTTCTACTTGTTGCTGTTCTTCAGGCAGCAAAATATCTTGGAGTGGCCATTGATCAGGCCACCCCATTTTTCTATTCTTGATTTTCCCGCTGTATTCTGGCACTCTTTGCTAAGATAGTTGAAAAAGTAATGTGTATGTACTAGTAAAAATCCTATACAGTACTTCTTTCAGCTCTTCAGCAAGTTCATTTTCTTTCAATCAGTAATCAGCAGACCAGTAAAAGAGCCAGATTCTGTGTCTCTCCACATTCACAAGTCATTGTCCACCACCAGCCCCCACTTAAGCATGTTGGAGGTTTAGTTCCTTGGCTATATTCTCCTTTAATGTTGTTCCTTGTCCAGTCAATCTTCCTCCATATTCTAATTTGGTTTTGCTCTTGCATATGCTTAAGAATGTTTGTTCTTGCCATAAAGCTCTTCCTGGATCTCTGGCAGTGTACTTGAGGCTCATATTCATTCAGAGGATGTAGAGGGTCCTTCTCTTGCTTAATTCTCTCAGTGTCCGCTTCTACTTCTTTCCTTATCGTAGGTGGAGTGATATCAACAAGAGGGTATATTTTCTCAACTGGTCACTATACGCATGGCTTCATTAACAGCGATGTCAACTTGTTTTGCATGTGTGAGTGCGCTCCATACCTTGCTGCAGACATGTTCAGGGTCAAAGCTGATGTATACAGTGTGGATAGTTGAGTTCCCATGTCATGGAAATGCCATTCCATGAGCATACCATTATTGAAAACAGAGATTTTCTGAAAGTTAAAAGTTGGGTAAAGGTTTTAAATGGTTTAGAAGGGCACTGAGCTGCACCTGACACAGTCTCTTGCACAAAAGAACTGGCAAATTAGGAGAAAACAATAGGAAAAAATAAAACTGTGGTTATCTTTTGGTGATCAGAAATGTTATTCTTTATCACAAGGCCCATAAGAGTTTTCTAGTGAAAGCCAATTTAATCTTAATCAGAGTTAATTTATTGAAATCAATGAGACATTAGTGTCCACAACTCACATTCATTTCAGTGGGTTTAATTCAAAGACTATAGTTGGGTCTGAGATTGGCTTTAGTTCATAGCCTGCAGTCCTAGTCTGCATATTTCCCAGGCAAACCATGTCAAACTGAAAGAAACTAAGTTAAGAAACTTATAAATAAGTTAAGAAATGTATCACGTTTTAATAAAACATGCTTAACTTTGGGAGTGGCTACATAAAGCATTGCAAATTGCCTTGCCTAACTAAACAAATAAATAACTAACCAAATAAATAACCACAAAATAACTTGACCTTTGAAATTTGGTAGCACACCTAAAGGAATGTGCGAGAAAAGAAAACCAAATAAATCTTTGAATTGCAAAATCAACACATTTGACATTGTTGATGGCAAACAGAAACTGATAGCACATATTAACCTTTCATTTGGTCTCAAGTATGTAGCATTAAGTTTCGGGCACTCTATTATTTCTACTTTGACTAACTATACTTACTGTAATCCATTCTATCTTCTTTGCTTCCCTTTTTACGCCACTGGGTGTCAAGGGAAATCTAGAGAGATTTATATCCATGTGCACTAGAGTAGAAATGCCTCCTGCAGAGACTATGGGAGAAAGCCTGAAACCTGAAGAACTCTTCTGCATTACTGGGTGCCATTTTAAACTACTTTCTCGACCACAGAAAGAACCAAAAATATAGGGAATAGTCCCCATTACATATCTAGAAAATGAGAGCATCTATAAAGAACATAAATTGTTGTCTAACCACTCATGTATAAGGTAATGTATTCTGTTCCGGCAACATTGGCACCATCAGTTCTCCTTGCAGATATTTAACATGACTGGCTGCTAATCTAAATAAATTACATGTCTTTAGTAAATGATATGCTGTTCACTCATAAAAAGATATTTTTATTTGTTTCCTCCTCAGAAGAGTGGAACATTTATGCCTGCATTAATTTCCTCTTCTCAGTTATAGGCTCTCTAGTGACGCTTTATAGACTCTAGAACCATCATGAGTTGGTTCACAGCCACTAACAAAACAGTCAAAATACAGGACAAACATCCTTAGCCTGATTGTTCTCATTCAGAAGTTGCTTGGCAAACAATAATACACAGCCTATTATGGAGTAGGTGCAGATTTAGATGTACAGTATAGGGTTTTCTTGATGGAAGTGTAGTGCTCCACATCTCAGTGCAGCTCTAATACCCAGAAATTGTTATCCATGCTAAATGGTGTTAAATAATTTAGCATTATGACTTTATTATACTTACATGGTGGTGGGAATGCTCACCTGTCACAAAGCAAACTACCTGTCTGGCTAAATAATACATTCTACAGTAGAAGTTTAGATAATTCTATTTTGGCTCACCCTCTCATTAACAGGATGACCCATGATAAACCTTAGGCTCTCCTGTCTTTATTCTCCTGATCCAGATCAGTTTCATCCAAGAATTCATGAATCAGTAATGACTGTAGTCTTGTCTACTGCTGTCAACATCTTTTGCTACTCTGGTTTCTATTTGTGGGCTTAGAGGCTGATAGACCGTGAGTTCTGGCCAAAAAATTCACACCGCTGCTCACTAGACAATCTGACTAACACAGCAGGTTAGAAACTAGAATACGTGTGTTTTGATTGGTATATTTCTGTGTTCTTTCCTTCAGGAAATAATAGTGAATCTTCTCCTTAAATTTCTCGCCTCTAGAGAATTCAGCAGAACATCTGCTGGTAGATAAAGAGCTACCTTGATACTATTAAATTAGTTGTGTTGGGCAGGATTTTTGAAGTAGATCACAAAGCTTCAAGGATATCAGTCAGAAATCAAAACAAAACATAAAGAGAAAAACATTGCAACACCTTAAAGACTAACTTGTTGTTGTTGTTGTTGTTCAGTTGCACAGTCGATTCGGAGCCCCTGTGACCCCCTGGACCATTGCATGCCAGGCACCTCTATCCATCACCGCTGTGAAGGCTCCGCGCTCCTCCCCTGACCTGGCCGCGTGAGTCGCCACCGGCGCTCTACCAGCCGACACCTGCTTGGTTTTCCCTTTGGTCTGGGCATCCCTGGGAGTTGCAGCTGGTGGTCGTTTCCCCTTCTAGGACGACAGGAGCCATCGTCAACATAGTTCCAGCTGATGCCATGGCCACTGCTTGGAGCCGGCTGCGTGGGGATGGAGGGCGACAGGACTATTCGGATCTACAGTTCTGTTGAACTGCCGGGCTTTGAAGGCAGGCAACCATGACTGTGGTATCCGCGCACACAATTGCCATACTGTCCCTGACAGAACCACGGTTTGGGAGAACGCTCCTTTGAGCTTTGGTTCCGAGCGGACAGAAATTGGGGGAGCGGAATATTAGATAGGGTTTAATTCACCCACAGCTGACCTGACAAGCAGCTTGGACAATAGGAAGCTGAATGACTAACTCACTAGTCATGTAATAGGTAATATCGCACCCGTGGATTATCCTAAGTCCTGAACCAATAACAGCCACATGTTTACCCCAAGATAGTTTGGAACAATGGATTTCCCCTGTCAGTGTTTAATTTGGTTAATTAACTTCCCCTGAAGAGTTTCCCAATTAACTCGTGTAAACATGTCATGTGGACCGCAGTTCTTTCTGACGCAGCCTGGACATAATATATACTGATGATTTTCCCTCATTAAATCACTGGTCTTCGCTCCATCTTGCCTCGTGTCTCATTGCTTGACCAGTCTCCTCCGGGACCCAACGGCCGCTCCGCGGCCCCGATCCAACACATGACTGGTTTCTTTGGTTACTGTCTGGGATGTTGCTGGGGTGGGTTGGTACGTGTTGGGACAATTCCATCTTGATGCCCCGACCCTTGCCCCCCTGTTGGGTTTTTGAAGACTGTGGTGGTAATGAGCGGTATTGAATGACTGCTGATGCTAAGTACATTGAACTTTGCTCCGTTATGTTTGTAGTACCATGGCATATTTATTTTGTACTGATTTGTAATTTTGTAATCTGTAATTTGCAATTGTATGCTATTGTATTTTGTGTGTTGTTTATATTGTTATATTGTATTCCATTTGTTATACTGTATTTGATTTACCTGTTGTAAGCTGCCCTGAGTCGGCCCAGGGCCGAGTAGGGCGGGGTATAAATAAATAAATAAATAAATAGATAAATAAATAAACAAACAAACAAACAAACAAATAAATAATAATCTTCCACCATCCTTCTCAACCCACCCAAGTCTGTGCCCATTGCACCCACAATACCATCTAGCCATTTCATTTTCTGCAGCCCCCTTCTTCTTTTGCCCTCAACCTTTCCCAGCATCAAGGCCTTCTCAAGTGAATCCTCTCTTCTCATTTGATGACCAAAATACTTTAGCTTCATCTTCACTATTTGACCTTCCAAGGAGCAATCAGGGCTGATTTCTTCTAAGATTTTAGTGTCTTGCACGGAAGACAAAGAAGGAGTCGCAGGGAGGACTAACACAGGTTTATTCAGTGATGCTCAGCAGGAACATGTGGTAATGGGGCAGATACATCTCATTATATACCATAACACAATACATTTGAATCTTGTTGCACGGTAGCTCATTGGCTGCTACCGGCGTGGCCTCGCCCAGGTCACGCCTCTCTTCTGCAGTTGTTTTCTCTTCTGCAGTTGTTTTCTCTTCTGCAGTTGTTTTCTCTAGCTCCTGATCATGTGGGGAATTTCCCGCGGCTGTTTGTGATTTGGGCAATGTGGACCATGTGAGACTGAACGCTCGCAGCTGCCCTCTATGGGCGGCTTGCTCGCGTTCCTTAACAGCTGAGATACATTGTGATTGTGGACTGGTTACATTCATATATTTAAAGTAACATTGTACATGCATACATAACATCCCTCCCCCCTAGGATGGGACAAAGTCCCTCAACCATTGTGGCTTGCCGCATGTGCGCCTGGGGCGTGCGGCCGCCTGACTTAACACAGGGGAGCCGGAGGCTCCTGGTTCCGCGGAGTCCTGCCCTGCAATGGAAAGGGGGGACTCATTAGCGGCTCGGTGTGGCGTCTGAGGTACCCTTGCATTGGGGGACGGGAATGGAATGAATAGTTGGGAAGTGAATCCCTGCCTGCCGCTTGAGGAGTTTGGGGACCCCCCCAGTACGAATCTCGGGACCGACGAAGAGGCCCTCGTGGCCTCGCCACCCCCCGCTGCCTGTCCGGGCGTTCTAGAGACTGTGGTGGGCGGACTCGCCCCTGTTGCCTGTCTTGGGGGTGTTGGTCTCCGGGGGGCAGGAGCTATTGCATACTCCAAAACAAAAGGGCTAGGGGGACTGGAAGTACCAGGGGCTGAACTGAAACCCCTCTTCTCGCTGGGACGGGTGGGGGACCACTCCGCTACATCCCCCTGGTACTGCAACTCATAATCATCATCAAACTGATCCCTCTCTTTGAAAGTATCCTCCTCTGTGTCTCCCCCTTGGGTAATGCGGGTGGGGGAGGACCCTAACGCTGATTCCCCCTCGCCGGTGACTCGCCTTCGGAGTTGGTCAGCGTGCCTTCTCCAGAGTAGACCTGAACTAGTCTCGACCCTGTAGGATACTGGCCCCGTTTGCTCAACAATTGTCCCTGGCACCCACGCTGGCCCCGAGGCCGCGTAGTTTCTGCAGTGAACCGGGTCCCCTACCGCAAAACTTTTGGAGCTCTCTCCCCCTATGCTTATGTTTCTCCCTTCATCCTCCACCCTGGACGGATCCATCCGGTCAAACAGTGTTACCGGGCGCCTCCTCATGAGGAGTTAGGCTGGGGAGAAACCTGACGCTAAAGGGGTTGTCCTGTAGCAGATGAGGAACTGGCACAGATGCAGGTTCAACTCACCGGGACCCATGCGCCGCAGTGCATCTTTCGTAATGCGCACTTGGTGCTCTACCTGACCGTTTGTGGCGGGGTGAAATGGGGCAGCGGTTATGTGCCTGACGGCATTCCTCTCCATAAACGTCTTGAACTCTGCCGACGTGAAGGTACTCGCGTTATCGCTCACAAGGACGTCTGGCAGGCCGAAGCAGGCAAACAGCTTTCGCAACTGTTTAATGGTTGCGGCAGAGGACGTGCTGTTCATGGGGATTACCTCCAACCACTTGGAGTAGGAGTCGACTACCAGGAGAAACATGGACCCGCGGAAAGGGCCGGCGAAGTCGACATGGATCCGGGACCATGGCCCGCGGGCCGTATCCCATTCCCTATGGGGTAACCGGGTCTCCTCGGGCCGAGAGCTCTGGCAGCTCTCGTACGTGCCCACTAGGCGTTCTATGTCCCCGTCTATCTGGGGCCACCAAAAGAAACTCCTGGCCAGAGCCTTGGAGCGCACGATCCCGGGGTGGCTGGTGTGCAGTAGCCTCAGCACCTTGGCCCTCAGCTTCTCTGGGATAACCACCCGCTGGCCCCAGAGTAAGCAGCCCCTTTCCAGAGAAAGCTCTACTCTGCGCCTGAAAAACGGCTTGAAATGTTCCTCGGGGGGAGAGGTGGGCCACCCTTTTCTAACCCAGGAACTAACTTGGGCCAGGATCTTGTCGGCCGCCGTGGCCTTGGCGAGGTCGGCCGGCACAATTGGGGGTGAGTCGAGAGACTCAATCAGCAGGACTTGGTGTTCCTGCTCTACCTCACACGTGGGGTCCCCTAAACTAGGGAGAGGGGATCGGGACAGGGCGTCCGCATGGGAGATCTCCTTCCCTGGGCAATAGACCAGCTCATATTGGTAGGCGTTGAGAAAAATGGCCCAACGCAGCATCCTGGGGGATAGAATTTGTGGGGTTGGTTTGCCGGTAGTGAAGATCCCCAGCAGCGGCTTGTGATCCGTCACTACCGTAAACTCGCGGCCGTATAAGAAATCGTGGAACTTCTTGGTTCCCGCAATTATTGCTAGGGCCTCCCTATCTGTTTGCGCGTAATTTCGCTCAGCTTTCGAGAGGGACCTTGAGTAGTACGCCACCGGGGCTTCCCTCCTGCTCTCCAACACGTGGCACAGGACCGCCCCCACCCCCACCGGGGACGCATCACAGACTAGCACCACTGGTTTTTTCGGATCAAAATGGGTCAGGACCGCATCCGAAGACAGGAGTGACTTAAGCTCCTTGAATGCCCTCTCCTGTTTGTCCCCCCACCGCCAAACCGCATCCTTCTTAAGTAGCGCGTGCAGTGGCTCCGCGACCGATGCCTTCCGAGGCAGGAAGGAGTGATAGAAATTTAGGAGCCCTAGGAATGACTGCAGCTCCGGTTTCGCGGTGGGGCGAGGGGCATCTCTCACGGCCGCTACCTTGGACTCGGAGGGTTTGATTCCGTCCGGGGTTACCTTAAACCCTAGAAACTCTACCTCCCTCGCGAAGAATACGCACTTGTCCCTCCTCAATCGAAGTCCTGCCCTCTTGAACACTGAGAGAACCCCATCTAGCCTCTTGGCTAACTCTAATTCGCTCCCCGCTGTTATCAACACGTCGTCGAAGTATGGGAGGACGCCTGGAAGCCCCTTTAAAAGGCATTCCACGAGGGACTGGAAAATTCCGGGGGCCGAATTCACGCCAAACTGAAGGCGCGTTACCTTAAACGCCCCCTTGTGCGTTACGATCGTTTGCGCGGCGGCAGCAGCCGGGGTTACAGCGAGCTGCTGATACGCCTGGGCCAAATCTAACTTGGCGAAAAACCTCCCCCCATGTAGCAT
Organism: Bradypodion ventrale; assembly: GCA_035047345.1. Classification (NCBI taxonomy): domain Eukaryota; kingdom Metazoa; phylum Chordata; class Lepidosauria; order Squamata; family Chamaeleonidae; genus Bradypodion; species Bradypodion ventrale. The sequence goes on along the minus strand of JAWDJE010000003.1, from coordinate 284,281,386 downwards.
GGCCAGCAAATGGCTGACCACGGGCACCGGGTATGCATTTGGCCGAATGGCCTTATTTATCGTACATTTATAGTCCGCACAAATTCTGACCTCCCCATTTGACTTGAGGGCTGTAACAATCGGCGTTTCCCACTCCGCCGAATCAACTGGAACCAAAATCCCCTGCCCCACCAATTTGTCCAGTTCCGCCTCAATCTTGTCCTTGAGGGCGAAGGGCACTCTCCTTGGCTTGAGGCGGATGGGCCGGATTTCTGGGTCCAGCTCAAAGGAAACCAGGGGCCCCTTGTATTTCCCGAGCCCCTTCTTGAAAACGTCCGGGTGTGCGTCGCACACGTCCCGCATTGGGTCAGTCTCGATGGCGTTAATGCCGGACAGTTCGATCCCCAGGGGAGCAAACCACTGCGTTTCCAAAAGGCAGCACCTCCCCCCTTTTAGGACCACTAGGGGCAGTTTCTCGGAGTAGTTCTTGATCTTTACCTTGAAGTTCCCCACCCCCAACACTGGGATCCCATTTCCCTGCATGTCCCGTAGGTTGGATCTCATGGCCCGCAGTTTGGGCCGTTTCTCTGGGGCATAAACTCTTTTTGGGACAGGATGGAATAAGATGACCCCGAGTCTATCTCCATCCTCACTGGGACCCCCTGCAACAGTACCTCTATGAAGAACCGCCGGTGCTCCAGGCCCACGCGGTTCACGCCGTCCTCGCTGTGGCCGGCTGAGACCTTCCTGGTGCCAGCCGCCTTTCGTTGGTGCGTCTGGGAATGGCTGGAACTGCCCTTGTCCTCGACTCGTCCGCGCTTGCATACTCGGGCGATGTGTCCCTTTCGGCCGCAGTTGTGGCACTCGGCCTTCCGGAACGGACACCTCGTGCGGTCGTGGGCCGCCCCACAACCGTCGCAGCAGCGGTCCTGCCGTTCTCGGGTCTGCCGCTTCTCACCTTGCTTCTTGATCCTCTGGACGTCGTCGTCCTCGCTGGAGTAGGGATCTGCTGTCGTGGAGGACTCCTCGGACGACGTTGGTGCGGCGGCGGGCGGCTTGGGGGCCCGCCAGGCCATCTTCGCTGGTGTCCGCCGGGCCGCCTGCACTGGTGACTTGGCCCTCTCGGACGTGGCCCCTCGAGACTTGAATAGCCGGACGCCGCTCCTGGCCTCCTCGGCTGCTTGCGCCTCCCGCAGTACCTCGTTGAACGTGAGGCGATGGTCGCAGGTCATGAGCCTCCTCTGAAGCTCCTCGTCCCTCAAGCCGCACAGCATGCGGTCACGGAGGGCCTGGTCCAGGTCGTCCCACTGGCAATGCACCGCTGCAAGCCTGAGGGCCGCAGCATAGGCGGACACGGATTCGCCCGGTCGCTGGTCTCGCCTGTGGAACGCGACCCGGGCTGGGAAAATCGAGACGGGCGGCTGGAAATGCTCACGCAGTCTCTCCAGGATACAGTCGATGGGCACCTCGTCCACCTTCCGGGGGGCCACCAGGGTCATCAGGATCTGCAGCGTGGCCGGCCCCACCTGAGAAGGAAGTGGGAGCGCATCTTCGCGTCGTCGTCGACGCCTGCAGCCTCCATGGCGTGCCGAAACTGGCACTCGTAGAGCTCCCATTGTTCGGGCTCGCTGACATCGAACTGGTACGGCTTGACCTTGGGATTCGCCATCAATCCCATCCTCGTCGCCAATTTAGTGTCTTGCACGGAAGACAAAGAAGGAGTCGCAGGGAGGACTAACACAGGTTTATTCAGTGATGCTCAGCAGGAACATGTGGTAATGGGGCAGATACATCTCATTATATACCATAACACAATACATTTGAATCTTGTTGCACGGTAGCTCATTGGCTGCTACCGGCGTGGCCTCACCCAGGTCACGCCTCTCTTCTGCAGTTGTTTTCTCTTCTGCAGTTGTTTTCTCTAGCTCCTGATCATGTGGGGAATTTCCCGCGGCTGTTTGTGATTTGGGCAATGTGGACCATGTGAGACTGAACGCACACAGCTGCCCTCTATGGGCGGCTTGCTCGCGTTCCTTAACAGCTGAGATACATTGTGATTGTGGACTGGTTACATTCATATATTTAAAGTAACATTGTACATGCATACATAACAAAGATCAACCAATTTGTTCTCCTCGCTGTCCAGGGTACTCTCGAGACTCTCCTTGAACACCACATTTCAAATGCATCTATTCTTCTGCACTCTGCTTTCCTTATGGTCCAGCTCTCACAGCCATACATTACCACCGGGAATACCATTGCTTTAAATAACTGCTGTATTTTAATGTTATCTTTCATGGATTGAGAATGAGACTTCGTGGCAATAATTTATATAAGGCTGTATGACCAGGTGGTCCAAGTTGTTCTCTGTGTCCATCTCAGGTCATGCAAATTAGAAATAGATTATCTGATCAACTGATAATCACCTGTAGAATGGATACAGACATTAGAGACAACTTCATTTCAACTTAACAAACTGTTGAGCCTAAGCTGGAATGTCTCTGAGAAATTTGACATCAAATCCAGTCTTCGTTCTAGCTAGAGTAGATCAATGGAAATGAGTGTGATTGGTAAATGAAAAATTACATAAACCTAATTGATTTCAGCTGGTCCAGTCCAGCTAAACAACAATATTTGTTTACAGAACATTTTACAAAACAGTCACATATGCTAAGAGTCTGAAGCCTTCTATGGTAACATTCTCACACAAGCACTGATCTTATATCACCCCTTTCATTTTCTTCTGTTACAGGAATGAGCTGTGGTTAAGTGTGGGTTGTCAAGCAACAGGTTAGCACAAACTGATATTACAGCCTAAGTAAACATGCTTGAACAAATTCTGAGGTTAGTCACAATTGTTTCAGCTGTAGACCAGCTGCATTTATTTCATCAGATCCTTCTCAATATACTTTGATGTATAGGCTTAAAAACAGTGTCACATATTGAACAAAGATTCATAAGTATTCAAGAGTCAGGTGTATGTAGGAAAATGTTGTGTGGAAACCATTATGTTATGTCAGGGGTTTGCAACCTACAGCTGGTGGGCTGGACCCGGCCTGCAGTGCCAGTTTATGTGGCCCACCACCCTCGCTCCCACCACCCGCAGAAGCGGCGAAAAGAGCCAAAAAGTGTCACAAATGCACCCACAGCTGTTGCAAACGCATTTATGACAGCCACGAATGTGTTTTACGGCAAAATTTATAGCCTGGGAACCATGTTTCCAGCCTGCTCAGCTTTCTGAGGGGCGTGGTCCAGCCCACAGCTGAAAAAGGTTGAGAATCCCTGAGTTATGTGGATTTAGCCAACTAAACAACATTTAGTTGTGTGGAGCTAGCTTTTTTTTTTACTGCTTTGCACCACACTGTTACATACATACCTCATACAGCCTTTGTAAAAAGGGTTGTTCTTTATGTCCATAATTATTTCCCCCCACTACAGAAGCAAGAATAAAAACATTTCAGAAATATAATTTAGAATTCTGAATCTCTCAAAGACAGCTCAACGAACAGGATAGTTATATTAAGGATTTTAAATAAATTGTTGGCTTTAGGCATTTCTTTTTTTTAATCATATACTGCATTCTGGTATTTCTCCTTGTAGCACCTGTATAACATTACTGTCATATTGTTACTGTTACCCTTTGTCATGTTCTTAAATAATGTGTTGGAGAACCTCCATGATGTTTATCTGTGAAGGTAAGGAAACCTTGAAAATCTGGACCACATACAATGGATATGAGCATGCATATTTAACACATAACTATAATCTGCTTTGGATCATTACATTTCACCCTTTGGGGGGATTTAAAATTGTGTGACTGAACAGTATCCATGTAAATTAAAAAATGCTTCACATAAAAATCATCTAAAGATCTGAGTTCTTGCATTCAGAAAATAACTTAAAACCTGGCTGGCAGGCCAAGTATGGGGTGCAGGTGGAAGGGTGTCCACTGTTTGGTGGCTGGTATAGTGGAACTCCGGCCCCCTCGGTCCCGGCACCCTTTTTAGTGGGTGGGTAGTTTTAATCAGTTTTAACTATGTTTTTATTTATGATTGTAAACCGCTCTGAGTTGGCCATGGCCAAGTGGGCGTTATAGAAATTGAAATAAATAAATAAATTCAGGAAGGCATGGAGTTAAAATGTGCAATTCCTTCCATCTTTCATTTTATGAGTATCAGCTCCACATGCTACTTCTGCATGTTGATTTTGATCTTATGCACACAGCCATTAGGTCCTATGGCTGCCATGCATTTTTAGTTAACTAATGACAACTTCCATCTACCCTGATCTGATCTGAAATGCTTTTGTGCAAGCCAAGAGAACCATCCTGAATGGAAAAAAAGGATAAAATTATGATGTGGTGGTCAAAAACTTAATGACTCCTCCTCTAGCATTGTGGGTGGAAATAAGCATAGTTCCTACAATTTTGAAAGGTTGTAAGTTTCCAGAGATGTGATTCCCTCTTTTTTGATTTGCCCTATCTAACAACATCTGCTCGCCATTGTGTCGCTTACCTGAAGAAAGGCTGAAATATCTTCTAGGCTTTATTTCCTGCACCAATGCTTCCAGAGAAGAAGCTGTTGCAGTGTTTCTAACAATGGCATCCTTCTGCTCTTTATGCTCTATGTACGGTGTGTGTGTTTGTCTCCTAAAGAATCACCTCCAAGGAGAAAGAGCCTCCTTAGCTTGTGGTATTTTTGAACCATAATTGGGCAACCTTGTGTTGCTGGTTAATCTTTCCCACACTAGTTTAGGCGAAGGAAACTGCAGAATGAACTCACCAAAAGGTGCCTTTTTTGGCAGTTTCACGTCTGACCTAGACTCGGAAGAAGAAAGCGGGGGGGGGGGGGGGAGGAATAAAGTCTAGAAAAGGTCTCAACTTTTCTCTGGGTGAGTGAAACAAAGGTCTGTCCAGGTGTGTGTTTGCTCCCTAAAAATTTACTTGGGGAATCCTTGAGAATTCTGGGATTTGTAGGATAAAAACACACAACGAAGAACAGCACATCCTTAACAGAGAATGTGTAACCCTCCAGAACTAGGTGGACTCCAAATCCAGTCAGTCTTAGTCAGTATAGCTGCTAGTGATAGTTGATGTGTGTTAGAATTCCCACAACACTTGGAGGGCTATACATTCTCCACCCTTGTTTTAATTAGTTGGCAAGTAGCATCATTTAAACATTGACTTTTGACGTCACTGGGATTACTATTAAAACATTTTTATGGACAACAAGAATACTTGTGTCTTTTCCAATGTATTTTAATTGTACTGCCAATTTTGATTTAATTGATAGCATGACTCACTGAGAAGCAAATAGCCTTTACAGGTGTTCATTTAAAAGAGGATGTTGTTTTATTTCATATTTGTTGTAAAGGATAACACATTCAGAACATTATCTTTTATGTCCTAGAGCAGCAGTTCACAACTTTTTTCTCTGGCCAGTCTCACCCCCAACACACAGCTGCAGAGGCAGGAAGCAGGTTGCTCCCCGTACCTACATTGCTGTCGTCATCATCAGCATCGGCGACAATTGTGGTGGTTTTGTTGCTGTTTCCACAGTCTCTGATGCTTCTCCTGGCAGCAGGAGACTGTGGGGAGCATATTTGCTCCATTTTGGTCTTTGTCTGAGGTCCCTTGGAAAGCGCGCTGTTCTGTCATACTGGGCACCTCGGTGATGACGTCCTAGAGGTGCCCAGGTGACCACCACGGACTGGATTAATGATATGCATGGGCCCAATTAGGCCCACAGGCTGTAGGTTGCGACACCTGTCCTAAAACATCTGGCTTTGCACATGACTAGCAGAACACTTATCGTTTGCTTCCACCAGATATCAAAAAGTTTCCTAGAGTTCAATACTCTCTATGAGTAAAATAATAATAGTAATAATAATACAAATCTAGTGGCACAGGATTATTACACTGATGAACAGGATTATTATAAAATGAACAGGATTATTATACTGTGACCTTTTATGGATTCACAGAATTTCTCACTACAACAAATCAATTAATCTCAAACAAGCAACAAGACCAGTTTTTGTTATACATACTGAAAGAGAGGAACATGGTTACCTCTTAAAAAACCTGCCATTCAGTTTCAAAAGCATTCCAGACCATACCTGTCAATCTTCCCGGATTGGCCAGGATTTCCTGATTTTCGGCGCTGATTTCCGCCATTTCCCGCCCGCAGCTGCCAAAACCCCGGAATTGGCAGTGGGGGGAAAGAGGTACTGCGCATCCCTTCTGCGCAGATTGCCTTCTACACATGCGTAGAAGGCGATCTGCACAGAAGGGGATCGTAGAAGCCTTCTACGCATGCGTAGAAGGGTTCTACGCAAGCGTAGAAGGGTTCTACGCAAGCATAAAAGCCTTCTACGCATGCGTAGAAGGGGATCTGCGCAGAACCGTTCTGCGCAGGTCACGTAGAAGGCGACCTGCACAGAAACGTTCTGCGCAGGTCCCATATTTTCCGGAGCCGCGGTTGACAGGTATGTTCCAGACACACCAACTAGAGATGGCAAAGCCATGCTAATCATACACAGAGGCATTCATACACTTTTAAGAATTTTGCTTCAGTTGTTATTTTCCACATAAAAAAAAGTTTTGATTCATTCTTAATCCCAAATCCATTGGCTTTGTATATATTTTAAAAACAAAAAATCAATGGATTTGCAGTGCACTGCAAAGCTTGTCAGTTACAACAGAAAATACATGTAAAAGGCAAAGCTCTATAAACCAAGTTTGAAGTTTAATTGGTGAGAAGTACCAAGACCAAGGTGTTGGGTACATTGTTTGAAGGACAACAACCGGAAAGGTTTTAAGAGTCCCTGCATCACTTTGTGTTATGTGGGCAAATGTGTTTCTGTGGGAACAGAATACTCCCTTCTGATTTGCCCAATGTGGAATATCTACTATGGACTGCTAATATTTCATTTTGGTGCTTATGTCTAAGACAGTGCAAAAATTAGACTGGAAGAGCAATAACAAATGTGCACAGAAGAAGACTGGGCTTCCCCTCACACAGCTTTACATCATGTCACCCACTGATAAATACTTTGATTTTAGCCATGTCATATTCCACACATGGGTAAAGAGCACATGGGTAAAGAGCAATATAGTTGCACCCTCAGTTTTGCTGTTGTTGTTGTTAAGTTGCACAACTCGCACAGTCGGTTCCGACCCCCTACGACTCAATGGACTATTGCACACCAGGCACCCCTATTCTCCACCATCCTCCTCAACCCGAAGGCCGTGGCATTGCAGTCACAAAAATAGGGAGTATTTTCTCAGTTACATACTCCAGCACAACTCCTAGTGGTTTTCATTGGGCATGAAGAGAAGAGAATTGCCTCTGTCTCACACCTGTCTCTCTCAGCAGTTGACCAAGCTGATAAGAAAACATGACAACACCCCCCCCCCCCCCCCCCAGGCTGCTGAAATGATTGTGGTCTCATAGTTTTACTTCCTTTGTAGGGCCAACAAGGGAGCTGGGCAGACACTTGTAAAGCTGGCAAACTAGAGCTTCAAGTCAATCCAGTTCTTTCTAATCCATTTGTCTTCAGTTAGAGTCGGACACAACTGGCTTTTGAGCAACTGAGACCTTTACCTTTAATAGAGCATGTCTCGACAGTTGAAAGAATCAGGTTTTCATTTTTAAAAAAATTAAGATAAGGTCGAGTGGTGCTTCTGTCCTTTGCGAAACTTTGCCCACAATTTTTTTTTAGCTGTACAGCGACAACAATCAAACAACCTTCCCCTTTCTGTCTAGTTCCCTATAGGATTTTCTTTCCCCCCCCCCTTCTTCTTTAAAGAAAGAGAGAGTGGATTGGGAGGAAGAAAGGAGAAGGCTACTGCCAATTGCCTGTTTTTTCAAAATAACTGGTCCCCTCCTGTTTCTTAATCTGTCCTTGTAAGAGAGCAGCACTGTTGTAATCCTCCCTTTCTTCTTACACCTAAGTCTTTTCCCTTCCCACCTTAAAGCAGAAGGGAAATCAAGAGGAAGTGGCTTACCCTGAAGAGGAGACAAAGGGCTGTGGAAACACTACTGATGAATGACAAACAACAACTAGAGAAAAGGAGGCAAGACAACTTATGTATGTTGCACACGGGGCTTCTGGAGAAGTGGTGGCTTAGGTAGCCTCATGCTGCACACCTCCTACCTCAAGCCAGCCCTGTACAGAGTAGGCAATATTTTATGCCTCCTGCCAACCTAGCAGTTCGAAAGCAAGAAATTGCAAGTAGATAAATAGGGACCACTTCGGTGGGAAGGGAACAGCGCTCTATGCGCTCCGGTGTCTAGTCACCAATGCCGATGATGACGACAGCAACGTATGTACGAGGAGCAACCTGCTTCCTGCCTCTGCAGCTGCGTGTTGGGGGTGAGACTGGCCAGAGAAAAAAGTTGTGAGCCGCTGCTTTAGGACATAAAAGATAATGTTCTGAATGTGTTATACTTTACAACAAATATGAAATAAAACAACATCCTCTTTTAAATGAACACGGAAACGTCTGCAGAAGCAGACAGCGCTGGCTCTTCGACTTTGAAACAGAGATGAGCACTGAACCCTAGAGTTGGATACGACTGGCTTTCGAGCAAGGGCAACCTTTACTAATATTTTATGCACTGCAGGCCTCTGCAGGGCACAGAGCCAAGGCACTCTGCAAGGGGTGATTAGGAAGGTTGCCTCCTAAATATCCTAGCAGGTAATTTCCCTCTCTTCATCGCTCCGATAGTGCCTTGTTTTGTTCCAAGGAGAATTCCTCAGCAGCCTGCACTGAAGAAACAGTCTGCTCTAAACAGGGCTGGCTATTGGCAGGCACCAGGCGGCATCTTATGTCGGCTCCTTTTGTGGCAGCAAAACTGGGCAACGAATGTGTATTCCTCTGCCTGCTCCTGTGAGATCTCACTCATCGGTTGCTATCACCAGTAGTCTTTTCTTCAAAGTAAGTAACCTTCTCTCACTCTTTAACTTGCTAATTAACTTGTGAACCACCTAGCTTCAATTCCCAGAAGCCCCCATGAATCCACACAAATGGGTTTACTGTGATTCATCCTGCCCATGGCGCCCTCATTGCTCCTGGAAGCAGAAGTAAAACGCACCCATCTGGGCGCGTTTTACTTCCGCTTCCAGGAGTGATGAGGGTGGTGTGGGCTGGATGAATTTCAGTAAACCCATTCGTGTGGATTCACGGGTCTTCTGGGAATTGAAGTCCAAGAACATCTGGAGTGCCAAGGTTCGCCATCACGGGCCTAGAGAGTTCATTGAGCGCTGTGAGGTGGCATATAAGTGTGATTGCTTTGCTTTGCTCTTCCTCCCTATCTGTGTTCTGAGGGGTTGCACTGCTGTTCTGCTCCCTTCTCTCCCTCATGTCCTGTAGTTGTGGGGAGACAGCCTTTCTGGTACAGCCACTGCCTGTCCCCACAGTAGGGGATATGGGGATTGCCTCCATGCATAGCTGTTAAGTATCCCTTATTGGCCAGGAAAACCCCTTATTTTACCCTCTTTCCCGCCATCATCCCTTATTAATTAGACTGCAATGCCCTAATGCCACAATTGGAGGGCAGCACAGGATAAGCATAACTGTCAGGTATCCTGTATTTGCTGGGAAATTTCCCTTATTTCCAAATCCAAAACTTGACAGGTATGCCTCCATGTCCTCTGGGGCACACAACTGGTTGGGATGTGGCACATCCCTTTCTGTCTCAGACAGTGGGACACCTTGGGATCTTCCTTGTTTAGAAAGGAGTTTCACAGCGTTAAGAGTAGCCACTCTTGGATCTTCACCAAATGTTCCTCTGTGGTGAAAATGACTGGGAGAATGACTTCCACCGAAGATAATAAAGCTCTGAGAAAATATGGCCCTTCAGATATAGTTAGGCATTTAAATGGGGGACTGCCATGGCTTAGTGGTTAAGACACTGAACTTGATGACTGGAAGGTTGGCAGGTCAGCAGTTCAAGTCAGACCTGAGAAATGCATGATGGAGTGAGCTCCCCTCTCTGTCCCAGCTCCTGCTAACCAAGAAATTGCAAGTAGATAAATAGGTATCACTGTGGCAGGAAGGTAACAGCATTCATTGTATCTAGTCATGCCTGCCACGTGTCCATGGAAATGTCTGCAGATGCAGACAATGCTGGTTCTTTGGTTATAAACAGGGATGAGCACCGAATCCTAGAGCAGGATATGCCTGGCTTTTAAATTGCTAAAATATATATTGGCCAAATTCTCTTGTGCAGATACACCAGAGGAGTAACTTTTGGAGGCAAATTGCTCCAAACTAAAAAAAAATCACCACAGGCATTATTACTTGCATGTTGAATCATACAACTAAGTATGTGACTGATAATATCTACAGCAATTTCTTAATTTCCGGCAATTCATCTCCAAAAATTATGCCATTTGTGCTATGCCAGCATATTTAAGCAAGACAATAAGGGCACTGATTTCTATTCATTGTGTTCAATGGTGTAGCGAGGATTTCTGTTTGCTGTACTAATTTGGGTTTCTTTGAAAGGTCACTTAAGGAAACTTAAACAAACTTTTAAAAGAATTGTGATATCTATCTTGATACTTTTCTCTCAGACATTTTATGGAGTTAATAATCAGCTAAACTGAAATCATAATTTAAATTTGATAGTGAATCTCAGACTTTACTGTATGCGAATGAGTCAGATGTCCAATAAAAAGCCAACAGACGTCCATGCAAGACACTAAGTGTTCTATACTGTCTATCTATCTATATAGATATAGATATAGATATAGATATAGATATAGATATAGATATAGATATAGATATAGATATAGATATAGATATAGATATAGATATAGATGTGACGTATTTTCCGGCGTATAAGACGACTGGGCGTATAAGACGACCCCCAACTTTTCCAGTTAAAATATAGAGTTTGGAATATATAAGACTACCTCTCTTCCAATGCACACCAAATAAAAATTAACCCACACTCAACCCGAAGACGTGCAGCCTTCCGAGTCGAATGGACAGGTTCTGGTGGAGAGCCAATCCACGCTCACGTTCTCCTCGAGGTACAGGAAGATGTGTGCAGCTTGCTTCCCCTTGCTTCATACTCCCTGCACAGAGCAGGGACTCGTCCGCGGCACCCCCCCACCATATGCGCCGGACATATGAAGCAAGGGGAAACAAGCTGCAGTCAAGTACCTGTCCTATAAGACGACCCCCGACTTTGGCACAGATTTTTCGGGGTTAAAACATAGTCTTATACGCCAGAAAATACAGTAGATATAGATTAATTAACTTGTGAACTGCCCAAGTCAGTACATCTGCTGATCAGGGCCTCTGGGAATTGAAGTCCAAGAACAGCTGGAGTACCAAGGTTGGCCACCCTCACTCTAGACTCCTTAGGTCTTTCCTAGACAGCAGCAGGGAGATGCCAGTCTTCCAAAGAAGGAGAGACTACCCCCCGTCATCCTATTTTCCTTCCTCTGGAAGAAAAACCTTTCTATGGTGTTGGCCTTTTGGTCATGGGCTGATTGTAGAAGAAGGGGAGTTTTGTCTGTCTTTGTGTGTTTGTTTGTGGTGCCCTTTTTAAAAGTGATGTGGTTTTAAATTATGTTGTGTTTTTATACAATAGTTTGTTAATTTCAATATTATGTCTTGTTTTTGTTTTTTAAACTATACCAATGTTTTGATTTTGTAACCTGCTTGAGTTCCAATTTTGGAAGAAAGCTGCAATCTAAACCAAATAAAATTAAATGCTAGTCAAATTTACAAAAGTTGGCACTGTAGTGAGAGATGCCTCCATATAGGTTAATCTCAGCCATGCAGTTTTATTTGTTACAACACAGCTACAGAGACACTGTGTATGCAAGTTTGGTGGGCATGCTTGTTCAGTGCTGTAATGGTACATGGTATTGGTATTATCAATTTAAAAAGGCTGTCCTTGGTACAATACCCTGACCTTGGCTTCAGCATCAATGTCTTGGGAGATTGTCATGGCTCAAGACTTTTCTGCTTCATGCAAAATAATAAATTACATACTCATTGGTGTACTGATTACACCACATTTAAATTATTTTGATGCTGAGTTTTAGTTGAAGTTCCAACTTTGCAATTGGAAAAAACCCCATGCTCTCATGTTAGCCCTTGATCTTCCTACCCCTGCACGCAGTCTATTTAAAGCTTTCCACACAGGCCATGGTGGTTCTTGGCCAGGTGGTAGAAAGTCATTTGGTTCTGCCCAGTTATCTGATAGCTCCTTGCTTGCCTTCTATAGTTCTAAGGTGGTCTGTGGGGGCTGGTTGCTTGGAGGAGCAGAAGTTGTGAGGAAGCTATGCCTTGATTTCAGTCTTTGCGTTGGTGATCAAATAAGAGGTGTATTTCCAAGGAACTTGCTTTGCCCTCTAGATAACAGCCTGTGTGAATGCGGAGAAGTACAAACTATCTCCCATATGATACAATGCACATGATGCCCCTCAACCTGCACTGAGGAGGACCTTATGCTGGCAAGAGGAAATGCTGCTGATGTGGCCCGATATTGAGCAGATGTCATCTAGCCCTTTTTAATTCTATTTTGTTTTTAGATGTGTTAATTTTAGCTTTGTATGTTATTATATGCTGGTGGTGCCTCTGACACGATTAAAGATTTTTTTTAAAAAAACACATTTAACAAGGAAACATCTAGTGAGAGATTTGCTACCTCTGTGTGTGCACATCCGTGTGCATGTGCCTTGTTGGAACAGCAAAGTAGCTTTTCTTCCTGATAGGATGAGAAATCACTTCAGGTGGATACTTGACAATATAGCCTCACCCTGCTTATATCGCAAGGACTGTCACTGAAAAGTGACAGTCTCTCAAATGGAACACATACTGAAGAGAGTTCCAAAGCAGTCGTGGACCCCATGGAGTTACAGGCTGAATCTCATTTTTTGCATTTTACTTGGTAAGTTATACCTCTCTTTTAGTAACATGCCCTTGCTTTTTTTTTCATTTTGACAGAAAGATCTGTAAAGAGTCCAAAGCAAATAATTATTTTAAGCCATAGATTTTCTACTCTGTCAGTTCCTACTGCCTTTGTAACATCTAGTATATTTATTACACACAAAGACTGTAGCACTGGCAAAATTTCTTATTCTTTTAAATATGAAAATGGCATAAAGTTTTGGCAAGTCTTTCACAGCACCAGCAAAACACATTAAAGATAAATTTGCCAAGTTTTTCTACACTTTACTTTACTTTAGACTTCTCTTGGTCTTTTTCAGCTAGCCTTCTGGAGCAGGCTAGCAAAACACATTCAGCCTTTTTTTAATTAAAAAGATCTTATTTTTCCAAATATAACATATTACTAGCAGTACTTATGAACTTTAAGTGAATAGGTAAAAAAGGAAGCAAAGAAGAATACTGAAAATATCTTTTGAAACATCATAAATTGTTTAGTGAAGGATAGAGAAGTATTTTTATGAAATCAGATAGATAGATAGATAGGGAAGAAGGAGTAGGGGTAGGTAGTAATGCTTCAAGATTTGCCAGGATTATAATTTTTGAGCTTTAATTTGATGTCAGGTTATTACATAGATAATTTGGTGAAAGATATCTTAGTGACAGCACTGATCCAGAAATCATGTGCACTGTACTATCCTTTCAAGATGTTTAACATGACAATTACATCTAAGTTCTTTTTAGCTGTTACTTGCACAGGTAGACTGACCAATCTTAATGGGCAGCAACTTCTCCAATCCATTGTCACCTTCTCCATGTGGAAAGTAATACATCTGCAGAAGAGACAGATCCTAGTTGTGTGTAGGCTCTACACATGTCAGAACCACAATTTTCAGGAATGTAAGGAGGAATGTATCACCATAGATGCATTGCTTTCTATTCTCGTAGCATGGTCATTCTGTCAGTATTAGTACCCAAATAGGAGTCCCATGTGCTATTTGGGAAACTACATTTTAAAAAACAACCATTTTATATTAGTGTTTCTTTTGTCTGATTAAACATGAATTTGATATAATATTTCTCTCCAAAGAAACTGTTGAAGAGATTTGAAGAGCCATAGTTTTCAAAAACACCCCCCCTTCAGTTTCTCTTTTTTGTCCACTACCTCTTGTATCTTTTGAAAGGTACAATGGTGCTTATATATAACAACCATGTTCACTGTCCTTAGAGACATTTGCAAAACCAAGTCAGGGATCTATGTGCAATTCTGGCCCAGAGCAAGGGACTGCTATTCATATCTGAGGTAAAGCACCACCACAACAGGTTTTTCAACAATTGCAGGGTCTAAAAATGGTCAATGATTTGAATAGAAGAAAAAAGGAGATCTAAAGTAATATGAGCCCTTAGCCTGGATACGTTTTTTAAATGTTGAAAAGAATTAGAAACTTAAATCAAAAGTAGTTTGCTGGAATTGCATTTGCTATTCACCTAACTCACCAGAGGTTTAGAGATACTAACTAGTCAGGGTGACTCAAGGTTTAGCCAGGTGATTTAGGGGAACATTGTACCTGCTGACCTACATCACTTTTCCTTGGAACAACTGATCAAGAATTAAAATCTCCTCTTCATAAAACTAGATGTAGTTATACTGTTAAATCCAATAAAGCAGTGGCTTAAGCAGGGTCAGTAAATGTCATCAGACAAAGGTTGTTTTCTGAAGTAACATGTCTCATGGATAAGCACAAAGGTGCTGCAGGACAGAGTAATGTAAAACTACAATACAAAGGCTACTATTCTTGTTGTTCAATTACACAGTTGAGCTCAACCCTTTGCGACCCTATGTACCACCAAATGTCAAGCTCCTCTGTCATCTGCCATCCTCCAGAGTCCAAACAGATCGACACCCACTGCGTCAACGATGCTGTCTAACCATCTCATCCTCTACTGCCCCCTTCTCCTTTTATCTTTCCTAACACCAGGGTCTTTTCTAGTGAGTCCTCTCTTCTCATTTGATGGCCAAAGTCTTTGAGCTTCAGCCTCAGTATCTGTCCTTCCAAGGGCAGTCAGGGTTGATTTCTTCTAGGATTGACTGGTTTGATCTCCTTGCAGACTAGGGGACTCTCAAGAGTCATGACACTTTGAAGGCACCAATTCTTTCACACTCAGCTTTCCTTATGATCCAGTTCTTACAGCCATACATTACTACTGAGAGGTTTGTTGCTTTAATTATGCAGATTTTGTTGGCAGGGTGATGTCTCTGCTTTTTATTATGCTGCCTGGGTTTGCTATGTTTCGTCTCCCAAGGAGTAGGCATATTTTTATTTCATGGCTGCAGTCACCATCTGCAGTGATCTTAGATTCCAAGAAGGTAAAGTCTGTCCCTGCTTCAGTTTCTTCCCCTTCTATTTGTCAGGGAGTGAATGCACCAGATGCCACGATTTGTGTTTGTTTGTTTTGTATGTTGAGTTTCAGGCCAGCTTTTGCACTCTCCTCTTTCACCCTCATCAAGAGGTTCTTTCGGTGGCCATCACTTTTTGCCATTTGAGTAGTGTCATCTGCATATCTCAGGTTGTTGATATTTCTCCCAGCAATCTTAATTCCAGTTTGTGCTTCATCCAGCCCTGCATTATGCATGATGTACTCTGCATATAATTTAAATAAACAGACTGACAACATACAGCCTTGTCGTACTCCTTTTCCTATTCTAAACCCATCAATTGTTCCATATTCTGTCCTAACTGTTACTTCTTGACCCCCATACAGATTTCTTAGAAAACAGTTGAGGTGGTCCGGTACTCCTATCTCTTTAAGGACTTGCCACAATTAAATGTTATCCACACAATCAAAGGTTTTGGTGTAGTCAGTGAAACAGAAATAGTCATTGTTTTCTGGTACTCCCTTGCTTTCTCCATTATCCAGCGAATGTTGGCAATTTGGTCTCTAGTTCCCCTGGCCCTGCCTCTTCAGAACCGAGCTTATACTTCTAGTAGTTCTTGATCCACATACTGCTGAAGCCTAGCTTGTAACATCTTGAGCATGTCCTTGCTATTACGTGAGATGAGTTCAATTAAACGACAGCTTGAATATTTTTTTTGCCATTGCCTTTCTTTGGAATTGGACTGAAAACTGACCTTTCCCTATTCTATTGCCACTGCTGCATTTTCCAAATTTCCTGGAATAATGGGTGCAGAGCTTTAATGGCACCATCTCTTAAGGCTTTAAATAGCTCCACTGAGATACTGTCATCTCCACTGGCTTTGTTGTTAGTAATACTTTTGAGGGCCCGCTTGACTTCACATGCCAGGATATCTGGCTAAAGGCCAGCGATCACACCATTATGGTTGCCAGGGGTGTTAAAGTCCTTCTTGTATAGTTCATCTTTGTATTCTTGCAACCTTTTCCTAATCTATTCTGCTTCTTTAGGTCCCTACCATTTTTGCTTTATCATATCCATTTTTGCTTGAAATATTCCCTTGATTTCCCGAACTCTCTTGAATAGATTGCTAGTCCTTCCCCTTCTGTTGATTTCCCCTATTATTTTGTGTTGTTCATTTAAGAAGGCCATGTTATCTCCCTTTGCTACTTTCTGGAAATCTGCATTCAGTTGGGTGAATCTTTCCCTTTCACCTTTGCCTTTTACTTTCCTTCTTTCTTCAGCTTTTGTAAAACCTCATCAGACAGCCACTTCACTTTCTTGCATTTCTTTTCTTTGCGATGGGTCTAATTCAGGGATGGCCAGACTACAGCCTGCGGGCTAGATTTGGCCTATGGCACCAATTAATCCAGGGCAAAAGAGAAACCGTTTGCATATAAACTATATTGTATTCAATAAAGATGATTTTTAGAAGAATTATAACGTAGTCCAGTTCTTTTTCAAAAGTTCATATATATTACTTTATATCGTTGTTTCAAAATGATTCATAATAAACAAGATAATTCCACTTTGGGTCAACTTAAATATTTTCAAAATATTCTCAAACGAAGTGAAGAATAATGTAGTGACCACAACTGAAGCAAATTCAAACAAAATCCGAAGCCTATGCCGGTTAATATGGCTTTTCTGAACAGTCATTCTTTCTTCAGGAAATCTACATATAAATTAACAAAGGACTAATATAGAGTGAGATTCATGCAAACATGCATATATACAATATAATAACTGAAGTATATACTTATTGACAAGAGAAAATTCTTACAGAATTGTATCAAAAGGTGCTGACTCATTGCTATGTTACTCCAGCCCAGTTGCGACAGTATAGATATTAACAAAAGATGCGGTTTGAATTATAAGGAGGTTGGTGGTACAGTGTATATGTAAAAAGAACATCTTTTCAAGGAGGCATAATCATAATATTACATCTACTATTATGTTACTCCAACTAAGTTTCATAATGAAGAAAAAGAAGAATATAAGCCCTGATTATTGGTTACCTGATGTATTTTCTTAAATTCTTTTTCATGTCCGTTGCCTCAGTACATTTTCTGTTTCTTGTGCGTTGGGACGTTAACCGTATCGTTAACTCCTCTCAATATATATTGTTAACTAAATGTCACAGGTGCGATGTGTTCATTTCTAACCAATCCTCCCTCTGATAGCCAGTCAAGGCTTACAGCAGTCAATGTTAGTAATACTATCTAATTATGTCAAAGGTATGAGGACAATTCAAGTGCTTGATTAAGTCCATAAGGTGAAATCGTGTTAAAAAGATGGATATAAAATACCTCTCTTTGGAAGAGTCTTTTATAGATGTTGACTTTTTCGAAGTAACCTAGCACGCAGGGGATATCCAGCCCATATAGTCAACACTGTGGGTTCGGTGCCCATGCATGCACATTTTACTTCTGCTTTCGGGTGGGAGGAACCATGTGACTGGCACACTCGATCATGTGACCAGCCCATGGCCCAAAAAGTTTGGCCACCCCTGTTCTAATTGCTGTCTTCTGTACCATGTTATGCACCTCCATCCATAGCTCTTCAGGCACTCTGTCAATTCTGTTCCCTTAAATCTATTTTTCACCTCCACTGTATATTCATAAAGGATGTGATCTAGGTCATACCTGGATAGCCTAATGATTTTTCCCTGCTTTCTCCATTCTGAGCCAGAATTTTGCAATCAGTAGCTCATGATCTGAGCCACAGTCAGATCCAGGTATTGTTTTTGCTGACTGTATAGAACTTCTCTATCTTTTACTGCAAAGTGCATAATAATTCTGATGTTGGTGTTGGCCATCTGATGATATCCATGTGTAGAGTTGCCTCTTAGGTTGTTGGAAAGGGTATTTGTTATGACTAGCATATTCTCTTGACAAAACTCTGTTAGCCTTTGCCTTGCTTCATTTCAATCCAAGACCAAACTTGCTCTTTGTTCTAGTTGCCTTTTGACTTCCTACTTTGGAATTCGACTCTCCTTTGATGATAAGGACATCTTTTTTGGTGTCAATTCAAGAAAGTGTTTTAGGTTTTCATAGAACCATTCAGCGTTGCCCTCTTCTGCATCAGTAGTTGGGCATAGACTTGGATTACTGTGATGTTGGTTTGCCTTGGATTCAGATTGAGATCATTCTGTCATTTTGGAGATTGTATCCCATTACTGCTTTCTTCAGTCTTTTATTGACTATAAGGGACACTGCATTTCTTCTAAAGGATTCTTGCCCACAGTAGTAGAGATAATGGTCCCCTGTACACTTTAGTTCACTGATCCCCAGGTTGTTGATGTTCATTCTTGCCATCTCTAGCAGTCTAGCATACTTTGATTCATAGATCTTACATCCCAGGTTCCTATGCAATGTTGCTATTTACAGCATCAGACTTTCCTTTCACCACCACACACATCCAAAGCTGAGTATCCTTTCAGATTATGCCCAAGCACTTTACTCTTTCTGGGGCTACTTGAACCTGCCCCCCCCCTTCCACACTTTCTGACACAAGGGGCTCATCTTCCAGCAATGGGATTTTTTTGGCAAGAATACTGGAGTGAGTTGCCAGTTCCTTGACCATTGGATCACATTTAGTTTGAGTTCTCTACTATGACTTGCTTGTCTTGGGTGGTGCTACATTGTCTCATCAAACCACACAAGCCCCATAACCATGCCAAGCCAATGATGCTTGGAGGGACAAATGCTACTTACAGTCCCAAAAGCTAAGCTACCCCATGAGGAAACATTACATCTGCTGAGCTTTTTCCACTGTTGAAATGAGGAATAACATACCTCATGATTAGGTTTTTTCTTTAAAAAAGAGATAGTTGGTGAAAAAATAATTTAGCTACTGGATGTTGATACTGTATTTACAATTGAAACTTGCTTTTAAGTTATGAAATGTTTTATAAACTCAGTGTATTTTAATTACTTCTTTGTTTTAATTGCTTCAGAATTAATAATTTATAATGATTTTTAGTATTCAGCCCTTTCTCTGGGGAAAAGGCCGTGATTAAATGATACAAAACAAATGCATATAAAAACACTATGATTCAGCTGAAACAAAAGAATGTACAGTATAAGGTTTGTAATAGGATGGCATGAATAGAGAATGGTTCCCAAAAATCAATTTCTCCATCCAAATAGAAACTTTTTAATATCCAAAATATGAAATAAAGATTCTTAAACGATATAAACAAAATTTTATAATTATTAAAAAAACAAAAAAAATAGTAACTAGATATATTTCTGTCAAAATTCCATTCTACATCTGAAGCACATCTCCAAAATGTACAAACAACAAGCACAACATTTACAAGCACCCAGACCCTGAAGAAACCAAACACACAAGAGCAAGAGCCCTCTGGCACATCACATCCTAGCACTCTACCTGAGGAATCTTCTACTGCCAACGCAAGAGAAGAGCTATCCAGCCCAATCTATTCAGGCCTGAAGTCCACCACCTCTGGCCCACTAAATGTATCCCTGGATGAAGAGCACAGCATCCCCACAGAATCTGGAATGGTTTCCACCCAAGGGGTATCCCAGAATCCATCATCCACAGAACTGCCTTCAGCCTCATTCGGCAGCAGACCTTCATTCAGAACGGTCCCCGACTCTTTTAGCACTAAGGATCTCAGGGAAAGCACTGGAACAGAACAAGAAACTGGGACTTTCTCTTCAACAGGACATCCCTCCACCACAGCGCCTCACAGCACCACTTTGGACAGCACTGGGTTCCTCAGTCAACCCTCAGGCACCAGAATATTGCCTGAGGCAACTGAGATGATCATTCTTCATTCCCTGATGACATCTCAGGAAGAACTGAAGAGCATGAGCACCTCAACAACCTCTAGCCTGGAGGCTTCCAGTTCTGTCACACCAAGCAGCTCTTCTGAGAGCAGGCATGCCACTCCCATAGACAGTGAATCTGGCAGTGCTTCCATGTCTTCTGCATCCTCCACCCAAGGTGCAACGGGCTCTTCTTCCTCCTCCTTTGCTAGCAACACACTGCCTGAAATGAGACCGACTGATGGCACAGCCTCCTCAGACATGAGAAGCATGTCCCAGACAAGGACTTTTGGCAGCTCTGTCGGAAGCCTTGTGGAAAGAAATAGGAGCCCTTCTGAAGCCAGCTCCACAGCTCCAACCGCTCAGAAGAATGAGCTCTCTGTAAATTCCCCCCAGACAACGGCTTTTCTCAGAACAGGCCCAAGTTCCTTTGGCACTGAGGGGATCCTTGAAAGCTCAACAGCAGCAGGACAATCAGAGCCATCTTCCATACCTGTAATGCGAGTTTCATCTCCAACCCCAAGCAGCACGTCCTGGGCAAGTAACCAGATGCTAAGTGAAGAGCAAGAGTCCTCTGGCACCTCACCTCCTAGCACCCAACCTGAAGCATCTGTCACACTCTCTCTTATTTCCAACACAAGAGAAGAGCCATCCAGCCTGATCCCATCAGGCCGGCAGTTCACTACCTCTGTCCCACAGAATGTTTCCAGGGATGAAGAGCACAGCATCTCCACAGAATCCGGCATGGTTTTCACCCAAGAAGTATCCCAGAAGCCAGCTTCCACAGAACTGCCTTCAGCCTCCTTCAGCAGCAGCACCTCTTTCAGAACGGTCCCCGGTTCTTTTAGCACTAACACTCTCAGAGAAAGCACGGGCATAGATAGTGAAACGGAGACATTCCCCTCTTCAGGATCACATCCCTCCACCCTCCCATTTCACAGCACCACTTTGGGGAGCACCGGGCTCCTCAGTCAAACATCAGGGACCAGCAGCCAACCAGAGGAAATCGAAACGGCCATTCCCCCTTCTCAGATGACTTCCCAGGAGGAACTGCAGAGCATGAGGACCTCAACTACCTCTAGCTTGAAGGCCTCCCATTCTGTCACACTGAGCAGCTCTTCTGAGAGCAGGAAAGCCACTCCTACTGATAGTGAATCCGGCACCACTTCATCTACTTCTACCACCAACCAGGCATCTGCTGGCTTTCCTTTTTCTTCTTTTGATGCCAACACTCTCTATGAAATGAGCCCCACTGAAGCCACATCTTCCTTGGAGAGGGCAAGTACATCCCAGAGCATGACATGGATCGGGTCTGTCACAAGCCTTGTGGAGGGAGCTGGGAGCCCTTCAGAAGCCAGCTTCACAGCTCCAACTGCTCAGAAGGACGAGGTCTCTCTAAGTTCCATTCACACCACGGCTTCTCTCAGAACAGGCCCAAGTTCCTTCAGCACTATGGGCCTCCGGAAAAACCCAACAGCAGCAAGCCAATCAGAGTCCTCTCCTCCTTCTATAACACAGGCTACACCTTCACTCACCAGCAGCACATCTTCAGCAAGTACTCAGATCCTGAGTCACCTGAACACCCAAGCAGAATCCTCTACCATCCCTCCTCCTAGAACCATACCCGAGGCAACCGCCACACACTCTCCTCCCTCCAGCACAAGAGAAGAGCCACCAAGCCCAATATCTTTTGGCCTGATTTCCACCACCTCTGGACCACAGATCATTTCCCTAGAGCAACAGCACAGTGTTCCCACAGAATCTGCCATGGTTTCCACCCAAGGGCTATCCCAGAAACCATCTTTCACAGAACAGCCTTCAACATCTCGCAGCAGCACTTCAATAAGAATAGTTCCTGAGTCTTTTGGCACTATGGCTATCAGTGAAAGCACTGGCACAGAACAAGAAGCAGGGGCTTCCTCCTCAGCAGCACTTCCCTCCACCATACTGTCTCACAGCATCACTATGGACAGCACTTGGCACCTCAGTCAACCCTCAGGCACCAGAGGATTGCTTGAGGCAACTGAGATGACCATTCCTCCCTCACAGATGACATCCCAGGAAGAACTGCAGAGCATGAGCACCTCAACAACCTCTAACCTGGAGGCTTCCAGTTCGCTCACACCTAGCAGTGTTTCTGAGAACTGGCCAGCCACTCCTACTGACAGTGAATCTGGCACCTCTTACATGCATTTTGCTTCCTCCAACCAGGCTTCGTTAGCCTTTCCTTCCCCTTCCTTTACTAGCAGCTCTCTGCCTGAATTGAGCCTGCCTGAAGGCAAAACCTCCTCAGAGTGGGCAAGCGTGGACCAGACTAGGACATTTGGCACTTCTGTCACATCCCTTGTGGGGGGAGCTGAGAGCCCTTCTGAAGCCAGCTCCATTGCTCCAACCACTCAGAAGGACGAGGTCTCTGTAAATTCAACCCAGACAATGGCTTTTCTCAGAACAGACCCAAATTCATTCAGCACTGAGGGGCTGCTTGAAATCCCAACAGCAGCAGAACAATCAGAGTCATCTTCCATACCTGTAATTCGCGTTTCACCTCTAGCCACCAGCAGCATATCACGGGAAAGTACCCAGATCCTGAGTCACCTGAACGCCCAAGAGCAAGAGTCCTCTGGCATCTCACCTTCTAGCACCCTACCCGAGGCTTCCACCACACACTCTCCTACTTCCAACACAAGTGAAGAACAATCTAGCCTGATCCCGTCAGGCCGGCAGTCCACTGCCTCTGACCCACAGAATGTTTCCCGGGATGAAAAGCACAGCATCTCCACAGAATCAGGCACGCTTTTCACCCAAGGAGTATCCCAGAAGCCAGCTTCCACAGAACTGCCTTCAGCCTCCTTCGACAGCAGCACTTCTTTCAGAACAGTCTCCGGGTCTTTTAGCACTAAGGCTCTCAGCGAAAGCATGGGCACAGATAGTGAAATGGGGATATTATCCTCTTCAGGAGCACATACTTCCACCCTCCCATTTCACAGCACCACTTTGGGCATCACCAGGCTCCTCAGTCAAACATCAGGAACCAGCAGCCAACCAGAGGAAACTGAAAAAGCCATTCCCCCTTCTCAGATGACATCCCAGGAGGAACTGCAGAGCATGAGGACCTCAACTACCTCTAGCTTGAAGGCCTCCCATTCAGTCACACTGAGCAGCTCTTCTGAGAGCCGGAAAGCCACTCCTACTGACAGTGAATCTGGCACCACTTCATCTACTTCTTCCATCAACCAGGCTTCAGCTGGTTTTCCTTTCTCTTCTTTTGCTGCAAACACTCCATATGAAATGATCCCCACTGAAGGCACAGCGTCCTGGGAGAGGGAAAGTACATCCCAGAGCATGACATTGATCGGGTCTGTCACAAGCCTTGTGGAAGGAGCTGGGAGCCCTTCTGGTGCCAGCTTCACCGCTCCAACTACTCAGAAGGACGAGGTCTCTCTAAGTTCCATTCACACCACGGCTTCTCTCGGTACAGGCCCAAGTTCCTTCAGCACTATGGGGCTCCGGAAAAGCCCAACAGCAGCAGGACAATCAGAGTCCTCCTCTCCTTCTTCTATAACACAGACTACACTTTCACCCTCCAGTAGCACTTCTTGGGCAAGTACCCAGATCTTGAGTCACCTCAACACCCAAGCAGAGGAGTCCTCTAGCATCCTTCACGCTAGCACCCTACCCAAGGAAACCGCCACACACTCTCCTCCCTCCAGCACTAGAGAAGAGCCATCAAGTCCAATATCTTTTGGCCTGACATCCACCACCTCTGGACCACAGACCATTTCCCTAGAGCAACAGCACAGTGTTCCCACAAAATCTGCCACGGATTTCACCCAAGGGCTGTCCCAGAAACCATCTTTCACAGAACAGCCTTCAACATCTTCTCGCAGCAGCACTCCAATAAGAATAGTTCCAGACTCTTTTGGCACTATGGCTATCAGTGAAAGCACTGGCACAGAACAAGAAGTAGGGACTTTCTCTTTAGCAGCTCTTCCCTCCACCATACCATCTCACAGCATCACTATGGACAGCACTGAGCTCCTCAGTCAACCCTCGGGCACCAGAGGATTGCCTGAGGCAACCGATATGACCATTCCTCACTCACAGATGACATCCCAGGAAGAGGTGCAGAGCATGAGCACCTCAACAACCTCTAGCCTGGATGCTTCCAGTTCTGTCACACCTAGCAGTGTTTCTGAGAGTTGGCCAGCCACTGCTACTGACTATGAATCTCGCACATCTTCCATGCATTTGGCTTCCTCCAGCCAGGCTTCAGTGGCCTTCCCTTCCCCTTCCTTTGCTAGCAGCTCTCTGCCTGAAATGAGGCTGACTGAAGGCAAAACTTCCTCAGAATGGACAAGCGGGTACCAGACTAGGACATTTGGCACTTCTGTCACATCCCTTGTGGTGGGAGCTGAGAGCCCCTCTGAAGCCAGCTCCATAGCTCCAACCACTCAGAAGGACGAGGTCTCTGTAAATTCAACCCAGACAATGGCTTTTCTCAGAACAGACCCAAATTCATTCAGCACTGAGGGGCTGCTTGAAATCCCAACAGCAGCAGAACAATCAGAGTCATCTTCCATACCTGTAATTCGCGTTTCACCTCTAGCCACCAGCAGCATATCACGGGAAAGTACCCAGATCCTGAGTCACCTGAACGCCCAAGAGCAAGAGTCCTCTGGCATCTCACCTTCTAGCACCCTACCCGAGGCTTCCACCACACACTCTCCTACTTCCAACACAAGTGAAGAACAATCTAGCCTGATCCCGTCAGGCCGGCAGTCCACTGCCTCTGACCCACAGAATGTTTCCCGGGATGAAAAGCACAGCATCTCCACAGAATCAGGCACGCTTTTCACCCAAGGAGTATCCCAGAAGCCAGCTTCCACAGAACTGCCTTCAGCCTCCTTCGACAGCAGCACTTCTTTCAGAACAGTCTCCGGGTCTTTTAGCACTAAGGCTCTCAGCGAAAGCATGGGCACAGATAGTGAAATGGGGATATTATCCTCTTCAGGAGCACATACTTCCACCCTCCCATTTCACAGCACCACTTTGGGCATCACCAGGCTCCTCAGTCAAACATCAGGAACCAGCAGCCAACCAGAGGAAACTGAAAAAGCCATTCCCCCTTCTCAGATGACATCCCAGGAGGAACTGCAGAGCATGAGGACCTCAACTACCTCTAGCTTGAAGGCCTCCCATTCAGTCACACTGAGCAGCTCTTCTGAGAGCCGGAAAGCCACTCCTACTGACAGTGAATCTGGCACCACTTCATCTACTTCTTCCATCAACCAGGCTTCAGCTGGTTTTCCTTTCTCTTCTTTTGCTGCAAACACTCCATATGAAATGATCCCCACTGAAGGCACAGCGTCCTGGGAGAGGGAAAGTACATCCCAGAGCATGACATTGATCGGGTCTGTCACAAGCCTTGTGGAAGGAGCTGGGAGCCCTTCTGGTGCCAGCTTCACCGCTCCAACTACTCAGAAGGACGAGGTCTCTCTAAGTTCCATTCACACCACGGCTTCTCTCGGTACAGGCCCAAGTTCCTTCAGCACTATGGGGCTCCGGAAAAGCCCAACAGCAGCAGGACAATCAGAGTCCTCCTCTCCTTCTTCTATAACACAGACTACACTTTCACCCTCCAGTAGCACTTCTTGGGCAAGTACCCAGATCTTGAGTCACCTCAACACCCAAGCAGAGGAGTCCTCTAGCATCCTTCACGCTAGCACCCTACCCAAGGAAACCGCCACACACTCTCCTCCCTCCAGCACTAGAGAAGAGCCATCAAGTCCAATATCTTTTGGCCTGACATCCACCACCTCTGGACCACAGACCATTTCCCTAGAGCAACAGCACAGTGTTCCCACAAAATCTGCCACGGATTTCACCCAAGGGCTGTCCCAGAAACCATCTTTCACAGAACAGCCTTCAACATCTTCTCGCAGCAGCACTCCAATAAGAATAGTTCCAGACTCTTTTGGCACTATGGCTATCAGTGAAAGCACTGGCACAGAACAAGAAGTAGGGACTTTCTCTTTAGCAGCTCTTCCCTCCACCATACCATCTCACAGCATCACTATGGACAGCACTGAGCTCCTCAGTCAACCCTCGGGCACCAGAGGATTGCCTGAGGCAACCGATATGACCATTCCTCACTCACAGATGACATCCCAGGAAGAGGTGCAGAGCATGAGCACCTCAACAACCTCTAGCCTGGATGCTTCCAGTTCTGTCACACCTAGCAGTGTTTCTGAGAGTTGGCCAGCCACTGCTACTGACTATGAATCTCGCACATCTTCCATGCATTTGGCTTCCTCCAGCCAGGCTTCAGTGGCCTTCCCTTCCCCTTCCTTTGCTAGCAGCTCTCTGCCTGAAATGAGGCTGACTGAAGGCAAAACTTCCTCAGAATGGACAAGCGGGTACCAGACTAGGACATTTGGCACTTCTGTCACATCCCTTGTGGTGGGAGCTGAGAGCCCCTCTGAAGCCAGCTCCATAGCTCCAACCACTCAGAAGGACGAGGTCTCTGTAAATTCAACCCAGACAATGGCTTTTCTCAGAACAGACCCAAATTCATTCAGCACTGAGGGGCTGCTTGAAATCCCAACAGCAGCAGAACAATCAGAGTCATCTTCCATACCTGTAATTCGCGTTTCACCTCTAGCCACCAGCAGCATATCACGGGAAAGTACCCAGATCCTGAGTCACCTGAACGCCCAAGAGCAAGAGTCCTCTGGCATCTCACCTTCTAGCACCCTACCCGAGGCTTCCACCACACACTCTCCTACTTCCAACACAAGTGAAGAACAATCTAGCCTGATCCCGTCAGGCCGGCAGTCCACTGCCTCTGACCCACAGAATGTTTCCCGGGATGAAAAGCACAGCATCTCCACAGAATCAGGCACGCTTTTCACCCAAGGAGTATCCCAGAAGCCAGCTTCCACAGAACTGCCTTCAGCCTCCTTCGACAGCAGCACTTCTTTCAGAACAGTCTCCGGGTCTTTTAGCACTAAGGCTCTCAGCGAAAGCATGGGCACAGATAGTGAAATGGGGATATTATCCTCTTCAGGAGCACATACTTCCACCCTCCCATTTCACAGCACCACTTTGGGCATCACCAGGCTCCTCAGTCAAACATCAGGAACCAGCAGCCAACCAGAGGAAACTGAAAAAGCCATTCCCCCTTCTCAGATGACATCCCAGGAGGAACTGCAGAGCATGAGGACCTCAACTACCTCTAGCTTGAAGGCCTCCCATTCAGTCACACTGAGCAGCTCTTCTGAGAGCCGGAAAGCCACTCCTACTGACAGTGAATCTGGCACCACTTCATCTACTTCTTCCACCAACCAGGCTTCAGCTGGTTTTCCTTTCTCTTCTTTTGCTGCAAACACTCCATTTGAAATGATCCCCACTGAAGGCACAGTGTCCTGGCAGAGGGAAAGTACATCCCAGAGCATGACATTGATCGGGTCTGTCACAAGCCTTGTGGAAGGAGCTGGGAGCCCTTCTGGTGCCAGCTTCACCGCTCCAACTACTCAGAAGGACGAGGTCTCTCTAAGTTCCATTCACACCACGGCTTCTCTCGGTACAGGCCCAAGTTCCTTCAGCACTATGGGGCTCCGGAAAAGCCCAACAGCAGCAGGACAATCAGAGTCCTCCTCTCCTTCTTCTATAACACAGACTACACTTTCACCCTCCAGTAGCACTTCTTGGGCAAGTACCCAGATCTTGAGTCACCTCAACACCCAAGCAGAGGAGTCCTCTAGCATCCTTCACCCTAGCACCCTACCCGAGGAAACCGCCACACACTCTCCTCCCTCCAGCACTAGAGAAGAGCCATCAAGTCCAATATCTTTTGGCCTGACATCCACCACCTCTGGACCACAGACCATTTCCCTAGAGCAACAGCACAGTGTTCCCACAAAATCTGCCACGGATTTCACCCAAGGGCTGTCCCAGAAACCATCTTTCACAGAACAGCCTTCAACATCTTCTCGCAGCAGCACTCCAATAAGAATAGTTCCAGACTCTTTTGGCACTATGGCTATCAGTGAAAGCACTGGCACAGAACAAGAAGTAGGGACTTTCTCTTTAGCAGCTCTTCCCTCCACCATACCATCTCACAGCATCACTATGGACAGCACTGAGCTCCTCAGTCAACCCTCGGGCACCAGAGGATTGCCTGAGGCAACCGATATGACCATTCCTCACTCACAGATGACATCCCAGGAAGAGGTGCAGAGCATGAGCACCTCAACAACCTCTAGCCTGGATGCTTCCAGTTCTGTCACACCTAGCAGTGTTTCTGAGAGTTGGCCAGCCACTGCTACTGACTATGAATCTCGCACATCTTCCATGCATTTGGCTTCCTCCAGCCAGGCTTCAGTGGCCTTCCCTTCCCCTTCCTTTGCTAGCAGCTCTCTGCCTGAAATGAGGCTGACTGAAGGCAAAACTTCCTCAGAATGGACAAGCGGGTACCAGACTAGGACATTTGGCACTTCTGTCACATCCCTTGTGGTGGGAGCTGAGAGCCCCTCTGAAGCCAGCTCCATAGCTCCAACCACTCAGAAGGACGAGGTCTCAGTAAATTCCACCCAGACAATGGCTTTTCTCAGAACAGACCCAAATTCATTCAGCACTGAGGGGCTGCTTGAAATCCCAACAGCAGCAGAACAATCAGAGTCATCTTCCATACCTGTAATTCGCGTTTCACCTCTAGCCACCAGCAGCATATCACGGGAAAGTACCCAGATCCTGAGTCACCTGAACACCCAAGAGCAAGAGTCCTCTGGCATCTCACCTTCTAGCACCCTACCCGAGGCTTCCACCACACACTCTCCTACTTCCAACACAAGTGAAGAACAATCTAGCCTGATCCCGTCAGGCCGGCAGTCCACTACCTCTGACCCACAGAATGTTTCCCGGGATGAAAAGCACAGCATCTCCACAGAATCAGGCACGCTTTTCACCCAAGGAGTATCCCAGAAGCCAGCTTCCACAGAACTGCCTTCAGCCTCCTTCGACAGCAGCACTTCTTTCAGAACAGTCTCCGGGTCTTTTAGCACTAAGGCTCTCAGCGAAAGCATGGGCACAGATAGTGAAATGGGGATATTATCCTCTTCAGGAGCACATACTTCCACCCTCCCATTTCACAGCACCACTTTGGGCATCACCAGGCTCCTCAGTCAAACATCAGGAACCAGCAGCCAACCAGAGGAAACTGAAAAAGCCATTCCCCCTTCTCAGATGACATCCCAGGAGGAACTGCAGAGCATGAGGACCTCAACTACCTCTAGCTTGAAGGCCTCCCATTCAGTCACACTGAGCAGCTCTTCTGAGAGCCGGAGAGCCACTCCTACTGACAGTGAATCTGGCACCACTTCATCTACTTCTTCCACCAACCAGGCTTCAGCTGGTTTTCCTTTCTCTTCTTTTGCTGCAAACACTCCATTTGAAATGATCCCCACTGAAGGCACAGTGTCCTGGCAGAGGGAAAGTACATCCCAGAGCATGACATTGATCGGGTCTGTCACAAGCCTTGTGGAAGGAGCTGGGAGCCCTTCTGGTGCCAGCTTCACCGCTCCAACTACTCAGAAGGACGAGGTCTCTCTAAGTTCCATTCACACCACAGCTTCTCTCGGTACAGGCCCAAGTTCCTTCAGCACTATGGGGCTCCGGAAAAGCCCAACAGCAGCAGGACAATCAGAGTCCTCCTCTCCTTCTTCTATAACACAGACTACACTTTCACCCTCCAGTAGCACTTCTTGGGCAAGTACACAGATCTTGAGTCACCTCAACACCCAAGCAGAGGAGTCCTCTAGCATCCTTCACCCTAGCACCCTACCCGAGGAAACCGCCACACACTCTCCTCCCTCCAGCACTAGAGAAGAGCCATCAAGTCCAATATCTTTTGGCCTGACATCCACCACCTCTGGACCACAGACCATTTCCCTAGAGCAACAGCACAGTGTTCCCACAAAATCTGCCACGGATTTCACCCAAGGGCTGTCCCAGAAACCATCTTTCACAGAACAGCCTTCAACATCTTCTCGCAGCAGCACTCCAATAAGAATAGTTCCAGACTCTTTTGGCACTATGGCTATCAGTGAAAGCACTGGCACAGAACAAGAAGTAGGGACTTTCTCTTCAGCAGCTCTTCCCTCCACCATACCATCTCACAGCATCACTATGTACAGCACTGAGCTCCTCAGTCAACCCTCGGGCACCAGAGGATTGCCTGAGGCAACCGATATGACCATTCCTCACTCACAGATGACATCCCAGGAAGAGGTGCAGAGCATGAGCACCTCAACAACCTCTAGCCTGGATGCTTCCAGTTCTGTCACACCTAGCAGTGTTTCTGAGAGCTGGCCAGCCACTGCTACTGACAGTGAATCTCGCACATCTTCCATGCATTTGGCTTCCTCCAGCCAGGCTTCAGTGGCCTTCCCTTCCCCTTCCTTTGCTAGCAGCTCTCTGCCTGAAATGAGGCTGACTGAAGGCAAAACTTCCTCAGAATGGACAAGCGGGTACCAGACTAGGACATTTGGCACTTCTGTCACATCCCTTGTGGTGGGAGCTGAGAGCCCCTCTGAAGCCAGCTCCATAGCTCCAACCACTCAGAAGGACGAGGTCTCTGTAAATTCAACCCAGACAATGGCTTTTCTCAGAACAGACCCAAATTCATTCAGCACTGAGGGGCTGCTTGAAATCCCAACAGCAGCAGAACAATCAGAGTCATCTTCCATACCTGTAATTCGCGTTTCACCTCTAGCCACCAGCAGCATATCACGGGAAAGTACCCAGATCCTGAGTCACCTGAACGCCCAAGAGCAAGAGTCCTCTGGCATCTCACCTTCTAGCACCCTACCCGAGGCTTCCACCACACACTCTCCTACTTCCAACACAAGTGAAGAACAATCTAGCCTGATCCCGTCAGGCCGGCAGTCCACTGCCTCTGACCCACAGAATGTTTCCCGGGATGAAAAGCACAGCATCTCCACAGAATCAGGCACGCTTTTCACCCAAGGAGTATCCCAGAAGCCAGCTTCCACAGAACTGCCTTCAGCCTCCTTCGACAGCAGCACTTCTTTCAGAACAGTCTCCGGGTCTTTTAGCACTAAGGCTCTCAGCGAAAGCATGGGCACAGATAGTGAAATGGGGATATTATCCTCTTCAGGAGCACATACTTCCACCCTCCCATTTCACAGCACCACTTTGGGCATCACCAGGCTCCTCAGTCAAACATCAGGAACCAGCAGCCAACCAGAGGAAACTGAAAGAGCCATTCCCCCTTCTCAGATGACATCCCAGGAGGAACTGCAGAGCATGAGGACCTCAACTACCTCTAGCTTGATGGCCTCCCATTCAGTCACACTGAGCAGCTCTTCTGAGAGCCGGAAAGCCACTCCTACTGACAGTGAATCTGGCACCACTTCATCTACTTCTTCCACCAACCAGGCTTCAGCTGGTTTTCCTTTCTCTTCTTTTGCTGCAAACACTCCATTTGAAATGATCCCCACTGAAGGCACAGTGTCCTGGCAGAGGGAAAGTACATCCCAGAGCATGACATTGATCGGGTCTGTCACAAGCCTTGTGGAAGGAGCTGGGAGCCCTTCTGGTGCCAGCTTCACAGCTCGAACTACTCAGAAGGACGAGGTCTCTCTAAGTTCCATTCACACCACAGCTTCTCTCGGTACAGGCCCAAGTTCCTTCAGCACTATGGGGCTCCGGAAAAGCCCAACAGCAGCAGGACAATCAGAGTCCTCCTCTCCTTCTTCTATAACACAGACTACACTTTCACCCTCCAGTAGCACTTCTTGGGCAAGTACACAGATCTTGAGTCACCTCAACACCCAAGCAGAGGAGTCCTCTAGCATCCTTCACCCTAGCACCCTACCTGAGGAAACCGCCACACACTCTCCTCCCTCCAGCACTAGAGAAGAGCCATCAAGTCCAATATCTTTTGGCCTGACATCCACCACCTCTGGACCACAGACCATTTCCCTAGAGCAACAGCACAGTGTTCCCACAAAATCTGCCACGGATTTCACCCAAGGGCTGTCCCAGAAACCATCTTTCACAGAACAGCCTTCAACATCTTCTCGCAGCATCACTCCAATAAAAATAGTTCCAGACTCTTTAGGCACTATGGCTATCAGTGAAAGCACTGGCACAGAACAAGAAGTAGGGACTTTCTCTTCAGCAGCTCTTCCCTCCACCATACCATCTCACAGCATCACTATGGACAGCACTGAGCTCCTCAGTCAACCCTCGGGCACCAGAGGATTGCCTGAGGCAACCAATATGACCATTCCTCACTCACAGATGACATCCCAGGAAGAACTGCAGAGCATGATCACCTCAACAACCTCTAGCCTGGATGCTTCCAGTTCTGTCACACCTAGCAGTGTTTCTGAGAGCTGGCCAGCCACTGCTACTGACAGTGAATCTCGCACATCTTCCATGCATTTGGCTTCCTCCAACCAGGCTTCAGTGGCCTTCCCTTCCCCTTCCTTTGCTAGCAGCTCTCTGCCTGAAATGAGGCTGACTGAAGGCAAAACTTCCTCAGAGTGGACAAGCGGGTACCAGTCTAGGACATTTGGCACTTCTGTCACATCCCTTGTGGTGGGAGCTGAGAGCCCCTCTGAAGCCAGCTCCATAGCTCCAACCACTCAGAAGGACGAGGTCTCTGTAAATTCCATCCAGACAATGGCTTTTCTCAGAACAGACCCAAATTCCTTCAGCACTGAGGGGCTGCTTGAAAGCCCAACAGCAGCAGGACAATCAGAGTCATCTTCCATACCTGTAATGCGCGTTTCACCTCTAGCCACCAGCAGCATATCACGGGAAAGTACCCAGATCCTGAGTCACCTGAACACCCAACAGCAAGAGTCCTCTGGCACCTCACCTTCTAGCACCCTACCCGAGGCTTCCACCACACACTCTCCTACTTCCAACACAAGTGAAGAACAATCTAGCCTGATCCCGTCAGGCATGCAGTCCACTACCTCTTTCCCACAGAATGTTTCCCGGGAACAAGAGCACAGCATCTCCACAGAATCTGGCACAGTTTTCACCCAAGGGGTGTCCCACAAGACAGTTTCCACAGAACTGCCTTCAGCCTCATTCAGCAGCAGCACTTCTTTCAGAACGGTCCCCGGTTCTTTTAGCACTAACACTCTCAGAGAAAGCACGGGCACAGATAGTGAAAAGGAGACATTTCCCTCTTCAGGAGGACATCCCTCCACTCTCCCATTTCACAGCACCACTTTGGGCAGCACCGGGCTCCTCAGTCAAACATCAGGGACCAGCAGCCAACCAGAGGAAACTGAAAAAGCCATTCCCCCTTCTCAGATGACATCCCAGGAGGAACTGCAGAGCATGAGGACCTCAACTACCTCTAGCTTGAAGGCCTCCCATTCAGTCACACTGAGCAGCTCTTCTGAGAGCCGGAAAGCCACTCCTACTGACAGTGAATCTGAAGGCACAGCGTCCTGGGAGAGGGCAAGTATATCCCAGAGCATGACATTGATCGGGTCTGTCACAAGCCTTGTGGAGGGAGCTGGGAGCCCTTCTGGTGCCAGCTTCACAGCTCCAACCACTCAGAAGGACAAGGTCTCTCTAAGTTCTATTCACACCACAGCTTCTCTCGGAACAGGCCCAAGTTCCTTCAGCACTATATGGCTCCGGAAAAGCCCAACAGTAGCAGGACAATCAGAGTCCTCTCCTCCTTCTATTAAACAGGCTACACCTTCACTCACCAGCAGCACATCTTGGTCAAGTACCCAGATCCTGAGTCACCTGAACACCCAAGCAGAGGAGTCCTCTCGCATCTCTCCTCCTAGCACCCTACTCGAGGCAACTGCCACACTCACTCCTCCCTGCAGCAGAAGAGAAGAGCCACCAAGCCCAATATCTTCTGGCCTATCATCCACTACCTCTGGACCACAGAATGTTTCCCTAGAGCAACAACACAGTGTTCCCACAGAATCTATTGCCGTTTCCACCCAAGGGCTGTCCCAGAAGCCAGCTTCCACAGAACAGCCTTCAACATCATCCCGTAGCAGCACTTCAATAAGAATAGTTCCTGACTCTTTTAGCACTAAGGCTCTCAGAGAAAGTACGGCCACAGAAGCACATACTTCCACCCTCCCGTTTCACAGCACGACTTTGGGCAGCACCGGGCTCTTCAGTCAAACGTCAGGCACCAATAGCAAACCTGAGGAAACCAAAACGGCCATTCCTCCTTCCCAGATGACATCCCAGGAGGAACTGCAGAGCATGAGCACCTCAACTACCTCTAGCTTGGAGGCCTCCAGTTCTGCCACACCGAGCAGCTCTTCTTACAGAAGTAACGCCACTCCTACCAACAGTGAATCTGGAACTGTGTCCATGCCTTTTGCTTCCTCCACCCAGGGTGCAGCTGGTTTTCCTCTCTCTTTATTTGGTAGCAGCACTCTGCCTGCAATGAGCCTGAGTGACAGCACAGCCTCCTCAGAGAGGACAAGCATGTCCCAGACAAGGACATTTGGCAGCTCTGTCTCAATCCTTGTGGGTAGAAATGGCAGTCCAAGTTCCTTCAGCACTGAGGGGCTCCGGGAAAGCCCAACAGCAGCTGGACAATCAGAGTCCTCTCCTCCTCCTGTAACACAGTCTTCACCTCCACCCCCCAGCAACACATTCTGGGCAAGTACCCAGACTCTGAGTCTCCTGAACACCCAAGGACAAGAGTCCTCTAGCATCCCACCTCATAATGCCCTACCTGGGGCAACCGCCACACTATCTCCTACTTCCAACACAAGAGAAGAGCCGTCCAGTCCAATCTCTACAGGCCTCCAGTCCACTACTTCTGGCCCACTGAATGTTTCCCTGGATGAAGAGCAGAGCATTCCCACAGTATCTGATACAGTTTCCACCCAAGTGGTATCCCAAAAGCCATCTTCTACAGAACGGCCTTCAGCCTTGTTTGGCAGTAGCACTTCATTCAGAACGGTCCCCAGCTCTTTTAGCACTAAGTCTCTCAGGGAAAGCATCGGCACAGAACAAGAAGCAGGGACTTTCTCTTCTGGTCTGACGTCCACCACCTCTGGCCCACATAATGTTTCCCTGGATGAAGAGCACATTGTTCCTACAGATTCCGGCACGGTTTCCCCAGAAGGTGTATTTCAGAATCCAGCTTCCACAGAACTGCCTTCTATTTCATTCAGCAGCAGGACTTCAGTCAGAACAGTCCCCTCAGGCTCTTTTAGCTCTTGGCCTATGCTGGAAACCAGCAGTGCAGCAGAAGAAGCAGGGAAATTCTCTTCTTTCACTGCACCTCCTTCCCCCATGCCTTCTGTCAGCTCATCTTTGGGTAGTACCCATTTGCAGAGTCAACCCTCAACATACATGCCAAATACACCTGGTCCCTCATCCCCCAGCAGCTTTTCCAAGGCACCTGGGATAAACATGCTCCTTTCCTCAAGCACACCCCAGGGGAAAACACAGAGTGCGCCTAGCTCCCTATCCTTCAGACCGGAGCTGACCTCTTTTGTCACACTGAATAGTCTTTCTGAGAATCCGGAGGCCACTGCCACCCAATTTGGCCCTGCTTCCACAAAGCATGTTTTCTCCACCTCTTCTGCAACAGAGGTTTCTTCCCCCTCCTTACAACACATCACGCTGTCTCAAGGAGGGCCAATGGACTTCACCATCTCCCCCCAAGGTATGAGAGAGACTGACTCCAGCACAACCTTTGTGGATGCAGGTGGTAGCCCTGCTAAACCCACCACCCAAATCTCCACCTCTCTACAGAACATTCCTTGGGTAACATCTCTCCAGATGACAGCATCCCTCAAAACAGGCCCAAATTCCTTCAGCACTGCGGGTGTTCACAAAAGCTCCAGTGCCAAAGTACAACAGGGGGAAACCTTTTCTCCTGTAACATTCCCTTTGCCTGTATCCACTGGTAGCACGTCTTTTGCAAGCACCCAGATTCTGACTTCTCTGACCTCTCAAGAGCAAGTGTCTTTCTCTGATAAGGCCAACATTTCCCCAGAAACAACAAAGAAAACTAGTTTAAGTTCTCAGTTTGTAACATCGTCTTTTGACAGTAGTGTTACAAGTTCATATGGAAATAGTCAGTTAGTCAATCAGAATCCGACATCTGCCACCTATTTTGAAAGAAAAGAAGGAACAACGAATCATTTGACATCCATTTCAATGCACATTATTCATTCCGTAATGTTTTCAACTGCAATATCTACCACTCAGAATCCTACTGAATGTTGTGAGTATTAACTCTTAATCCATTATTCTTTTATCTTATTTTGTGTGTGATCATTTTCTAAAATTGCATATATTTTCGTTCATTTTAATACATATTTATTTTTCTCATCTTGAATGTATCATTTAGTTGTTAATATGTTATTATTTCACATAGTTTGCTATATTTCTATGTCATTTTTGTTATCCATGGAGATATTCATTCAGGGCCGCCATCAGACTGAGCAACCCTATTGCCCGCCCCCAGTAATGTCACAGTTATGGCTGGCAGCAGCAGGTCCCCTGTCAGCTCCGGGCCCTATACAGCAGTACTGGTAGTACTGCCCTGATGGCGTGTTGTGTTCTGTAAAGCTGTGCCTTTAACAATGTACCTAGCCATGTGATAACAATGTATCCTTTCTGTATGCAACATAATAACCTTCAGCTGTATCACTGTAACACTATTACATGGACGCAAGCTAGTGACCACTAGGTGGCAGTAGCGAGCGGCCAGCTCTCATGGCTCACTCTCACCCTGGATCAGCAGCGCGGGAAGATTCCCGCCATACCTTCACCTGGACAAGAAGGGCGTGACCTCCTACGACGTCACGCAGGCAGCAACCAATAGACTGTCAACGAGCCACATTCAAATGTATAGTCAGCTGTATATAATGAGCTACCCATCCGCCATTACCACATGTTCCTCCGGATCATCATGCAATAAACCTGTGTTAAGCCAACCCTTCGGCTGTTGCGTTGTCTTTGGTCCCCTGCACTAAATTGGCGACGAAGGTGGGATATGGCTGCCCACGGGACCAAGACATGCGCCGGTTTCGAAATCAGGAAACCGGGAGACTGGGAGATCTTCGAAATGGACTTCAAGGGAGCCCTGATCGAATCCGAAGTCTCGGATGAAGCAAAGAAAAGGGCCATTTTCACCAGGATGCTGGGACAAGACACCAAAAGAACCTTGGTGGACCTGATCGCACCGAAGAGGGTGAGCGAATTCAAGGTCAAAGAACTCATGCAAATGCTGCGTGAGTATTTCCGGCCCTCGACGGTGATGTTTCCTGCTCGGAGCGTGTTTTGGAGAGACGGTCGCCGCCTTCGTGGCGGCCTTGCGACTGGCTGCAGGGCCGTGCAAATGGGAGAATACTGAAGTAACCCTCAGGGACTGCGTGCTATGCGGCCTGAGCGACGCTGAGACCCAGCGCACATTGATGAACCAGGAGCCGCCCCCCACGTTGCAGGAGGTCATCAAAGCGGCACAGGCCGCGGAAGCCACCAAGGCCGGGGTGCAGGAACTCCAGGACTGGCGGCCGAGGACGAGCAAGGCAGAGACTGCAGTGCACGCCGCCCGGCGAACTTCGAAATCGTCCGCGGAGAGCAGCGACGACGAGGACGTCCGGAGGGTCCGAAGAGAGGGCCGGCGGTGCGACGGCTGTGGAGCGGCCCACGACCGCGCCAAATGCCCGTTCAGGAAGGCCGAGTGTCACAACTGCGGCCGCCGCGGGCACATCGCGAAAGTCTGCAGACGACGGCGCGAGGACCGGAAGAGCTCGCCAGACCGCTCGGCGAAACCGGACCACTCAACGAGGCCAAAGGACGGCGCGCGGCCCACGAGGAAGCAGGATGGCATGGGCCGCATCTCCGACGGCAGCGAGGACGACGCCCCAGTATTCAGCGTGTCCGCAGGACACCCCCGTTACTTTGTTGAGGTACTAGTACAAGGGGTCCCCATTAGAATGGAAATTGACTCGGGCTCCACATATTCACTTATTCCCCAGAGGGAGTTTTTGCGAATTGCCCCCCACAAGAGACCCAAGCTCAAAGCGTTGAGGTCCACGTTACGGGACGTGCAAGGGAACAGCATTCCAGTGTTGGGGGTGGGGGAGTTTCAGGTCAAGTTTAAGGAGCACGCCGCGACCCTCACCCTAGTCGTGCTCAAAGGGGGGAATTGCAGCCTCCTCGGGACTCAATGGTTTCAGCCCCTGGGTTTGTTTATTGGGGGGGTGCACTCCGTGGGGACCTTTGGGACTGACCCGATACAGGAGGTGTGCGACGCGCACCCCGAAGTTTTCAAGAAAGGACTGGGAAAATTCAAGGGGCCCCCAGTGACTTTCAACCTAGACCCGGCGGTCCGCCCAATACGACTCAAGCCGCGCCGGGTGCCTTTGCACTCAAGGACAAAATAGAGGCGGAACTGGACAAACTGGTGGGCTAGGGGATCCTTGTTCCTGTTGATTCTGCGGAGTGGGAAACTCCAATAGTAACGGCACTAAAAGCCAATGGGGAGGTCCGCATATGCGCCGACTACAAGTGCACCATCAACAAGGCGATTCGCCCTAATGCGTATCCGGTGCCGGTAGTCAGCCATCTGCTAGCCAGGTTGCACGGGGGAAAGTGTTTCGCTAAGCTCGACTTGGCACAGGCCTACCAGCAGCTTTCGGTGTCCCCTGCCGCAGCTGCTGCGCAGACCATAGTCACCCATAAGGGGGCGTTCCAGGTGACGCGCCTTCAATTCGGCGTAAATTCGGCACCTGGATTTTCCAGTCACTCGTGGAATGCCTCCTGAAGGGGCTGGAGGGGGTGTTGCCTTATTTTGATGACGTGTTGATAACGGGGGGGAGTCAGGCGGAGTTGGCCAAGAGATTGGGAAAGGTTTTGGAAAAATTCGAAAAGGCGGGGTTGAGACTGCGGAAAGACAAATATGTCTTCTTCGTGACTGAGGTTGAGTTCCTAGGTTTCCGTGTGACTCCTGAGGGGATAAAACCATCCAAGTCTAAGGTGACCGCCATTAAGAAGGCCCCTCGCCCCACCCCCAAGCCCGAATTGCAGTAATTCCTAGGGCTGCTCAACTTCTACCCCTCCTTCCTCCCCCGGAAGGCAGCAGTGGCCGAACCACTACACAAGCTGCTTAAAAAAGACGAGGCATGGAAGTGGGGCGACGACCAAGAGAGGGCATTTTGTGAGCTTAAAAATCTCCTGGCGTCCGATGCTATACTGACCCATTTCAACCCCAAACGCCCCGTGGTCCTGATCTGTGATGCATCCCCGGTGGGGGTGGGGGCGGTGCTGTGCTACGTGCTGGAAAACGGAAGGGAGGCCCCGATAGCATTTTACTCCAGGTCCCTGTCCCAAGCGGAGAGAAATTACGCACAGACAGACAGGGAAGCGCTAGCGATCATTGCGGGGACCAAAAAGTTTCACGATTTTTTGTATGGCCGCCCTTTCACCATTGTGACGGACCACAAACCCCTACTAGGTATCTTTACCGCGGATAAGCCCACGCCACAGATCCTGTCTCCGAGGATGCTTAGGAGGGCCATTTTCCTCAACGCATATCAGCACACGTTGGTGTACAGGCCCGGGAGGGAGATTAGCCATGCGGACGCCCTGTCGAGGTCCCCCTTCCCTGGGATAGCAGCCACGTGGGTGGAGAGGAGCCAGACCACCAGGTGCTGATGATAGAGGTCCTAGACTCACCCCCCATTTTGCCTGCCGACATCGCCAAAGTGACCGGCAAGGACAGCACACTGGCGAAAGTTTGTTCATGGGTACAGAAAGGGTGGCCGGCGTCTTCCCCAGCAGCGGAATTTGACCCGTTCTTTCGAAAAAAAACTAGAGTTGTCCATGGAGAGGGGGTGCATTCTGTGGGGCCAGCGGGTAGTGATCCCTACGTCCCTCCGACCGCGGGTGCTCAAACTGCTGCACGTCAGCCACCCCGGGATTGTACGCTCCAAGGCCCTGGCACGGAGATATTTCTGGTGGCC
Organism: Bradypodion ventrale; assembly: GCA_035047345.1. Classification (NCBI taxonomy): domain Eukaryota; kingdom Metazoa; phylum Chordata; class Lepidosauria; order Squamata; family Chamaeleonidae; genus Bradypodion; species Bradypodion ventrale. The sequence goes on along the minus strand of JAWDJE010000003.1, from coordinate 284,241,270 downwards.
CCAGTTAGACGCCGACATCGAGCACATGGTGGGCACTTGCGAGAGTTGCCAATGCTCCAGGCCGGAGGAGGCCCGCCTTCCCCACAGGGAATGGGACGCGGCTAAGGGGCCATGGTCCTGGGTGCACATAGATTTCACGGGCCCGTTCCGAGGCACCATTTTTCTGCTTGTTGTGGACGCTTTCTCCAAGTGGTTGGAGGTTATTCCAGTTACAAGCACCTCCTCGGCCCAGACCATTAAGCATTTGCGGAGGCTTTTTTCCACGTTCGGCATACCCGACACTTTAATTAGCGACAACGCTAGTTGTTTCACGTCCTCGGAGTTTAAGGCATTCATGGAGATTAACGCCGTTCGGCATATCACCTCCGCCCCGTTTCACCCGGCCACCAATGGTCAAGTGGAGCGCCTCGTCCGCACCACAAAGGACGCGCTGCGGCGCATGGGCCCCGGGGACCTCAACCTACAATTGTGTCAGTTTCTGCTAGGATACAGGGTGACCCCGTTGGCGTCAGGATACTACCCCGCAGAGCTCTTAATGCGCAGGAAACTGACCACCATCCTCACTAGGCTAGACCCCACAAGAGTAGAAGACAAGGGTAGGAACATTGGGCTAGAGGCCACGAAGAGTTTCAGCGTAGGCGCCCCCGTGTATTGCAGGAACTACGCCAGCGCGGGCCCAGCCTGGGTGCCGGGCGTTGTCGTGGAGCAAACCGGCCCCGTTTCATACCGCGTGGAGACCAGCACAGGTCTACTGTGGAGGCGGCACGCGGACCAGCTCCGGCGCAGGGTCCCCGATGAGCAGGGCACAGACCGAAAGGAACAAAAATCAGCGTTAGGGTTCTCCCCCACCCGTTCAGCCCAAGGGGGCAGAGAGGGGGGCCGCGGGTCCCCACCAAGGGGGGAGGAGGAAAGGGAGGATGTTCTCGTAGATATCATGGGGGATCTTTCGGAGGAGTAGGAACCCGACCCCATACATATCTCGCTGAAGTTCCCCACAAATACGGATACCCCAACTGAGTTAGAATTTGATTTCCAGGACCGGGGGAGTTTTTCGGAGTGGTCCCCCACCCGTCCAAGCGAGAAGAGGGGTTTTTCGTTAGCCCCCAGCGCCCCCGGTCTGCCCACAATGGAGTTTTTCCCTTCCCCCAAAGCCGCCAAACCGCGGCAAGCCACTAACAAGTCTCCCTCTCCCGTTACAGGACAAGGGACCAGGGAACAAAGAAGCGATAGCGCCCCCGGGGCAGGTCAGCCCCCATCACGGCCCAAACGCACGTGCAATAAGCCATCTTGGCTGAGAGACTTCGTCTCATCCTAGGGGGGAGGGATGTTGTGTTCTGTAAAGCTGTGCCTTTAACAATGTACCTAGCCATGTGATAACAATGTATCCTTTCTGTATGCAACATAATAACCTTCAGCTGTATCACTGTAACACTATTACATGGACGCGAGCTAGTGACCACTAGGTGGCAGTAGCGAGCGGCCAGCTCTCATGGCTCACTCTCACCCTGGATCAGCAGCGCGGGAAGATTCCCGCCATATCTTCACCTGGACAAGAAGGGCGTGACCTCCTACGACGTCACGCAGGCAGCAACCAATAGACTGTCAACGAGCCACATTCAAATGTATAGTCAGCTGTATATAATGAGCTACCCATCCGCCATTACCACATGTTCCTCCGGATCATCATGCAATAAACCTGTGTTAAGCCAACCCTTCGGCTGTTGCGTTGTCTTTGGTCCCCTGCACTAAATGGCGGCACTGTATTCATTCAGCAGCATGAGTATTTTGCAAAAGAGAGATACTGTGAAAGACTTGGGAGAACTCCTTAGAGGAATTGTCTAATTTTGGAGTAGGGAGAAAATGCTAACCTGTGCTAAGACTTCTGGGAATTAAGTATGCATAGTAGGAAGAAAATATTAAGTCAGTAGGAAAACAAAATTTGATTGGTGGAGCATAAGGCTAGGTGGAAACATCTGGGAGGTAGCATGTGCTTTTGAGAGAAGAGTTTTGTAATCACTTGGTAAATTTAATGGCCTAATTTTAATTAAGTTCTCTTTGCAGACTAGTAACTAAGGTATAACTGAACTACATTATGACCGTATTGACTAAAGATGGGGTATTTGCTTTTTAAACAAAAGACCAAAACCTTGAAAGAATCTGTCTTTCGTTTAATGTGCAATCGTTTCCTTTTGCCCAAAGAGAACCATTCATGTTTACGAAAAAGAAGGACATGAAATGCTCATATTTCTTCCATGTTTTCTTCTTTCATGCAACTTTTATTTCCATTAGTTTTACCCTCAGCTGGCTGAATTGCCAGAGAAATATTTCATTTAATAGTATAGCAAAAGTTGTTAACAGCCAAACTAAACATCCAGAGGGAATTAGGAATTTCGAACCAATAAAACAGCCTAAAACTCTCTTTACATTTGTTTTCCCTTCTTTTTGTGCTCTGCTGTCTTCTACACAGTCATTACACACTGTAAATGTTTAAAAATATTTTTAAAATAAGTTTTTAACATTAAAATTAACATTTAATTTTTTTTAAAAAATTGTCAAACCCAGATTTCTGTTTGAAATGTTTACTTTTGGTTATGTGTGGGTTGTTTCGGATGGGCAGGGGAGCTTTAGAAAGGCAATGGAGTTTGAGGAGTCCTAAGAGAAACAATTCACACTGCAAAATTTTGTCTTGTTTATTCTAAACTCTCCCTATATGGAAATAATAGATAATCTTCTGTTAACTACTATTTTCAGTGTTTAAGATATTTGTTTGTCATCAAATCAAAACAATTTTTAATTTGGAAGAACTTTAGAAGTTTTGATGATGAAACCATGAAATAGGGTTTACACTGATTTTGAAATAACTTTCTAATAAAGTATAATCATACAAATCATTCATTTACATTGTTTACTGTTTCCCCATTCAACATCTGCATTTGACCTGAGTATGAAAGGCATTATATACAAAGGATGTACCTGCACAAAATTCTGGTAAATCAGAGAAAACCCCGGTTGGGATATTTATCTCATGTGAAGGAGCTCCATATGCATACATTGAAGCAAATGTACAACCTCTTCATCTTGTGGTCCAAAATGTGGAAGGTGGAAGGAAGTATAAAATGTATAAATTGGCTGTGGATAAGGTGACCAAAGACATAATGGCCAGACAACCTATTGCATTGTTTTTACATAATCATATTTCAGTTACTGCAAATATCTGATTACAAAATTTTGGAGATCAAACAAATGCATCTCTAACATCAGTTATGTGTTTTTGTCTGTAGCTACAGGGCCTTTGAAAATCACACTCGACAGAGTAACCAGTCAAGTGATACAAGTCCATTGGATTCCTCTGGTTGGGAAAAGAGACAGCTCCTATCTGGTATCTCTAGTGGAAGATGGCATACTTAAAAGTACCAATAGTACAAACATCACAAGCATGATATTTGAAAACCTTTATCCGGGCAATTGGTATACAGTATCTGTGGAGGTGCGGAGCTGTAGTGCAAAGATTGTTTCTTCAGTGAGAGTACGGACAGGTATTCTCTTCATTATCCATCTCTGTTTGCCAGCTTGTGGCAATGCGACTGTATCCCTTCAGGAAGGCTCTGAAAACCTGGCTCTGCACCTGGCAGCACATCTCAGCCTTGCTGGCTCATTTAGCCCTGTGGGGTATTAATTAAGGGGTTATTTTTTAAACAGATTGTAATTTTTTATCAGTTTTATCAGTGGGTTTTTAATTGTATAAGTTGTTTTATTTGATGTAAGCCGCCTTGGGTCGCTAAGGTGGGGAAGGCGGCCTATAAATTGAATGAATGAATGAATGAATAAATGCATGTCAAATACTATGCTGACATATTCTGGTCAGCCCATTCAGAACACCTTCCAAGAAAGAATGAAAGAGTAAACAAACTGGTAAGGAATTCCTACCCTTTGCTGCCATTCTGAAAGAGAAGATTTTTTTTTTTTGGGGGGGGGGAGAGAATCTGGAGGTATAATAAAGTAAAGTTCTCCCTTCTTCCAAAGCCAGTCATATCCAACCTTGTGGGGGTGGGGCAGGAGCATTTACAACCAAAGACCCAGTTCTGTCTGCATCTATAGATGTTTCTGTGGGCATGCAGCATGGCAAGCATGACTAGAGGCCAAAGCGGTGTCTATTTATTTATGCGCAAATTCTTACTTTTGAACTGCTACATTGGCAGGAGCTGGGACAGATGACAGGAGCTCACTCCATCGTTTAGTACTTGGATCTCAATCTGCTGACCTGCCAATCTTCCAGTCATCAAGTTCAGTGGTTTAACCACTAAGCCACCATGGCCCCTGTTTGCATAGTGTGTAAGCATGGCCAACCCAGATATTTTCCATTGTTTGCCTCTTTCCTTCAGCAAAAGGAAGATCCCCATATGGGCAAAAATTAGCAATGGTGCTTTTGCCAGACAAAGATCTATGCATCTATGCAACAGTGAGTCAATTGCTCCCCTCCCACCTAACATCCATTACACAACCTTTGTAAGATCTGTTTTCAGTAGAAACAGAAGAAGCATCATATAGTGTGAAAATGATTACATACTTCATCAAGTTAAACAGTTTTCACTTTTCTTCATAGATGCCACAAGCTATATTGGAACAGTAAGGATTACAAATGTAAAATACCTACACGTGTATAATAACTTATCAAGTACTGCAGTAAAGGAATTTGAGAAGAACTTCACAAAAGAGGTATCACTTAACAGCATTTTTATAATGAAGTATAGATAATAAAAACAACTGAATAGACCTAACCTAAGCTGAGCACATGTAAGTTCAACTGAAGTCAATGAAAAATATACAAGGATGAGCTTAAGAATCTTTTTAGACACTAATGTGGGCTCCAAAAATTAAGTTTAGCTGGGTCAAATTTATGGTTAGAATGTCTGGAAATAGTTACTGGGCTTGCTAGTTCTGTCCATGCCACAGAATAACAAAAAACTACTTTTCTTGCTATAGTTATGAACATTTGACTTCTTGAAGCAAAGATCACCAACTGTGTCAATTTGAACCTATTGGAGGGATTCTCTGTAGAACTGATAGAGGTATCCAGAGGCAGGATTTCAAAACCCACAGGACAATCTATGTACATACAATAGGATCCTCTTCACCCAAGTACACTTACATGGACACTTGTAACAGGCTACTGTCCTGTGCATTTCTGCATGTTACTGTAGGAGCCAAAGCACACTTTCAAACAAAGGCATATTTGCAAAGATAGGCCTTTGAAAGGATGAAAAAGGTATAATTATGAAAACATGATGTATGGACTTATATAATTAGGATTGTGCTTAGAGATTGTACGAAGGCTTCCTTTGAATGTTCAGTCTGAGCATCATGCATTACAAACATCACATTGATGGGGAGAAAAAACTGTAAGAATATGAAATAAGCCTTTCTCTGAATATAGGCTTTGGCCCCAGATACTTGTATATGCATAAATACTGGGATGCTGAAGTAGAATTGCAGCCTAAGATAAGGAAACAAGAAGGACAAGAGGTTATCCAGCTGTTGAAATATGTGACAACAAAAGTTAGCAGTTCCTTTTCCCATAGATGATGGGCAAGCTAGAGCAGGCAGAAGGTAAATATTCTGCATTCTTTTAGGGCACAAACAGAACAAAGACTCTGTCAAGTCACCTGTGCTCCTTGCTGTTGACAGGGAAAACTATGCCAAAAAAGTCAGCAGGTAGAAATTCAACATTTATCAGTAAGAAAGATCAGCAAATTGTTTAAAATATTCTATAAAGTTAGGTTAAGTGAAATGCATGTTAAGAATATATCCACTATCTTCCCAATCTTGCAGATAGAAGAAAACCTGCTAATTACAATAAAAAAACTAATCATTTTGGGGAAAATGCGTATAAGAGTCACTGGGATTCGAGAAGGCAGTGTGATTGTGACATTTGTTATTGACATGGTTCCAAATAAAAATGAAACACATGAAGAAGTTGAACAGGCTATCATTGAAGCCTTAAACAAAAGCAAAACTCTGGATATCGACTTTTCTGTAACATCTATAAAAGGTATAGTCTTTCTATGACATCGTAGTCAGCTTCTGTATACGGTCAACTGTTTGAGATGTACTAGGGTGGGTATTTGGTTGAGCTTGGTTTTTAGTTGATCTGTGAACATGTGGAACAGAGTCACACCACTCCTCTGCATGAAATGCTACCAGTAAGATAAGTGGGCAAGGCCAAGCATGAGGCATCAGAAATAATAATACACTGCCGAAGCCAAAATGTTTTGAATTAGATATCAGTATTAGCTGAATGGGCTAGCTATCAATATCGTTAGCACAGGATCAACATTACTGAAATAGTATTTTAGGGTTTGCCAGTCTCCAGAAGACAGCAAAATCAAACTGTCAGAGATTCTGGTAGGTAGAGTGAAAAGTCAGATTAAAGTCACATTCAAAGTTCTGCTTCTGATCTCCGCACTGATTTCTCAGTATGCTTAACACAACCTCCAAGGGCCAAACTAGTTAATGTGTAAATTGCTTGAATGTATTTCACTCAAAATAGTCACTCAAAATGGCCATATAATATACAGTACTCACAAAATGTGAGTCTCAATAATTTGCAGCATAAGTTATATGTAGGTCTAGATGTTCCAGTTTTCAAAATAAGGTGTTCTGTTATCTGGACCAAAGACCTTCCAGATGATTTCTTCACTTTATAAGTAGTGACCTCAACTCAGCTCAAAGACATAGTGTCTATAGCAGATCAAAATTAAACACAAGCATTTTCTGTTGGTAAAAACACATTTCTGCTAGCTGATTCCTCTGCTGTAAACTGATCTCAGGAATCTGCTGGCAGAGGGATCTGTGGGGAAATTTGCTTTTCAACTTCCAGCAGAAAAAACAGAAAGGTGGCAGAGAAGACCCAAGACAAAAAAAGAAGCTGAGTATGGTCATATTTGAAATCTTCTTCAGCCCAGGAATAGTGTAATACAAGAGACTTGTTTCTATGTTGATCTTTGTGTACTAATATTATTATTCCTTCATTTAACTTTCTTATAGCTATTCCTGGCTGTCAGGCAGGATATAATGGCTGTTCTGAAAATGCTGTCTGCCATGAAGAAGGCACAACCCATACTTGTCAGTGCAAGGCAGGATTTCAGGATCAGAGTCCCAAAGTTCCAGGAAGGCAATGTGAAGGTAAGAATAATTTTAGCATGACCAGGGCTGCCTAACAAGCATTTGTTCCAGAAGACATACAAGGCAATCAGGTATTTTGCTCCTGAGCAAGAGTTCTGGAAGTATGTGATATGTATTCAGTGTTGTTGCCAGGATTCTAGATGTGGGTGGGAAAATATTTTTTCAGGATGGACAACAATGTCATATGTATAAGCAGCCGGGAGATTGAAGGTGGGCAAACTGCTAACTCAGGGTGGGCAACATCCACCCTGGCCACAGCATGGCTACGACCCTGTATGTATTGGCTGATATCATGTTGCTTAGTGTAGTAAGAGCAGGCTTATTGAATCAGTGGGCATTTGGTGAGTTAACTTCTTCATAAATTCCATTGATTCAAATGGCTTTAGCTTACTACTCTAAAGAACAGGATTTCAGTCAGTTCTTACTTATAGTTCAGGGTTTGCCCTTATTTTTCTCTTACCTACTGAGGAAAATATCCACTAATGGGGCTCGTCCGAGACATTTTCCTGCCCAAGTTGGACAGGACTCCTCTTCCCCCTCAAAGCCAACATCCAAGGGCAAACAGCAGGCATCTGGAACCTCTCTAAAGTGAAATTCAGTTTGTGCTGGCTAGAAGGGCTAATTGATTTGCAGAGACTTGCAGTGGAATGCAAACCAAGACTGGGCCGTCTGCATGATTGATTCATTGTACAACATTGACCTCTCAATCTGAAACAGTTCACTGCTGAAATTCATGGCAATAGAGGTATATATGTGTAACTATGTATTTGGGTTCCAGCCAATCTGTACAAATATAGGTATCTATACAAATATAGAAAACATAGTTATCCAGTCTAATGATATATGTATCTACTTGGCTCTAAACTCCACTGAGTTAAATGGGTCTTCTTCCCAAACAAATGTGCATAGGACAGCAACTTATAGCCTATGCATTACTCTGTAATAAACTCCATGGAGTTCAGCAGAACTTGTTCCTATCCAAAAGTTCATAGGATTCCACTGTTGTTTGATTTGATGTTCTGTTATTCCACATTCTAACTCCCATGTTGGTTTTATTATTTGACTGGCTCACTGCTGCTTGGGAAAATTTTCCATTATGCCACATGAAATTTGTGCCACTTTAGCTTTCTTTTCTGGCATACTGCTGTATTTACTATTCCTGGAGACTTGACTAACAGCCCCAAAATATATTTTCAGCTATGCCAACTGAAGAAGATTCAACCTGGAAAACTGGAGTAATTGTCCTTGCTGCACTCTTTGGCACTGCATTAATATGTATCTTGCTGCTAAGCTTATTATGGTTATATACGAAGAAGAAGTCTGACAAATATATTATTGGATCTCAAGGGCTGATGGGAGATTTTACATATCAAAATTTATAAAGATTTTCCACCCACCATTGTAAAATTATTTGTAAAATGGGCAAGACAAGCCAGCAATGGAAAATGAGTTTCAGGAGAATGGTAGATTATTTATGTGCATTTAAGAAGGAAACAAAACTCGATATGATTCAGTGGAATTTCCCGTATTGTTCAATGGTACACGGTAAAAAGAACTTGAACAAACAGAGCTCAGCTTTGCATCAAAAGTACATTCTGCCTGGAGAAATTACTTGAACAGGGAGACCTTAAACTTTAAGAGTCCTTCAAGATGACATATTGACTATTTTGGAACATTTCACCCTGCCAGATTCAACCTCCTCTATACAACTGGACAAGTGAAAAAATGATCTGGATCCCACTCAATTTAACAACATATTTAGTTGTTCCTGCATGCAGAGTTTGTGTCGAATAATATTTTATACTTTTTGTTTCTCATCATAATTCCACAGATTAATCAACGGCATTGTTGATATGAAATGTTGCACTTATTAATTCTTTAATATAGAGAGAATGCCCAGCGGAGAGAAAATAACTCAGGATATGTGTGCCTTCTTTTTACACTGCTGTCTTATATTATTATGCTCTGTTTTGGCCCTGTTTAAAATACTCTGCTCACCTATTCTCATATTTCCTGAATATTTATGTCTCTGAGCTAGCTGTCTCTATGCTCAGCAGTAGGCTGGGTGTACGCCTTCTGTGTGCCGGGGGTGCGGGCAGGATTCATCTCCAGAATAATTAGCAAGCACTGCCTGTTTTGATAGCATGGGCAACCCATTGGAGAAGGTGACAGGAGCTTGATATTCTGCTTCTCACATGTATGATCAGTGCCGTCACAATGGACAGCTTGAGTGGCCTAGAAGAGGCAGGGACTGCAGAGTTGAAGGAGTGGGAGTTTTTGTTTCACAGGGATTATGATCTGCTACCTCCTAAGGCAGGAGTTCTCAACCTTTTAAAGCTGGAGGCCGGATCACACTCCCCCAGACAGCTTTGGGGGCTGGATGGGCATTTTGCCCTTCCTACACCACATGGCACTGGTGTGGTGGGGGCATTGGGGAGCAATATGAAATGGTGCCGTGGGCCGCATCTGGCCCATGGGCCATAAATTGAGAACCTGTCTTAAAGCTTTCCTTTCCGGTGACTTTAGCAGCACTCCTCACAGTAGCTGGGTTAGAAGCACATTTCTCATCAATTATACATTGTTATGAACTACCCCAGTTGTAGTTTTCCTTATTGCTGTGCTCTTAATTTATTCTAAGTCAATTGTTGTGCTCAAATATTATTTTTTAAAATGTCTCTTAAAAGGGCAGATATTTGTGCTTTTATCTGTATTATCTAATTGTGTTGTAATTCATCTTGAATCCTAATTTTGGAATAAAATCAGAATAGAAATCAAATAAATGCATTTTGGAGTGTCATTGTTTTCAGTATGTTATTTATTCCAAAGGCCTGTGTGAGGTGGAGATGAAGTCTACTAAAACTAGCTTGCTGGTATGGAGCACCTGCCCAACACATATTTAGACTTTCCTTGAAGATAGGGGCATAGAGACCATCATGATAAATAGGCAATTCCAGCTATCAACCTGATGAAATCATACACAGCTCCAATCTAGCAATAGAATAATGAATAAGAAATACCCAATCTTAAAATAATTGCCACAATTGCAAAGAAAATCAGATTAATATCAAATCAAATCAAATCTTTATTATTACAGCCAAAGGCCAGACAGAGTGCACCAGATAACACAACCATTCTGGCATCACATATAGAATAAAAGGATTTCCGACACACCGAGCATATGCAGTAAAATATTAAAAAATAAAAATTTGTTTGAGAATCCTATAATACACACCATAGTATTTTACTTTAGTCTGACTGTCCCAAGTTCACGTTCGCGAATTTTAACACTGGAGGCTCACTATTTACTGAGCACTATTGGGGTCAAAAGACATGAATCGCCATACATTTGCGAATGCAGGATGATTTCCATGCAAACCTGGCGACAGCGGCCGTCGTTGCCTTGGAACTGTCAGATAGTAATACACTCAAGTTTCTATTATCGCTGGAGGCCAAGTACGGAACTGCTAAAAAGAGCTCTTTTCTGAGATCTTCATAAAAGGGACACTCTAAAAGAATGTGCTCAGAATTTTCTATCTTGTTGGTGTGACAAGCACATATACTTTCACAAACTGGGATTTTCTTAAAAAGCTCCTCCCTAAATGGTGAGGGAAGCATATTGTGTGCAGATTAATATCCATGGTCTTTTTGGTATTAATATTCTTGCATGTACTGTATTTGTATGTGGTCTTGAAGCCTCACCATATTTTATTGAGTCATGTGAACAACTGTGGATAGTTCAATTATGGTAGATTTACAAATGTAGACTAACTTAAATACTGTGCAATACTTCTGAACATAATTAAAATGAAATACTAATATTAATTCATATGACTACTTTTTAATGTTTCTTTGAAACCATATTGATGTAAAGAGAGAAAAAGTACTGTAAAACATATTTATAGGTATCGGATCTCAATTTGTATAATTCTATTCATTTTAAATTACATAAGACATTCTATCATGTATACTGTATTTCAAAGTTGCAAATACATCTGTTAATTTTATTACATTGTATTTATCAGGACTTTATTTATAGCTGTACCAATTGTTTATTTTTGTTTCACACATGGTTCTTATAGCATTATTTGACACTGTTTCACAGTCAGTTCGTGTTTGGGTTCTTCTTCTTCTGTGTCGAGGCCAGACGTGAAACTGCCAAAATAAGAACAAAGCCTGGCAGACCACCATGCCATGAACATTTGAATGCATGCCTGATCATGAATAATGAAACCTCACAATGATTTTTTTTTTATTTAGTGATCCAGAAAAGGTATCCCCTTCTACTTCTGCATATACCAAAAAAAAAAAGGCACCTTTTGGTGAGCTCATTCTGCACTTCCTTTCATCTGACACAGTGAGAAAGATTAGCCAGCGATACAAGGTTGCTGTTACCAGGGGATGTGGTTCAAAATTGTGTGGGAAGCTTCAACTGGACCGTGCTGTAAAAAGCTGGTCCGTCACTGCCCTCTCCTGTTTCTGGGAGGAAATTTTATATTTGTCCTTTATTTTTAAAAAGTGTTATGCTGCATCTGAGCTTTGGAGCTGCGGAATAGGGGCTTGGCCACATAGGGGCCGGTAGCAGGGGCCTTGGTGTGGTGGAGTCTCATGCCCAGTGATGCACTGCAGCAGGTTCTGTCAGGTTCTGCAGAACCGGTAGCGGAAATTCCCCCAGGCCATGTCCACTTGTTTGGCCATGCCCACTCCATAGCCCATAATGCAGGATGTTTGGCCCCGCCCACATATTTGGCCAGCCCACAGAGTAGGTAGTAAAAAATTTTTGCAGTGCATCACTGCTCGTGCCCTCTTTGCTCCCTGAGTCCCTGGTGCTGTGGACTTGGCCGCTGGGGCGTGGGGACGGACATCGCCCCCTGCCCAGCCTAGACTTTGGACTCCGAGGCCTAGTCCCTTGTGGTCGCATTCTTGTTTTGGGATGTTTTGACTTGGCTGACTTATTGTTGTATGCTAATTGTACTCTGCTAATTGTATCTTGTTCTCTAGTGTATGCTAATGGTATCTTGTTTTATATTTTATTGGATGTGATATTGTTGTTAGCCACCCAGAGTCGCATCTGCAAGTGGGTGGCATAGAAGTCCAAATTAATAATAATAATAATAATAATAATAATAATAATAATAATAATAATAATAATAATAATAATAATAATAATAATAATAATAATAATAATAATAATAATAATAATAATAATAATAATAATAATCATTATCATTATCATCATCATCATCTGCACTGCCATAATACACCTTTTTCTCACTTCCTCTATCTTTTCATGGAGCTGAAGAAATGTTTAATTTGCCATTTGAATTTGCTCTCTTCTTAAGCCACCTCATGATATTGGCAAATTGACAGTGGATTGATATATAACAACAACAAAATGAAATTCCTGGGAATAGTCGGTGATCCAAGAAGTGTTAAACCAACTACTGACAAACCATTTAAAAAGTTAAAGAAAAAAGTACTCTCCTGTTTAGCCAGCTCCATCCTGCCCCAAAGAAACCATGTAGATAATCCCTCACTGAGCTATTCACTAATAGCCATAAAAAAGATAGAGAGAGAGAGGAAACACAAACTTCCTCTACTATTCATTTCTATGAGTCTCTAGGGACAGAAATATTCAAAGAGAAAAGAGTCTGTGATGGATGCAAGATTCCTAAAGGTGAGATGCTGAAGGCACAAACACATACAATTCCTATGAGAGGGGAAAAGTGGGAAATATCTGAAAAAAGGGTTGGCTGATGAGTGAAGATTTAATAGGGGGCATGTACAAGAAATGGAGTGACTGCAGTGACTCAGTGGTTAAGACGCTGAACTTGATGACTGGAAGGTCAGCAGGTCAACAGGTTGGGGCCTGACTTCTGCATGACAAAGTGAGCTCTCATCTCTGTCCCGGCTCCTGCCAATATATCAGTTGGAAAGCAAGAAATTGCAAGTAGATAAATAGGTAACACTTCAGTGGAAAGGTAAACAGCGTTCCATGCACTCCGGTGTCTAGACATGCCTGCCACATGTCCACGGAAACATCTGCAAACACAGACAGCACTGGCTATTTGGCTGTAAACAGAGATGAGCACTGAACACTAGAGTCAGAAATACAGTAACTGGCTTTCGAGCAAGGGCGACCTTTACAAGAAATGGAAGGAGGGGAGTATTATGAAGTTGCAGAAACAAATAGCTAATACTTGTATAGAGAAGGTTAGGAAGTCTACAGCTCAGAATAAGCCCAGAACTTGCAAGAAAGGTTAAAAATAATTCAGTTTTTATCAAATAGGCTCGAAGAATGAGGAGGAAGAAAGAAATAGTAAATCTTACGTATCAATCCTATAAGACTGCATTTACAATATTTTGAGGCCAATGTGAAGCATCAACCACTAGATGGCGATGTCTGAATTAATTTCATAGACCTCAAAGGATGCAAAAGGACATTGAGATTTGAACAACTCTGTAATTCCCATTACAGCCTTTAGTAGCACATACACAATAATTAGCCAGGCAATTCTTCTGTGAATGGATCGTACAGCTACTTTTTGTATCTTTTGTGGGAAATACCATGGTGAGCTGCCTGGGAGAAATCCTACTGCCACAAGATGAGGCTCATCTACGTGTGGTTTGACTATCAATTGTCTAACAACTTTTAACTTAGTGCAATAACTAGATTCATTCTACTCTTCTGCTGATATAAAGACTGACATCATTTAGTCATTTATACATACATACATACATACATACATACATACATACATACCCTGCCTTTCCACTAAAAGATAGTACTCAAGATAGCTTACAAGCTTTTCAAAGAGGCTGGCTAACATAACCCTTGAAAGCTAATGTGATGGCTAGCATGCAATACTGATTCAGTGGATCTGGGTTCAAATTTGTACTCAGCCATGGAAGTTCACCGGGGAATGCCAATAGTAAAATACTTCTTGTACATCCCACGTACCTCAAAAATCCTTTTAGAGTTGTCATAATCCTAGGAGGAAACATGAGGGAAAACCACAACATAAGCAAGACTTACATGTTTTTTCAGTTCCTATCAATACCTCTTCAGTTTAGAAAAAAAACTAATTTGCTCTGCTTAAGAAAATTAATTTCACGTTTAAGATCAATAGGACTAAGGGTAAGTTAATATATATTTTCAGACTGTATGAATTTAGCCTCATGTTTTGTAAAATACTGTTTTTAGTGACCTAAATCCTTTCTGTTTATAACACTGTTTTGTAAAGGGTAAGTGCAAAGATGCTTAGTTGAACAAAATTAAATCACACACGAGGGACCCCTGGTTCAACTGCTTATTTTGTGAAAGTATATTCCCTTGTGATTTCTGCAAGACCAAACAATTACTATTGAATTATTATATCCTACCTTTGCCCCAGGGTCTGTGGACGCTAAGTGGTTAAGATGCTAAACTTGATGACTGGGAGATTGGCATGTCAGCAGTTCAAGACCTGAGTGCTGCATGATGGAGTGAGCTTCCATCTCTGCCCCAGCTCCTGCCAACCTAGCATTTGGAAAGCAAGAAATTGCAAGTAGATAAATAGGTACCACTTCAGTGGGAAGGTAAACAGTGTTCCATGCACTCTGGTGTCAAGGCATGCTTGCCACATGTCCATGGAAATGTCTACAGACACAGAAAGTGCTGGCTCTTTGGCTATAAATGGAAATGAGCACTGAACCCTAGAGTTGGATATGACCGTCTTTCGAGCAAGGGCGACCTTTACTTTACCTTATCTTTGCCCTAGTGAGCTAAAGGTGGCATACATGACTTTCTTCTTCTCTACTTCAGCCTCACAACAACTCTTGTAGGTAGGCTAAGCAGGCTGAGAATGTGTCTGAGTGCCCTAAGATTACCCAGGAAGCTTCATGGCTCAGTGGGAAATGCAAACTGGGTCTTTGAAGTCCAGATCCAATGCTTGAACCACTGCCTTCTGGAGCTGTGAGAATCAGAAAGAGAAAGGCATCAGGACAAATAGTAGGTATTTCTTAAAAGGAAGGATAAGTGGAAAGTGTGGTGCTCATGTGTCACTTTTTGGACAAGGCCGGACAAGGCATGAACAGACAGGATGAAAGGCAAGCAGGATATTTCCCAAGAATCAAGTGAAACACAATTCAAGCCCATGACAAGAAATATAAGAGAAGACAGGCAGGTGGACAGCAAGGAGAACAAATAGAAGAAGTCAACCCTGACTGCTCCTTAGAAGGTCAAATAGTAAAGATGAAGCTAAAGTACTTTGGACATCAAATGAGAAGAGAGGATTCACTTGAGAAGGCCTTGATGCTGGGGAAGGTGGAGGGCAAAAGAAGAAGGGGGCGGCCAAAGATGAGATGGCTGGATGGTATTGTAGACACAGTGGGCGGGTTGAGGAGGATGGTGGATGACAGAGGTGCCTGGCGGGCAAAGGTCCATGGGGTCACACAGGGTCGGAATCGACTGTGCAACTGAACAACAAAAATAATCTGAACAGCATTGTGAAATAGCTAAACAGATTTTCTGTTTAACCAATAGTATTTAATATTTATGCCAAGTCAATATATTTATTAAATATATATATTTAATGTATTAATTACATGACAAAACTGTGTTGTTCGTAAATAAATTGTAGTTTTATGTAATACCATCTTTTCTTAAACCCTCAGTTACTCAGTTTCACTGTGGTAACAGGTTTCTTTTTTAGTGTGGCATTATAACTCACAAATGTTCATTTTATAGACAAAAATGGTTGGAAATGAGAAGCATTTTAAAAAACAAGCACAAAAAAGGAAACAGAATAAGTACAAGGCATAGAGCAATTTCAGCAGTGTTAAATGGACTACATCATTGATTCCCAGCCTTTTTTTGTCTTGCCCCACCTAAGCATCTCTAAAATCCTGATCTCCACCCCCACGGTGACCCATAATTGTTATTATTCAAAAAGTGAACTCCAGGCAGGTGGGAAAATCCTAAAAGACCATTCAAAAATCAAATTGCCCCCTGTGTGGTGTATGCCCCACATTGGGAACCACAGGTCTACATCCTTATAATTGCCAAAATAATAATAATAACCTTACTGATTCTATAGAGTTTTTTGTATGCTGTGGTCTGACTTAACCTGACATTCCCTGTCTGACTTAAGGCATTGCTGCATAAGAGCCTAGTAATCCTACATGTGATCACACAGTAAATAATGGATAGGAGAAAGAGTGTAAAAATACAGGGAAAACTACATATGGGCCCCATTTAAAGGTCATCCAGTGATTTCATTCTGCCAACATAATGAAGTACAAAAATGCTTATACATTTATAATCTTAATAGTTTCTAGAGGGTTCCAAAGTTGTAGTGGGATTTATTTTTGTTCCAAACAAGCAGGTATTGTACTTGACTGCATAAGACTCAATATTGTGAAGTGATTTATAAGTGAGCCACTTCCAGAAATTGTCAAATAAATCACTTTTACTTCTTGGTAGAGTGCAAGGGAAATGAAAAAACACCAATTACAAAGTCAGCCCCTGGTCTGTCCAATCCAGTACTGGTATCTACGACAAGCCTGGATCCTTTCCTTCTTCTACCTGCCAGTTGCATGGGAAATTCTGGTAGCTGTAGTCGAAAAACACAGGTTTGCGTGGCATTAGCCAGGCAAAGGATGTGCCCTGCCCGTGAACTACAAAGGGGTGGTGGGCAAAGTGCTGCCTTCCAGATGTTGTTGGACTATAACTCTCATCAACTCAAGCCAGCATAAGCAGGGATGAGGAATGCTGGGAATTGGATTCTAGAACACCTGGAATGCTCACTGTCTTTTCCTGCCCTACAGCCAAAGCCTTTACCTTTAAGTCATGGCTCCTTTGAATTGGGTTCAATCAGTATGTTTAGAGAAGACTGCAGTGGCTCAAGTGGCTAAGACACTGACTGGAAGGTGGAAGGTCAGCAGTTCGATTCCTGAGTACTGCAGGACGGAATGAGCTCCCGTCTTTGTCCCAGTTCCTGCCAACCTAGCAGTTGGAAAGCAGGAAATTGCAAGTAGATAAACAGCGACCACTTCGGTGGGAAGGTAAACAGTGTTCCGTGCGCTCCGGTGTTTAGTCATGCCTGCCACATGACCATGGAAACGTCTGCAGAAGCAGACAGCGCTGACTTTTTGGCTTTGAAACAGAGATGAGCACTGAACTCTAGAGTTGGATACAACTGGATTTCGGGCAAGGGAAACCTTTACCTCTTTACCTTTAGTATGTTTAGACTACATAGGCATTTAGCCCACTGATTTCTGCTGTGGGGAGATGGTCGATGAGATCTTTGAAATAGCAATAGCAATTACAGTTATATATCACCCCATAGCTCTTAGTGCACTCTCTGGGTGATTCACAGAGTAATTAGCATTTTGCCCTCAACATACAGTACTGGGTACTCATTTTATAGACCTCAGAGGGATGGAAGGGAAAACAAACAAAAATCCTTCATGTAGACCAAATAGGGGGTCATACAGAAGTGGTCCCTCTTTATCTACTTGCAATTTCTTGCTTTTGAACTGCTAGATTGGCAGGAGCTGGGACAAAGATGGGAGCTCATTCCATCCTGCAGTACTCAGGAATCGAACTGCTGACCATATGCCATTTAGATACAGTATAAGGATTGCACTAAACAGCATACAGATTTCCTAGCAACTCCATTTAACTCACTCTAGGCAAGTGATGTTGATGTGGGACAGATTTTTATCATTTATTTAAATATATGTATCCATTATAATTATATATAGAAATGTACTACACTCAAAACACATTGTATGTACTTTATGAAACATTATAGAATCGTAGCTTGTAATATTCTTGAGAAATACCATGCAACACAATAATAATGTAACAAGGTTTTTATACACATTATATATATAGACCTCAGAGGGACACACACACACACACACACACACACACACACACACACACACACACACACACACACACACACACACACACACACACATACTAGCATATTTTGCCCGGCGGTGCTGGGCTTTTTAAAATTGTGTTGGATAGTAAAGGGTTTCATTTTTTTTTCTTGAACCAATGGTGCTGGGCTGTTTTAAATGGTGTTGTAAGGTTTTGTGATTTTGTGGCTTCGAGGTGCTGCATCTGCCTGCGGCGGACTTGCGCTCCCAGTGGGAGTTTTTTTGGTTCTTTTTGTTTTTTGTTTCTTTTTGCGTGCTGGCTTCCTCAGTGCCGGGCTCTTTAAATTGGTTTTTGAACGTTTTTGTTTTATGTTTATGCAAATTTAATTTTAATTTTAATTTAATTTATTTAATATTATTTAGTTTAAAATTTAATTTTGTTTTTTAAAATGTTTATTTTTACGCATTTTTATTTTTTTGTTTTGGTTTTTTGGAGTGAAAAGTGATTTCTATTTTTTTTGGTAATTTTTGAGATTAGTGTGTTTATTTTTGAATGTTTTTATAACTTATTTGATTAATTTTGGAATTAATCTTATTAGTTTTAATATTTTTGAATGTTTTTTCTCTTTTGGCCTCTGGGTGGGGGTGGTGAGCTTTTCTGCCTCTCTACAATTGTTCTCTTCTGTCCTCTGGGTGTCGTTTCCGGTAAGTTTCCTCTTTCTTTTCTCATTTGCGTTCCGGTCCTCATAGATGGAAGACGTCTTTTGGTAAGTTCTCTGGGTTTTTTTTGGGTGGGTGGGTGGGTGGGGATTTTTTTTTTGGGGGGGGGTGTCTGTGTGTTTTTTCTTGTTTCTTTTTGGCTGTTTTTGTGTTTCATTTTTGGATTTTTGTGTGTTTTTGAATGTTTTTGGTTTGTGTTTTTGTGTATATTTTTTCAGGGGGGGTTGGCTTTCTTTCCTGCGGGCCATGCTGGCTGGCCCGTGGGAAGGAAGGGCAATGGCGGGGAGGCTTTCTTTCCCATGGGCCATGCTGGCTGGCCCATGGGAAGGAAGGGCAATGGCGGGGTGGTGGTGCTTTCTTTTCCACGGGCCATGCTGGCTGGCCCGTGGGAAGGAAGGGCAACGGCGGTGGGGGGTTTCCTTTTTCCCCCGTGGGCCATACTGGCTGGCCCGTGGGGAAGAAGGGCAGTTGCCGGGGGGGGGGGGTTACTTGTATTTTTCGCGTGCCGGCTGGCCCTTTGAACAGAAGGTCAGCGGTGGCGGGGTTTTTTCTTTTTTTCCCCATAGGCCATGCTGGCTGGCCCGTGCGGAAGAATGGCAGCGGCGGCGGGCATTTTTTTAACTTTTATTTTTCGCGCACCGGCTGCCTCAGTGTTCTACGCGCTAATGGCGCGCAGGACGCTGGGGCTTGTAGTTTTTACTGCAGCGGTTTTTCCCTTGCGGCTTTTTTTTTTGATTGGCCGCGGCACGTTTCCGAATGTTCCTTTTGCCGCGCCACTCAGCCTGATATGTGTGTGTGTGTGTGTGTGTGTGTGTGTGTGTGTGTGTGTGTGTGTGTGTGTGTGTGTTAGCATATATACTTAAAACACAAAGAAGTTATTCCATTGATATTAACCCTAAGGAACATTGTCAGCTATCAAAAGCTGGCCCCTTTGATTGTATGGTTCATATTCAGTGCTAAGGTTGTATAAACTTTTAAACTAATTCTGGACTGAAAGGTTAAGTCTAATTTGACCCCAAAGATGTTAAATCTTCAACCTCTCTGCCAGAAGACATGAGAATACCAAGGAGTAGGAACCAAAAAGCCCTTTTGTAAGCATTTCTAGGTTGTTAAGAGATAAGGAAAAGGAAGAACTCTAGGCATACTGGTCTTGGAGTTTGTCCAAGGCTGGCACTGTATCTTTCATCACCCACATAACCTCATGGTTTTAAATCAAAAGCCTTCTTGCTTCTTAAGTTTTAAGACAGGTGAGGATTCCAAAGGACCAATCAGAGAAGATAATAGTTATCAGTACGTTTGTAACCTATAAGTTCAACTTGAACATTAATTGCTTACAAACCAGACAAGTTGTTTTCTAAAGGGGCTTGGGAGGAGGAAAAGAAATTGTATAAAATCTGTACTCTTTTCTTTGTTCAGGGCCCCACTCTGAAACACCTCGGCTGTGTAGGGTGGGTGCCAATCGCTTCTTTAATATGGGCCAAAAATAAAGAATTCTGATTTGAAATAACTTTTCTCCTTGACTGCTTCTAACTCAATTGAACTATGAGGGTTTGGAAGTGGAGAAGAAGCTCTCCACGACTGGACTATAAGTGGCAGCTTAAGGTGAGTGAAAAGAGAACTCACCAAACCCCAAAACCTTTCTAGGAGCATTTGGACTATAAGCTCTTAGAATTAAAATTAAAGCTCTGGGCATAATTGGATATAAGTGCTTAGAGATCTAAACTTCTGCATTCAAACTTATTGGATATAAAAGTTTGAAATAATGATCTTTTTGGGAACATAACAATGTGGTCAAGTCCTTAGTATCTTTACCACTGATCTCAACAGAATTTCCCAAGTGTTTCATTTGGGCTGGATCATACCTATGCCTGTATTTATCCATTTTTTAAAACAGATCTATTATTTTGAATAAGGACCTGACAGTGGAAAAACCACAATGTTATTTTCTTTGTTTCCAGAATTATGTTGCTGTAGTGTTTAATTTGTTGGCATTATTTCCCAATGGTGATTCCCCCTAAACACTATTGACAATGGAGAATGGATTCTACAATTGTTTCTTAATGGCTTTAAAATGATTACTTCCCTTGCACTTTTGTTGTTAAGAATATATATATATATATATATATATATATATATATATATATATATATATATATATATATATATATATATATATATATATATATATATATATATATATATATATATATATATATATATATATATATATATATATATATATATATATATATATATATATATATATATATATATATATATATATATATATATATAAAATATGTAGAGCTTGGAGAAAAATCAAATGGGTACATCTTCACTTTGAAGTCTACAATGCCATTTTGTTTATCAGTAGGACCATGATAATTTTCTTACCTACTTACCTACCTCCCTTTCTGTTTATTTTTTGCTTCTATTTTAGCCCCAAGTAACTCCTTAAATTAGGAGTTCTCAACCATTTTAAGCTGGAGCCGGGTCATGCTCCCTCAGACAGCTTTGGGGGCCGGACGGACATTTTGCCCTTCTCCACCATATGGCACTTACTTGTTTTCAAAAACAAGATGGCGGCCACAACTTTTCTCAGCTGTTGGGCGGGCCAGGGAGGTGCTAGGAAGGCAGAAACAGCACATAATAGGTCCTCCTAGCTTCCCAGACACTCCTGGGTAAGCGGAGAGCCGGTCACAGGGACCCGAAGATGGTGATTTTTTTCTTCTCTAACCAGTGTCAACAGGTAGAAGACCAAACTCGATCTCCCAGATAACGGCTTAACATCATTGTCCAGGAGATGACTTTTCAAGGGGGGGGGGGAATGCACCGTTAACCGAAAGCGACGTTGTCCGAATGTGTCGTTAACCGCGGGTTTACTGTACCTGAATGCAGCTCTATTTTCAGTCTCTGCAGGGGAAATCTGTAGCAATTTCTTTTACAACAACTTTTCCAGACTAACTGCAAGTTTTTCCCCCAGACTAACTGCTGGGACTGCTTCATGGTGCTGTGTGCATCAAAGATGCATGCACATTCTGTGCTTTCTAATTCTGGCAACTTTTCCACCTTGGAGACGTGTTTCATCTGTTCCCATACTTGGAATCATCAAGCCACCTCTTCCTAGCATTCCCTTCCTGCCCCACTACAGATAAGATAGAAAAAATATAGCCAATCAAACGTTGTAGTATTACATGTGTTCCTCTGATTAGCTAAAAATTCTAATGTGTTTGTACGTTGACATAATACAATCAGCATAAATCTCTCTGATGTGCCTGGTACAAATTGCCGTAAGTCAAGGTAAGCAGTTGTTATTGTACTGTCAGAGTTGCACAATTCAGCACAACAACAAATGGAAGCGTGGCGCCAAAATGGCCGCCGCGCTCTTTGCGGCCCCCCCCACCGGACGAAACCATCCGGGTAGTTAGGGGCGTGGCCAGCACCCTAATAAAAGGGGCTGGCCACGAGGCAGCCGTGCTGCCATTTTGGTGAACCGACGGAGCGGAGAAGTTTTTCCTCCTGACCTCCGTCGCTCGTGTCCTTTTGGGGGAAGCCTTTTCGGGCAGCTTTCTCTTGTTTTAGGCTTCCTAGCTACCTTAGCCATGCCCTCGAAGAAGAAGGCAGCCGCGAACGTGGCTCGATCGGCGCGGAGGCGTCAGCCGGGTCGGAGGACCGCGACTGCGCCCGTTCCGCAGCCACCTTTAGCGGAGCCCGCCGGGAACGGTGGGATGGGATCGGTAGCTTCTCGGCCCGTGCGCGGTGTATACCGGCTGCCCCGGACGGGGCCTCGGCCCAAACGACGACCACGGCTCCTGCCATGGTCCGTGCGGCTGGGCCCTCTTGCCTGGGCCCGCAGTTTCCCATGGGGGGTGCGAGTCACGGAGGGTGGTTGGGTTCCCTGCCTTTGCAGGGCGTGCCCACGGCTCCCCAAGGGCCGAGCATGGGCGCTTGGCCTTATCTGGCCTCGGGGGCTCAGGGACCTGGATAGGTACCCGTGACTTATGGGCCGGCTGCCCATTTGCCCCCTGTTGGGGCCGGGGCCTATGTCGACGTGGAGGCCCTCCTGGCCCGGGTAGCGGCCCTTGAAGCGTCCTTGGCGAGGGCCAACCAAACAGGGGTGTCTCTGGGATTTCAGGTGCCCCCTTTGGCCGCCGAACAGCGGCCGGCGATGGGTCGGGTTGAGCCGCCTGAGGCGCGCGGGCCGGTGGCGGCCACTGCCTCGCAGCTCCCCACTCCACAGGTGCAGCAGTCTGGTGCTGGTCTGGCCCCGTCGACGAGCTCAGCTTCGGTCGTGAGCTCCGACGCCCCCAGCGGGCCGGAACCCCCAGTGGGGGCAGCCCGTGGGGGTGCATCGGGTGAGTATGCAGTTCAAGCTAATGCACCCACACAACTGACTTCCTTGGGGGGGGCTGTCCAATGGCCGTGGCCTCGCTTGGGTGGTCCGGCGGTCCAATGGCCCCCGGCCTACCAAGCGACTTTACCTTTGTCACAGGGCCTGGGTCGGGGTGGCGCCCCCAATGTGCTAGGAAATGTGTTGGGGATCCCCGGGCTGGCTCAGGCCTCCTTTGCTTTGCCCGCAGTTCCCTCTGTGCCAGTGTCGGCTTTGCCAACAGCAGGGTATTCCTTGCCCCTGGGGGACCATCTGGCCCAGTCCACCAAGGAAAAGATTTGGAGGGGCGAGTATGTAGATATCTTCTCCCTTCTAAATAGGGAACCGACCAAGGAAGAGAGGGAAGGGCTGGACGAGAAGGATAAGGAGCAGGCACGTCGTCGTAAGCCGCCACGCACGTGGGCAAATTGGTTGCCAGCGTACTTGATTTACATGGCTGTTTACCTCAGGGCTAGGCCGGATTTGGCCATCCCTATGGTCCAGTATCTGGACAACATTTACCGGGCTATGGTTGACTTCCCGGGTCCGGCGTGGCTGGCTTACGACGAAGAATTCCACATGAGGATTCCACTGCACCCAGAGATGAGGTGGGACGAGCCCTGCCAGAAGCTGTGGCTTCTGTATATGACCCCCACGTGCCCGGCGCCTGGGGAGAGATACCATTGTGGACATGCAGTCCAATGAGCGGCCCCGGTACAGGTTCCCCGCCAAGTGGCGGGGCAGGGGGTTCCAGCCCGCCTGCTGTGCTGGACCTTCTCGTCCAATGGTTCTTGCAACAGGAAAAATTGCAAGTACAAGCACGAGTGCCCCTCTTGTGGTGGCCCCCATGCTGCCTCCGCCTGTCCCAGGCCGGGAGGATACAGGGGCAGGGGTAGGGGCGGACAAGGGGCAGGTAGGACTGCCACGGAGGGAGCGGGTTCACCGAAAGGCCCCCTCCCCAATTAATGTCGACATGCTGGAGCGTTGGCTCGCATTGTACCCGAAGAGAGCAGACGCTGTGTACCTCCTTCAGGGTTTTCAGCTGGGTTTTCGTATTTCTTTCATGGGGGATAGGTCACCGCAGGATGCACCCAACCTGTTGTCACTTAGGGGAAGGGAGGAGGTGGCTGCTGCCAGCATTAATAAGGAGATTGCTGCGGGCAGGGTCGCTGGCCCTTTCCCCGCGCCCCCGTTCCCCAACCTTAAAGTGTCTCCTCTAGGACTAGTGCCCAAAAAATCCCCGGGCGAGTTCCGCCTGATTCATCATTTGTTCTACCCAGCCGGCCACTCGGGCAATGATGCTATCCCTGATGACCTTTGTTCTGTCAGGTATACATCCTTTGACCAGGCATTGCCCATGGTGCGCTCATGTGGCCCGGGTGCACTGTTGGCTAAGTGTGACATTAAGTCGGCTTTTCGCCTCTTGCCCGTGCACCCGGGTGACTTTGAGTTGCTGGGTTTCAAATTCCGGGGTGAATATTATTTTGACAAAGCCATGCCATTCGGCTGTTCCATTTCCTGCTCGGCTTTCGAGCGTTTCAGTACCTTCCTGCAGTGGGCATTTGTCCGTAGGTCAGGGTCTCGGTCTGTAGCCCATTACCTGGATGACTTTTTATTTGGGGGTGAACGGGGCTGGGACACGTGCACACGTCTCCTCAACACATTTCAGACGCTAATGGAGGAACTTGGTGTCCCTTTAGCGCCCGAAAAGACCGAAGGCCCGTCTAATAAATTAGTGTTCCTGGGGGTGGAAATTGACACGGTGGCGCAGGTGTCTAGGTTGCCCGAAGACAAGGTGTCCAGGATAGTGGCCCTTATATCGGACTTGCTGGCCAAGCGCAAGGCGTCCCTTCGGGAACTGCAGGTGCTACATGGACACCTCAATTTCGCTTGCAGGGTGGTCGCACCTGGCAGGGCATTTGCTCGGCGCTTGTGCGACGCCATGGCAGGCTTATCCAGGCCCCATCATAGGGCGAGATTGACACGGGGCATCAGGGCAGATCTGCACGTATGGCTCCAGTTCCTGAGGGAGTTCAATGGGGTCTCATTTTGGAGGTCAGACCTCCTGGCTTCGCCCCAATTTCAAATTCAGTCTGATGCCTCGGGATCCCTTGGTTATGGGATGTACTTCAATGGGAAGTGGGCATATGGTGGATGGCCACCAGCCAGGTCAGGCACGGGTCGCCTGAGGGATCTCACATATTTGGAATTTTTTCCCATACTGGGGGCCTTGATGCTATGGGGTGAGGAGTGGGCCAACTCTGTGGTGCATTTCTGGTGTGACAATGCGGCCGTTGTCCACATTGTCAACTCACAGACCTTTAAATCTCCCAGGGTTATGGACCTTGTGCGCCAGTTTGTATTGCGCAGCCTGCGCCTCAATGTACTGTTCAGAGCCAGGCATGTCCCAGGGGTGAATAATGATATTGCTGACGCTTTGTCCTGCCTGCAGATCTCCCGGTTCCGTGCCTTGGCCCCGGATGCGGAGGAATTTCCCTCGCCACTACCGCAGGAGATATGGACCTTTGGCAAGGAGAGGTGAACCGGGCGATCGGCACGTCACTGGCGCCACGCACGCGTAAGGCGTATCACCACGCGTTGGTTTCCTTTCGAACCTTCTGTACCCAATCTCACCTGCCAGATACCTGGCCTATCCCAGTGGCCCACATCATCCTACCTGCACGCTCAGGGCTGGCACCCCGCACCATAGCATCCAGGCTATCAGTGCTGGCTTTTATGGCCAAAGTGGGGGGTCATGCGGACAGTACCGCTGATTTCCGTGTGAGACATGTTTTGGAGGGGTGGGTGCGGGAACGTGGGCGTTGCCTGGATGACCGTCACCCAATTTCCCCTGGGGTACTTACCCAACTGGCACGAGGCTGGCATGACCTATGTTTCGATAGGTATGAGGCAGCCCTGTTTCGTGCGGCTACAACGGTGGCCTTTTTTGGAGCGCTCCGCATCAGCGAGCTTGTGATGCTGTCTAAGGCGGATGCAAGTTGTAGGGCACTGGAACTCGAAGATGTCTATGTTTGCAATGATTGGGCTCAGTTGAGGATGCGCTCCTCTAAAACAGATCAGCACGGCGTAGGCAGTTGAGTAATACTGCTACGATGTTCCTTGGAAGACATCTGTCCGGTTGGTGCCCTACAGGAGTTTCTTGCACTGTGTGGCACGCACCATGCCCTGTTTTTCTGTCACCAGGGTGGGTCTCCCCTCACTCAACCATTCCTGCAGGATGGGGGCGGTTTCTACTGCAGCTGCTTTTGGGTACTCTGGGGCTGAAATACGCCGCATGGGAAGGTGGGGATCACATTGTTTTCAATTTTTTGTGTTCACCCTCTTCAACCGTGAGTACCAGTTTAGTCACTGCAATTTTTCTCACCCCCCCTTTTCCTTGACAGACCCTGGGTGTCGTTTTACACCGGTGACAGTATGGCTGGTGGGCCGTTGCCACGTGCACAGGGCAGCGCGTTACGCTGCACAGGGCAGCGCGTTACGCTGCACAGGGCAGCGCGTTACGCTGCACAGGGCAGCGCGTTACGCTGCGGCGACAGAGTGGGACCCCGACTGGGACTGGGTGCACCCGCACATCTCAGGTGGTGTGGTAAGCGCGGCATGTTATGGCGGGAACTGTTGCCATTCCTTTTCTACATCAGGGATGCTGACTCGCCTGATGTCCTGGTTATTCACCTTGGGGGCAATGGTTTCGGACAGGTCACTGGCCTATCGCGGAAGCTTGTGATTTGCAGTCACCTGGCCTACTCACATTATGTGTGGCCTGCCACACCCCTCATTTGGTCAGACATGATACCGCAGTACGCTTACAGGGGAGCATTTGGCCTCCAGGCGCTTGACCGGGCTCGTCGCTCCAGGGCTATTGCCCGGTTCCTTTTGACAAGGGTTGGGGACGCGTCATTCGCCTCCCCGCCATCAGTCTGCAAAATTATGAGCTTCATTCAGGGGAGGGGGCCCATCTGTCGCGAGGAGGTATGGACCTCCTGCTGAGTGATTGGCGAGCAGGCCTGTCGACCGAGCTGATGGTCTTGGGGGGGGGGCGTCGAGCCTTTATTGAAGCCTCTCCGGGTGGCGGGTAGCACTGGTAAGGTAAACATTTATGACCCACAGGTATCCGGCAGGTTCGCAATTGACTGGACAACACTAGATAGGCATAAGTTGTTTAAACGTTGTCCGGTCAACGACGAACCAGGCGAGGGGGTGATGGTTACCACTAGACAGCTGGAATCACCCCCTGATTTTACGGATACACGTCAGAGGGTGGGGTCATTAGTTAGATATTGACTACGGTCAACAATTTGTTTGTTGTCAACAAACAAATTGATACAAATAGATACATTGTAACAATTGCCGTTGGCAATTTTGGGTGGTACCTTACCAGTGTTACTTCGGCCTGCTTGCCTTAAGAATTATGATTGGTCGTTTTACCAATAGAAATTTATAATTCGGACTAGGGCTTGAATCAATAAATGTGGCCCAATGCCGTTATCCACTTTCATTTGTGTCTGAGTCCATCATTGGGGGGGTGCGCCTGAAATGCCTATGCTGACCTCTTAACTTGCAGCAATTCACTGCCAACAGGCAGAAATATTCTTTGTTACATTTCTGCACTAAATCTTATTCCAACAATGTAATCATTACAACAATACTTGTAATGGCAACAACAGCATATCTGGCAAAAGCAATCTTAGCAGAACTGAATTCAAATCTTGTACCTATTTGGTGCCAGATCAATATTCTTAGACTAAGATGTAGTGGTTTCATTTTTCATTGTGATAATATAACATTTTTTCCAAATGCCATTTGCAAAGTTAATGCAAGAGCTGGCTTACAGGAGAATTGCTGGCTATTTTTAAGGTAGCAGGTTATATAATTGCTTTGCTTTCCATTATCCCAAAGTACAATTTAGTAGTATTTTAAATCCTTGATACTGCATCACAGTTTACATAGAGAAGAATAACTATGATCCCTGCCACCTACCTTCCTGGGTGTCCAGCAGTAGTAAAGTGCCCAGACAATATTCCAGCTTGGTTTTATCACTTAGGACTGCTTTAATTAAAGTCACAGAGTCATTACCAACTGTCCCTTCTCCCACATTCCCAGAGAATTGAGTTTTCCAGCACTAACTCAGTAGAGCAGTCTGCCTAATGCAGTTATTTTAGGGAAGCAGTGGCTCAAGTGGCTAAGATGCTGACTGGGATGTGGAAGGTCAGCAGTTCGATTTCCGAGTACTGCAGGACGGAATGAGCTCCCATCTTCATCCCAGCTCCTGCCAACCTAACAGTTCGAAAGCAAGACATTGCAAGTAGATAAATAGGGACCACTTCGGCGGGAAGGTAACAGCGTTCTGTGCACTCCGGTGTCTAGTCATGCCTGCCACATGACCACGGAAACGTCTGCAGAAGCAGACAGCGCTGGCTCTTCGGCTTTGAAACAGAGATGAGCACTGAACCCTAGAGTCGGATACGACTGGCTTTTGAGCAAGGGAAACTCTTTAGTAAAGGTGGGTAAATAGGAACTGGGTTATATAATGTGACTCTTCCCAGAACTTCCTTTGCTGCTCCTGTTTGTCACTCATGTGTCCAGAGCTTAGTTGGGTTGGGGTAGGCAACATGGCTTCTGGCCGGCGAAGAGGATGCTAAGCCTTGTGCGGCACCAAATCAACAGTGAAAGTCATTGCCAGGTTAAAGGCCGAGAGTCCTTTATCAAATTAATCAACCTCATGTTCACTTTTCCTCTTGTTCCATGGCTACTAACTTCTTCTAGCATTATTGTCTTTTTTCAGCAAATATTGACTCTCATGATATACCCAAAGTGAAATAGACTGAGTTTAATCATTTTTGTTTCCCCGGGGGAGTTCAGCATTGATTCCATCTAGCATTCACTTTCCTGTCTTTCTGGTGGACCATGCTGTTAATTTAAAATAGAAACCCAAATGTTTTAGCCTAACAAGCCCTTCCTCGTCCCCAAGAGAAGCACAACAATAATTGTAAAGAAATACATTTATTGAAAAGAGAGCAATGCATGAAAAGTGTGACAAACAGACCCTTCCTAAAAGTGGGGAAAGCGTCATCTTACAAACAAGACAGATATTTGTACACAGTTGAGATGGTACATGCAGTAATTAGCACATATACAGTGTGATGTGGAGACGTGCAGAAACAAATTGCGCACTGCCTTTGAAGGGATTTAGCAAAACAATGGGCACGATGGGGCTTCGTCTGGAACACAATAGGGGTGAGATTGACTCGGGGAAAAGTGATTATTACATCCAAACACAGATGTTTAGTTTCAGGAATTGCCCACCAGGATAACAATGCTTGAACCCCTGACTGATATTTAATATTTAATAACTTTCTTAAAGCTACTCAGAAAGCAAGGAAATTGACTAAGGCTTTATTGCTGTTCATAATAGCTGGGAGAAAAAGTGGAAACATTCAATTGGCGCTTAAGTAAACAGAACCGCTAGGAGGAGATATAATGTCTCAAGTAGAAACCACGAGAAAGGTGATAATTATATGCTTCGTGTCTGTGTTGGCTGCAAGCCCAAAGAACCAATTTATGCATCCAGCACCCCTAACTAAGAGGCTCAGAAAACGGAGAAACGAGTCTTGCCTTACAGAATACATCATGTAGGCTTTTACTTTAAATCATCTAATTTCAGTCTATAATTTACTTGAGTTATAATTTATTTGACTTACAATGCTATTTACAATGCTGTGCTCCAATGCTATTTTTCAAATGAATCAGTTTTTTCCCTATCAGCTTTCGTCACTATCTAGCTTTTGAAGTCGCACATAATAATCATGAATATCATCATCTAGATCAGTGTTTCCCAACCTTTGGTTTTTGGACTTCAATTCCCAGAAGACTAAGTCAATTTCCCAAAGCGCTGACCTAGGCTTCTGGGAATTGAAGTCCCCCTGTGGGGCCTATACCCCATGTTGGGAACCACTGCTCTAGATGAGCTTGGCAATGACCTCCACTGAAACATGTTTGTATTTGAGAATCTTTTCTAGACTCATCATAGTTGTCCTTCCAAGTCTCATGCTTCTTCTGATGTCACGAGTACAGTCTCTATTTGTCTTGAACATTGAACTGAGGTACAGTTGATTAACGACGCGTTCGAACAGCGTCATTTTCGATTAATGATGCTACGATGCTCCCAATGTGATTGTTCGAATAACGACCTTCGAATAATGGCGGTACTTTTTCCCATCGTTATTCGAATAACAGCGTCATTATTCAATTAATGACAGCATTTTTACCGTCGTTATTCAAATAACTACTTTTTTTGCCGTTATTCAAATAACAACATTATTCCAATAGCAACGCTACTTGGGGAACCAAGTAACATTGTTATTTGAGGGTCCACTGTATAGAAAAATCTTCAGAAATTTTGATTTCTTCAAAAGTCACTATGAGTTCCAGTTGGCTTAAGGCATGCCATTTGTTGGGTTAATGACAACCTTGCATGCTTTCCCAGGGAAAGGGAAAATGCAAAAATGTTTATTTTCTATTTTTGTGATCCTGAACTTTTATCTATTTTTTCCTTCGAAAAGCTTATTTGTACCAGAAGACGTACTTTTTATATAAAGCATAAACTGATGGGAGATTTCCAGTTCTTTTATTGGCAATGCTACATATTGCTATCTAATTTACATTGCTATTCTTACCTGATCTGACTGGTTTGTAAGCATAAACAGTCAGTGATTGAAACCTATCATAGATTTTTCTAGCTTGGAGCAGAACCACATGTACTCTGAAGCAGCAAAAAAGGGTATGTGCTGGCTTTCTGGATGGGTTAGGTCTCTCTCAGGTGGAACGAGCCCTATGGTAGTGGGATAATGGGCTTTGTTATCCTTACATCTAGGAAAACAGGCAACACAAATCTCTCTCTCTTCTGACTATGTGGCTGAATGGAAGCCTTCCATTCTACATAAAGACTGCACTTTCCATTTTTATCTTTATATTTGTAACTGAGCAATGGAACTGCAAATAAAATGCATTTTTCTAAAGCTCCATTTAGATTTATTTTTACTGTTTTAAGTGCTGGATATTGAGGAGGGCGGTTTAAGTGGAGCATGCGCTACTGCTCTCTCTCACACATTTTTTCTTGCAGCTATTTTTCTGTTTTATGCTTGAAAGGAATAACCAGATTCCAACAATATACCTTCATCATCCTCATCCAACTGCAGTCTTGCTTTTGTGTTTTCTTCTTTAACCTCCCATTTCAAACATCTATACCTATAAATCCAAGGGTTAACCATTGGAACTTGCTATACGTTTCTGCACCCGTCCATACTATCATGTACTCACACTCACCCGAACCCGGCCCGCAGAGTACTGCAGGGTTGCCGAAGGCACCAGTGGGGTAAGAGCCCCACGAACGTGAACAAAGGAAAACAAATTCAATTCCCAACGTCCTCTGTGCCGCGCTGTGCCTCAGCCAATCAGGCTGAGAGGTGCAAGCAAAAAGAACGTTGGGAAACGCGGCGCGGCCAATTGAAATCGAGACGCAGAAAAAAAACCGCCGCACGAACGCAAACAAAAAACAAAAAACTCCAAGTCCCAGCGTCCTATGTACTGTGAGTGCGCAGAACACTGAGAAAGCCGGCGCATGAACAATAAAATTAAAAAATGCCGGCATCCCGCAACAGGAGCGCAAGTCTGCCACAGGGGGATGCAGCACCTCACAGCCTCACAAAACAAACACCCACAAAAAACCACAGCGAGACCACCACCTGCCTTCTTTCCCAGAGCAATGGGGAGAAGAGGGACCACCACTGGCCTCAAGGTACCTTGAGCCGGGGTGGAAAAAAACCCAACAGCAAGCAGCAGTTCGTCAGGGGAAGCACCCTCCCTGGCAAATGACTGGCTGCTGCCTTTGTACTTCCGACACCACTGTTTCAAGAACTAACACGAAACAGCGGTGGAGGTAATACAAAAGCAGCAGCCAGCAATCCGCAAGGAAGAGCACCACACCTTACGGATCGCTGCCTGCCGATCTTTGGTTAGGTAAGCCAGGAGAAAAAGGAGACAGAGAGGAGAGAACCGTCGTTAGGCAGATAGCTCTTCTCTGCCTCCTTCTCCCCCGACCTACCTAACGAACCTTACCAGGGGAAGAACGGGCTAACTGCCGGCTCCTCCTTTTCCCCATTGCTGCATCGAAACCAAAATTCAAAGCAGCAATGGGGAAAAGAGGAACCGACAGGCAGCCCGTTCTTCACGCAAAAGTACACACCAACAACAAACACCAAAATTAATAGAAATTAATAAAACACAAATAAATAAATAATTTAAAAAACTATTAATAAACAAAAAAGTAAACAACAACATCCACAAACAAAAACATCCACAATACCAGAAAAGCACAGAAAAAACACCTAACTACAACACGAAAATACCTAACTCTAACAACACAACTACCACAAATTACACAAATAAACACCAATGAAATCACAAAAATAAACAAAACCAGAAATAAACAATCCAATTACACACATCTAAAGCCCAACAAAACCACAAAAGAACAAACAGAAACACCTCCTAGCCCACCACCACAAAATCAAAACAAAGAAAAATCCCAGAATAAATAAAACCAGAGAACTCACCAGCATGTCCTCCCTCCACGAGACCAGAACAGAAATGAAGAAACAAAGACTACTTACCAGAAGATGCCCTACCTAGAGGCCAGGAGAGAAAAACCAAGTGAAACGAAAACAAAAACAACACTATTACTAACAGCCCCACCTGCAGGCTGGAATATTAAAAATAAGTCAAAAACAAAACAGCCCCACCTAGAGCCACAAGAGCAAAAACAAGTAAAAAAAATCAATAAATCAAAAGTTTACACAAATAACAAACATATGTTAAATAAATAAAATAAAAAGATTTATAGCATCCTCTGTTGATTTTAACTAAAAAAAAAAAAACCAAAACATCTAAACACAGTTTATAACAGCCCGGCAATGCTGGGCAACCTATGCTAGTACTAGATAAAAATCAAAACAAAACCAGAAAAAACATTGTAGCAACCTAAAAGACTATAATCCACAACATTTTTGTCTCTTTGTTTTTGTTTTATTTTGTCTGATATACTAATACAGACTAACATGGGTACTTATTTGAAAACTACTCCCATTTCAAGTCATTGTTTGTTTGTTTTTGTCAGCAATATGGTGTCATTTGCCTAACTTAAATTATTGATGTTTCTGTAAAATTCAACTTTCCTCTAACCATGCAGTAGCTGGTAGGTTAAGTGAATTTTCCTGGGCATCCCCCGCACCCCAAGAGCTAAGCAAACAGGATTTAATTAGGCTGACTTCACTCCATTGAAGTCAGTGTTACAGATAAGGCCGAAACCCTCTCTGTTCTTTAGTAGCTGAAAGAATGAAGCATTCCAGTCATCAACTTATCTTTATGTAAAAAAGTTGCAGGTTACAGAAAAGTTTCAATGAAAACAGCAGGTTTCGAAGGCAAATTATGACAGCTTCAGTTCGTAGGCATTTGAAGCAATAAAACTTATCTAATTTGGAAGCCAGAAGGGCTTCTGGCTTCGGCTTAACCCATGATTACAAGCAAATCAGCTCACTACAGAAAAGCATATTTCGGCATTACAGTAATAACCCGGATAATGACAAAACTTGGTTCCCCAAGTCATGTTGTTATGCGGTATTTGTCGTTGTCTGGTGCATGCAATGGACAACGACAAAAAAATAATACTAATCCCAGGTGCCTCTCTGAGGCTCAGGGGAGCCGATCGGGGCTGTTTCCACCCCCCCCCCCACCTGTCCGGATGCTGCTGGAAGGCAAAATAGCGTGGGAAACTCCTTCGTCAGCTACAGGTTTTGCCTTCCAGCAGTGTCTGGGCAGGTGGGGTGGGTGGGTCAGAAACAGCCCCACTTGGCTCCTCTGAGCCTCAGAGAGGCACCTGCTCTGCCTCTGCCCACCCCCACCAAAAGGACAATGTGATCCCCTACCTTTCCAGCTGGTTGAGGATGAAAAATCGGCATCATCAGGTCGCTGTTTCCTGCTATCTGGCTCCATAGCAGCGTCGGGGAGGCTGGGAGGACCTATTCAGTGAAAACCAAACCTTTCTAGGACCTACCAGAGCCGAGCTACAAGTGGCTGTTTCCGACCCCCCCCACCTGCCCCGGATACTGATGCTATGTCGTTATGCGGGGCATTGTGTTTGGTCTCTCTGAGGCTCAGGGAAGCCGATCGAGGCTGTTTCCGACCCACCCCCACCTGTCTGGATACTGCTGGAAGGCAAAACCTGCAATGACGAAGGAGTTTCCCCCACTGTTTTGCCTTCCAGCTGCGTCCGGACAGGTGGGGGTGGGTCGGAAACAGCCCTGATCGGATCCCCTGAGCCTAAGAGAGACTAAACACAATGCCCTGCATATCAACGTAGCATCGGTATCTGGGGCATGACTTTTCAGAAAATCCAGGATCGTTATCTGAATATGTCGTTGAGCAGATGGATCGTTATCCGGGGTATTATTGTATATATGTTTCTCCCAACTTGAAAAGGACTGCAGTGGCTCAAGTGGTTAAGACGCTGAACTCGCTGACTGGAAGGTCAGAGTTTGATTCCCAGGTACTGCATGACAGAGTGAGCTCCCGTCTGTGTCCCAGCTCCTGTCAACATAGCACCTTGAAAGCAAAAAAAATTGCAAGTAGATAAATAGGGACCGCTTCAGTGGAAAGGTAAACAGTGTTCCGTGTTCCATGCCTGCCACATGTCCATGGAAATGTCTGCAGATGCAGACAGCGCTGGCTCTTTGGTTGTAAACAAAGATGAGCACTGAACCCTAGAGTTGGATATGACTGGCGAATTTCAAGTAAAAGCAGCCTTTACCCATACCTGTCAAGTTTTGGATTTGAAAATAAGGGAAATTTTGGCCACACCCCTCTGTGGGCATGGCCAAATTTGTGGGCATGGCCAAATATAGCCATGTGACTTGCTGGGCTCTGGTCATGCCTGCCACATGGCCATGAAAATGTCTGCAAACACAGACAGCACTGGCTCTTTGGCTGTAAATGGAGATGAGCACTGCACCCTAGAGTTGGATATGACTAGCAGATTTTACTTTCTTAGGATCAAAGATCGCTGCAGATGGTGATTGCAGGCGTGAAATAAAAAGGTGACTAATGCTTGGGAAACAAGCTATGAGAAACCTGGCGAACATAGTTAAAAGTAGAGGCATCACCTTGCAAACAAAAAATTGCATAGTCAAAGCAATGGTATTCACGGTGGTGATGTATGGGTGTGAGAGCTGGACCATTACGAAAACTGAGCGCAGAAAAATAGATGCCTTTGAAATGTGGTGTTAGAAATAGGTCAATCCTAGAAGAAATCAACCATGACTGCTCATTAAAGGTCAAATATTAAAGATGATGCTAAAGTACTTTGGACATCAAATGAGAAGAGAGGATTCACTTGAGAAAGCCTTGATGCTGGGAAAGGTGGAGGACAAAAGAAGGGAGTGGCCAAAAATAAGATGGCTAGATGGTATTGTAGATGCAATGGGTACAAAGCTGTGTGGGCCAAAGAACCCTTTCCCCATCTTCTTGGGGGACTTTTGTTTTGTTTTCTTTCTTGTGTACTCATTTTTAATTTAAATTTTTTTCTGGGAAGCAAGGAGCAGAATAGTAAACCAGCCCCCTAGGGTGAACTAGCCCTGCACGTGGCTAGACACCACCACCACCCCAATTAGGGTGGAGGAGCAAGGGATTAATTCCCCCAAATTAACCAATCTTTTTGTTCCTCACTGCAACCAGTTGAAACACCAACACCTGAGAATGTCGGATCCAGTTTAAGGAAGGGAATTAGTAAAGAAGTAAAAAGCAACCTCTGTAGTTTCCAAGCCTCCCAGCAGCTGAGGAGTTAATCTCCATATATGAAATATCACTCACCTAGAGTAGACTCCCGTCCCATGGTGGCTTCGACCAGCTCAGCAGCAAAAATGAAGCCTCCATGACCATGTGGCAGGGAAATGAAAGAGAAACTATGGAAGGCCCCCACCACCACCTCCTCTCTCTCCCACAAGCAAGAAGCCACAGCTGCCTCTGGTGGCAGGAAAAACATAATGCAGCTTCGCCTGTGAGGGCTCCGGTCAGGATTTTTTTTTTAAAAAAAGGGATATTTTGGGGAAATTAATAGAAATGGGAGGGGTGGGCAGAGATGTTCTACATGCCTCCTGTTCTCATGCTCCACGAACGTACCCCCACCTTCATTTTTATGAGAATGGCCTGACTTTGACTATTCATTTTAAGATGTTTTTAATATGTTGTTAGTAGCCGCCCAGAGTGGGGATGAAACCCCAGATCGGCGGGGCATAAGTGGAAGATGATAATAATAATAATAATAATAATAATAATAATAATAATAATAATAATAATAATAATAATAATAATAATAATAATAATAATAATAATAATAATAATAATCTCACATGGGCCCAGATAAGGTTTGCAGGCTGCTTTTAAAAACAAGCACATTCTTTTCCCCCTTACTAAAGGCACAGTGAAGAGCCTAGCACCCCTTCAATCTTAACAGAACCAGGGTGTCTCCATTTTGAAACCAAATCTGGCCGTTACAGTTTATTCTACCAACTTTCAGTTTTTCATCATCTGAATTTAACCCATCTTTTTATATGACATATTTTTGCATAGAGGCGGAATAGACTGGGAGATATACACCTTTGTCTGACACCTTTGCCGAAGGGAAACCATTCTGCTTCTCCACATTCTGCTCCAACAGTAGCCTTTTATCCAGAGTATTCATTATGTGTCAGGACAATCAGAGCAGAGTTTAATTAAGAATGATTCATTGCTACTATGAACAGCCCCCAGGCTTTGCTGTAATGAATAAAGCATACTGATTTTCCTTTCACAATTCTTTTTTTTCTTTCGTTTTTTTTAATTAAATTTTTCAAAGACATACAAAAAAGAAAATAAAACAATGACTAACAATACAGTACATAAACAAATCCATAGTATCATCTTAACAGACATTACTGAATGTTAGCACATAACAATGTCTAGACTCATTAATTGCTATATAACCACGGAATATTAAGAAAAAACCATTATTTCAAAATCCAAAATAATAAGAACTTTCTGTGCTACCATTAATCTTTAAATAAATAATAAACACCCTGTGAATATATACAATGCCCGGAGAGTTTATTTGCTGCTCAACTCCAGAAACTTCTTTGAGATGGTACTGGTCCTGAACTATCATTTGCCATACAAGAATGGTCCACAAATGGTTTCCATATATTCCAAAATCTGTTCTCTTTTAAGTTATCCCTTTTCACTTTAATCTCCCATGTCAATTTATCATTCAGTGCTAAACTCCACATTTCTTTATACCACTCTCCAATCTGTATATCTATATCATTTTTCCAGTTTCTAGCTATACATTGTCTACCCGTTGTCAATACAATTTCCAATAATTCTTTTTCATCTTTGTTTAAACCCAAACCTTCCACATTCGTTAAAAGAATGATACTTGACACCAACTTAACACTTCTACCCATTATTTCAGCAAGCTCACCTTCTATTCTTCCCCAAAAATCCCTTATTTTTTTACAGCTCCACCACATATGTTCGTATGTTCCATCAAATTCTCTACATCTCCAACATAACTTATCTCTTTTATTATCCATCTGGTAAAGTCTTAATGGCGTCAAGTACCATTGCCACAACATTTTAAAATTATGTTCTTTAATTCTTACAGACATTGTTCTCATAATCCTCTTTTTCCATTTATTTTTCCACTCATTCTCCCCAATTGTTACATTCAAACTTTGTTCCCACTTCCGTTTCAAATCCTCCTGTGGATCTGCACCTCTATTCAGTATGTTGTAAAGCTTACTTACAAGACCTTTAATACTACTTTCCCCTTTTCTAATCTTCCTTACCAACTCCTCAAATTCTGTATATGTTCTATCTAACCCTACTTCTTTTTTGTATTTTTTTGTTCCAGTTGTCCACCTTTAACTTCTGAAACCAATTCAAATTTAATATCTCAAATATTTTTTCCCGCTCAACATCAGAATCACAAGTTTTTAACCAATCCTTCAATAAAAGCATCCCATTTTTATCCAATATTTCCATTTTTTCCTTATCCAACTTTATTGGGAAACACATCATATCAGTCAATTCCGAAATTGGAGAGAGATTTGGGACCATATCCTTTTTTACCTTCTTCCACACCTCCATGAGACCTCTCATCATAGTATTATTTGACCTTTTCACCTTATCCTTTATTCCCCAAAAAATCATAGACTCCAGCATTCAATCTAATTGAAATTTAAAGGGCTCTCAGTTGTGTCAAGATTTAGAAAGGCACAGAAGGTGTTTTCAACCCCATACCTAGTTATTGGAGAAGCATGCAGATGAAGCAAAGGAAAGCAATTACATGATCCATTCAACAATTACATGATCCATTTTTGTGGGGAAATTGACCCCATCCCACCCATGTAAACCGACTGTAATTTTCACTTCGACCCCCCCTCCCATTAAAATTATGTAATCCAGAGCTTTTGTATTGGAACTCTAATTTTTAGAGTTTTTCACTATTGGTGCCTAATGCAGAACGTATTGGTGAGGATTCAATAATATCAAATCAGATCAAAATTCCCAGAGATCATTTTTAAACCTAAAAAAGCGCCATGTTTCGAAACCACAACAGCTCCAAATGGATTATATAATCTTTGACCTGACCCCCCGCCACCACGTAATTTTCCATAATTCAGATGGTAGACCCCCTCCCTCAAGGATCATGTAATTGTTGAATAGCCCCTTATATACCGCCCAATAACACTTAGTGCACTCCCTGGGTGGTTCACAAGTTAATTAGCATTTTGCCCCCAACATTTTAAAAACTTGGAAGGATGGAAGGCTGAGTCAACCTCTGGTCAGGATCGAATTTACAACCTTTGGGTTGCAGCACAGCAGTTTAACCACTGCTGGACCACCAGGGCTCCACCAGGTGAGTAATTACAAACCATATTTCTGAACATGTGCAGAGCGCTGCAAGGGGGTGTCTAGGGTTGGGGATGTAATTCTACGGAGATACAGAAACACACTTTGGAACTTCCTCCATCCTGGAGCCTAGTGGTGGACATCAGCAGGTTCGCACTAGTTTGCCAGAAACGGCAGCAGAAATTCTGGCCGGCTCCACCCATCCAAGTTTTAAAATATAGTACAGTAAAACCCCGACTTACAAATGCCTCAAGTTACATAAAATTCGACTTACATGATGATTTTGTGCTAAAACCATACCCTGATTTACAAGATTTCCTATGGGTTTGCTTAGGATTACATAGAAATTTCATTTTTCCTATGGGTTTGCTTTGAGTTACGTAAAAAAATAATAATTTTTCCTATAGGTTTGTTTTGAGTTACAAAAAAAAATTGATTTAAGCAAAAGCCTACGGAACGGACTTTTTTTGTAAGTAGGGATTTTACTGTAGTCCTAATTTGGGTGCAACTCAGCACTTTCCCCCTGGCCACGCCCATCATACCACACCCTCAGTGTGGTAAGGTAAAGGTTTTCCTTGCTCGAAAGCCAGTCGTATCCAACTCTAGGGTACAGTGCTCATCTCTGTTTCAAAGCCGAAGAGCCAGCGCTGTCTGCTTCTGCAGACGTTTCTGTGGTCATGTGGCAGGCATGACTACACTGTAACGCACAGAACGCTGTAACCTTCCCACCGAAGTAATCCCTATTTATCTACGTGCAATTTCTTGCTTTCAAACTGCTAGGTTGGCAGGAGCTGGGACAAAGACGGGAGCTCATTCCGTCCTGCAGTACTCGGGAATCAAACTGCTGACCTTCCGCCTCCCAGTAAGCGTCTTAGCCACTTGAGCCACTGCAGTGTGGTTGTTGTTGTTGTTCAGTCACACAGTCGATTCCAATCCTTTGCGACCCAGCCCACCAAGCTCTGTGTCCATTGTGTCCACAATACCATCTATCCATTTCATCTTTGGACGCCCCCTTCTTCTCTTGCCCTCCACATTTCCCAGCATAAAGGCCTTCTCAAGTGAGTCTTCACTTCTCATTTGATGTCAGAAGTACTTTAGCTTCATCTTCACCATTTGTCCCTCCAATGAACAAGTCAGGATTGATTTCTTCCAGTATTGACCTATTTGTTCTCTTTGCTGTCCAAGGGACTCTCAGGACTCTCCTCCAACACCACATTTCAAAGGCATCTATTCTTCTGCGCTCAGCCTTCCTAATGGCTGGTAGTAAATACAGTAATACCTCATACAAAGTCCGCTTCATACAACATCGAATTCATACAACATCACCCAATTCCTTGAAAAAAGTTGCCTCATACAAAGTGGTGCAACTTTGTAGGAGGCATTGGGTTTTTCCCAGGTTGCATTGTGCCTGGGCAGTATAAAAGGCAGGACACATGCGTGCATTGCTCTTGTGGGTTTTGCATGAGGTGAAGAGTGTTTAGGAGTGGTTTTGAGCACGATTTTGGATTTTTTTGATTTTTTCCGTCACAATTTTTAGAAGCATTCCTGGGATTTTTGCAGCATTCTTCAGGTTCTTGGACAATCAGGGTTGTTTGACATGTTTTTGTAATGTATTTAGCCTTTAGACAATGATTTCTTAAAGTTCTGTCAGTTTCCTTGACTTTGCCCTGAAGTCTGTGCTGTCACAGTACAATGTATCTCTATGGAAACTACGTTGTGTGAGGCATCGCAGCTAGGATTTTGCCTGCCTCATACAAAGTCCAACTTGTGGAACCAAGTTTGGATGTTGTATGAGGTATCACTGTAAGTGTGGTAGTAAATAAAATTTTAGGAGCCCACCACTACCGGAGCCCCTTTGTGTTGGAAACTAAGCCTTGGAAATAGCCATGGGTCCCTTAAGGTAAAGGTTTCCCTTGCTCGCAAGCCAGTCGTATCCGACTCTAGGGTGCAGTGCTCATCTCTGTTTCAAAGCCGAAGAGCCAGCGCTGTCCGCTTCTGCAGACATTCCCGTGGTCATGTGGCAGGCATGACTAGGCCCACGGCACGCTGTTTACTTCCCACCGAAGTGGTCCTTATTTATCTACTTGCAATTTCTTGCTTTCGAACTGCTAAGGTTGGCAGGAGCCGGAACAAAGACGGGAGCTCATTCCATCCTGGTGGGTCTCTTAGTGGACAGGAAACAAGGGCCCCCTGACTGCACTGACTGCCCCCCTCGGACCATGCCTCCCCCCACCCCCCCGCGCGGCCAAAAGGGGGAAAGCGAGGCAACGCGGCGAGAGCGCGCAGTCGTCGGGGCCAGGAGGAGGAAAACAAGAGCACGTTGTTTACCTGCAAGGAGAAGGCTCCGCCCCTGCTTCTCCTCAGCCAATCGGGCACGAGATGGAGGCGCGGAAGGGCCAACGGGAGGCCGAGGACGAGCAAGGGGTGGGTGGGACCAGAAGCCGGTACCCAGAGCAGACAGTCTACAGAGTATACAGAGACCCACTTTCCCAGTATCTTGCGCGGGGCTGGGGCTGTGGTTCTCTCGCGCCCAGTCCATTGCATCCTTTGCTTTCTTTGGGAGGAGGGCAAGGGCACATGGCATGCCTGATGGCAGCATTCTCCGCGGGCGCCGCATTGGTAAGTGGAGGGTGGTGCTGCTGGTGCTGCTGGTGGTGGTGGTCTTTTTCTCCCACTCCCCTGGTTTGTTGGCGAGGGCTGGGCTAGGGGGTATTTTCTCCTTCGGGGCGATGGAGGGAGGACAGATTGTGTGCCTTGAAGGGAGGGAGGATAAAGGCGGAGCATGGGGGGGGGACCAAGATTTGGAGAACCCGATGCAGCTATGCAGGACTGGACAGCTAAAAACTGTACGAGCACTTTCTTCGCCTTACCTTGTTGTCCACCCCCACCCCAACCCCCGTTGTCAGTGTTGTATATAAACAGATCAGGGGCAGGAGCGATCGGAGGGAGAGTCTAGCTCAGGAGTGGCCAAACTATGGCCCGGGGTCCGGATCTGGCCGCCATGCCAATTCATCCGGCCCGCGAAGCCCTCGTCGCTCCTGGAAGCGGAAGTAAAACGCGCCCGTATGGGCGCGTTTTACTTCTGCTTCCAGGAGCGACGAGGGCTTCGCGGGCCGGATGAATTGGCATGGCGGCCAGATCCGGACCCCGGGCCATAGTGCCCAGCTCCCTAAGCCACATGACAGAAGAGCGCTGAAAAGCCCAGCCCCGAAGCGAAGTGTTAAGTTCATGGAGGACAAGTTCATGGAGGACAAGGGTATCCATGGCTATAATTATGGATACCTAAGGACAACCTCCGGGTTGGAGAGATCGGCAGGATATCTCTCAATGCCATTTCCAGGGAATCCTAAGCAGGTGAAGGCATCTGTTTGGGAATACCCTGAAGCAAATGGTGAGCCACTGTGTGTGACAGAATGCTGGACTGGATGGGTTGTGGCCTGTTCCAGCAAGGCTGTTCTTGATGCGGTGAAGTTCCCAGCGATTGAAGGGCCGGGGTGGGGGGTTGGGGGTTGTGGGGATTGGGTTAGAGACGCGCTTTTCCAAAAGTGACCCCCAGCCCGGACGGGGAGCTGAGTCGACGGCTGCCTCTTTAATCCGAGCTTGGGTGCACGGGGTCAGCCAGCTTTAACTGGTTTTCAGTGTGCGTCCGTTTGATCCGCCAAAAAGCCAAAGGACAAGGAGGCATCATTTTTTTTCTGTTTAGTACAGAAGGATGAACCTTGATCGGGCACATTTTCACCTCGGAGTGGCTTTGGTAAGGGGACGTCTGCTGTCTTCTTCTTTTTCTTTTTTTTGCTCCACAAGTTTTGCTGCCCTGGGAATGGCTCTGGTGGTCGTGGTTGTTATTGTTATAAAATAAAAATCTATTATTAGATTCACAGTTGAGGACTGGTGTAAAATTAACAGTCCAAGACCTAACCAAGGACCCAAGAACTGTTAAGGTAACGTCTAAGTATACAGGCAGTTCCTAGTAAAGTTGTTTTTTTTGTAGAGTTAGGATGTTCAAGTCCAATAAACCCAAAATTTGATGATGATGATTGCACAATTGAAGCAATGATAATTGTGTGAACCTCAGTATCAATGACTGCTTCTTGTCCCTTCCCAGGGTTTGGTGGGGGGAAAAAATCCAAAGTTGTGCAGGGCTGTGCATT
Organism: Bradypodion ventrale; assembly: GCA_035047345.1. Classification (NCBI taxonomy): domain Eukaryota; kingdom Metazoa; phylum Chordata; class Lepidosauria; order Squamata; family Chamaeleonidae; genus Bradypodion; species Bradypodion ventrale. The sequence goes on along the minus strand of JAWDJE010000003.1, from coordinate 284,197,962 downwards.
AAAACGTGATAGGAATAATGCCATCTTGCAGGTATAAGCTGTTTCAGGCTGCTGGATTTGTTTTGTCCTTTTGTTGGGTCCCCTCCCCCTTTACATCATCTAGGATTTGAAGTCAGCTGTACATAGCAGGATTTGACCGAGAGTTACCTCTGCCTTGTGCTCATGAAAAAAGATGGAGCGAGGGGAGGGGGGAATTAAATAGTGTTCTGCGCATGCTCAGGCTTTCAAGGCTGCATCCTAGGGATGTGAAAACAGATTTAGCAAGACACCAATAACCTCCCTAGCTCATTATATAATGCATATGGCGGCAAACTTCTTTGAACAAAAGACTAGAACAAAAGAGTGGCTTGCCTTGGAAAAGGAACTTAAAGTCTGATGTGATACTGCTTTGAAAAGGAATATGTTTTCGCTTCAGTTTCTTGTTTTTCAACATGAAACACTCACAAACTGATACTGAGGTACAAGATTTGCCTGTAGATAACTAAGTGAGGATACAGAAAGACAATGGTTAGTATAGTAGTTAGAAATTGCAGATCATATGAGTTAGTGTGGCAAGCTGCAAAGTCCCTGAGTATCCCCTTTTCTGAGTATTCTCTCAAAGAAAACCTTGAAAAAGATCACTATACATTGTAAGTCAGAATTTACTTGACAGCATATTATTATTATTATTATTATTATTATTATTATTATTATTATTATTATTATTATTATTATTATTATTATTATTATTATTATGAGGATGAGGATGAGGATGAGGATGAGGATGAGGATGAGGATGACTGAAAACCCTGATTGATATTCAGATCTATTCCTGTGAAGATTTGTTCCTTAAAAGTGACAAATCGTTAGTAGATAGATGCAACACAATCATTTATGGCATTATACTTTTGGTATTGAGTTTACCTTTCAGACTTTTCATTTTGCATTTACAGACTTTGTTCTGTGAAAAATGATGTTGGTTGGTTGGTTGGTTGGTTGGTTCACTGACCTACAGTAGGTTATGGGGAATGACAGCAGATAATGACATAATTATTTAACTTTGAAGCTTTGATCTGCAAACAGGATAATGGTGGTGGCTGAAAAAACCTCAGGCTATGAATAACATGTAGTATTGAGTAAGAATCATTGACTGTACCTCTGAAGTTTGTGCTGTAAACCAGTTATGAAGCAATCTGGGTTATGGAAAAACACAGCAGATAACAACATTTCAAATTTGGTAATGACCTCCAAAACCCTTGACTAATATTCAAACAGTTGAGATGAGTATCCAGCATATTTATCATACAGTAGCTCTTTCTGGATCATTATCCTGTAATTTTTCTGTTCCAGAATTACAGCTTTCCAATCCAATGCAGAGTGGTCCAGGTAGATTAAAATTATTTCAAAGAGGTTTCTGCCTATTGCCATCTCTGTACTTTTGCCACTGTGTGGTTGAAGGGGAGGGGAGGCATTCTCTCCCTTGTCAGTGATGAGGAGCATTTTCTTTGGCTGGCTTTGGGGCCAGAGTGTGAGCTTTTAGAAGTCTGGCTGTTCCCAAAGCCAGCCTCCTTTGCTTTTGCTATCAATGGCCAGCCTGCCACTAGAGTGTTGTGTGGGTTGCCTTTGGAGGCCAGATAGGAATTTTCATCCTGCGTTCTCCTAATTGGCAGATTTGAAGAAAGGAGCTTTGGAAAGTGTTTTACCTATCTCTCTCTAGTTCCTACATGGCACAATGGGCAGATTTGGGATGGTGCTTTGTAGGGAGGGAAACCGAAGAATTAAGCAAGATAGAAATAACCAGGGAGGAGGTCCTTGCATGTCTTGTTAAGCTAAACACTAACAAATCACCAGGACCAGATGGCATCCATCCACGAGTTCTCAGGGAACTTAAAGATGAAATTGCTGATCTCCTAGCCAAAATATATAATATTTCCCTCAAATCAGGCTTTGTGCCTGATGACTGGAAGGTAGCGAATGTAACACCAATTTTCAAAAAAGGATCCAGGGGTGATCCAGGAAATTACCGACCTGTCAGTTTGACATGTGTCCCAGGTAAAGTGATGGAAACCATCCTAAAAGATAGAATTAATAGGTACATAGAAGAGAAGGCGCTGCTAAAGGAGAGCCAACATGGCTTTTACAAGGGCAAATCATGCCTCACTAATCTGCTGGAATTTTTTGAGAGTGTCAACAAGCATGTGGATAAGGGGGATCCAGTTGACATTGTTTATCTGAACTTTCAGAAGGCTTTTGACAAGGTCCCACACCAAAGGCTCTTGAATAAACTTACAGTCATGGAATAAAGGGACAGGTCTTGTCCTGGATCAGCAACTGGCTAAGGGACAGGAAACAGAGGGTAGCACTAAATGGACACTTCTCCAAGTGGAGGGAAGTAAAGAGTGGGGTCCCCCAAGGTTCAGTACTGGGACCCCTGCTTTTCAACCTCTTCATAAATGATCTAGAGGTAGGAGTAAAAAGCAAGGTAGCCAAATTTGCTGATGACACTAAATTATACAGGGTAGTGAAAACTGTGAGAGATTGTGAAGAGCTCCAGAGGGATCTCTTGACACTGGGGGAATGGGCAAAACAGTGGCAAATGAGCTTCAACATCAGTAAGTGCAGAGTGATGCATGTTGGGGCAAAAAAACCAATTACATTTATAAACTGATGGGGTCTGAACTCTCTGCGACAAACCAGGAAAGGGACCTTGGTGTCCTGGTGGACAGCTCAATGAAGATGTCAACCCAGTGTGCCTCAGCAGTGAAAAAAGCAAACTCAATGTTAGGGATCATTGGGAAGGGTATAGAAAATAAGTCAGCAAGTGTCATTTTGCCTCTTTATAAATCTATGGTGAGGCCCCATCTGGAATATTGTGTACAGTTCTGGTCGCCATACCTCCAGAAGGATATTATGGAGTTGGAGAAAGTACAGAGGAGGGCAACCAGAATGATTAGGGGACTGGAACACCTTCCTTACCATCTGAGGCTGCAACGGTTGGGCCTTTTCACTCTTGAACGACGGCGTCTAAGAGGTGACCTGATTGAAGTTTATAAAATCATGCACGGTGTGGACAAAGTAGATAAGGAAAAACTGTTTTCCCTATCGCACAACACTAGAACTAGGGGACACTCCATGAAACTTTTGGGTACTAGTTCTCAAACAAATAAGAGAAAGTACTTTTTCACCCAGAGGATTACTGGTCTATGGAACTCCCTGCCAGAAGAAGTGGTGACAGCTGTCAGTCTTGACAGCTTTAAGAAAGGATTAGACAAGTTCATGGAGGACAAGTGTATCAATGGCTATAATTATGGCTACCTAAGGACAACCTCCGGGTTGGAGAGATAGGCAGGATATCTCTCAATGCCATTTCCAGGGAGTCCTAAGCAGGTGAAGGCATCTCCTTGGGAATACCCTGGAGGAAATGGTGAGCCACTGTGTGAGACAGAATGCTGGATTGGATGGGCTGTGGCCTGTTCCAGCAAGGCTGTTCTTATGTTCTAAATAGATCACAATTCAATATAATCTGGCAGGTAGTGCAGGTTGAGGGTGGTACAATTTTGCCCCTCGTTTGGTTACCAATACTGATTCAGGTGCTTAGCAATAGGAATTACACTTATATACTACCCCATTGTGCTCAGTATATTCTCTGGGCAGTTCACAAGTTAATTAGCATTTTGCCCCAACATGCTGGGTACTCATTTTATTGACCTCAGTAGGATGGAAGGCTCAGTCAACCTTGATCCCTGCCAGGATTGAACTCACAATGTTTTGGCTATATTACAGGAGTTTAATAACTGCGCCACCAGGAAACAGCTGGCCTAAACTCATAAGAATGGGGTTTGAAACGGTCTCCCCAACTTGGCTCATGGGCACAGACTTGCCAGATCAGGCAGGAGAGGGGTCAAGATGGTCCACCTGCTCTGGCAGAAGGGCTGTGATGGCAAACCTTGGCACTCCAGGTGTTCTGAAACTACAATTCCTAGAAGCCCTGATCAACAGGAGTGCTGACTTGGGCTTCTGGTAATTAAAGTCCAAGAAAATCTGGAGTGCCAAGGTTTGCCATCACTGCAGTAGGGTATAGGCACGACCTTAGGTTCTCCAGCAGTTTAGGGGTTAAAATATTTAAAGTTGTGGCACAAATTTGAAACCCATTTACTTTGTCTCAACTCTTCATTCACTGGTGGCGGTGTGGCCTGTGATGATGCCATTTCTGATGTCTGATTTATGTCCATTAATTCTTTTGTCTTGAGACTGTCCCATTTGTCCTATGTATAGGGCAGAGGGGCATTGTTGGCAAATGACAGCATAGATCATGTTGGCAGAGAAACAAGTAAAAGTGCCTTTGATATTGCCTGTGATCATATTGTTGGGTCCTGTAGTTGTGCCACCAGAGAAAAAGTGGGGGCATTGCTGGCATCTGGGTTTGTGACAGGGTTTAGTCCACATCTCTGTTTCAGTGTTGTGTAGGCAATTGTGTCTCAATATTTGTTTGAGATTGTATATAGGCAAGAATGGGTCTGCCACCATGGGGTTGGACAAGTGAAGTACAGTATTCTTGTCAAGATTGGTTGGAGATCATTTAACACAATGTTAGTATAGTGATTGTAATGTTGACTGAATGTGACAACTAATGGTATCCAGATATTTTCTCCTTTGGATCTATCTTGTAGTACGGTAAAACACCGAGTTACGAAAAAAATCAGTTCCATGGCCTTTTTCATAAAGGAAAGTCATGTGTGGATCGAAGTTTCCTTCTGTGGGCCTATTTCAAACAATTTGACTCTTACAAATCATTCTCTATCCAGCATACAATATTAAGTCTCTAGATTCATTTAGCTCCTGCCAACCTAGCAGTTCGAAAGCAAGAAATTGCAAGTAGATAAATAGGGACCACTTCGGTGGGAAGGTAACAGCGTTCCTTGTGCTCCGGTGTCTAGTCATGCCTGCCACATGACCATGGAAATGTCTGCAGAAGCAGACGGCGCTGGCTCTTTGGCTTTGAAACAGAGATGAGCACTGAACCCTAGAGTCGGATACGACTAGCTTTCGAGCAAGGGAACCCTGATTCATTTAGAAAAAGAAGAGGGAGAAACTGTGAAAAGGAGCCACATGGTTTATTTACGCTTGTTTGTGCAAATAATAAATTTCCTGTCTTCACTGTGGCCTTTCAAATTGTACCAGTGTAAAATTCACATACTGTATTTAAAAATGAACTTTCATTTCTCTATTGAGCAGAATTCCTATATTTAAGGTGGGTTGGTTAGTTTTATGTATTTAAAATTATATGCCACCCCATACCAAGAGGAAATTGCTGTACATTGTGGGCAAACATGCAACCCCCCCCCTTTTAAAAACACACAGTGACTGATAAAATTGTCAACAAGAGGACAAAAATAAACATCAGAGGTATTTGCTGTCGAGCTGAGCTACCATTCCATTTTTAGAATTAATGATGAATAACTGAAAAGTTGGAGAAAAGGTTAGTGGATTCTTGATGCTTTATTGACTGGTCTTTTGAAGCTATTTGATGTTGGATATTATTTGGCATGTGCTTGTTCATGTCCAGTGAACAAATTAGTCTACTTACTCCAGCTGTATAGTTTCAGGAAGCAGAGGAGGTTTAACCTTTATCATTTAACAGAGGGGACTCTCATACCACTGGAGTAGGTCAGTGGTGTGAATGGGGGTGTGCAGCGAGTATAGTGTTCAGGATCAGAGAAAGAGAGAGAAGGTTGTGTGGTGTGAAGCTGCTTGAAATCTTCACAATATCTCTATGAGGTAGGTCAGACTGGGAGAGAGTAAACTGGACCAAGGTCATGCAGAGAGTTGACCTTAAACATGGGCCTCTCAAAGTCCCAGTCAAGCACTTTGTATGTTTTCCCACACAAAGAGAAAGAAACATTCCATGTTGCCTGTGAAGATGTCATGTGAGTCATTCTTTGAGGTACAACAATGCAATACGCTTGTAAGTAACATGGGTGATTTTTGGAGTAGCATTCAATCAAGGCAGTGGAAACTCATACAACAATTGCCCCGTATAGCAACGAAATCGCATAACAATTAGGTTTTGGGGGGAAATGGCGTCCCGTGTAACAATTTTCCCTATGGAAAAAAAACCGTACAACAAATTTTCAATGGGAAAAACCACTTAGCAAAAAAAAAATTTGTTGTGCAATGCATCCCATAGGGACAATCGCTATACGATGCATGCATCATATAACGATTGTTTCGTACAACAATGAGCCCCATGGAACAAATTAAAATCGTTGTATGAGGTACCACTGTACATAGGCATGGCATTAGCAAATCATGCACAGCCTAGATTAGTTGTTTTCTCCTCTGTCTCCTCCTTCTTTTCACATTGCCATGAGTTAAAGCACTGGAACAAATGTTTAATGAATAAATTTTCATAGGGAAATACTCCTGAAAATTATTATTTTACTTTTCCCCTTCTGTTCTAGAATGCCAGCAATTCTGCGCCTGGTATGCCTGAGCCAAAGTCGGTATGTGTCTCTGTGGATGAGGTTGTCTCCAGTGGTACAGACCCTCAAGATGTCCTTTTGCTCAGTAGCCATTTAAAAAAGCTGGACAATACACTGATGGAAGCCCATCGCTTCTCCTATCTTCCTCGGAGACCAGCTGTGAACATTGAGTTTAAAGAACTCTCATACTCTGTCCAAGAAGGACCATGGTGGAAGAGAAAGGGTAAGCCAACAAGATCCCCAGTGTGTATTGCTTCAGTAGAGTGAACTATAGATGTTACATGCTAGCAGACAGCAAATGAGATGCTCTCGTGTCTTTTGAATAGGAGAGTCCTTTCTGTTGTGAGATTTCAGTGCTGAAGCATTGAATCATGGTGGATTTCTAACACCAGGGTTCTTTCATCCTTTGGCATTGCAGAGTAAAGAACTAAATAACTTGCTGGCAGTTACACATATATGAGTATTTTAAAAGGAAGACTCATGAATTATTTGTACTTTTTTCTTGTTTCTATTATTATTATTATTATTATTATTATTATTATTATTATTATTATTATTATTATTATTATTATTATTATTATTATTATTATTATTATATGCTGCCTAATCAACAAACGTGACTCCAGGCGGCTCACAATAGTACACAATACACAATAAAATCACAATAAAAACACCCGCAATAAAATACTGATCATCCAAGCACAAAAGTTCAAAAGCAGCCACAGACAGTCCAGGGGCTAGGCTGGCTGGGCTGGACAGGGGGGCGATGTCCGTCCCCGACCCCAATGGCCAAGTCCCGGCACCAGAACAGCACAACATTGGCCATGGGCATGGCCCAAGGTCGCAGCGGTGCTCCTGCCGCCCAGAGTGGCAGCTCTTCAACCTCAGCCATGGGCGTGGCCCGGGGTCATGGCGGCGCTCCTGCTGCCCGGAGCAGCGGCTCTTGGTGTGATAAGTTGCCCTTGATTTATTTTTAAAGGTTATGCTCGGTGCCTAAGATATGGCCCATGTTTGAATGGCCAGGCTTGCCAGTGGAGAGAGAGTAATGAAGGTTTAAATTGAAACAGTAGGTGTAAAAATAAGATGAATGAAATAGCTTGATCTCTAACCTTTATGAGTTCAAAACTGGGAACAGGAGGAAATGAGCAGGGGAAGGTTCTCAAAAATGTTATGCACTAATTTAAGGTGGGCTGCATTTCAAGTAAGTGTTTAAAATTTTAAAAAATGAACTTTGCTCATTAATGAGCATCAACAGCTGAGAAAGTACATGGTTTCTAAGGTTAGGGATACTTCCACATCGGTGGTTCTTGATGTTATCTAGTAGTTTCTCTATTGGTAAGCTTCTAATAGAATTCACAGTTACTGCATGGTATGGTTCGATTGGTGGTGGTGGTAGCCTTCCATGTGGATGCATCTCAAAAAGGGATTGTAGTGTTCTCAAGGTAAATATTGTAATGAATGAGTGCTAGGTTATGATGAGTTCACTTTTCAGGTCTATAACTGCCCACATCTAAGCATTTCCTGTTCAAAAACAAAGCTAGAATGATAGCAACTAAAGTTGTGTTGACTAGTTGTGTGCCGACAAGCTGAAATAGACTAACAGTGACTCTAATAGGGCTTTCAAGATACGTGAGATATTTAAGGAGTGTTTTCCCAGTGAGTTTCCATGATGGAGAGAGGCTTTGAATCCTGATCTTCAGAGTCCTAGGCTGTCATTCTATCCACAATTTACATTGGATACATGTGTGGAACTTGTATTCCCATTTTTAATGGGGGGTGGGGGTGGGGTTTAGAATTTCTATGGTCTGAAGAAAACTGAAAGATTGACAGGAAAATTCAGGATTACAGTGATAAGATGACAGAATTGTGTGGGCACTCTTAAAAGAGAAGAGGGTGGGGGTGAGCGCATGAAGATTGGTGATTCTACAGTTAACCCTTTCTGGCTTTGCTCCACAGTTTTATGAATGTTGAGGTAACCAATCAGTCTGCAAGCATTCAACATGGGCTTCAACTTCCCAAAATTGGCAATTCTCATTCTATAATCCTCAAAATTATAAACAATTTAGTGGTATCACACAATTGTGGTCAAGTACACCCCGAAAGCAAAAGAGAGAATAGAATATGCTCTTAGCCCAAAGTATAGGAAACAGTTCCATGAAAGAGCTGCTCTCTTCATGTGATACTTGTCCTTCATTAGAGGAAAAGTGGCATTTGAGATTCCCAGTAGTAAATGCTTTCACTGAAAAAATTACCCTAGAGAAAAATATGGAGCCCTTGAGGCTAATGACACATATTTTAATAAAGTAATTACATTTCCATGTGGAATCACCATCTGATGTGTATGCTGGCAGGCATACATGCTAACAATTATCTGCTTCATACTTTTAAAGTCACCTTGATACACGGCACTTTTGAAAAACTTCAGCTGTTCATTTTAGATGTGTATTATTAGTACTTTCTTTAATGCATACTGACAATTCTGTCCTTGGTTTACTAATTTTTGCTTGGTGGAAAAATAGCTTGGAAAAATAATTACCTTTCTGGGCTACAAAACCCCTTAAGTCCCTTACTGAGTATGAGGAATTTTGCTAAACGTCTATTTCTTCTCTTTTTGTATAAAGTTAGGCAACATAAGCATGCCAAACAGATTGTTCATCTGGTGGACAGAAGTCTTATTTTGCCCGAGGGGAAATGTGAGAATAAAATATTTATTTCCTTCAACAGCAGTTCTTTCACTGCAATAGATTTACTAGGTGGACTTAAGTAAGCCTTTTTCTTTTCAACTTTAGTTTCATAATCTGTATGGTGTCAGGATAATATTTTTGATTTTTTTTATGGGGGGGTAGAGTTAAGGATTCCAAAATAATAAAATGTTGTGCTTTGATTGCTTGAAAATACTTTGCAAATAGTAATGCTGATAACGATACACAATTGCCATTGTCTTTTAAATTAGGAGCTCTCAAAACCAATGATAAATTATTCTGAACAGGCAGAAGAGGGAAAAAACTATGCTAGACTCAATATTGGGCATAATTCTAACATAAGGAGAAATGAATAGAATCTGACCTGTCCCATTTATGCTGCAAAGTGTGGATGCTACTATGCTGCTAATCTTGGAAACAAGGGCTTCCAATGCACTGTCTTGGCTAAAATGCAGCGCACGAACGTTTGAGAGCAGATCTGCAGTGACAGGAGATGGGCTTGATGATCCCAAGCAACAAAATTCCCCTTTCTGCTTGCATCAGGGGAGATAAGAGTAGAGTTGCCATAATTCTCTCTCACAAAACCGGGACAGAAGTACAAAATAGCCTTTAAAAAAAACAAACATAATATAATGATAGCTATTTTTCCAACCTTGAATCCGGGACAATCCCAGTTTTCCGGGACATATGGCAACCCTAGACAAGAGCAGGTGTTGAACTAAATCAGGGGTTTCCAACCTATGTCCCATGGGCCAGATCTGGCCCACAGCACCAAATCATCCGGCCTTCACCACCCTTGCCATTCCCAGAAGTGGAAGTAAAGCATAGGTCATTTATGGCAGCATTTTGTGCATGTGTGGGCACGTTTTACTTCGACTTCCAGGTGGGAGGAACCAAATGACCCGTCTGTTCAACCATGTGACCGGCCTGCAGCCCAAAAAGTTTGGGAACCCCTGAACTAAATGGAAGTCATGCCTCGCTCAAGAGGGCTGCCAACAGCCTCACAATGGAAACCAAAGGGCCTCTCCCCACCCTGGTGTATTTGCTTCTTGGGGGTAGTGGATACATACTCCTTGATGGTTCAAGTCACATGACTTTCCCAGTGTTGCACTTGGATAGTAGAGACTGAATGGCAGGTAGGTCAGTGATCTATGGATCTGTGCCTTATTCTATGCCAATACTATGCTGCTGTGGCCAATCCAGGTAGTGGCTTTTTTATATTCACTATTAATTACTTTAATCTTCTCTCAGTGATTTATAGCATGTGTGTTTTGAGTTTGTGGTTTTGTGAATGAGGAATCCTTATAGATATAGACTGTCTCTGGCCAAAAAGAGCACAGAATCTTTTGGGTGCAAATATTTGGGTTTCAAGTGGTTAAGACGATGAACTTGCTGACTGGAAGGTCGGAGTTTAATTCCTGGGTACTGCATATTGGAGTGAGCTAGCAGTTCAAAAGCAAGAAATTGCAAGTAGATAAATAGGGACCTCTTTAGTGGGTAGGTAGTTTTTCCGTGCATTCTGGTGGTGTAGCATGCAGGGGCGTGCTGGCTACGCTAAAAGGGTGCTGGACAGGGATTCTAACCTTAACAAAATATATACGTTCTCACTCGCCTTCTAATTTCAACTCCCCTCTGGAGATTCAAACCAACAACCTCCTGCTTACAACAAAATGCAACCTCCAAGCCACGGCAGCTCCACTGTCAATGGAGATGCTTTTGTAATATTATCTTTGGTGGAGGAAGGCAGGCAGAGGAACACAGAGCCTCGCTCGTTTGCTTGATTGTTCCGGGCATCGCAGCTTGGTTCGGCTCTTTGGATTGGCACCCAAGGTGGGCGCCATGGTACTGGGGGTCTGGGGGAGGTTGTGCCCTGGGCTGAGTCCCAGTTGCCCGATGGGCCAGCCCACCACTGTAGGCATGTCTGCCACATGTCCATGGAAATGTCTGCAGATGCAGATAGCGCTGGCTGTTTGCTATACTGTCTCTTTGGCTATAAACAGAGTTGAACACTGAACTCTAGAGTTGGATATGACTGGCTTTCAAGCAAGGGCAACCTTTACCTTTACCTATTTGGTACTCCCAATTCTAAACTACTACATTACTACAGTAAAACCTTGTATAAAGAGCGCCTCGCTTAGAGACTAACTCGCTTAAAGAGCAGAATTTTCTCTGAATGGTCGCCTCACTTAAGAACTAAAACTAACCTAAAACTCGATTAACAACTAAATCAGGGTTCACAATCCCCACCACCAGAAGTCACAATTGGTCACTTGCAATGGTGTTTCACTTAAAGAGCAAACTTGCGTAAAGAGCAATCCCGTGAAACGCATTATGTTTTTTAAGCAAGGTACCACTGTATTGTGAAAATATAGAAATTTGAAATAATTTATATTTAAAAATAATTGTACTGGTCAAAATCTTGCTGATCTTTTTTTTATTCCAACATAATGATTGATAGAAAGTAGGCCTTATATTTGGGAGTAAATTCTTTTCCTGTTAACTCTAGTGTATTTTCCACTGGCTGAATTCCAGCAGGATATTCCATCTGTGAGCATTGCACACAAACCTCTCAGGAATACTATAAAATGTTGAATAAACTGTTACTAAAATAGAAACTAGATTTGTTGTTATTTGTATGGTTAGGTTAAATAGAAGTCTATCACATATTGCAGTGATAGTCAACCTTGGCACTCCAGATGTTCTTGAACTTCAATTCCCAGAAGCCTTGATCAGCAGGTATGCTGACTTGGGCTTCTGGGAATTGAAGTCCAAGAACACCTGGAGTGCCAAGGTTGGACATCACTGACCTATTGAATCAATGGCAAACTTTTCAGCTATTTAAAAACCCAGCAACTAGAAGAACAGCCCATACCTTTAGTAGAGAAAGGGAGAGAGCAGAAGAGCTGCTAATAATAGAAATGTCTTAATGAAGGAGACTTATAGATCATATAGGAATGCTTTCTGCTTTTGTGCTTGCTTTGTGTATGAAGCTGTCATATATCCTCATGTGTTTTTCCTTTCATTTTGGTTATACTTGACCTTTATCCCAACAACGGGACTCAAGTTGGCTTATAAATATTTAGAAGACAAATTCAGCTAAAATAAAACAATACACATCCTGCTATTTAAAAAGCAGTTAATCTATCCTACTTAAATCAAAGGGAAAAAATCAATTTAAAGCAATGTAAAAGTCCTTTTAAAAGAAAGAAAGTGCCTAATTCTCTGCAAATGCTTCTTCCATGGCAACCAGTAGAAGTGAATTCTCCTATCAAATCTGCTGCAGTTATTACTGATGAAATGCCTTGTGTCATATATATATTTGGTTGTCCATAATTCCTTGCCATATGCTATGTAGGATGAGTGGAAGTTAAAATCCAGCAACACCTGCAGGGTCACACACCTTTTAAAACTTGAGAACATATCCTGAACACAAGCATCTTTTTGCAAATGAAGAAAGAACTCTGAAACACACCTAAGTTATTAAGTAGGATTTTTTAAAAAATTGAAAACACAGCTGGTTTCATTAACATCTGTTCTTTGACTGATACAAAGGACTCATACTGTTCTTTGGCTGTCTAACACAGTTTGATTTTAAAAAAACTTGAGCTTAATTTCATTTGATAATGAACTCTTGCTTAACTGTATTTATAACATGGTAAGAAAAGAACGAGGGACTGTGGTGGCTCATTGGGTAAGACGCTGAACTTGATCACTAGAAAATTGGCAGGTCAGCAGTTCGAGACCTGAGTGCTGCATGACAGAGTGAGCCTCCGTCTCCGTCCCAGCTTCTGCCAACCTAGCAGTTTGAAATTAAGAGGTTGCAAGTAGATAAATAGGCACCACTTTGGTGGAAGGTAAAGAGTGTTCCATACACTACAGTATCTCGTCATGTCTGCCATATGTCCACGGAAACGTCTGCAGAAGGAGGCAGCATTGGCTTTTTGGCTATAAACAGAGATGAGCACTGAACCCTAGAGTCGGATACAACTGGCTTTACCTTTATTAAGAAAAGCACCTTTCCTAAAGGGAGCTATGGCTTCCAAGAGCTGAGCAGGGCTGTTCTGTGGACAGAATATATTGGAGATTACCTGTTCGTAGGGTGGGCATGAGTCAAAGGTGATTTGACAGCACATAACAAAAAGAAAAGCAGACTTCATAGTAGGCTATGCACAATGTAGTCCAAATAAAAAAAACAACCTAGATTAAATATACTGTATTTCTTTGGGAAATGATTGTTGAGATACTGTTACAAATTCATTCTGGCACCTTGGATCTGAGCAGGCACGTATTTTGCTCAGTGTTTGTTTCTGCTTAATTATTGTTTAATAAATGACTGTGTTCAACCTAACTTTGTTTTGCATCTCTCATTATATATGTCAGGCACTTGCCCAAAATACTCCTACATCTAACTTGAGATGTGAGGTAAAAAGCAGTGTTAAAAATATGGATTAAATATACTGGGTTTTAGTTGAGGTACTGTTGAAAATTCATTCTGGCACCTTCAGTCTAAATAAGCACATACTGTATTTTGTAGGCTCTTTAAAAGGATCGGAGTATGAGATGCAAAGGAACAAAAATAGGATTTGCTCTCTATTATTTGCTAATCCTAGTTAGAGGAGTCGAGAAAAGCTTGTCATGTTCATAGCAGGTGCACTGCAGTAGAAGTGCTGCATGGAGCAGCTCTCTTATTCATGCGCGGTTACTGTCGGTCAATGCACGCTAGTAACCTCAGAGCGATGCTCAAGCAGTGATGGAGCAGATGCGGATTGGTTGCGTTTGGGCTGTTGCTAAGCTGAGACAGGGAGAGAAAGTAGAAGGATAAAAATCATTGCTAGGGAAAGATACATAGTGCTACCCTGTACAGCCTTTGGATTTCATAGTTTGCTGTTGAGCGGCTGCATTCTGTAACACAGCAAATATTTATATTCTGATTAACACACTCCAGAAAAAGAGAGAGTTGCAGACAGTTAATCTCAATGAAAGTATAAAATCATGTATACTTTTAGGGCAATTTTTAGGAACTGAACTTGGTTTATTATTTTCTATATTATTTTGTCTTAAATAATATAGAGCCAGCTACTTTAAGTACTGTATATTCTTTTGCTTGCTAAAAGGGCTACCCTGGATGTTATGATCTGACTTATATAAGTGGCAGTGTCTGAGCCCGTTATTTAATTGAAATATGATGTCAGTGAAGCATAATTTCTAGAGATTCTTCCTTTCCCTGAATTCACCATAAAAGATTACACTAAATCTCCTAAGTTATCATTATATTAGCATGAACTGTATGGTAAAAACAATGCCACAAAAATGATGGCAAAGTGATATAACACCAGAAATGAACTGGGGAATTCTCCAAAGTTTATTACGGAACCGACTGTGCGACTGAACAACAATAACAAAATATGCTGTTCTGATGAAATGTCAATCAGTGCTCATTTTCCTTTCAAACTAGTTTACATTTTGCAATCCATCTTTTTATGTGAGTATAATTTGTAAATTTGCATATCTTAAACCACAATTTGATTTATTTTCCCCCCCATTCCAGCACTGTTCTCAGTGTATCATAACATTTCAAAAGCTATGAAGAATAACTAAATCATTCCAATAAAACTGCTATCATTTAAGTAGCATGGGCTGCTATATACTGAGTCATTTCACCAAAAGAAAGAACGATACAGAAGAAAATAATAGCATTTAGGTTTTAAGATAAAATGCACCAGCCCTAGAAGTGTTGCTTACCTCTTTGCTACTTATCCTATGCTATTAAACTGGATGCTACTCCTAAAGAGCTATAAGGCACATGTGAAAATCAAGTCTGCTATCCTTCTCATTCTTTTGTCTAAGGATTTGGATTTAGTTTACAAAAGTAAAGGAAAAGGTCTCCCATGCTCGAAAGCCAGTCGTATCCGACTCTAGGATGTGGTGCTCATTTTTAAGTACAGCCAAAGAGCCAGTGCTGCCTGCATCTGCAGACATTTCCATGGTCACGTGGCAGGCATGACTAGACATCAGAGCATATGGAACACTGTTACCTTCCCACCGAAGCAGTACCTCTTTATCCACTTGCAATTTCTTGCTTTCGAACTGCTAGGTTGGCAGGAGCTGGGGCTCACTCCATCGTGCAGCACTCGGGTCTCAAACTGTTAACCTGCCGACCTTCCAGTCATCAAGTTCAGCATCTTAACCACCAAGACAGAGGTTCCCAAACTTTTCACGCTGTGGGCCGGTCACGTGATTGAGCTGGCCAGTCATATGTTTCCTCCCACTGGAAGAGGAAGTAAAACGTGCCTGCACAAATGCAAAGCACTATCGTAAATGCACACGCGGCTGTCATAAATGTGTTTATAACAGCTGCGGATGCATTTATGGCAGTGTTTTGCACATGCGTGGGCGTTTTTACTTACGCTTCTGGGAACGGCAAGGGTGGCATGGGTTGGATGATTTGGTGCCATGGGCTGGATCTGGCCTGCGGGCCATAGTGACCAGCCCCCTGAACCACGTGACCAGCCTGCAACCCGAAAAGTTTGGGCACCCCTGGTTTAGAGATAGGGAAATACATGACACACAGCCAAAACTGATTTATCTTCCACATGGTTTATCGGACTCTGTTGGTTGAGGGTCATTCATTCAAAATGGCAGAGATAGCCCCAGGTGGTCGGTGCATCTCCCTGCAGCTGCAGATCAAAATGACACAAGTCTCAGTCAAACATCTGCAGCTCATTTCATCTGCTGCAGCAGATCATCTAAAAATATTTATTTACCATTTTGAATAAATCTTATTTTAAAATGTTCACCAGTGGTATTGGGGAGGGGCTTCAGCTTTTTTTAAAAAACAAAATCCTGTCAGAAGCACACAAAGGTGTTTTCTGGGTTGAAAGGATTTTTGCTGGAGAAACTCCTATCAGGGGATACCCAAGTGAGGCTCCTTTCATGTCCCCAAGATCTTTTCCCACCCAAGTGGCCCCTGTTTATCTATTTGTAATTTTTTGCTTTCAAACTGCTACGTTGGCAGTAGCTGGGACAGAGGCAGGCCCTCATTCCATCATGCAGTGCTCAGGTCTTGAACTTGCCAACTTTCCAGCTAACAAAGTGAGCTTCTTAACCATTGAGCCACTGCAGTCCCTGGGGCTTCAGCAGATCAGCTGGGAATGGATTCCTCTGATCAGCTGGAGCCTGTCTCTGTTGATCAGCAGCTGGTATCTGCCCTGACTGTGAAGACAAGCTCCGGTTGCTGAAAGAGAACGTAACCAGTTGATCAATGGCATCTCCGCTGCCATTGCCACTGATTCCCTCACCAATCAGCTGATCTGTGCCATCTCTTTGCTATCATAAAGTTGATTGGCAGGGAATCTCCGTCGAGATCTGCAGAGCTAATGGAGATGCCATGGGTCAGCTTGGGATGGTCCCCTTTGCCAGGACTGATTTTAGCCTCTAAATAGTGAAGCCAGGCTCCAGTTGCTTAAGGGAGACTAGTATGGACATACATCCCAGTTCAAGCACAACGTGACCTGAAATTCGTGTTAAAACCCACTGATCTCAGCTTCGTGTTTTGGGCCAGTTGACATGCGCCCTTAGTTAGTCTTTAAAGTGCCATAACATATTTCTCGTTCTCTCTTTTTCACAGCTACTAAAGATGTCTTATGTTAGTACCATTTGTTGCAATTAATTGTAGAATCCCTCGTGCAAATCAGGAGGCTGCTTTACAAATAAGATTTACCAGAACAATTAAATAAGAGCCCAGCATGATTTGGACATAAGCCAGAAATAGGTCTTCTCTCAGATTTAACCTAAACTAACCTGACCTGGCTGTAGATGTAACTTGAAGTAGAACTTTGGCTGTGTACTTATGTCTGTATGAGTAATGCAGTGTCTAGAATCAACTTGGTTTTACAATACTTCCACTCCAGCTGATAAGGCAGCTGCAGTCCATAAAAGATTCTCCACAATGTTTTTTAATCTTCAAGTTGTCACAAGATTCCTTGTTGTTTTTGTTGTGACAGACTTAATCAGGTCGCTCTCTCAGAATTTTATATGTTTATATCAGGGATTCCCAACCTTTTTACACAGTGGGCCTGACCGTGCCCCCTGGGCAGCTGAGCAAAACAGACCACACACCCTGGAAGCGGTAGCAGGTACATTTATGGCTGTCATAAATGTGCCCACTTCCATGTTTACGACAGCCACAGGTGCATTACACATGCGCGGATGCATTTTCTGGCTGACGTAAACGCTTCCGGGTTTATGCTTCCACTTCCGGGTGCAGCAGTGGCAGTACAGGCCACATGAAATGGTGCCACGGGCCGAGTCCGGCCCATGGGCCTTAGGTTGGAAACCCTGGTTTATAGCATATGTGAAAGAGGGATAAATGTATTCCTTTTCACAATATACCTGTAGCCCTTAATTCCTTTATAATTATAATTGTTTATTGTTTGTTGCTTTTGTGTATTATGTTAAGTTTAATTTTATATTATTATTTGTAAAAAATATTTTAATCTATGGGACTGAACATCCCAGATAGAAATGTAATAAACAAACAAACAAAAGTGAGTTGTGGACTACACTATTTCAGGGTGTTCTCAGGTGACCACAGGGTAGCATTCATTTAAAAAGTAACTCTTTTTGTTACTTTTGAATAATTAAAAGGCAAAGATTTATGTTGAAAGTGTAATTGATAACTGACTATTAACAGTAATTAACAGTAACAGTAACTACAGTCTTGGAATTCTAATTATACACAATAATTTGTTAGAAGTTACTTTGCTACAGATCAGAATAAGGAAATAATAGAGCACTTTGATAATACGCTACTGTGCCTTCTTCATGCTTTTCATGTTGCTTTGGTTTTTTCCCCTGGAGCTCTTCATTTTCCATTGGGTTTAAACTACATATTACAGAGAGCATATTATGAGAAGCTCAAATAATATGAAAGTTCCAAAGATATAATTCTGGCAGATCTTTTTTCCTGCGTAATCATTCAGTGTACAATGATATATAAATCCCTACTAGAGGCCAGGGACATGGCACACATGTATGTGTACACACAGAGAGACACACAACCGCTTCCTGCTCTCCCATACAATGAAGACAGTCAGACACACATCAAGGTTTTATTATTTATTTATTTAGTATGTAATCATTAACATATAGCTTGCAAAAGAAGCCCATGATTATCTCCTCATGACCAATTACAAAACAAAGCAGGCTATTTTGCAAATGAAGAAGACATAGAAACTTTTCCAAATGTTCAATTTCCTTCTTTTCCAGTGATATATTATCTGTAAGGTATTCTTGTCCCTCTTCCCTACTATGAATTAACAGTCTGCTTGGTTATGGCTAAACTTTTTCTGATGATTTTGCCCTTAATTTTTAAGTAAAACCCATGGGAGGGGGAATTAATTTTTACTGGTTTGGAAAGAAAGCAAAGGTGGCCTATAAACAGTGTGGAATATCGGTTGGATTTTTTTTTTTATCGGCCTACTTTCATTTTACTGCAGTGGCTCAAGTGGCTAAGACGCTGACTGGGAGGCGGAAGGTCAGCAGTTCGATTCCCGAGTACTGCAGGACGGATTGAGCTCCCGTCTTTGTCCCAGCTCCTGCCAACCTAGCAGTTCGAAAGCAAGAAATTGCAAGTAGATAAATAGGGACCACTTTGGTGGGAAGGTAACAGCGTTCCATGCGCTCCGGTATCTAGTCATGCCTGCCACATGACCATGGAAACATCTGCAGAAGCAGACAACGTTGGCTCTTCGGCTTTGAAACAGAGATGAGCACTGCATCCTAGAGTCGGATACGACTGGCTTTCGAGCAAGGGAAACATTTACCTTTACCTTGCTTTCATTTTGGTGGATCCCGATGCGTGTCTCTCTGACTCTCTCAGTGGTAAATAAGAGTAGGATGGGATGTGTGCCTCTGAGAGTACACACATACAGTACATAGTTGCAGTGGCCCTGCTCTCCCGTAGTAGCTTATACAGTGATACCTCATACAACGTCCAAACTTGGTTCCACAAGTTTGGACTTTATACGGACTTGGACTTTGTATGAGGCATGCAAAATCCTAGCTGCGATGTTATGGAATACTGAACTAGACAAAATCACATTCCACATGCTAAGACAGATTTCGGAGTTTTATTTGTTAATATTTGACCAAACAGATTCAGGAACGCTTTTCCAAGCTAATAGTCCCTGAATGAATATACATTTTCATAGCCATCTTTTTATAGCCTAAAATTTGGAAATTTCTACACATTACATCACTATGGGATAAGCCAAAATTATTAATTAACCTTCTGACATTTTCATTCATATCAGGTCAGAACATTCAGAATATTTGTTCAAGTCATATAAGGAACATGTCTCATGTCACATCATGTCATTTCACAGAAATATCCTGTGTTTACACTACATGTTTGTTCGGCTTCTGTTGATTTTAGCTATATTGTCCCAGTGAATCAATAGGGTTACACTGATCTGTTTAACTTTACAGAGTACTGAGAAAATAATTTTTACTTTTAAACCAGAATTAATATTAGAATTCTTTCACCCCTATTTCATTCCCTCCTGATTTCTTGAAAATTATTAAAGTTTAATAACTTTTTCACATTCTATTGCAATAAATAAACATTTCTATCATGTTGATTGCAGATTCCTCAGGCTTTGGCTGGGCGTTGAAAAGACCGCCTCCAGTTTGGGTCTTTAGCCAAGCTGCAGTCTTCTCTCTTGCGTTGGTTATTTAAGCAAAATCTATGCATTTCAATCCTTCCAGGGTCTTAAACTGGAACAGAAAAAAAGATACTATCAACAGTATATAGTTCTTTTTAGTTTTGCAATAATCCATTTTATCAATGTTTAACTATAATCAATCTCCTGGCTTAAAGCCATGTGTTGCCGTGGAGATGGGGAGGGCAAGCCTCCTGCACTGATTCACATTATTGATTTCTACTGCAGTGACTGAGTTAATAATTTCCTAACTTCCATTTCCTTCTATGCGGGCCAGATCTGGCCATCTCTATGTGTTTAGGACAGAAATTCAAATGGGGAAATAGGATACTTTGTACAGAGGGGAGTCTCATATCATGCATTGTCATTGGCTAAAACCTGGACTTATTGATTTAGGCTTTCATACAATTCCGCAATGCTTTCAACAATCCCACTTGCTTTCTCAACCTCTTCCTATCTGTGGATTAAATGAACAAGGATGACTCCACTAAGCCTCCCTGCTTTTAAGTAAGTATTCCCTTACTGGCTTTTTATTTTATTTTCGTGTACTTCAGATGTTTTATACTTTCAAGTCCTCAAATTATTTAATCAAATACAACTCCTGTATTTGTTTTGGCTTTTTAAACATAGCTGTTTTTCGCTTTGCTTCTGCCATTTTGTTCCTTTTTTGCCAACTGTGCCTTCTGTTTTCTGATTAATTGCAAGAGATCTAGGCATTCTGGGCAGCTTTGATCAGTCTTTGATTACTAACCCATAAATGTCCCTTATTTTCCAAATCATCTGGAGGGCATGGCCAGTATGTACTTGTACCTCTGCAGAAAAAGTAAACTTCCTTCTTGCGTAGGCCTTCAAGTTCCTTTGGAGTTAGGCAACTGGCCACTGATATTTACACTTTTATTTCTGCGTACTTTCACATACTGCCTGAAAAAGTTGGGACAAACCTAGTAGCCTTAAAGCTTGGGGCTGACTAGGGATTCAAAATCTTGGGGTTAGCCATCAAGTGCTCAGCTGTTGTTTTTTTCTTTCCTTTTTTTCTTCTTTTTCTGGGATTTCCCAAATTCCTCTGGTTTCTTCAATCATCCAATTCCATCTCAGCCAATTCATCATGTTCTTTTTGTCTGTATCCATAACTTCCTCTGCCAAATGGGTGTATTTTTTCCATTCCTCTCTTGGGGCAATTCCTCTGCCAATGGCCCTCTTGCTTGCAGTAAGCACACTGAGTGTAATCAAGCGTTCCTTTGCCTCTTCCCAAAGCAAGGGCGATCATCTCAGCTCTTTTACATTCTCTCATTTTCTCCTTCTCTTCCTCCTCCTCCCTATTAAAGTAGACCTTCCTCACAATTTGCACCAGTTCGCTTGTGTTCTTTTCCAATGCTCTTTCCAGCTTTTGTAATTTCTTTATATTTGGTGCACTCTGTGTAATGAATCTTTCATTCAACGTCTTACGATTCTCAGTTTCTCTGTGGTTGGGGAAGCCTCACTTCTGTGTGGGGTCTGAAATCTTCCTGCAGAATGACTGCTTCCTGCATTTGCTAATGCAAGATCTGGATAAATATGTGGAACTTGGCCATCTTGTGGCGCTGATTTTGGCATGACATAAGGTGGAGGTGTTTGAAACAGAATTTCATCTTTTTCATTTCTGCTTAAAAATTTCAATCTTTCTTCTGTCTGCCATTCTACTTTTGGGACATTGGGTATTCTGACCACTTTCATTCCTATTTTAGATTTCTTATCTTTGGATTTCTTTTCCTTCATTAAATATGATTTTACACATTCAGCCTGGCATTTCCGTAGCCAAGGGGGGGTCACGGCTTTCTGCATTACGGCTTGCCATGCTGATATGTAGGGATACTGATCCCGTTGTTTATTCTGTGTTATCCTTTGAAACACTCTATTTATAAGACCCAAATCTAAGGAGCCTTCCGGAGGCCACCCTACTTGGAAACTGGGCCATTCATATTTGCAAAACTTTCTTAACTCAAATTTTGTTAAAGGGGGGTTCATGTTTCTCTGGTGTAAATACCTCAAAGTTGTCTAGGAAACACCGTAGCGGCGTTCTTGGAATGCTACTACCACCACCCATTCTAAACTAAACACTACCACCGGCCTGGGGCACCCAAAAAATCAAGGGCTACCGTCAGGGAACGAGATGGTTTAACCACCCACACTATATATATATATATATATATATATATATATATATATATATATATATATATATATATATATATATATATATATATATATATATATATATATATATATATATATATATATATATATATATATATATATATATATATATATATATATATATATATATATATATATATATATTAAAATCTCACACACAAAAATCAGGTTCGCCGGCATTTAGGTCATCGCTGGAGAGGCATCGTTTTATCCCATCAGGAACAGCCATCTAGAGTGACAATGGCACCTGCTATTTGTCAAGTCAGTCTCCGGCGGAGTTCGCCAAAAATGTTATGGAATACTGAACTAGACAAAATCACATTCCACATGCTAAGACAGATTTAGGAGTTTTATTTGTTAATATTTGGCCAAAGAGATTCAGGAACGCTTTACCAAGCTAATAGTCCTTGAATGAATATACATTTTCAGAGCCATCTTTTTATAGCATAAAATTTGGAAATTTCTACACATTACATCACTATGGGATAAGCCAAAATTATTAATTAACCTTCTGACATTTTCATTCATATCAGGTCAGAACATTCAGAATATTTGTTCATGTCATATAAAGAACATGTCTCATGTCACATCATGTGATTTCACAGAAATATCCTGTGTTTACACTGTTACATGTTTGTTCGGCTTCTGTTGATTTTAGCTATATTGTCCCAGTGAATCAATAGGGTTACACTGATCTGTTTAACTTTACAGAGTACTGAGAAAATAATTTTTACTTTTAAACCAGAATTAATATTAGAATTCTTTCACCCCTATTTCAGCGATGCCTCATACAACGTCCAAATCCTTGTCCCGATAACTCGTACAACGTCCAAATCCTTGCCGCGATGCCTCATACAACGTCGTTTCCATAGAGATACATTATACTGTAACAGTACAGACTTCAGGGCAAAGTCAAGGAAACTGACAGGACTTTAAGAAATCATTGTCTAAAGGCTAAATACATTACAAAAACATGTCAAACAACCCTGATTGTCCAAGAACCTGAAGAATGCTGCAAAAATCCCAGGAATGCTCTAAAAATTCTGATGAAAAAATTCAAAAAAATCCAAAATCACGCTCAAAACCACTCCTAAACACTCTTTGCCTTGTGCAAAACCCACAAGAGCAATGCACGAATGTGTCCTGTCTTTTATACTGCCCAGGCACAATGCAACCTGAGAAAAACTGAATGCCTCATACAAAGTCGAGCGACTTTTTATGAGGTAACATTTTTCAATAAATTAGGCAATGTTGTATGAATTCAATGTTGTATGAATTCAATGTTGTATGAAGCGGACTTTGTATGAGGTATTACTGTACTGTACATCACCACAGAGGCTAGGGAATCAGAGTTGCTGATACAGGAAGCCCAAGCTCTATTGCCGAACTAAATAACCTTTACTAAAGATGCCGAAGACTCCCAAACTAGAGACTCTTCAGCTGGAATGTGTACACCTGGCAGCTCAGTCCAGGGACCTCCTCCAGAAGACCTGAAAGCATTTACAAACTATACAATCTTTGAAGCCAAATGTTTGTTATGGCCTGTTCAGGAACAAAGACATACTAGGGTCAACTAGGAGTCACAAGGCACAAAAGTCTTCTGTCTTTTTTTAGACTTGTCCCTCAATAAGTGAGTTCACTGCTGCGCTTTGCACTGTTTCCAACCAGATGGTTCCCAGAGGCAATGTCTTGACTTAGACACTGGAAATCAAGGCAAGCAAGGTCATATATGGCTGGTAGAAAAACCAGGCAAGGGGAATTCAGATTCAGAAGACTAAGCAGAACTCAAACTGGTTATAGTTAGCAGTGGTCAAGGGTCTTTAAGCTACACCATACCTCAAGACAATTGTAGAGATTCACAGTTATTCTCTGGTTGCCTTTACTAACAGGTAAACCTTCCATGTAAATAACTTATAGCAGTTCACTTAATATGAATAGCAAATGAAGTCTAGAGCAGGGATTCACAACCTTTTCAAGCCAGGTCATGCTCTCTCAGTCAGCTTCGAGGACCGGACGGCCATTTTGCCCTTCCTGCATAATGGGGACAACCATTTTGTCCCAACAGATTCAAAGGGGAGGCCATTTTGTTTCTCGAATGACATTGGAGGGATGGGGGGGGGCCACATAAAATGGTACTGTGGGCCAGATCTGGCCCATGGACCTTAGGTTGAGAATCCCTGGTCTAGAGTCTGCAACCTTAACCAGCTTTTTAACAGTAATACTATAGAACAAGGAGGAGTTCTTTCCCTTTCTACCCCTGAAGGCAGGTGGTCCCTTCTGCAAATCTTAACTCATCACAGTAATGTTGCAAATATTTTACCATATTCCCAAATGATAACTTATTGTGATTTCCCCCTTCAGATTCTAAACAGGAGGAATGATAAGAATCAGCCTTCTAAAATCTCCTACCACATATTCACTGTAAACACTCGAGAAGAAATTCAGGGATATTTTCATAGACCATGTGTTCAATGTGTTAACAATGACAATATTTTCACTTTGGAGGCTTCATTAACACAAATGTTCTGGAGGAGCGCTAAAAACATACTTTTAAATTACAGTATTGGATATAAATCAGAGCTGGAAAAGATCCAAAGCTTCTTTCCACATATTACTGGAAGAGGTGTTTTTTTAAAAATATTCAGGAGCACAGACGCTACTGTATTGTTATATTTTTTGGAAAACTGAAAATCTAGTTTTTTCATCAGACTTTTAGTTATGTTTACCACTATAAGGAATTATAGGGAAATCTGTTTTAAAATAAGGCCATTCATATTGCATACTTTAACCTAAGCACTTGGTTAGGCCAAATTTGGACTTTTAAAAAACAATAGTACAGCAGAACCCTTAGTGGTTAAGATGCTGAACTTGACAACTAGAAGGTTGGCAGGTCAGCAGTTTGAGACATGAATGCTTCACGATGGATTGAGCTCCCATCTCTGTCCTAGCACCTGCCAGCCTAGCAGTTCAAAAGCAAGAAATTGCAAGTAGATAAATAGGTACCACTTTGGTGGGAAGGTAACATCGTTCCATGTCTAATCATGCCTGTCACATGTTTACAGAAACATTTTCAGGCACAGACAGTGCTGGTTCTTTGGCTATAAACAGAGATGATCCCCAAACCCTAGAGTCAGATACAACTGGCTTTCGAGCAAGGGCAAGTTGTAGCACCACAGACTTTACAGCATAAGCAGTGGAATAATTGACCATATCTATTATCCTTTCCCAGACTATGTTCCATACTTGTATGAACCCATATGTCTTAAACACATTTTCTTCTTTTTTGAACCACATGTCATCACATTTCCCTATACAGTAATACCTCATACAAAGTCCGCTTCATACAACATCGAATTCACACAACATCGCCTAATTTCTTGAAAAAAGTTACCTCATACAAAGTTGCTTGACTTTGTATGAGCCATTCAGTTTTTCCCAGTTGCATTGTGCCTGGGCAGTATAAAAGACAGGACACATGCGTGCATGCTCTTGTGGGTTTTGTACAAGGCAAAGAGTGTTTAGGAGTGGTTTTGAGCATGATTTTGGATTTTTTTGAATTTTTCATCAGAATTTTTAGAAGCATTCCTGGGATGTCTGCAGCATTCTTCAGGTTCTTGGACAATCAGGGTTGTTTGACAAGTTTTTGTAATGTATTTAGCCTTTAGACAATGATTTCTTAATGTTCTGTCAGTTTCCTGTCTGTTTCCTTGACTTTGTCCTGAAGTCTGTGCTGTTACAGTACAATGTATCTCTATGGAAACGACGTTGTACGAGGCATCGTGGCAAGGATTTGGACGTTGTATGAGGCATCGCGGCTAGGATTTTGCATGCCTCATACAAAGTCCAAATCCGTATAAAGTCCAAACTTGTGGAACCAAGTTTGGACGTTGTATGAGGTATCACTGTACAGTATTTAGATAGAAACAAATGAACAGACTGTGGGGTTTGAGCAATACACATCATGTCTTTTAGCTCTTCAGAGCTGCAGGCATTAGGATTGCCTGGCAGAATACATCACTGAATAACTTGCATGAAATCTGATGGCAGCAGGGTTATTCTCGTTCATTGACCCATTTAAGAAGCTTTCTGCGCTCTTGGAATCAGCTGTGTGGCTGTACCTACTTATATTTAGCTTTATGTGTTCAATGCAATCTCACTATTTCTGGTTACAACAATCAGGTCCTGGAAATATATTCTTATTGAAGGAAAGAATTTAATGATTTATGCATCTGTGTAAGATAATGTTTTAGTGCCACATCCCTCAGAGGAACTGAGAAGTTCATAATCCTATCTTTTTTAAAAAAATCTGAAGTGTCATAGTTTTGTGCCTTTCAAGCTTTCTTCTCTTCCTACACAGTGTAAGCCAGCCGATTTTCTGGCGTTCTGTTGTTCTGGAATTATAGAAATACAGCTCATACTTTTTGGCATTACCTTGGAGACTCTAGATTTTTATTTATAGCTTGCTCTTTTCTGATATTTACCACTTCGACATTGGGAGAGAATATTTAAAAGCACTTCCCTAAGCTTCATATGAATACAGTATCAGCACAAGATATACAAACAATATCCTTTAGTATTTCTGAATATGGAGTCTGTCTTTAAAATGAATGCCATGAGCTTTTTTCATCCCAATAGTCTAAATCAGGGGTTCTCAACCTTTTTAACCCCAGGGGCCAGATCACGCCCCCTGAACCCAACACACCCCACATCCCCACTTCACTCCACACCACTCCCCTGCTTACACTGTTCCCCTGCTTACTGGCCTGGAGGAGCTGCATGGCGTGGGTGAAGGAAACCCCCCTTCAGCCACTGAGGCCATGTCACCTGGAACACCTCTCTGGCCACCGGGACCCCCACAGAGCTGCTGGAAATGCATCCACAGCCGCTTCTGGTGTGGGCTGAATGATTTGGTGCCATGGGCTGGATCCGGCCCATGAGCCATAGGTTGAGAATCCCTGGTTTAAAGTGAAACCTTAAGCCTTTAGTGACTTGTCTCTGTGACTCTGAACTTGATCCAGTTTGTTAGCATCCTTTTTTAAAGTGCAATGCCCAGAACTGGACCCAGTATTTTTAAGTGTGATCTAACTAGTGCAGAATAGAGGAGGACTAGTACCTCACATGTTTTAGAGACTATATTTCTGTTAATGCAACCTAAAGTACAGGTAGCTTGTGTGTTTTTTGCATCCCCACTGCACTTGATTCATATTCAGTTTGTGATCTACAACAATTCCAAGATCCTTCTCACTTGCATCCAAGTATCCCCCATCTTGTAACTGCATTTGGTGTCCCTCCCAGATGTAGAACTTTGCATTTATCCCAGTTAAGTTTCATTTTGTTGTTTTCAGACCAATATTCAAGCCTATCAATATTTTCTGGATTCTATTCCTGTCCTCCAAGGTATGAGGGTAGTCCGCCCAATTTTGTGTCGTCTGCAAATTTAATAATTGTTTCCTGCACTCCCTTCATCCAAGTAATTAATTAAAATGTAGAAGCGCATCAGGCTCAGGGCATAACCTTGTGATACCCCACTTGTTACCCCATCCCAGTTTGAGGAGCCATTGATAACCACACTCTGTGTACGATTCTGTAACTAACTGACTCTTGAGCGATCTAGGCCACACCTAGTTAACTGGCAAATCAGAATATCATGGGGTATTTTGTCAAATGTTTTGCCTAAGTCGAGTTATATTACATCTACATCATTTACCAATGAAGTTATCTGATCAAAGATGAGGTAAGATTAGTCTGGCAGGATTTGCTCTTGACAAATCCATCTTGGCTTCTAGCCATTACTGCATTGTTATCAAAGTGCTTGCAGAGTGACCGCTTTATAATCAGCTCCAGAATTTCCCCTGGGATTGATGTTAGGCTGATTGGTCTGTAACTCCCTTGTTCCTCCTTTTTGCCCTTCTCCAATTATCTGGCACTTCACCCATCCTCCATGATTTCAAGAAAATGATAGACAGTAGTTTTGAGATCTCTTTAGCCAGTTCCTTCAGTATCTTTGGATGAAGTTCATGTAGCCCTAGGGGTTTAAACTCATTCAAAGTAAGAAGGTATTCCTTGACTATTTGTTTATCAGTCTAAACTTGCAATCCTGCCCCATCTCTTTATACTTCCCATTTGGCTAGAACAGTGGTGGCGAACCTTTTAGAGATCGAGATCCCAAGGAAGAGGTGTGCAGGCAGGTACCACACGTGCCCACACACTCATGTGATGTCACCAATGCGCCTCCGGTAAAGTGACATTAGTGCAGCCGTCCCCACCATGGGTGTGCCTGACCCTTTGTGGGTGCACCCGATTTCTAGGAGGGGTGGGTGGGGGATGTCTGGTCACTTCAACTCACCCAGCTGCCACCTCTAGTGGGGGATTTTAGCCTCCCCTCTTGCCTAGGAGGACAAGTGAGAGGGGTGCTGAGCTGAGTGGGGTGGGGCTTTCCTTCGACAGTGCGTGTAGAGGGTCATAGACTAACTTCTGGGAAAAGACTGAACTGAAGTATAAATTAAGAACTTCTGCCTTTTCTTTGTCATCTGTTATCATTTTTTCATCCCCATTGAGTAGTTGCATCACTGTTTCTTTTCTCTGTTTTCTGCTATGCACTTAACCTGAAGAATGATTTTGTGTTGCTTTTAGCATTTCTTGCTAACCTCAGCCATTCTCAGCTTTTGCCTTCCTAACAACTATCCTTGCAATTTTTTTCCTACTTGCCTGTACTCTTCCTTTTTTAACTTGGCCTTCCTTCCACTTCCTATATGTGTTTTTTGTAGAGCTACAGAGTCTTTTTTTGCTATCTTCTATCTTTCTTTCATGTTGGAATTATTTAGAATTCTTGTGCTTTTAGAATTATATTTTTTAGAAACTCCCACCCATTTTGGACTCCTTTTCCTATTAGGTAAAGTTCCATGACTGGAGATTCTATCATTATTCTATATTTATTCAAATTGTCTTTCCTAAAGTCCAGTATATACATATGGGTACAGTCTGTATTTGTTTCCTTTGAAATAAAGAACATGATCACTTTCCCCCAAGTTCCTCTTGCTGCCACTTCTTTCCATACCTGTCAACCCGCGGCTCCGGAAAAACGGGACCTACGCACATCGCTTGTGCACAGGTCGCGTTCCACGCATGCGTGGAAAGGTTTTACCCCTTCCATGCATGCGCAGAAGCGCTATGCCGCTTGCGCAGCCCTTACGCAGCCCTTACGCAAGCGACGTAGCGCTTCCGCGCATGCATGGAAGGGGTAAAACCCTTCCACGCATGCACGGAAAGCGTTTCCCCCGCTGCCAAATTACGGGGTTTTGGCAGCGGGGGCTGGGTTATGACGTCAATCGACGTCAATTTACGGGGTAATCCCGGCCAAATCGGGAAGGTTGACAGGTATGACTTCTTTCACCAATATCTGGCAAATGTAAATAAAATAAGATAAAATGGACTAGGCAGCATTTAGAAAATGATATGAATTGACTTTGTCCTTATTTTTGTTTGTTTTCCCAGTTCCAGTAAAGTCTGTGAATGAAGATGCCTTATTGCAATCAGACAAGATTACACTGTTTTTTCCCCTTTATATGATAGTGGTAATTAAAGAAATAATGTTTTTTGTTTGTTTGTTTCTGAAGTAAATAAAACCTAAGCTGTTTCAAAAGAGTGTTCTGTTTTGGAAGAAATGATGCATTTTCTAGGTATACGTTTCTCTCTGAAATGAAATTTGAAATATTGATTGTTGAGTCATTACTTGGTAAGATGGAAAGCAGTCTGTAGGTCACATACCTCTCCCCTCAGATCAGATAATATTTCTCACTCAAGGCGCACAGAGCCCTAAGCTATGCACATTATGTTGTCCCACAAGGCTGAAGCTGTCCGACTTTGGACACAATCACCAAAAGGCAAGATTCTCTGGAAAAGTCAATAAAGCTAAGTTGAAAGCAACAAGAAAATGGGAAGACCAATATGGCTCCATAAAGGAAGAGAATCTCTTAAGTTTATAAGAGCGGAGAAGGGCTGTTTAGAACAGGATATTTTGGAGATCACTCATTCATGGGATCACCACAAGTCAGAGGCCACTTGATGGCACATAACAACAGCAAGGCTAAAAATCCTAGCAACATTTACTGTATCTCTATTCTTGGGTGGCTTAGTGGTTAAGATGCTGAACCTGATGACTGGCAGGTTGGGAGGTCAGCAGTTCGAAACCTGAGTGCTACATGATGGAATGGGCTCCCATCTCTGTCCCAGTTCCTGCAATTGGAAAGCAAGAAATTGGAAAGCAAGAAATTGCTAGTCGATAAATAGGCACCACTTTGGTGGGAAGGTGAACAGCATTCCGTGCACTTAGTTATGCCTGCCACATGTCCACACAAACGTCTGCAGACACAGAAAACACTGTCTCTTTGGCTACAAACAGAGATAGGCATTGAACCCTAGAGTCAGATATGACTGGCTTTTGAGCAAGGGCTACCTTTACCTTGGCAGTAAAAAAATACAGTACTGAGAGAATAAATATCTAAAACTTTGCTGGCCTTTTCTGACATTTCAAAGATACTGTCTGAGTAACTCTCCCCTTTTTCCTCATAATGACTGGTCTGGATCTGTTACTCTTGCTCACTTCTGCTCTTTATCTGTTTGTGAAATTGTTGCTATTTTCTCTCTATGAGTGCTAATGATTTTTGGAACCTTCATAGGGACGTGCCTAGGGTGCTTTTAATAATGTACCCCCAAGTATCATGTGCCATACATTTGGAGTTAAGATTTTGATAGACAGACACAAACACCCATATTTTTTTCACTAGGAAAACTGGGACAAAGATTTCCAATTACCTCTAGAATTAAAAAAAGTTAATGCTTCCTTGAGGTTTGAAAGAAATTACACACAAAACTCCCAAGACTAGGATAAATGATGAATTGTAAATGACAGGTAGATAGTCAGGAAGAATGAAACTATCCCATCCGCTAAACCTTTCAGCCACAGATTGTATAGTGTTAATGGTCTGCCTGACTAGTGGGCTGTCACATTTCATTAGTTTCTCTGAAGAAAAAGGATTATTCCACTATTAAATTTATACAATGAACAGCCTGCTTTCCGAGAAGAAAGCATGACATGCAAAGCTGTGAGCCTTATTTAGTCAAGAGTTTGTTATGTGGCAATACAATGCTGTCAGTCTAGCTGAAATATAATCTATGCCTCTGAGAGAACAATAAAACAGAGAGGTCTGGTCATGTTTCAGGAATTTAAATTCTAAACAAATGGACCATTTGAAATGCATTTTTTTCTGTGCAAGCCCTATTTTCCTACCTGCCTGATTACCTAATCTTGGAGACAAGGTATATTGACTAGTGCTGTTATGCCAAAGTCTTAGGGTCAAACTTGATCTTGAAAAGAACACTTCTTCCCTTTGATTAACTCACTTTCCTTCTGACAAAATGATTTCTTTAGGATTGTATCCTCAGCAATCAGACATTGAAATGAAGGCCACATTTACACTTCAATGCAGTCACAAAATAATGCACACTATATGCAAGCTATGCAGGTGAAGAAAATATCCTCTAACAAGGAGCAACTCTCCTAAATCATGCTATCAACCAACCAGTATTTGTATTCTCCCCATTTCTTTCTTTCTTTCTATGAAGATGTTGTTGGTTGGTGTCAGAAAGCAGTATAATAGTTTATCCCATTGAAAATTTAATTCTTCCTACACATTTGTGGTGAATTATTCTCCACAAGATATTTCCTCCTTTTGTGTTTTTGTATTCTGTGCTGGAATAAGATTGAGGTTACTTTTATTTCACATACAAAATATTTGTGCTTTTTACCTTGAAATTCTAACAGTTCAAGTCTTCAGTGTAAGACTATATTAATAATAGTACTTATAATACTCTTTTAGAACAAAAAGGTGAATTGGTTGATTTTGTTGTAGATGTTTTTAAGACCGTAAGAGCTCTTCATGGTGTCCTCCATTCCAACTCTGGATCGTCACCGCTTGCTTCACCAGATATTTACTGTAACATTCTTAGCTCACTAGATATGGGAACTGACTGTGATTTCTCCCAACCCGCTTAGTTCTGTTTACTCTATGATTCATACCCAGTTTGGAATATGAGTGTCTCAGTTTATATAATGAGGATTTAAAGAACTGTCTTGGAGAATAATAAGCTAAATAATACTCTCCTTAAGTGTCTTTTGCTTATTCCATTCGAACATATTTATGTATTTGTACGTATCACATAACAAATAAGCTTTACAGCAGGGGTGCACAAACTATGGCCCGTGGGCCGGATTCAGCCCCCAATGCCAATTCATCTGGCTCACGTCACCCTCATTGCTCCCATAATGGAAATAAAATGTGCACAGGCCATTTTACTTCCACTTCTGGGAGCAACGAGGGCGGCATGGGCCAGATAAATTGGCATTGGGAACCAGATCTGGCCCATGGGCCATAGCTTGGGCACCCCTGGTTTACAGTCTTGCCAGCAGACCAGAAAAGCATCATGTGTCCATGAATCTTTCATTGAGTGAATTTAGGCAGGGGAAAGTATCCTATTCCCTTTTGGAGACTGTTGTGTTTTGGGATCAAGGAGACAGCGGAGGCTTAATTCATGAAGAGGCATCGGGCAAGCTAGCCCGGACGGAGTTTATTAGGAATAACAGGACAAAGAAAATTCCAGAGAAGGGTATGCAATATATCCTTATTGGTTACCTGCGATAGCATAAGGTTACTTAATTGGCTAAATATCAGCATGCCTGCCTCGTGCTCACCTTGCTGATTGGACAGAAGCTGCGTGCTAGCTGAATGACTGCGTGCCATCCCTGGGCATGGTAGGGAGGGCCAGAAGGCCTGGAGTAATGCTTAGAGGCCCAAGCTGGGGCCTCTAAGTTACGGTAGAAACAGATGAGGCAAGGAGAACGATCACCCACGATTTATGACCATGGTGTGCCATGAGCCACAGCGATCGTGCTGTGAACCTCCTCACATCTCCCCCCTTCTGTTTTTAAGAAGCTTATAAGCATAATAAATTTGGTCCTTGCGTGCACGAGGCCGGGCAGGCAGGTGGCTAGCAACGAAGGTATGCATTGAATAAAGCAACAGGCAGTTATCAGAATGGCAAGAATAATTAAACCATACTGCAGAATGGTCCGTACCCAAGCTCCGTTGGGAAGCCAGGACCAAAGAGTGCTCCACCACGAAGGCAGAGGGTTTTGCTTAATATCAGAAACAATTTTGATTAAAGAATCCAATTGGTTTTGTACCTTATTAGAATTATCGGATAAGTTAAAGCAACACATATTACGCACAGACTCACAACCTTGATGATGTAACATCAGCAAATAATCGATCGCGGCGCGGTTATCTAAAATGGCGTTGCGAAGCTGAAATTGCTCCCTGTTCAGGAGGCTAATAGCTTGGGAAGTGTGATTAATGGCTTTTACAAATGCACAAGCAAGCTTTCCAAGCTGCCTTGCATTCCCGGCTGCCAGGCCAGGCACGCCAACAAGACTGATGGCCAAGGATGTGTACTCGGCCTGGGAAAGCACCTTAACAGTGCTATCGCAATCAGAGGGTAACTGCTCAGCGGCAGTACCCCGGGTGATGCGTTTGCGGGCGGGACGCTGACGGACCAGCGTAGTGCGGTTGGGCAAAGCAACAATCATACGACTAAGGCAACAAGTGGTTTTAGAGAGGTTAGCAGGAATATAGTTCCAAGTTCGTGACCCACAGGTCCAGAACCACCCAGAAGGCAACAGAATGTGCTGAAAGTTAAAATGAAGGTCCTCTGTCTCCCTCCCGGTGCAATTAAGACCGCGGCCGGGCTGGAAACAGCGAGGCTTTGACTTATGTTGAGTACAGTTCACAACCCTGGCACATTTACTAGCATTACTAACAGCTACAATAGGAGTATAGAGAGACAGGGCATCAAAGGGCAGCCTTTTGGTTGCCTTTCCCCAAAGGGGGCTAAGAGCATATTTGTTTTTGACCTTGTCATTAAAGTCGGCCATATCGTAACCCAACACTGACCTACTGACGTTTTGGGGACTGTAGCAAATGGGAATGAGACAGGTGCTTAACAGGTGATAGGAGTCAACGCTTTGCTTAAGGCAAAACTCAGTTTGATTAGAAATGCGGGCAAGCTTATACCACAGGTTATACTCAAAGCGTTGGGACAGCTCATCTTGGACGGCAAGCGCTCCTGGAAAGAGAAGCATGTAGCAACAAAGAATCATTATAGAATTAGCATTTAGACAAGCTATGATAGCAACAACAAAGTTCTCAGGAGTCTTTTCCACCCGGATTTCGTCCAGCACGGACTGGGCTTCATCCGACAATGCTTTCACCTGGCCCCAGGTTATCGGCGGGTTCTGCCCCCTTCGCCTTCCCCCTCGGTTCCGCCTCCTCTCCGGGAGCTCGTGCAGGTGAAGGTCGAAGTTTGGAATGGGGTTGCTGAGACCCTGATGCCATGCCATGCTTCCACGGTCGAACAAACCGGGCAGGGACCCAAAGAGGACCTTCTGGCGTAGACACTGCGGCGTAGCCCCTTCCCCAGGTTATGAGGGGAACAGGCCCTTTCCACTCCGGGTCCGGCAGGCGTCTGTACTGGACCTGGGGGGCAGGCAGAACCTCAAGCTGGCGGTAGTGACGCTGAGCCCTGGATAAAAATTGAGAATTAAATTGAGACAAGTTAAGGTGGTTTAGCGTGAACAGTACACTAGCAAGCCACTCCTCCTTTTCCGGAAGTGAGAGGGGGACAGTTCCCCCTTTCCTTTTTTGGCGATCCAGTGCCTCTTTCAGTGTTTTATTGGCCCGTTCGACCACGGCCTGTCCCTGAGAATTATAAGGGATGCCGAATGTGTGGACAATCTGCCAGCAGGTACAAAACTCTGCTAGGGCAGTAGAACAATAGGCGGGGCCGTTATCGGTCTTCAAACGGTCAGTTTTTCATCCATGTGATGATATATAACCAAATTAGGGTAAGCCTTTCTGTACGGCATGAGAGCTGCATTTACATAAAACTGACACATGGTGGGGCTATTGAGCATTCCCATTGGCAATACCTTCCAATGGTACCGGACTGTGGGCTGGGAGTTATTCAACACTGGGACCATGAAAGCAAAATACTTCCGGTCCTTTTCCTGAAGGGGAATAGTATAAAAACAATCCTTGAGGTCAATGACAGCCATCTCATAATCATGGGGTATCAAATTTGGGTTCGGGGTTCCACACTGGAGCGAGCCCATTGGCTCAGTTATCTTATTGATCTCCCGCAGGTCATGGAGCAACCGCCACTTCCCGGACTTCTTTTTGGTGACAAATACCGGGGTATTGAACGGACTACTAGTCGGCTCAATGTGACCCGCGTCCAGTTGTTCCTGGACGAGCTGCTTAAGCGCAGTCAACTTCTCTTGCGGAAGTGGCCATTGCTCCACCCACACGGCTTGATCAGTCTTCCACGAGAGTGGAAGAGCACAATGTTGATGGCTATTCATGAGTTATGAGGGTGGTGCCAACTTGCGCCAGCAAATCCCTCCCCCACAAGTTGAGATCAATTTGTAAAATACAGGGCTTGATGCGAGCGATCTCAGGCCCGCCAGGTTGGAGACTGACAGATAACCACTGAGCACCTTTCCGGGAGGCCTGGCTACCACCGATGCCCCAAACTGAGGGAGCGGTTTCGGTTGGCCACAAGGGATCCCAGTGCCCAGCGGCTATCACAGAAATATCCACCCCCGTATCCAACAATCCTTCCAACAACTTACCGTTTACCCAATACTTACGGGTCGGCTTCTGCTGTCCTATCTGCTCTTGAAGGGCGGCAACCTGTGGATGATAGGTGTCTCCATCGGCCCCGGCACGGGTGGAACCAAACCCCCCTCTGCGAAGGGCGGGCTCCGCTCCCCCTGGGGTCTCATAAGAAACAATGATCAATTGCGCCCAGGAGTCCCCCTTGCGCAGTTGCAATGGGAGGTGACTCCAAAATTGTACATAAATGATGCCTGTGTAGTCTGCGTCTATCACGCCAGGAACTATCATGATGCCATGTTTGGCCGCTGATGAACGCGGCAGTACCAGACCAACGGTCCCTTTTGGCAAGGGGCCAGTAAGGTCGGCAGGCATCAGGATAAGCTCCCCAGGCAACGCAGTTGTCATGTCCTGTGTGTTGACGAGATCGAGACCAGTTCTGCCAGCAGTAGCAGCCTTGTGCTGATCGACCCGTGTCCCCTTTATTTTCCCGGGGCCCGGGGAGGGCCCGGTATCTAGTTTCCCTGTGGTGAGGGGTTGACTCTGCACTGGCTAGCCCAATGGTATCCTTTGCCACACCGGGGGCACTTCTTGCTGGGGCGCCTGACATCCTTTCCACACCCCTTATGCGCTCCCCCTCCTGGGGCGTGGCAGTCTTTCTTGAAGTGGCCCGGTTTCTGACAGTTGAAACAATTGCCAGTGGGCTTGTTTCCGGCACGAAGCGCTCCAGCCAGAAGGGCCATTGCATGTGTTTGAGTGCCCACCTCCATACAGGCTTGAATCATGTCAGCTAAACTATACTCAGGGCGGTGAATGACATTTTGCAAAATCTTCTTGCAATCGGCATTGGCCTGCTCAAAAGCCAGCCGTTTCAGGAGTTCTCCTTGGGCATCAGGGTTGTCTATCTGTCTTTGTATGGCTTCCTTCAATCTATCAATGAACTGTGGGTAGGGTTCAGTGGGCTGCTGCCATGTGGAAGTAAAGGAGCGTGTGGGTTTCCCAGAGACGGGGACCCTTTTAAAGGCTCTCATGACGCACATGAACGTGCGGTGGAAAGACTCCCGGGGGAGTCGCATCTGCTGTTGGAGGGTAGCAAATGCACCTGCTCCATAAATCTGCTCAGGGGTGTTTTGTGGCGTACCAGCCGCCACCGCAGTCGCTCGGAATTCACTATCCCAAACAACATACTGTGAAGCAGTCAAAATCATTTGAAACAAATCCTTCCAGTCTTGGGGCAACATCGTGTACCCATTCCCGATTCCCTCAAGCAACCCTTGCACAAAATGTGATCGGACACCAGCCTCTCTAACAGCATTATTAAGTTCCCTAATTACTGTATATGACAGAGCTTGCCAATGGATACGTTCCTCTGGATTCCCATCCGCCCCCACCCCCATCTCAACCGTAATGGGAAAAGCGGAAGGACTCTCTCCTTGCCACTCTTCCGCCTCCTCCAGGGACAAAACCCCATCGCTCTTGGCTCGATGTATGGCGGCGCCTGGAGAACCAGGCTCGGGATGGGCGGCACCAATGGTGCCGTAGGTGGTAAAATAGCAGGCAGCACTTTTGGATAAGGAGGTGGTGGGTCCTCGGGTGGATGAGTCAGAGGATTGGTCAGGGATGCCTCTGCTGCTCCTAATTTCCTGACTGCCTCATTAACTCTTTGCCAAATCAATAAATGATGAACCGCTGCCCTCGGTTCTTCCAATAAAATTGTTCCAATTCTTTGCCAATCATCCCGTTTGAGTGATCCAATTTCTGGGTACCAAGGACATTGGCATTCGACTTCCTTAATGAAGTCTTCTAGACTATTAAGCGTGATGTCTGGACATCCGCTCTCCTTGATGATTTTCTGCAATTCCTTTGCATGGGTCTTTTGCCCTAAAGAAAGTCCCCCCCCCCCATACTCACAATCAGGAGCTCGAAAGCTGAGAGAGGTGCACCAGGGGGCTATTCCAGCCGGTGAGTCGGGGAGTTGGGATCCAGCAATCACGTTGCGGGTCGCCAGATGTTGTGTTTTGGGATCAAGGAGACAGCGGAGGCTTAATTCATGAAGAGGCATCGGGCAAGATAGCCCGGACGGAGTTTATTAGGAATAACAGGACAAAGAAAATTCCAGAGAAGGGTATGCAATATATCCTTATTGGTTACCTGCGATAGCATAAGGTTACTTAATTGGCTAAATATCAGCATGCCTGCCTCGTGCTCACCTTGCTGATTGGACAGAAGCTGCGTGCTAGCTGAATGACTGCGTGCCATCCCTGGGCATGGTAGGGAGGGCCAGAAGGCCTGGAGTAATGCTTAGAGGCCCAAGCTGGGGCCTCTAAGTTATGGTAGAAACAGATGAGGCAAGGAGAACGATCACCCACGATTTATGACCATGGTGTGCCATGAGCCACAGCGATCGTGCTGTGAACCTCCTCACAGGAGACCATGAATGAAATCTAGGATTGTGTAAGTAGACTTCTCAACATGCAGCAAAAAACTTTCCTCCCTTCTGATGTTCCTTCCTCCCTTCTGGTTCAGCAGGCCAAGAGATGTAAAGGTAATGGAAATCTCCCTGTTCTGTGGAAGGAGAGACATTAATTAGATCGTCTTTTCTGGGTTTTTGTGTGCGTATGTACATAAGGACCAGAGAGATGTTATATGAAGGCTACAAGTGTCTAGGAATTGTATTTTCTGTGCTACCACTTCCCTCTTCCTATGCACACTTACTATATATACAATCATTATGTGGCTAGGGCTAATGTCTAGCAAGGGAAATAAAAAGAGCTAAGACTATTTCCTTGGCTCTGCAGAAAGCTTGGGGATTTTGTGCCTTTGTCAATCTCACTTGATTTTAAATGTTATACAAAATCTAACTTTTATAGTTTAAGTCATTCAATCCTGAGTCTTCTCCAATAAATCTGAAAACATTGTGTACCTGAGGGAAAAGATCCCAGTTTCCTTTTTTGTTGCAATGGCCCTCTGGTGTATTCGAGTGGCTGGCCGCAAGGAAGACACGAGAGACAATCGTGTGGTGAAGTCCAACCCCAATCTGTCTTGGGTGGACACATTTATTACCCTGCCTCGAGGGCTACGTGCCTAAGGCACATGTGACCTCGTCACAGAAGGCTTTTGCATACATGGCATTTCTGATGGTCAAGATAATACCTGTATCCGGACCTCGTCCGGTGGTCAACGGACAACCCGCAGTAAATCGAGATCTGGGCTGGCGAAGCCCATTGTTCCTGCCCTATCTCGGAGCCCATATGGTCTCTGGGAGACTAACTTCCTTAGCTGCTCACTCGGCGAGTTTGCCCAACCCAGCCTTATCTTCGGCCAGAAGAGGAAGAGCGAGTTTTACCCTTGAGTCATCAACCTTTAACTTAATCTAGCCCGTACCCCAATTTCCTTTCCATCAAAGCCCGTGGTGGTCCTCAGCCATGTGCGTAGCAAGCGAACCCATCAGGAAAGGTTTGGGCCAATTCATGAACGCGGGCAAACCACACTTTTTCTCTTAAAACATAAACAGAAATATTTGCAGTTGTTCAGTCATTTTAGATATAATCTATTTTGAAATAATACCTTAGTGTGGTTCACACCAAATGTGAAATCAAATATTTTTCCCCATGTCCATTCTTCTACTCTCAAAGCTGTCTTCTCAAAGCCCATGTCTTGGCAACCAGACTTGCAAACTTAAGTCCATGCTATCCTTCCAGGGGCCACTTAGCAAAACAAGATAGGTAAATAAGGAGGTGCATTTTCACCACTCTAAAGAGAGCACTGTTTCTAAATATATGGGCCATGTGTACTGTCTAGTTTGACCCTAAAACATAGCCAAATAAAACCTACTATATAGCACGGTGCTTCCTAGAACTATTAGTAACTGAAAGAAAGAACTTTATATGTATTCATTTTAGCAACATTGTCTGGAAGCAATTAATGATAGTTAAAATTTATTCTTGGTCTGTTTAAGAATTTATATGTTTCTGAAACAGTACTGTTCAAAGCAGCTGATGAAAAAGACCACAACAGAAATAAAAATAAAACAACCCAAACACATACTTAAACAGTACTTAAACATTACTACTAACAATAATAATGACTCTTCTTAAGTAGAACAGAGTGGCTATTCTGTTTTTTCCAAAACAACTTCAAAGCATTTTTTTTAGTTGAGGCTCTGCTGTGTTTTTAAATATATAATCACAAGAAGCATGTGGTGATAAAATGAATTTATATGTCAACAAATTATAAAGAAGATTAGTCTTGATATTATGCAACAGAAAGATTCTAGTTATTTATGTCTTTCAGTATTTTTAATAATTGATAAGGGATAATAAAGGAGACAATGCTTGTCTGCCACTTGCATCTACTTGGTTGACCGTCATAAACAGTTAGGCCATTTACCCATTTTCAGAAAGAATAATGTTGTTAGGGTTTGGGCAGGCTGAAAAAAATGCTAATTAACAAACTCCAACTCTTTTTTTTTAGTTCTTCTATTTCTTCAAATGGAAAATACTGTTTTTGTGTTTTATTTTTTGGGAAGAGTTTAGCTAAATATTCATCAAAGCCTCAGTACATAACAAATAGACTAGTTTTGTAATCCTATCAAATATAATAATGCTTGGGTCCACATTTGTAAAACATTATTGCTTTTATGTATCTGTAGTCAGATTTAACTATCAGGCTAGCTGGACAATTATTATATACAGTAATACCTCATACAAAGTCCGCTTCGTACAACATCGAATTCATACAACATTGCCCAATTCTTTGAAAAAAGTTGCCTCATACAAAGTCATGCGACTTTGTATGAGGCATTAGGGTTTTTCCCAGGTTGCATTGTGCCTGGGCAGTATAAAAGGCAGGACACATGCGTACATTGCTCTTGTGGGTTTTGCCCGAGGCGAAGAGTGTTTAGGAGTTTTGGATTTTTTTTTTATTTTTTCGTCAGAATTTTTAGAAGCATTCATGGGATTTTTGCAGCATTCTTCAGGTTCTTGGACAATCAGGGTTGTTTGACATGTTTTTGTAATGTTTTTAGCCTTTAGACAATGATTTCTTAAAGTTCTGTCAGTTTCCTGTCTGTTTCCTTGACTTTGCCCTGAAGTCTGTGCTGTTACAGTACAATGTATCTTTATGGAAATGACGCTGTATGAGGCATCGCGGCAAGGATTTGGACATTGTATGAGGCATCGCGGCTAGGATTTTGCATGCCTCATACAAAGTCCAAATCCATATAAAGTCCAAACTTGTGGAAGCAAGTTTGGATGTTGTATGAGGTATCACTGTAATAGCTTGGATGGGGGGGATGGGGGCTATTTGTCTTGCTGTACCATACCTGTCAACCTTCCTGGATTGGCCGGGATTTCCCGATTTTTGACGCCAATTTGCGCCATTTCCCGCCCGCAGCTGCCAAAACCCCAGAATTGGCAGCTTGGGGAAAAGAGGTACTGCACATCCCTTCTGCGCAGATCGCCTTCTATGCATGCGTAGAACCCTTCTGCGCATGCGTAGAAGGCGATCTGTGCAGAAGGGGATCTAAGAACCCTTCTATGCATGCGTAGAAGGGTTCTACGCAAGCGTAAAAGCCTTCTACGCAAGCGTAAAAGCCTTCTATGCATGCGTAGAAGGCGATCTGCGCAGAACCGTTCTGCGCAGGTCCCGTAGAAGGCAACCTGCGCAGAACCGTTCTGCGCAGGTTCCATATTTTCCAGAGCTGCGGTTGACAGGTATGTGCTGTACCCAGTGTCTTCTTACCTGTTCTGCTAATTTTCCTTAGTGGTTGAGAAGCAGGAGACTATAGCTGGATGAGATGAGACAAACAGCAGCAGTTGCTTCTTTTCCTTTCATAGGACATTAGTGTGGATACTGCTCATTTCCCTTCAAGGCATACCGATTGCCCTGAAGGACCCCTCAGTATTCTTAGCCTTCAAAGTCTAGTTGCTTTTCCAATGGTGACTGTAACTGAGGCCAGGTCCAACTCTCTATCTCTATGTCATTCTTCTAGCTGTTTTCAACATCTTTCACCCCTCAGTCCCTTTCTTTTCCCAGACAGGAGATATACAGTAGATTAAGAGACTTGTCCTGGTACTGCCTGTGTTCAAAACCATGCTTCCCAGATATGTAAATGGAATAATAGTTCATAGCACAAGAAATGATCTGTTTTTTAAAGCTACCTTCAATTTTCTGAAATAAAAACAGCAGTGGTTTCAGACTTCTGCCATCTTCTTTCACTCTCCTTTCACCATTTTCTTGCTTTTAATTCAAGTTTAAGATTTCCCCTTTCCCATCCTCCCTCCAGTCATGTTTCATTTTCTTCTTCCCTCTCAAATACTTGTCATCTCATTCTCTTGTAAGCTGAAAGTAACAGCATTGGCAAAGTGAAAGTAACAGTGATGGCAAAGTGAATAAAAGAGAATTAAGTCATTATCACCCTTGGCTTTGTAGTCAGAATAAAGAATGAGTAAAACACAATCAGTATACTGCAACTTAAATGATCCCTTTGAATTACTAAAAGAAGAAGGGAAAACGAAAACAAGAAAGACATTGTATGAAAGTGCAATAATTAAGAGGGATGCAAAATGAAAAATGAGTCATAAAGTTGTGTGAAACTGGCTGGATATCTCAATGTTAGCAATCTAACCCTGGAGCCAGAGGCTGGGTGTTCGGTCCCCATAGTGTTTCTTGGGGAAAGAACCAGCCTGTGACATGGGCAATCTGCACTGTC
This sequence comes from Bradypodion ventrale, assembly GCA_035047345.1. Taxonomy (NCBI): domain Eukaryota; kingdom Metazoa; phylum Chordata; class Lepidosauria; order Squamata; family Chamaeleonidae; genus Bradypodion; species Bradypodion ventrale. Next base: position 284,155,446 of record JAWDJE010000003.1, on the reverse strand, counting down.
CCAAGGCACCCCCAGGAGAAGAAAATAGTAAATCACTTCTGTGGATTCCCCGTGCCCGGTGGGCATGGAACGGCCCGCGCAGAGGCCACTTCGGGAGAACGCTCCTTGAGCTGTGGGCTCTGCGGGCAGAGAAATTAAGGGGGGTGGATAAATGATAGGGGTTGATTCACCCAATTCCTTGACCTGGCCAGCGGATCTGCTGAGAGAGCAGATATCTAACTCTGTTAGCTATCAGAGTAATCACTCATCTCCGAATCTCAGTCTAATCTCAGGTACAAATAGAAGCCATGTTTACCCCTGCCTAATCCTTGGACAATGGTGTTTCCCCATGTCAATGTTTATCCCAGTTAATTAACTTCCCTCAGAGAGATTCCCAATTAACCCGAGTAAACAGGTGATGTGATTTCTGTCAGAGGACGGTTTTGCCACCGTTGCGCTTTTCCCTCTATATATGTTGAAGCTTTCCCTCAATAAACTACTGATCTTATCCTCCTCCATACTGCCTCGTATCGTTTCTTGATCAGTCTCCTCCGGGACCTACGGCCCTCAGCGGACCCGATTCCTACACACTTCTGTGTATTCTCTACTGAGAAAACCCTAGAAAGAGTTGCCATAATTCAGAGTTGACTTGATGGTATATGATTATTAGTATTTAAAGTGATGTGGAACTTTTGTCTACAACAAATGTATGTTCATGATGCAGTACTGTATGGGGTTTTGCAGTAAATTTCTATAGAGACTCAGAAAAATTAAAGAACTGGTTTAGATAAATAGATAAATAGATAGATATATAGATAAATCTTTATTGTCATTGTCCTGTACAGAACAACGAGATTGGGGGGAAAAACACTTATCAACCCAACGAAACCTAAACAAAATACAACTATACAAAATTATCAACATACTCCCACCCCACATATACACATTTAACCCCTAAAAAGCTCTAAAACTCTAAAACGTCTAAAAACTATATACAGAAGCTCCCTCATAAACTGCATTTCACTGCATTCAAGGGACGCGCGGCGGCGCTGATTCGCTGCTGCGCGCTTTGCAGCCCCCGCCCCATAAGAGACGGGACAAGGCTGGAAGGGGCGGGGGCCAGGCCTTCCCTTAAGGGAGAGGCTCGGACCGCCCTTCCTCCTTCTTGCCGACTGGGCCAGGCAGCGTTTGCCCTCCACCCCCGCCCTAGGCCGCAGTGTGATTATTTTGGTCGCTTCGAGGCCGGATGGGAATTTTTGCTTGAACCTCGATTGGCCTGTTGGTTCTTGTTGTTTTCGCCCATCCCACACTGTCGCTGCCGGGCCGATGCGGGGTACCTTTTGTGCCTTTTTGGACGTTTGGCAGCTAGCACTGGTAAGGAGGCTCTGGGTGACCCCTACGGGTCCGGCAGGAGCACACTCGGTTGGTCTCTGGCAGGTCTAGATAGAGGGATAATCGCCTGGCCAATCGGGTGTGCTCAGGAACAAGGTGATGCCATGCTTGACACAGCGTGCAAAGCCTTATAGGTTCACTGGACACACTTCAGAAGTAGAGGTTTGGTCATTTGCGCTTCTGTGGGGTCAATATAGTTGGCTATAACCATCACTCCTTACCAGTGCTCTATAACCATCACTCCTTACCAGTGCTATGTTGGCCCACTTGCATTACTGAATTATTGTTAATAAAGTGGCCCAGTTTCAATCCCAGCACTGAGTCCGTCTCTTTATTGGGGAGTGAGCCCGGCAAAGCCAGAACCGCTTTTGGGTAGAAACTATTTCTCAAGCGGCTGGTCCTGGTCTTTATGACACTATACCTTCTTCTAGAAGGCAGAAGCTGAAAGAGATCATTTCCGGGGTGCGTACTATCTTGCACAATCTCTACAGTTTTCTTATAACACCTGGCGGCATAGATTTGATCTAGAGTGGGAAGAGTACGCCCGATTATCCCCTCCGCAGTCTTTACAACCCTGGACACCATTGTTCTTTCCCTAGCTGTACAACTCCCAAACCATACACACAGACCATAGGTTAACACACTCTCTATGGTACAGTGGTAGAATGCCATCAGAGTATGGTGTTATCGTATTGTTATTATATTGTTATTACCAAACTAGTACTTAAGCTGAGACTTAGTAAGTCTTCCTTCACTACTGTCTGACCAGTGGAGAGCTTGTGGAAGTTTTTTGGCTTGCAAAGAGAGAGTGTCACTTTGAGCTGCTCTCCTTTCTAACACAATAGAACTTCTAGCTCAGGGGTTCCCAACATAAGACCTGTGGACCGAATCCAGCCCATAGCACCATTTCATGCAGCCCCCACCCCTCCAAGGGGATTTGAGAAACAAAATGGACACCCCTTTGAAGCTGTTGGGACAAAATGGTCACCCACACCCCATCATGCAGGCAGGGCAAAATGGCTGTCTGGCCCTCAAAGCTGACAGAGAGCGTGACCGGGCCCCCAGCTTGAAAAGGTTGGAGACCCCTGTTCTAGCTAAATGTGGATTGGATTTCTAAGCACACACAAATCTCATTTTGACAGGTTTCAAGACTTTGTTGAAAGGAATTTCAGGAAAATTCAACAGTGGAGAACTTGTGGCAATTATGGGTCCATCTGGAGCTGGAAAGTCAACACTGATGAACCTCCTTGCAGGATACAGGTCAGTGATCATAAGGTTCACCTTTAGAGACAATAGCCAACTGGGAATACCAGCTGGAGGAAACCCGCTGAATAAATGTGATTTGTTGAGTCCTGTTAATTCAGTTGGCTAACCTTAATTTAGATTTTAACTTTACATTTTTAGATAAATGCTCATGATTTTTCTAAGTGTGCTGCTAAAATGTAATGTGTGAGACAGGTATGTGTTTTAAAACATAGGTAACATACAGATACTGTATACTCATCAGAGAAATAGGATTGACTGTGTTTCCTTGTCAAGATTACACACAATCATAAATTTAGGAATATAGAGAGGCTCTAAGTCTGATGTGATTTCTACATAATCAAATGATTAAGTGATTTAACTTTATATTTACAAATTGCCTGTGTTTATGAACTGTGAAATTATGCATCAGTACCATTTGTTCCATAAACCTGTACCTTTAAACTAGGTACTGTATTTCTCATTTGTATTGGATTCCTTGACCAAAATCCTCAATTAAATATAATTCAGCTTTTGTGTCAAAATATGTTATTTCAAGTTGCTTTGTGAGTGAAGGAAAGTCTGGAAAGATAAAACCAATTGCAGCGTCATTGGCTGTGGGAGTTTGGCATTCCAAGAATTGACTCTTCCAGTCAATGGTTTTCCAAGCCCTGTGTTATAATAATAATTTTGCGTCAGAAATTATTCTGGGTTGAAAGGAATTTTGCAGGAGAAACTCAGCTCAGGGGATGCCTAAATGAGGCTCCTTTTATGTCCCCAGGAGCTGGGACAGAGACGGGCGCTCAATCCGTCATGCAGTACCCGGGTCTTGAACTGCCGACTTGCTGGTCTTCCAGCTAACAAGGTGAGCTTCTTAACCACTGAGACACCGCAGCCCTTTAGTATTGGAAGCAGTGGACATAATTGTGTCACATATCATGTTAATTTGCATTTGGACCACATGATAGACCCACACAGATCTTTTTAAGAGAAAATGTCATCCTGTCGTCTTTTCCTGACAGGGAGACTGGAATGAAAGGAGAGATTCTCATCAATGGACATCCTCGAGATTTGCGCTCTTTCCGTAAAGTGTCCTGTTACATTATGCAAGATGACATGCTTCTTCCACATCTTACAGTCCAAGAAGCCATGATGGTAAGTTAAATAAATGTATTAATAATTTGTTCTCATAGGGATGGGCAGGCTACTAGGGCTGTTTGACATTTTATGTGGCAATTATGTTGTTTACTGTAGGTGAACTACAGCTTTGTTACCCTGAGGGCAAACAGAACAGGGGCCAGAAGTGTGACATGATCTATAGACTTGAACATTATGGGCTTCCTTTAGGATAGTCAGTGAGAGATTTGCTATACATTCCCACATGTATATATGGTCTCCCCCCCCCTCCCAAATGTGATAACAATCCAGTTTCTGCAAGGGATTCAGCGGATGATTTTCAAACAGCAGTTCTCTGGAGACCCTAGCAACACCCACTTCACTATCCACCCTCTGCATTTCTTCCTAGTAATTGCCAAATAGTTGATTTGACTCCTCCTCCTCTCCCCATCCTCAGCCAGCCTGATCTGCATAATCAACTCTGCATATTCTTTTTCTGCCATATCCAAATCTGAATATAGGTGATCATCATGGCGATTAGCCCTGAAGACTGTGCTGGGAGCAATATAATGCAGTGGCCTTTTATCTGGATTATTTGAATCAATGGAATTTACAGATGAGTTGATTCACTCAATCCCCACTGATTCAATGGGGATTCAATGGGGACTCAATCCCCACTGATTCAATGTTCTAGTGTGATAAACTATACTGAGCAATTGGATTTCAGCCATTGAGTGGGAGCTATAGAAAGTATATATGTTTAACGAGAAATTGTCTGATAAATTTTAAGGACATTTTAGGCATTATGGCAGAATTTCCAATTTTTATGCAAATAACGATGCAACAGCAGAGTGCTCTGAATGAGCTAGAAGTGAAGATCACTTGGAATGTTTCATGAATCTTATTGAAAATGTTTTCACTAGCCCTCACATTTTCAATTTAATGTTTGCATTGTTCAGTGATACTTTGAAATGTGTGGAATCCACATGAATTGCAGGGAGGAATTCATTACTGTGGGAAGTCTGCTGTACCCAGGAAGCCTCTCCACATGAGGTTGCATGCTCCCCATCCAGTTATGCTTCAAGCTAAGCAAGTACAGTTACAGCTCCTGCCAACCTAGCAGTTCAAAAGCATGAAATTGCAAGTCGGTAAATAGGTACCCCTCCGGTGGGAAGATAAACAGCAGATGCAGACAGCGCTGGCTCCTTGGCTGTAAACAGAGATGAGCACTGAACCCTAGAGTCAGATATGATTGACTTTCAAGCAAGGACAACATTTACCTTTACCTAAGCGAGTACAACAGCCTCACCCTCTTCATACAATCATTTCTATGCCATACCCATCAAGCGTGGCTCCGGAAAATACGGGACCTGCGCAGAACCCTTCGCAGAAGGGTTCTGCGCATACGTGCATGTACAGTAACTACTTTCCCCGCTGGTCAAATTACGGGAAGGCAGTGGGAAAGTGGAGGAAGTGGCACGGAAATACGGGAAATCCCGGCCAATCCGGGATACTTGACAGGTATGTTCTATGCTGGACAGATAGTGCAACAGAATAGCATGCTAGTGTGTGTGGATTCAACACAACTGGACAGGACTTAATATAAATTTTTGTTAGCTTTCATGATTCCCTGACAGATACTCATCCTAAGCAATGTTAATTTTGCTAATCTTTTTCTTTACATGTTAATGGCTTTGGTTTATTTTTCTTAAAAATAAATCTTGTTAGCAGCAAAAACCATATACTGTTGTAGAAATAATGTGTACATCTGTAGTATAGCTGAATACCCAAGTATGATTGTTCCTGATAAGGATCGTGTTTCTGCTAATATTAAAGGTGTCGGCCCACCTGAAACTTCAGGAAAAAGATGAAGGCAGAAGGGAAATGGTAAGCATATTACATTGCTCTGAGAAGAAATTAGACATAGCTTAAGACATGCCTAATTCAAAAGACTAAGTATGTTAGTTTTGGAAGCAGCATCCATTGGATAAAGTGCACTGGAAGTCAGAATGGTGTAGGTGGGGTATACTTAAATACAATACAGTAGACCCTCGCACAACGACGTTACTTTGCTCCCCAAGTAGCGTTGCTAAGCGAATTTTGTTGTTATGCGGGTTTCTATGGAGTTTCCCGCATAACAACATTTTTAGCATCGTCGTCCAGTTATTTTAGCGTTGTTGTCCAGACAATGACACTAAAAACGTTGTTATGCAGGGGAACACGTGGGGCATAACGACACATTGTTAAGCGAAAATGATGCTATACGAACGCGTTGTTATGTGAGGGTTGACAGTACTCACAGTAGTCCTCAGACAACGGCAGGCAAACCATTTTGTTTCTGAATCCTTAGTGAATCCAGCCCACATATTTGCCGTTTTCTTCACAGCAGTTTACAATCAAAATATTGATTATCCCAGGCTGCCCATTATTCCTTAAAGGTCACATTTTTTGTAGCATTTCAGTATGAACAATGCCTGTGAGAATGTTTTTCAATATTCTTGATCCGCTGTTCCTCTTTCCAGGTGAAAGAGATCTTGACAGCTCTGGGTTTGATGTCATGTGCCGATACTAGAACCGGAAGTCTCTCAGGTGGCCAGAGAAAGCGCCTCGCCATTGCTTTGGAGCTGGTGAACAACCCACCCGTTATGTTTTTTGACGAACCTACAAGGTAATTTGTGTTTCAGTAGTTCCTGGTTATAATTGGCACTGTAAGAAATGTTGTTTTTTGCAAGGATCCAAAATACCAGAAAATCTAACCTCATCTTTCAACTTCTTGTCCTAAACATGATTGTTAGGCTTATCTACAAAAAATGGCTCTTAGGTAAATTCTCATTGATTCAATGAATCTAGTGTAACTGGGGCTAAGAATTGAATTAATTCCTACTTTAACTTCTGTAACTCAGTTGTACTTTACATTTCTGCTTGTTCGTAGTAGTTTTCTAAATTGTCTTGAGTCTCAATACTCTACAGTTGGCATAAATACAATCAATCAGTTTAAGCCAGGGGCTTCAAAGTAGGAAGCAGATCTCACATCCCACAGAAAATGTAACTATCTATACCTATAAGAATGGGTTGGGCCATGCGTGTCCGGAATGTGTGTCCGCACACATCCAGCCCATCCTGTAATGAGCTGGCCACACTTACCTTACCTCACGGTCACGGTCACTGAGAGGGTCTGGGAACCGAGAGTGGGGCCAAAGCCCCATGAACTGTAACCAAAAAAACCCTATGCTTCCCAGTGTCCTCTGCACCGCGGCATGCCTCAGCCAATCAGGCATGAGGACATGAGCGCAGAGGAGGCGGGACAGCTAGCGCGCACGACAAAAAAAACGCCTGTCGCGTGCGCCATTCTACACTGATCGCCAGGCAGGGAGCGCAAGACTGCCAAAGGCAGCCGCTGCGCTTCACCACCCTTGCTTCAGCCCCCGTGGCAAGGCCGGCGCCGGCCTTCATCACCGGGGCCGTAGGGAGAAGAGGGGCTCTCCCTCCTCCCCACAACCCCGCTGAAGCCGCGGAAAGGCTGGCACCGGCCTTCCTCCCCAGGGCCGCGAGAAGAAGAGGAACTCCCCCTCCTCCCCACTACCCCCTGTACCATCACCCACAAAAAAAACAAGAAACAAAAACCGCCAGAGGCTGCCACCGCACCGCGCCCCTCCAAACTCTGCTGCCAGACCTACCTGCAAGTTCACCCTCAGCCTCGACCAGTAAGGGAGCCTCCTCTCTCTCTCTCTCTGTCTCTCTCTCTCTCTCTGTACACACACCAAAACCACATACTCACCTGCCGCCTCCCCCTCTCTCTCTGTGTGTGTGTGTGTACACACCCCAAAACTACCTATTCACCTGCCGCCTCCCCCTCTCACTCTCACTCTCTCTCTCTCTGTACCCACCAAAACCACCTACTTACCAGCTGCCTCCTCTCTCTCTCTCTCTTTCACACACACTCTCTCTCTCTGTACCCCCCAAAACCGCCCCACCAACCAACACACACAATACAAACATGCCCGGCAAGGCCGGGCACAATAGCTAGTTTGTTCTATAGCCACAGTGCTAGTTTATACAAGCAGACATTTTACTGCCTGAAGACAAAAACAAGATATTGCCTCTCCCACTTTTCTTTTAAGAAGTTAACTGGCCTGCTGGTTGAATACAACTGATGGAATGGCATCCTTCACTATCTCTGGGTCACAGAGCTCCTCATTTCCAGGTTAAACACATCCAGCTCCCTTAACTTCACAAGGCCTGATATCCAAACCTTTGACCACCCTGGTAACCCTCTTCTGAACATGGTCCAGCTTGCTGACATTCTTCTTCAGCATTATTGCTCAATATTGGACGTAGTATTCTAGGTGAGATTGAATTGAAGCAAAACAGAGTGGTACCATTACCTCTTTTGATTTGCTGCTGTACTTCTGACACAGCCTAGAACAGGGATCCTCAACTTATGGCCCACGGGCTGGTTCTGGACTGTGGCACCAAATCATCCAGCTAGTGCCCTCACCCCACCCTGCCACCGCCTCAGTCCTTGTCTCCTCTGCTTGGCTTGGCATGTCCCTAACAGTGCTCCATAGCAGGGCGAATGTTGTAAGCCTTACAACATCTGCCCTGCTATGGAGTGCCATTAGGGACACCAAGCCAAGCGGAGGAGACAAGGCTTGAGGTGTAAGCAGAATCAGCCATGGGTGCATTTCCGGTGACCGCAAGCATGTTTCCTTCACCCACGCAATGCAGCTCCTCCAGGCCAATAAGCAGGGGGAGGTGGGGGGGGGATCACCAGTCCAGTCTCTCAACAGTCTGAGGGAGCGTGACCTGGCCCCCGGCTTAAAAAGGTTGAGGCCCCATGGCCTAGAATTTTAACATAACTTCAAAATTTTCCACTGGTTGGATGGATGTCTTTTAGAGATGCTTTATCTCTGAATTTTCTGCACCAGCAGGAATTGGACAAGATGAAACACAGCATTTCTCTACAGTTCTATGATTCTATTGTTTTAGTATGTGGGAAACAAGCCTGACATACCATTCATTCTCTTTTCTCAGTGGACTGGACAGTGCATCATGCTTTCAAGTTGTATCACTGATGAAGGCTTTAGCACAAGGTGGCCGATCCATCATTTGCACTATACATCAGCCCAGTGCCAAACTCTTTGAGCTCTTTGATCAGGTACTATAATTTTAAAAATATATATATGAATTAATCTGTAAATATTACACTCATAGTTTTCCCATATTCCCCAGGCTGCTGCACTCTTTTAAAAGTCTTATCATATTCTATGTGAAACTTTACTACCATATGCAATGTTGATCTTTCCTGTCCCGGTTCACCCTCAAAAGGATATTTTGGTCTTGCCTCTTTTCCTGCAGAAGTTTCCTCTCTGTGTTTTTTTAACCATGGGCTTTTTCTGCATGACATATGGGCAGGTTGGCTTTCACATGGGGCACTGGGGATATGTCTTTCGGAGGGAATGAATGACATGAGAGTATAGGATTTTTAAAGAAACTTTCCAAGTAAGAAGTCTTGCAATATTTTTCATAAGAAGGCAGTCTTAGAGCTTTTCAATCTTCAGAATGAAGGAAAATCAAGAGTTAAGGAGAAGTCACAAGAATCCTATCATTATAAAGGATCTCTGCTGGCACCCATCCACAATTTTCACACAAGAGTTTCCTGCACTTTATGGCAGTTATTTCCTTAAAAATATCTGCATATCAGATCCCATTTCACATGGAAACCTTGATGTCTGGGAGACAAAGTGGCTCTCATATCTAGACATGGGTTTGTTTCATGTGTCTTGGCTATTTTTAGGATGCATTCTCACTGAGAACCTAATTACTAACTGCAACTTCTCCTAAGCTATTTTTGTGGTTGTGGTAGCACAGTTCGCAATCAGGAAATAGCAATAGCAATTACACTTATATACCACCCCATAGTGCTTAGAGCTCTCTCTGAGCGGTTTGCAAGGTAATTATCATTTTGCCTCCAACATGCTGGGTACTCATTTTACTGACCTCAGAAGGATGGAAGGCTGAGTCAAACTTAATCCCCATTAGGACCAAATTCACAATGTCAGCAGGGCTGCAGTACAGCAGTTTAACCACTGCGCCACCAGGGCTCACCCACTGGATTGCACATCAGATTTTCCAAGGGCTTGATCACAAAATGTTTGCAGATGTCTGGAGGACTAAACCCCAATGTGACTTAAACCCCTTTGTGAAAGGAAAGGAAACTTCAGGGCAAAGTACTCTACTGGGAGGGATAACCTCTCGCATGGCTCATGGACCACTATGAAGTATCTTATCTCCAAATTTGGGGTAGTTGCACCCTCTTGTCATGAGATACACTTGAAATAATGTTTACTTTGCTGTGTTTCCATTCCAAATCTTAGTAAGCCTTACTGCTTCATAGTAATATGTATGTATTTGGAACTTCATGTGAGAGAAACACGAATGGGCATACTCCCTCCTACTTATACAAATACACTACTTTTGTTATAAATTAACCCTTTCCTGAAGTTGCCATGTCTCTCCCACAACATTCCTCCCCCCAATTAAAAAGCAGCCATTGGATTTACTTATATACACTCTACAAGTTGTATTTTGTTAACTTCTGAGCACGTGCACTCATGTTATAAACAGAATTCTTTGCACAGAAAGGATGAAATCATGTTGCTTGGCATAGTAAGTCACTCTATAATAGTCCCATTGAATCAGTGGGGATTTGGTGACTCAACTCATCTTTTCCATTGAGTCAAATGGGCCTAGTCCAGTTTTGATGTTGAGTAGAAAGTTGCAACAAAAGTAAGTCCATTTGAATCAATGGAGTTTACAGGAAAGCTTGCCAAATCCCCACTGATTCAAACGGCTTGTTCTAGTTGGGACTTACTGTGCCAAACAACAGGATTTGGGCTGTGATGTTTGATCCAGTCCAAGTGTGAGTCTCAATAGGTGTTTTGATGTTTTTTGTGATTTTAAGTAAGCAGCCATCAGTATACTTGAAATCTATCAGCAAACAAAGAAAAAGAAAGTTGGAAAGAAGGACATAAGGAAAGGTAATACTAGGGATCTCCAAATATGGCTAGGAAAATATTCTGCCTGACACCATGGGTATAAAATCCATTTAAAGGACTAGAATTATGAGAGGTTCTAGATATCAATAAAGAATGTTGGTTTATCCTACAGGTTTATCCTATAGGTTTATCCTACTGGTTTATCCTACTAGTAGAAATAACATTGTGCTCCTAGACACCTAATTTGCAACTAATGGTCAACACCTAGTTCCAGACAATGTCTGGTGGGGATTCAGTTTCAAGGTGCCCAGGCAGTTCAAACAGTCATGCACTTGGTAGCATGTTGGAGATCAGAAGAGCTCATTCATCACCATCTGAACAACTGGAGAAAATCACTGGTGCAACTCTTAGTAGTATGGTAGTGTGTGAGAGCACATACAACAAATAATATGTTAGTGTTTCTGATTGGTTTGTATTTAATCTTGGCCCAGTACATAGCTGGACAACCAAAAGTAAGGCTACAAGTGACAAACACAAAAATTTGATGTGGCTACTACACCTTAATAGATCATATGTCTTCAGGTGTTTTCCAAAGGCTAAAGTCCTAGGTCTGGCAACACATATTCCAAGGAAATCGCCTCATGTGCTAGCACCTTGCAGACTTATTGCAAGGTTATCAGATTAAAAACCTTAGTAAACAAACTTGCTGCTTTTCCAGATGGATAGATTTTCACAGAACAGGGTCACACCATAGAATTCTGAAGATTGTATGCCTTGTTTCGTGGATTTAAAATTTGTTTTCCTTTATTTTAGCTTTATGTCTTGAGTCAAGGGCAGTGCATTTACCGTGGAAAAGTATTAAATCTAGTTCCCTACTTGAGAGATTTGAGTTTAAATTGTCCAACATACCACAATCCAGCAGATTTTGGTGAGTACAAAGAAAAATGTTCTTCTTCCACAAACACTTCAAATTCTCCTGCCCTGTACTTCAGAATGAAGCTGAAATTTGTAAATAATGATTAAATTATGACTAATTATTATTAACTAGTACCCTCTAGTGGCAGGTTATGAAGCAGATTTCCGGTGCCTTACCAATAAAAGTTGTTTAAAATGAAAACCCCGAGCACTCAGGCCCCTGCCAGTGATGAAAGAAGTCCCATTTTTTGATGTTGCTGCTACTGTGTCACTTCTTAAAAGCACAGGAAGCCAGTTCAATTTGAACTTTATAACTCTAGTGGCTAGACTTTCTCATAACATTGACGTTTTATTTTTTAAAAAAACCCAAACTACAAGTTAGTCTCCTTGTATATGTTTGTATGTATGTGAGCAAGTGTACAATCATTTATCTTTCCAGGCCTTTTGACCTCATAATTAACTCACTTCACCACATATTCATACCTATGTTGTGTGATACTTTTATGTAAAATATCTCCTCCATAAAATAAGTACAGTGGTTTACAGCAAGGATAAAAACATGCATCACTTCTGAACAAAGCATTAGTATAGGATCTTAAAACAAAATTTGTGGCCTGCATTTCTCTAAATGATGCTACAACAGGGCCGTAGCTGAGGGGCCCGGGGGGGGGGGGGCAAAATCCTCCTGCTAACAGCCAGCCCCCCAACCTGCCCCGTGATGCCAAAGTTATATATGTGAGTGTGTCATTGTTGCCCCTCCTGAAAAAAAATTCAACACCCACACCCACACACCCCAAATCTAGAATCCTGACTACGGACCTGTGCTACAAGTATTTCTTTTGTCCTTCCTTTTGATTTTTCTAGAACTTTCATGATTACAGAATTGTTCTTTTCTGTTATGCAATGTATCTAACATTCTCTAGGTTTGTTTTTCAAATTATTTCTCTTGTGGAGCAAAATTTTCTCTTTGCACAATTCCAGTGGGATAGGAGCCCATTCTAGAGTAATCATCAATACTATAGTTTAAGTGTTCTTTGGTAGAATCCATTTCCTCAAATGCATTGAATCCAGAAACAACAGACGCTATTATTTGCATTTCTAGACATTTTGACCATATAGTTAGCGCACCTTCCTGCTCTGCATTCATCTCTGTGTTATGTAGCACAGTTATTACAGTGCTGGAGTTTTGGATGTTTTAAATCAGGTTCAAGAACCTTCTAAACCATGAAACTCTCTGGGTGAACTTAGGCCAGTCATTCTCTATCGTAACCTGATTTGCCTTTCAGAGTTGTTGTGAAGGGAAACTGGAGAGAAGGATATCTATACATACCACCTTGAACTCATTAAAAGACATGCCACCTATGAATATAATTTTTTAAAATAGCAAATGCAGAGAATACTGTTTTCTGCTGACTTTTCCACAAATGTTCCACACAAATGGATAAATGGTTTTCTTCTTTCTTTTCAGTGATGGAGGTAGCCTCTGGAGAGTATGGAGACCAGAACAGTCGGCTAGTAAGAGCGGTCCAAGAGGGAAGGTGTGATGTGAAGCACAAGAGAGACTCTGGGGCAGAAAATGGTCTTAATCACTTCCTATGGCACAAACCATCAGAGGAGGTAATTCAAGTGTAACAGAAATGAGAGAATAGCTCAAAAAAAAAAAAAAGGGGGGGGGGGTCCAAGCTAATTTCTACTGTTTTCAGCAAAGCTTCTTTAAAAGAAAATAGGAGAGAATGAGTTTATGGGTTTAGATCAGGAGTGCCCAGCTCTCTGAACCACGTGACCTGCCCGCGGCCTGAAAAGTTTGGGCACCCCTGGTTTAGATAGTATTAAAGGTGAAATTAAGCCAATTCACCAATGATAGTTAAAACGAACTCTCAGATGGATTTTGTTAGGTGAAGGTTGAAAGTGCTTGAGAACCTCCAAAAAGCAAAGGGATGGTTAACATTGGAAACAGGAGAGTGGAAACTATGGACTTTTCATTTTACTGATCAGTGCTCTTCCTATGTTCCTAGGTCACAAAAGGATAAGTTGGGTTCAGACTAAATTAATTGTCCTTAATTCACATTAAAATAAAAAGTTCCATTGGCTTCAATGGAAACAAAACACATATACCTTAGTCTGGATCCAATCCTGAATTTTTGAATCTTGTTTCAACTGGAAGATGGATATCTCATTGGAAATCCTTCTCAGGCTGTATATTCATTCGCACTTCATGAAGAACAAACAAAGACACACCATTTAATATCATCTTTTGTTTGTATTTTCTGTCAGGATTCTTCATCCACTGAAGGCTGCCATAGCTTCTCAGCCAGCTGCCTTACTCAATTTTGCATTCTTTTTAAACGAACTTTTCTCACAATAATGAGAGATGCGGTAAGGCATGTTGTAACACTTTCTAATTTTGTGAAAAATGTATTATATATAAAAAATCAATTCTGGACTGCATTAATATTGTGGGTCTGCTCTAGTTAAGGGCAAAGTCTGATGAAGTGGACTTGATCCACAAAATCTAACATTAAAATATATTCGTTAGTTTTTAAAGTGCCACAATGGGTTTTTGGTTTTTTTACTCTGATATGCTTGAAACACAGACTAACACAGCTACTATTTAAAAAAAATTGCTCTAGTTAAGGTTTACTTTATTTAAACCAAAATAAATTTTTATAGTTTTTCATTTAGTATTCACAACTAAATGAATTAAGTATTCACAAACTATATCTAATACTAGCAAGAGTTGCCCGGCGTTGCCGGGCTTTTCCCCCCGTGTTTTTTAATTAAAAATGAGCCAATTTTATTTTTGCAATAGTTTTACATTGTGTTGGAAGGTTAAATTGTGTTGTTGTTTTTTTAAAATTGCTTAGTCTGTAATTTTAATTTTTTAAATGTTTATTTATGTTAAATTTGTTTGGCTTGGCTGTTATTAACTGTGATCTGGTTTTTTGGGTTTTTTTGAGGATTAATAAAAGAAGAAAGTTTGATATAATAACTCAGCACAGGATTTTTTAAAGTTTCTATTGTATTTGATTGGCATATATTTGTGATTTGTGTGAAAGTGTGTTTAGTGTAATTTTTTTTACTTGTTTTTGTTGGTGTGACCTTTTGTGTATAATTGTGAATTTGTGTTTTGTTTGGGGCTGTTGTGTGTTTTTGAATTGTTTGTACTATTGTGGCCAGCAGGTGGTGCTGGTAGGGGTTTATGTATTTTGACTTTTGTTTCTCTCCTGGCCTCTGGGTGGAGCTTCTTCTTGTAAGTAGGGTCTTTCTGTATTCATTTCTTTTCCAGTCCTGGTGGAGGTAGCACCTGTTTCGGTATGTTTGCTTGTTTTCTTTCTTTTGTGTGTGTGTGTGGGCGGGGGGGGGAGTTGGAATTTGTATTTTTTGTCTGTTTGTTTTGTTTTTGATTGTGTCTTTGTTTACTTCTTATTGTTTTTGGTGTTTTTGTTTTTGTGTATTTTTGGCTGTGTTTGAGTGTTGTTAGTAATTTTTAAAAAATTATTTATTTGGTGGTGGGGAAGGTACGTGGTCATTGGGGGTTTGGATGGGTGGGCTAGGTGGTGGGGAGGGGGGCATGGTCTTTGGGGGTTAGGAAGGGTGGGCTAGGTGGTGGGGAGGGGGCATGGTCGTTGGGGGTTAGGAAGGGTGGGCTAGGTGGTAGGGAGGGGGCTTTATTGTTTTATGGTGCTTTGTTTGTGTGGAGTTGTGAAAGTAGTTCGGGGTTTCCCCTTTAATATCAGTGGGTGGGGCTTGTGACCCCCCTCTCCGCTGGCTTTTCTAGGGTTGGGAGGTTTGTGGGGAGAAAAGGGGAATGTTTCCCAAATCCTTCTGGACTCAGGACACCAAGCACAGTGGATCGATTCCCTCCCCCCTCCTTAAAACAACTCCGTTTTTAAAGAGTAGAAAAGACGGAGTTTTTTTAAGGAGGGGGGTGGGAATCGATCCTCTCTCCCTGGTGTCCAGAGTCCAGAAGGGTTTGGGAAACATTCCCCTTTTCTCCCCACAAACCTCCCAACCCTAGAAAAGCCAGCGGAGAGGGGGGTCGCAGCCCCCACCCACTGATATTAAAGGGGAAACTCCATGCACCGTGTGTGAGGGAAAGAAAGCCGGCTGGTGTGTGTTTGGCTGTGACGCGGTGAGTTGTTTTTCTTTTTAATTTTTTGGGCGCCGTTTTCCTCAGCGTTCTGCATGCTCATGGCGCGCAGGACGCTGGGGATTGTAGTAATGGGTTGGTGCTTTCTGTGTGTGCTGTGTTTTTTTAAAATGGTTTTGTTTTGATTGGCTGCGGCGCGATTCCGAACGCTGCGCCATGCGAGAGCCTCTCAGCCTGATTGGCTCTGGCGCGGCGCGGCACAAGGAATGTTGGGAAGTGAAGTTCTTTCCCTTTCTTGCCGTTTGTGGGGCTGAGGCCCCCGTGCCGGATTTTTAAATCCTTCGTTGACCTGCATAGGCAATTCGGCCGTGCGCACGAAGGGTGGGTGCGGGTCAGTAGGGCGACGCATAGCAACCTATAGCCAGTTCCAACGGTGAACACTTGGATTTATAGGTTAAGATTAAATAAGAAAATGTTACAATATTTGTTATCTCCAAATTTTCTTAACACAAATATTATTTTGCTTTCCTACTAGGTTCTGACGCATCTACGGATCACATCACACATTGGTATTGGACTTCTTATCGGGTTGCTGTATCTGGGGATTGGAAATGAAGCAAAGAAGGTCTTGAGCAACTCTGGCTTCCTCTTTTTTTCCATGCTGTTTCTTATGTTTGCTGCTCTTATGCCAACAGTCCTCACATGTGAGTAGTTGTGATGCTGTTCTGTGATATATGAAAGAGCTAACTTTATATGACAGAAACATTTCCGGGATAAGCTTACTCCAAGTGTGATTCTTGAGAATTTTGCCAGGGATTTTAGTTGCGTTGTCTTCCATCTTTAAAATATTTATGTGATTTAAATTAAACTTGACAGGCAATGCTAATAGTTGTTGTCATAATCTCAGGATAACACTCCTAATAAGAGTCATTAATAAAGGTAATAGAATATTATGTTTATTGAGACTCATCAATTGATATGATCCAAAACCAGACAATTTCCTCATCCTTTGTGATTCCTTGTATTTGGTCCATGTTATTAAAAGATTGATAGTGCATCACTGATACAACAGAACCCCATGCAAATATTGAAAGTTCATATATACAGTAAAACCACATATAACAATTGCATTGCACAGTGATGAAATCGTGCAATGATTTCCTTTTTTTAAAAAAATTGAATCATACAACAATTTTCATCGTTGTACAATACATTTTTTTTAAAAAAAAAAGTCAAAAGCTGGGTGGCTTTGGGGTGGTGTGGAGGAGTCTTCCTGCTGCCCCCCAAAGCCCCTTTGTGAACTGGCAGCACTGGGATCCACAGACCCCTTGCCATTTCAAAATGGCAAAGGGGCCACTGAGAATTCCTTTTGCTAAGAGGGCTGGGCTGCTTTTGCCCTGGGAACGTGCTTTCCCAGGACAATAGCAGCCTAGAGCTCTTAGCTAAAGGGATTCCCGGTGGTCCATTTGCCATTTTGAAATGGCAAGGGGTCCATGGATCCCTTTCGCTAAGAGCGCTGGGCTGCTTTTGTCCTGGGAAGCACATTTCCTGGGGGAAAGCAGCCCAGCGCTTTTGGGGGGAGGCATTTACGGAGGTTCCCTTGCTTCGAAACAGGAAGGGGACCTCTGTAGATGCCTTCCCTGGCCCCTGCAGGGCTGCCTTTGCCCTGGGAACATGCTTCCCAGGAGAAAAGCAGGGAGAAAATCGTTGTATGAATCATCCCAAAGGGAAAATCGCTATACGATACATGTATCGTATAGCGATTTTTTCATACAACGATGGATCCCTTGGAACCAATTAAAATCATTATACGGGGTTTTACTGTATCTTAATTTTTATATAAAACAGTTATGGACAAACTATGGCAATTGGAATACATATAACTCTCAAGCCTGTTATCAGAGCTCCCAGCCATCTTTTGGTGAAATGGACTTCTGGGATCCTTTTTGTTGGCGAATAACCTTTTAAATAGGTTACAGACCCTCATGCACCATTTAACACCTCAAAATAGCTACTTTTTCAAAATAGTCTAGCCACTGTTTTTTCCCAGTTGTGTGTTTGGTTTATTTTTATATGTTGCTGTAAATGTCTGGCCCAACATCCCGCTACGGTGATGGGAGTAGACCGTACACCCAGCAACTCAATGTTGAATGTTTCGTAGCGGTAAATAACTTGATTCCCTAAAAAGGCCAATAGCTACAGGTGGATAAGCCCCTTTAGGTGGGGTGATGATCCCCTCAGTAGAGAAAATGCCACTGGAAACAATCAGATTGGGGGCAATGACAAAATGAGTGGAGTAGGAACTCTGATCCCCAACAGTCATGGAGGCAGAAGAGGCCATGCCAGATGGACTGGCTGTGAAGGCGCACCTTGATAATATCCTCAAGGCTGTGACAGTCCATTGCAGTCCCAGTGTTAAATCCTGCATGTCTCATTTTATTTGTGCTGCAGGAGATGGCTCCAAGATCATAATGTGTGGGTCACCTCATGTCAAGCTGGGACCCACCATAAACAAATTCACGGCAATGGCATTTTTCCTGCTTTTGGGTGGGGGGGATGCATTCTTGGATACGTATTGGCTGCAGCTCGTATATTGAATATAAAGAAATTTCAGCTAGTAATTATATTCACCAACAAAGCAAATAGTTTATGGGTGAATGGGGGGTGAAGCGCAAAGACAGCACAGTTAAAGGGGAACATCTAACCAGAGGCAAGCTTATTGAATAGACTCAAGGTCTAAGGTCCCAAAAGATGAAAAGCTTCAGCTGGCTGTGATCCAGGCATAACTAGTGCCTTCCCCTGTCTGGATCTAGATATGGGCATTAGTTCTGGGCAAAGAGGAACCAGACAAATCTAGTAGGTGAATGTGCAGCTGCTATATAGAGACTTTGTCTGGAAGGGTTATCTCCAAATAGTATACTTGCGTGATGAAAGAAAATTGGAGTACCATTCATCTTAAGTGCCTTTTCTTACAGCCAAATATAAGGCTCAACACTTCATTTAATGGCAATTTGTTATGCATACAATGTGCTGTGATCTAGAATAGCGAAAGATTTGTTTCTGTTTTCATTTAATTTTTTCCCCTTTGACCAAAATAGTTCCCCTGGAGATGGGCGTTTTTCTTAGAGAGCATCTGAATTACTGGTACAGTCTGAAAGCTTACTACTTAGCTAAAACAATGGCGGATGTCCCATTTCAGGTAAATGTTATTCTGCAATGCACATTTTACTCTAATATGACATTTAGTTCTTATACATTTCCACCCCCTGCTCCTAAATGTTATGCAAAGCAGCAAGAGAATATGTACATTTATAGCGGATTCTATTCCTTCAGGCAAACCATGTCTTTCTGTATTTCCCCAAAGGCATGTTGCATGCAAAGGCCTATATAAAATAGCTTTGTGCAACCTTGTTGAGTAGCCATAGCAACAAGAAGACAGACTTTATACAACTTCATAATGGCTGCAACTACAAGGAAATAGCAAGCCATACTTCTATGTCACAATAAGAGTTTGAAAATGTTGCTCTTTTTATACTGCAACATGTCTAAGGCTTCTTCTTCAAGACCATCATTCTTCACATGAGGCAGTGAAGACCAGCAGAAAGAGCAGAGCTAGCGTAATTCCTTTCCTTGTGCGTTTACCTAAAGTGGATTGCCAAACAACTAAAAAGGAGTAGCATAACTTCTTATTTTTTACTTTGACATAAAAAACATAAAAATCAAAACAAAAGTTTTGTTTCTGTCTTGTAGATTATGTTTCCTGTAGCTTACTGTAGCATTGTCTATTGGATGACAGCGCAGCCTTCAGATGCACTCCGATTTGTCCTGTTTTCCGCACTGGGGACAATGACCTCACTCGTGGCTCAGTCTCTAGGGCTTCTGATTGGGGCAGCATCGACCTCACTCCAGGTAGTTTCTCTTTATTTGTGTGAAATTATGCAATTGTATATATGTCCATTTGGAAAGTACTATACAGTGGTACCTCATACAACAATTTTAATCTGTTCCATGGGGCTCGTTGTTGTATGAAACAATTGATATACAATGCATGCATCATATAGCGATTTTCCCTATGGGATGCACCATACAACAATTTTTTTTGCTAAGTGGTTTTTCCCATTGAAAAATTGTTGTACGATTTTTTCCATAGGGAAAATTGTTATGCGGACACCATTCTCCCCCCAAAAACTAATTGTTATGCGATTTTGTTGCTATATGGGGCAATTGTTGTATGAGGTTCCACTGTATTTCCACTGTATTTCCCCCCCAGTGTATTTTAAGGGGGGGGGAGTGCATCTCATATGCTGGAAAATACAGTATTTGCCGGCATATAAGACACATCGGAATATAAGACGCACTCTGTTTTTCCAGTGTATTTTAAGGGGGGAAAGTGTCTCTTATACACCAGCAAATACAGTATATGTTATGTTTCCTTGTCATACAAGGGCATTAAGTATGCCACCCAACAGACACCCTTGCCCTAGAAATACCTTTTAGTGACATTAGTTCTGACAAAAAGTTTACCATGTTTTCCTGTGTTTCCCCCTTGCCTTCTTTTCAAAAGGTGGCAACATTTGTAGGTCCGGTCACAGCCATTCCAGTTCTCCTCTTCTCAGGATTCTTTGTCAGCTTTGATACCATCCCAGCATACCTCCAATGGATGTCTTACATTTCTTATGTCAGGTATATTTGAAGAATACCTCTGGATTCTCCCCTTGCAATTTTGCAAAGGCTGTGCGATTTGCTTATGTGTGTTTTTTAAAATTAACATATTAGTTAATTTTCCAATATATGTTTTTTTTCCTATTTGGTTTTATTTAGCTGGCCAAAAGTTTTGGTTTGCTTTGCATTCTTACTGTATTATATTCCTGAACATGGACACAATAACATGTTCAAATTTAGCATTATAATTTCAGCGTGCAATACTTAACAGTTACAAGTAGAAATTAAGGCTGATTATATTGTCACTGCTGCTTTTGTGTATTAGTGTATGTGGAATTTGATGAAGATGTATATTAGGGATGCACACTAGCACCAAAATTCAGAATTGGAATTTGGATTCTGAAATTGGAATTGCAAATCTTTATATTTAGAATTTTAAAAATTTGGAATTTCCAGATATTCAGAACTCAGTTGCTATGATTACTATATAGCACTTAAATTCCCCTTTAAAAACACAAACAGGCCTGGCATTTTAAAAGGATTTCCCTGTGTCCTCTGACACTTTATTGTACTAAATAAAAAGAGTGCATGTGAATAGCCAGTGGTGCCTGATTACAGTAGAACCTCGAGATACGAAATTAATTCATTCCTTGAGGTTTTTCGTATCTTGAAAAATTTGTATCTCAAAATGTGGTTTCCCATAGGAATGCATTGAAAAGCAAAAAATCAATTTAGGAGCTCAGAAAAAAGCCAAAAAAATAATTTATCTGTTTAAAACTCTTCATAAAGTATACTTTGGAATTTTTCACTGCATTTTGGACATGTTATAAAGAGATTTGAACAGATAAAAGATGTTTATTTGGGTTTTTTTCTGAGCTCTGAACTTATTATTTTGATCTTCAATGCATATTTGGCACATTTCCAACAGTGCCCTCTAGTGGCCTGCTCATGGTTATTTAAATAGTGTTCCAGAAAGCTTCCCCTGTTGTTGCATGGGTGAGAGACTTGGATTCTAGAATACAATGGCTGGTACTGTTCTTTAGGGTGCTATGGACATTGCTAGTTTTTTCCTGCTCCTTTTGACCCATTGGTGTTAGCCTGACCTTCAGGCAACACTCCAGCGGGCATCCCAAATCCCTTCTTCTACCACATCCATCATGCTTCATACTGCCTGCAAACTATGCAAAGAACAGCATCTAATTCTGCTACAGCGGAACACAAACTCGTTCAATGAAAATGACACACACAAGATCTATTAAATTAATATATCTGTCTGTATATAACAAAATCTTAAACCCCAACCTGATATACTCCAAAGGGGACTAAATCTAGTATAATATTTATCTGTTAATTTATAACAAATTAATCTATGAATGTACCAATCCTAAATCTTATTCCTAACTATATTAAGTAAATAATATACAGTAAGATGTAGAGAATGTACATGTACATTAAGAATTCAAAAGAGGACACAGAGAAAATGCTGCAGTGTAGGCTTGCACCACAGCATATCATAACAGCAAATCCTCAGGGGATTTATAAACAGTTATTTCAACCTTTCAATTGGAAGGAACCAATTTGAAAAAGTACCTCCAGGTGTCTGTATCTGCTTCTAGATTTCATTGATGAATACAGACATCATATACAGGTTTTGCTTTTACCGCAGCCTCACTCCCTTGGGAAACCCTTGACAATCCCAATTAGGAGATACTGTACAGTATTATCTATCCACCCATCCACCCTTGGTGCAGTGTCTGAGGAATTTAAATTTTCAAAAGATCACTCCAAGATGTCTGAGAAATAGTTTTAACTTTCTTTTTTTCCTCTAGCAAGCAAAATGTTAGGAGCTGTCATTACAGATATTCAGAACTATCAATTATGGGTATATTTGGAATGAAATGAATATGCATTCTTCAATGAATTGTGAATATTTCCAAATTGAAATGCACATCCCTAAAAAAAATATAAGTAACAAAATATCCAACCCATTTGTCAATAATTTATAATGTTATTATTACTATAAGATACCTTCATATTGAGGTATAGCCTATTTTGACCTTGTCCTTGTAAACTATTCTTCCCTACAGGTATGGATTTGAGGGTGTCATTCTGTCAATTTATGGTTTGGATCGAGAAGATCTCCACTGTGACAAAGAAGATACTTGCCATTTCCAGAAATCAAAAGCTATCCTCAAGGAACTGGATGTAGAAAATGCTAAACTTTACTTGGATTTTATAGTGCTTGGAATTTTCTTCATTTCTTTACGACTCATTGCTTATTTTGTCCTCAGATACAAAATACGAGCAGAGAGGTAGAGGAAAAGCAAATTGCAACAATGTGAAGTTCTAGACTATTGTTGTTTGTCTGGTGTGACAGACAAATCTCCAGGGGTCTGTTGCAAATAATATTGTGATTGAATCTCTAGGGAAACATGCCATTTTGGATCAGTGGGTGCATAGCTGCAGTAAAAAAAAGTTCAGCTGGGGTACATCAAATTTCTTTCCTACTTCCTAGCTTTCTCTAGGAAGGAAAATAGAAGGAAGTTTTGTTTCACACTTGAAAAATATTGCTGTTGGTCCCAGGAACTTTATCTTATGGCAAACATTCCTTGTGAGGTTGTTGTGCCTCTGGCAGTAAGGTAGAAATTGGCTGGGGATTTCTAAATTGTGTTCCATCGGCTACTAAGTGGAAATGTGAAGACTGTGTCAGCATCTTTTCTTGTTACATCTAGACTTCACCTCTGCACGTTTTCTGCATTTTTAGCAATCCTATAAGAAATCCTTTATGAATGGAAAAGTCTAGAAATTCTTCTGCCCTTAAGGTATCCCATTAAAATGAATGAATGCATTTTTAAAGGACATAAGTAATTTGTTATTTGTTATTCTCCTTTGCAAACAGAGTCTAGAGTGTACTCCTTTGAGCTGGTCTCATTTTCCTTCTAAGTTGAGATATTAGAAGAAAATATCAGTCTCCACATAAATGTTGTAATAGAAGTACAGAGTGCCAGAGGTATATTTGTAGATAGCTCCTATTAGAATTCTGATTTTGTGATATCTTTTCCTTCTCTTTTGGGGGGATGTGAAACATTGTCTGTTATCTACCTCTCATGAATGCAGACGTCAAGAATTCCAGCAGTTGTAATTTGGTGCCACCAAAGCAAACAGATTTGAAAACTCATATGAATGTTAAATTTTTTAACGAGGCTTTAATAACAAGACTACCGATGATTCAATGTCATTGAACGTAAATGGAAACGGCAAAAGTCTTTGTGTTTCATACTTAACTCTCCCACTTTTTACAAGGTTAGCATGTATAAAGTCAGTCAGTTGTGTTTTCTACCAGTCCTAAAAATGTTGATACACGCAGTTGTCACAATTCAGTGCAAAGATAACTAATCAATTGAACCAAAAGAGATTAAAGTGGCCTCACTCTGTCCTGGTCTAAACCAGGGGTTCCCAACCTTTTCAAGATGGGGTCGGGTCATGCTGTCTCAGTCAGCTTCGAGGGCTAAATGGCCATTTTGCCCTGTCTGCATGATGAGGGCAGCCATTTTGTCCCAACAGCTTCAAAGAAGCAGGCATTTTGTTTCTCAAATGCCCTTGGAGGGGCCCCACATGAAATGGTGCCATGGACCGAATGCAGCCCGTGGGTCTTAAGTTGAGAACCCCTGGTCTAAACAATGAACTATTTTTTGTCAGCCATGTAATATTTTATTTTTTCTTTAAGTTATGTTAGGCTTGTAAAACTGTTGCTGAATGCTTGGGAGTAACTGTATTTCAACAAACCTAATTCTGTATATAACTATATTTTTGCAATTGCAGAATTGTATAGGAGTCAGAACTCTTTATCTGGAAAACTAATGTTTTAGAGAGTAAACAAAACAAAACAAAAAGACAAAAATGCTGTGGCACTTTAAAGACTACTCCTGTATTTTAATGTTAGCTTTCATAGATCAAGTCCACTTCATCAGACATAAGACTGGATTTTCATGGTATACATTTATACATCTGATATAGAGGGCCAGAGTAGCTGGACAAAGTTAGTTGGTTCATGAGGTAGATATGTAAATCAATGAGTTAGTTACAACCAGTAATAAAATGCAATCAGTTTGTCAGGTGAATCTCTGATGGAAATCAATTTGAGGAGTTAGGTTTGCAAAATAAACATTGTGACATTACACATCTCTTAATGAGTTGATTGAGGAAGCTTTATGGGATAAGGCACTGCCAGAGGTCAACTGTCCTGAGAAACATCTCCCACCTCCCTCCCCACATTTTTGAGTCTGTTCTGCAAGATGAATGTAACCCCTTAGTTGTCACATTTTAAAATTTGATAATGTCAGATTTGGAAGAGATGAAAATGACATGCCTGCCTTGGGTCATCATGTTTTAGATGGAAAACAACATGGTATTTTGTGGAATATATGTGACTGAACTAATTGAGACTAGAAGAAGTTTGGTTTTGGCTACTTCAGAAATTACCTAAACTGGCTAATTCAAATGAATTGCATCATAGTGTGGTAGATGCTGAAATGCCCCAGTGAGAGACATTGTTGAGCAATCTGTTCTGACCATTCCAGAGATTTATTTTGGCCAGTTGCTAATCCTAACTTGAAACTACAGAGTTCTCTCTCCCGGCCAAAACTTCTAAGATTGAAGATGACTGCACATCGCCTAGGGAAGCTAATGGTACAATTTACTAGGGCTAATTAAATGTTATCTGCCGTTAATTGCTGCATAGTTAGTTACCCAGAAACTCTTAAGGCTTCATTAATCTAAAATGAAAGCTAGTCGGATGTGATACTAATTTTATGTACCAGTAAATGCTGTAAGCAAGCAGTCTTTTATTTTAATCTGATTGAATTGATTGAATCAATTCTTGCAAATAATTTTAAACAGCAATGTTAAAAAAACTTGAATAAATTGTGCTAAAGACAAAATTCCTTCTGGCTCTAGTCACAAAATCAGAAAAAGATAAGTGAATCATGAAATTTTCTCAGAGGTCTCTTCATTCCCACAATCACTATGATAATGTTGGCTGTATTGTTCTTACTTTGTATGGCTTCACCTTCCAGCACTGCAAATGTTTGTAAATGCACTAGATTGTTAATGGAGCTTTTTAAAAAAAAGCTATAAAAGTCTGTTTGCATGCGATGAAGCTAAGTTCTGTTTAGATTTTTTTCCAGTGCCTCGTTCATCAGAAATCTAAGGGTTTTTAGTGGAAGGTTGTGCTGGTTTTCAAGGCAAGAATCACATGGGTCAAAATTAAGAACATGTGCTCCTAGGAATCAGTCTGGTGAGAAGAAGTATGCTGAGAGAACACAAAGGTGAAAATATGGACACCTTCTAGAATGCTTTTGAAGTATGTAAAACTGACTTCAGAATGTGCTATTGCTTGTCATGTCATTCTGCATTTGTCTTTGAGGCAAGAAAGCTCTTGTCAAGATAGAAAAATCTTAAATTGAGTCGTCATCATAAACATCTCAAGCTTCCTGATGTATCCTACGTTCCATACGTTCAGGAGCTAGCAAAGTTTCACCATTTATTTAAATGGAGTTATGTCGGATCGCATCTTCACTGTGCAGTATGAGGTGGTTTAAGTCCATACTTTGCATAGTCTGAAGTCCCACAGTGAAAGAGTATGTGGTGAATGAATAACTTTCTACTTGTAGTTCAATGCCACTAA
Organism: Bradypodion ventrale; assembly: GCA_035047345.1. Lineage (NCBI taxonomy): Eukaryota > Metazoa > Chordata > Lepidosauria > Squamata > Chamaeleonidae > Bradypodion > Bradypodion ventrale. Next base: position 284,129,366 of record JAWDJE010000003.1, on the reverse strand, counting down.
CAGATGCAAAGCAAAAAATAAATAACTCCTCCATAACCAACTTTAGGAATGTATCAGCTCAACTTCGAATTAATACACAGTCACTTGTTGCCTATATTTTTGTGTTTGTCAGTTGTCTTGGCATCACTTGTTACTTCAGTGGCATAGCCTCAGGTACTGTAAAGTTCGATTCATGTCAAATCTGTTGTTCTGTATCACCATTTTCAAAATGTTCTCCAACGTTACATACTTTGGGATTACTGGTAGAGCTAAGAATTCTACTGCAGAGGTTTGCTAACAATCTAGAAGGAGACTTCTTTTTTGTACTTTACTGTCCCTGTAGACAAAATAAAAACATCAACCAGTTGTAGTTACTTTTTCACCTTATCATTACTACTAAATTTCTGTGTTAATTAAATAATGTCTGTTGGCTACTTTTTGAGTTTTTGTGTAGACATACAAAATAGCAAGTTAGGGTTTTAGTATTATAATTAAGTGCTTAGGTTTTTCGTTTTCCTTGTTGTTTTGCTGACCTGGAGAATCAAACAGACCGCCATCACCACCAAGCCCAAGTGAATGACTGACAGTGGAGGACTGAATTCTCTTTATGCTGGCAGGGGATATTATGTGCAACACAGTGGGAATGGCTTGGCGGTCCATAGCACCAGTCTCAGGCTCCCTCAGATAGTGAAAATTCAGCTAAAGAGCAGTTAAGAGGAGGCCTCTGTTGAGTCTTGAGATTCAACGTTGTGGTGCAGTGGTTAAACTGCTGTCCTGCAACCCAAAGGTTGTGAGTTTGACCCTGACCAGAGCTCAAGGTTGACTCAGCCTTCCATCCTTCTGAGGTGGGTAAAATAAGTAGCCAGCATGTTGGGGGCAAAATGCTAATTAACTTGTGAACTGCCCAGAGAGTGCACCAAGTGCTATGGGGTGGTATATAAGTGTGATTGCTTTGCTTTCTTGAGCATGCAGTGTTGGTTTCTCCAGCATTCCTTGCCTGCTATTTGACAAACATATGGAAAAAGAGATAATGTGCCCACTCATTTTTTTGGTGTGTGTCTCCATCTATCCAGTATCACTCACAAACTCTCTTCTGAATCTGGAAGTGAATTTTAATCTGAGAAGGCTTGCTCTAAATTAAACCTGTTAGTCTTCTTCTTCCATGTATAGGCCAGACATGAAACTGTTAAAATGAATGCACCCTTTGGTGAATTCATTTGGCAGTTCCCTTCACCAAACCTAGTGTGAGAAAGAAGCACCACGATGTTTTTTTTCCCCACTTTGCCTCCCCCCCCCCCACCTTACCCAAGTTCTTACAAATCCACTTCTTACATATTTTCTGGTTTGACCTCTGGGTTTTTACTTTGACTCCCAAAGGACATCTGTCAGATGTATCAAGGATAACAACTAGAAAATAAAAGGCATTGCGTTACTTTGTTTCTTTAAAGGACAAGCACTTACATGTCATGTCTCAATGCATCAGTATTATCTCTTTAAACTATTTTCACATCACATTTACTGTTCATTCTTTTGGTCACTTCTGCTAAAAACTGTTCTCAGACAGGGAAAAAATATTTATGTGTTATAAATAGAAAGTAACATTTATGAAGGGGACCTACTAATAGGAAGCTAACAGGAAGTGTTTTTAAAACCAGGTAGAAGTTCTTGTGTTTCCTGTGTATTCTCTGCTGAAAAGATGGTTTTTCAACCCTATATCATGATTAAGCAAAAACTGAATCTGTATGTATTTCTGTGAAGTAGCTGTTGTGTAACTATTAGTTTTTGGGTTCAAACACACCCTTTTACTTTTACCCTCCAGCTGTGAGGTGGAAAAAGTAAGGTCTCCTGATACAGTTCATCACAGCAGCTCATCACAATTATCTCTGTGCCCTGTAGCCATTATGTGAAATATGAACAAATTTATAGGAAGGAAATTTATCCTAAACAATTGGTATTTGGCAATACAATATATTTTAAAATGTTCTTCCAACAACAACAAAAAAGAAGGGAAAGGAAATCGGTTTATTTTTCTTAGAAATATAGTTTTCCTCATCAGGTTTAAAATAAAATTTAAGTGCTATCTGCTTGTTCAGAACAATAGTCCTCATATAAATGTGGCAGCCACCCAATATGGTGTCTCCATACTTACCAATAAATGAAAGTCATGAATTTACTTAAAATTAAATGGAACTTTCCTTCATTAAGCCTGCTGAAATAGCTCAATGGCCGCAGATCAGAGTTTGATTACACTGTTCCTGTTGGGAAAAGAGCCAAACTGTATAGCCCTGGGCAAGTTGCATAGTCCCAGGGTGCCTCCAGGAGCATACCTGTCAACCCGCGGCTCCGGAAAAACAGGACCTGTGCAGATTGCTTGTGCGCAGGTCGCTTTCCACGCACGCGTGGAAGGGTTTTACCCCTTTCACGCATGCACGGAAGCGCTACGCCGCTTGCGTAGGGGCTGCGCAAGCGGCATAGCGCTTCCACGCATGCGTGGAAAGCGTTTCCCCCTGCTGCCAAATTACGGGGTTTTGGCAGCGCGGGGAAGGTTATGACGTCAAATTACGGGGTAATCCCGGCCAAATCGGGATGGTTGACAGGTATGTCCAGGAGGCGGGATTGGTAAACCACTTCTGAGTACGTTCTACTTGGAGAACCCTGGAAAGGGTTACCATGAGTCAGAATCAAGTTGACACCATGTAAATTCCTTTATTAAGTAGCTAGAACTGGCCACACGAGAACTACCTAATGGTATGTTACTAGCCTTGTTAGTACGTCCACTATGGTTTTATTTTTTTGGAATCAACACTGCATATATTCTAAATGGAATGATTTTTTGGTAATTACTTCCCCCTTGATTCCATAATGTATACAATATGTTTTTCAGGCAATTTATTTTTAGGCTAAAAAGTTGCATTTTTTCATTTCCAAAAAACAAAACAAAGTAAAATCTGCATTACTTTAATATAGCACATGTTGGAACTTGATCTTGCCTCATTACACATTTCAATTTCCACTAATCACAATATAAGTAGCTTCTTATGGACTAATGTTGTCTCTAGTTGCTAGTAGGATTGAGCCATTTTATGAAGGTTTTGTAGAAATGGCCCATTCTGTTCCCTCTTTAAATCAATATATAGCTTGAATAATCTTGATTCCAGGCTGAAGACGTCAATTCTACTGGTAGTCATGCAACTGAGATTGTTTGTGCTTTATAGAGTTAGAGTGTATCAGCTGTTTGGTCAGCTATGTAGATGTTCACATATTGGTTTGATTAGTGGTTTAGAACTATTATTGTACCTTCTACATATTTTGACAGAAGGCATAACTGAATATTTAATATATGAATCATGTACTAATTCAGATTGGACATGTAATAGTCTGAAATAATTTTGTTTGCAAGGATGTTAATATCCCATTACAACAGTAAAACTTGAGAAATGTATACAAGGCATAAAAATGACTGATTAGAACTAGCTGCATCTGAGATCTTTCTTTCCAGAATTTTTCCTCTTCATGTAGCAATTCTTTTCTGCTTCCGCTATTTTCAAGAATTCAGGTGGCAATGTTTGCTAAAACATATGAGCCATTATTTGCAACAACAGGTGTAACACTTAGCAGTAGACAATCCCAGAATATTAAAATGCCAGTATTGCAACTATCCTGTGTAAATGGCAGAATTGTGTTAAATTATTTTAACGACCTGTTGCAGAATTAAAACATCTAATTTTTCAGTTGAAATAAGTAGATGCTTAGCTTTCAACCAAGTTTAAAATGTTTTTGCTTGAGAGGGTCGTACTGAACATTATGTTTGTTTTCTAAACCACTTCAAGTAGGTCTTGTTTAGTGGACAAAAGAGAGATTGTGAGTATGAATAGCTTGAGCAAGTGGGAAACCAACACAGGGTTATAGAGATGACTTATGCCACATTTGCTCACACTTTTAAAGGTAAAAGCAGGTTCCTTCCTGTTACAAAAGTGTATTTCTTCCTCTTGTGCATTATATGCAGAGCCCCAAAGTGCCCAGCATGTTTTCTAGTGATCCTTTGCAAATGCAGTCAAAATAAAAATAGGCTTCATTTATATCTATCTGACTGTAAACACAAGACTGAAGTCATTCATCCCTGCCAAATTTAATGGGACTTCCTGTCCCCCACCCCCCTTTATGGCATTCTTATAGCAATCAAATTATTATACTACGCATAGTTCTTAGAGCACTCTCTGGGTGGTTCATAACATAACCAGCATTTTGTCACCAACAACTTGGGTAATCATTTTACCAGGCTTCGAAGGATGGAAGGCTGAATCAACATTGAACCTTTTGGGATCAAATTCAGATTGTGAGTAGAATTTTCTTTAGCCACTGCACCATGGGAGCTTTTATCCTGCCTTTCTAGCAAAACTAAAAACTAAAAATAGAGCTCAAAGCAGTTAACAAACACAATTAAAATATTTTAACTAGCTTTACTTTATGAGTAAGGTTGTAGTCCAGTAATATTTTCTAAAGCATAATATTTACCTCTCACCTGTAATATTCTTGGCAACCTTGTTTTGGGAATTTACAGCTTACTAAACAGTCTATTGAACTGCCTCAACAGTTCATTGAAATATTATTGACTTATTATTCTGAAAAAGAAACCAGTGAAATTTATCGTTGTAGCTTTAAAATTGTTCCTCTGTAGGTGTCAGCATTGTTGACAGGTTTTTTTTAAAAAGTAATCTCAAATTGATTGTGCAATATCAGCTCTCAAAAGTGGTGAGCTGGGGCCCTTAAATCCTTCTTAGTTATTTAAGCGTGTGAGTGTGTCAGTTTTTAAAGTTTTTTTATACGAAAAGCAAGAGTCAATGCAAGCAAATTGTCAACAATGCAATGTGCTGAAGGGTGCATATACTGTATATATCAACTATGTTCTTCTCTTTTGTAATACACACTGCATTACTTTGGTTATGTTGGTTTTGGTGTTGTAGAGATTATTGCTGCTTATATGCTATGGAAAATTTGCACTGTTGTAGATAATGTAAACTTTGTAATCTCCCACCCCACCCCGGTTTATCTTTTATAGTTCAGTTGACAACTGCTGATTGAAACTACATGTACCTTGTTCATGTACCTAACAAAAAGATTTTGGATGTTAAACCTTTGAACTCTGTTCTTTCAATAAACTAACATTGAAGGCTTTGTATATTTCTGTATAATTGATTCCCATAGGATATTTGTATGTGTATTATTTTCCAAATTAGAGCTCTTGTTTTCTGAAAGTAGAGAACGTTTATGTAAGAATGAAATAAAGTACTGTATTGCTATTTTCAGATTACTCTCTTGATCTCTGTTTGTTCTTTTGAAAAACAGCCAAATCCATTGCATATTCAGCTTTTTTTTTTTTTTAGACCTGGGACCAGTCTTTTCTCCAAGTATAATTACGGAATGAGACCCAGTTTTTATTTTACGACATGTATGTCTGCTTTTCTTCTTCTGTTCCCTCTGATTTTCCCCTCTCCTTTCTCGCTCTCTACTTTCCTTGTTAGAATTAATTTGCCATTTTATATGACTGAAAAATTCTGTGCAATTCCAAAATATTCATTTATTTGCAAAAATGATTTGAGCAGCCAGAAGCTGCAACTTCATTGGGATTTGCTCTCTTATAAAAAGGTTGAATTCCATTTTTAAAAATGATTTACATTCCACGAAGGCTGGTTTAAATCAATCCAGCCTGTTTTGATCCCAAAGCAGTTTCCCCCTCTGTTGGTGAGAGTGCTTCTACTTTTTCAAGCCAGATTTATTCAAATGGGATTTTCCCTGTGTGTTTGGTTATGAAATGTTTTTGTAAAGATAGGAGAGTGTCTGTAAATGGTTTTTAGTGACATAGGCAATTTGGGATCCATGTTCAGGATTCCAGGAACAAACCCCATTATTCTTTCAATCATCCATTTTTTGAAATCAATTCTTAAATATATGAGATTAGCACTAGATCACCCTATCATGTTATTGCTGGGTCATTGTTATCATTATTTGCTATATTTACACTATATTTACATAAAAAGATTGGCAGAAGTCGGACTAGACAAAGGAAGGAAAGGAAAGGTGCTGTGGGCTGAAATGTGACTTGTATCACATTAAAAAGATAAACGCCTAAGTCTGTAGCTTCTGTGACAATTTCAGAAGTAAAACAGACTGTGAATCAAACTACAGCAGTGTAATCACCACCTGAATCCCCTTATGTATTTTCTACTTCAAATAACAATCCTTTTTGTTCATTTCCTTCCATAATTTCTTGGGACATAGCTGATTCTTGAACTCTAGAGAGTGCTGTGAAATGTCATAGATAAACTGATACCAAAATTAGTTCTTCCTCAAATTAGGGGATCAATATTTCTTTTATATATTCTATGCCCATGGTTACATAGGTTTTGCATGGATTTATGTGTAGACACAACTATTATATCATACTTTATAACACTTTGTATTATTTTTTGCACAGCTCAGTTCTGTATAAGTAAAGGTAAAGGTCACCGTTGCTCGAAAGCAAGTCGTACCCGACTCCATAGCTCAAAAAAATAAGACTAAGTACTTGAATGTTAGTATATTTTGGGATCATTAGGAACTTGCAGCTCAAGATTATCTTAATTTTGAGATGCATTGTCTAGAGTCCTGCTGGCAATCTATGCATGCATAAGTGAAATCAGGAAAGTTATAATGGTGGATTACTGTTAATTAACAAGATGCCAGTTGCACTCCTGATTATGTGCCCATTGTATGATCAGATGTGTGACCAGAAATGCAACAGCACCTTGTTAATTAATGACAATTTGCCATTGCAACCTGCATGATTTCACTTGTACATGTCTAAATTCCTTGTAGGATTCTGGCCATTAATTAATTTTAAAATAATTAGTGTGTTTGAAGCCTGGAGCACCAACCTCTGTCAGGGTATAGCAGATTTCCCAACTGAGTCACCTAGGTTGGAAATAACATGCCATATATACTCGTATAAGCTGGTTTTTTTAGCCCCAAAAAGGGGACACGGCTTATACTTGGGTCAATGACTACGAGGGTTCCAAGACCATGCCAAATTGAGATACGTCAACAATTAAATTAATTTTACCTTATTCTCATGTATTTGATTACTGAAACTTACTAGATAGGCTTATACACAAGTATATATGGTAGTTTGAATCAGTGCGGCAGTCGTGTGAGGTGGAGGAATATGAGATTGCTCTCACCCCTCCCTGAGAAATAGCTACCCTTTGCAGACCTGGAGTGGCAGATCCCTGAACCATAGGTCTGCAGGGGTATGCCATTGCATGGAGCATGAGTAGAGGTTTCAGCAGCCACGATGTCACTCAAATGAAGTGAACACAATGTTTCCTAACTAGAAACCCTGAGAAATAAGATCGTCATACTTGCACAGAAACATAAAAGGAATTCATCAGTATACTCAATACTACCAACAGGCCTTATGGTTCATAGACTGGAGAAACCAGGATAGTGTTTCTGTATGCTGTTTTTATTTTCTGGAGTGTTGTAGGATATGCAAATCACACCTTGTTGCAAATGAAGTTCATGTTTACCAATAGGAAAGCATAATTGACAATCAGCTTTATTTTTGTTCTTGAGGAATCTTGGAGAGGTGGCCTTTTAATCATTTGTTTTGGAGGAGACATTCTGAAAATAAACATATTAATTATGTTAGTGCTGTAACTTGAAAAATTCAAGACTGCAATTGCCCTGTAATACCTATTGGCCTCAATGTGATTTTCTATTAAGTAAATATACATTAGATTGGGTTACCAATTGAAATAGATTTATTCTACGTGTAAGAAGGCAGAGGTGCTGGTCTCTGGCTGGTAGCTTTTCCCTTTCCTCCAGTTGGATTTCTCCCTCTGGGGCGCTACCTGTAGTTGAAGTTACTTCACACTTCAGAGCTTATAAATGTGTGTGCAGACATGATCAGGAAAGAGAGAGAGAGAGAATACACTACTATACTGTAGGGTGCATAAATTGAAACTCTCATCATCTTAATTTAAATAAAAGGCTTTCTTGTTTATATGTGGATAGAAGAAACATATACAGTGGTACCTCATACAATGATTTTAATCTGTTCCATGAGGCTCGTTGTTGTATGAAACAATTGCTATACGATGCATGCATCATATAGCAATTTTCCCTATGGGATGCATCGTACATTTTTTTTGCTAAATAGTTTTTCCCATTGAAAAATTGTTGTACGATTTTTTCCATAGGGAAAATTTTTATGCGGGACGCCATTTCCCCCCCAAAACCTAATTGTTATGCGATTTCGTTGCAATACAGGGCAATTGTTGTATGAGGTATTGGGGGTCTTTGAAGGCACATTTTGAGATATGTTTGTATTGCTGTGTTGTTGTATTACCTGTGTAAAAAAATTACATAGGCTCTTATTTTGTTTCCAATAGTCAATTCTTAGCTGCAAAGAACCAAACAGAGTCAAACACTGGTACCTCAGAAGTCATGGAAGCTAGTGCAGCTTCAGTCCATGAGTTACTGACTTATGCATCATCTTGTTTAATGAGGCCTGTGATTGAAAGGGAAAAAAAACAAGAAATAAGAAAGGCTTAAGATCTCATTGTCTAGTCTAGGTTTGTTCCACGCAAGGACAGGTAGAGTACAATGGCTGTCAGATGCATCAGCAAATCATGCCACTCTCTAATAAAAGCCTCGCATCCCACCATTCGCCTGTTAGCCCAGTCCAAAGCTCAAAACCCCACTGTTCTGTCCCTATTGGTTTGCCTTTTTGTACGCTGAAGCAGCTGCTACCTCTGTTTATTACTGGCACTTTCAGAAGAGGTGACCTTTCAAAATGGTTGGCATAATTTTAAACTTTTGATGCTTAAATCACTAGCCTTGCAAGTTCTACCTGAAGTCACACTAGCCACTCTGACTGACTAGCACCTCTGTCAAGAGGACAGTTGACCATAGCTATAGTGAGGGACAGCTGCAGATGAAAGGGAAGAAAAACTCCTCCTCCTCCTTCTCCTCTTCTTCTTCCAGTTTGTTATATTTAGGATAATGATATTTTAATTCTTATTCTTCTTCCGTGTCTAGGCCAGACATGAAACTGCCAAAACGAAGCCTCCTTTTGGTGAATTGCTTCTGTTGTTCCTTTATCACAGGAGTTCTCAACCTTTTAAAGCCAGGGGCTAGGTAACACTCCCTCAGACAGCTCTGGGGGCTGGACAGCCATTTTGCCCTTCCTCCACAACATGGCACTTCCTGGTGTGGTGGAGGCAGTGGGGGGGACACATGAAATTGCACTGCGGGCCACATCTTGCCTGCGGGCCACAGATTGAGAATCCCTGCTTTAGCCTGACCTAGTGTGAGTAAGATTAACCAGCGCAAGGTGGCTATTGACCAGAATATGCCGGATTGTGGTTCAGAAATAACCCAATCTCTGAGGAAGTTCTTTCTGTGTACCCAATGGCCTATATCTGGGATGGCCAACCTTGGTACTCCAGGTATTCTTGGACTACAATTACCAGAAGCCTAAGTCAGCACTTCTGCTGATCCAGAGTTCAAGAACATCTGGAGCACCAAGGTTGGCCATCCCTGGCCTAGATGATGGATAGATACCTTTTGTTTCTTCAGGAAAGAAGCACCAGATGACTCCAGCAATATCTGAATTAAAGCAACATCCTCTGTTCTGGCATTCCTGCGCACTGATGTAGGGGTATCCACAATTCACTCTGGCTTTGGGCTCCACTGTACACTGTTGTGAGGCTGAAAAACACAAGGTCCAAACAAATCTGTTGTGTTAACTTCCCTTTTGCCATGATGCAGTCTGGCTTTGAACTACTATGTTTCTTCTGTAATTTTAGAATACCTCATAATCTGGCAAGAAATATAGATAATTGTGATACTGAAATATCATGTCCGTGATACAGGCTATAGTAATAAGGGAGAAAATATTATTACTGCTTACAATAAATTGTGTCCCAAGGTATATTTCTGTACGAAGAGATACTCTGGTTCTCTTTTGCTTTCAGTCTGCAGGCAATGACAACACATTGCACTAAACCATAGCCAGTTCAGGCATTATTGCATGCACTTAAAAGGAATTGACTATCTTCTCATCCTTCAGTCTGAAGACAAGCGGTTTGCATTTGCACATATGTGGGCACGTTTTACATCTGATGTAAACATGTCCGCTTCCACTTCTGGGTGCGGCGATGGCGGTCCACAGTTTGGGCACACTAAAATAGTTAAAGGTCTCCCTTGCTCAAAAGCCACTCATGTCCGACTCTAAGGAGTGGTACTCATCTCCATTTACAGCCAAGGAGGCAGCACTGCCTGCATCTGCAGATGTTTCTGTGGTAGGCATGACTAGATGCTGGAGTGTACGGAACAATATTATCTTTCCCTATGAAGCATTACTTATTTATCTACTTTCAATTTCTCCCTTTGAAACAGCTAGGTTGGCAGGAGCTGAGGCAGATAATGGGAGCTCACTCTGTCGTGCAGCACTCAGATCTCAAACTGCTGATCTGCTGAGCTTCAACTACTAAGCCTTCGCGGCCTCACAAGCCAAGACAAATAACAATGCAAATATGTATTTCCTCTTCTTACAACATAGTTCCTCCAGGCTTACAAATCTTGCAGTAGGACATGCCTAAGCCATTAGAACAAAGCCATACTGTATCCCATCTGATTGGTTAAAAAACAACAGCTAACTCATTTGCCAAACATAGCTTGATGGAAGTCTGTATTAGCATAAACAGACAATCTTTTCACTTTAAAAAATCATTGCTTCTGCATTTTTAAAGTTCATCCTTAAATTTATACCTATCATCTATTAGAAACTATGGGGTGGGAGAATCTAAACATATTCCCTCTCCTCAATGTGTTCTTTCAGGGGTGGTGGGAGTGAGCAAAAGACAAATCTGTCAGTTCGACCTTAGATCTCAAGTTCTTTCTATCCAAAGTATAAGAAATTTCTGTAAGCTCTTGCTGAAAAAAAATTATTGCCCCTCTGCATTGGATAAATTAAAGAGATTCAGCTATTCCCAGCTTGGAGAGGACTGTAACTTTTGGGCAAGTAGCATTAAAGTTGAAAATTTCTCAGGGGTGGGTTGGGTTAGATATGGCAGCCCTGAGGCAGCACCACAATTGTGTATGAAATACACAGGTCTAGTCTAGACTTATAAGAAAGGCTAAGCACCCAAGACCTTAAGCCTGCATATCTGTTTCAGGATCTTTAACAACCTTCCCCTCCTCAGAATCTATTAGGAATATCTAGGACAGACTGATCTGAAATTCTCACCTGTCTCTACTAACAACTGAAGGTTGTTGCTCACAAGACTCTAGCCAGGTTAGCATGTGCACAAGCTCAAACCAGGGCTATAAAAGATCAAAGGCAGATATGCATCTCCAAAGGCAGATATGCATCTCCAGATTTTTGGAAACATGTGACAGGCCCACACAGGAGAACTGGCACCAACTTGCAGCTGGCCAAGAGACTCCCCTCTGCCTATTAGAGAAACATTTCTTCTCCTTATACATCAGGAAACAACAAGGTAACCTGGTATAAGGAAGACTACATGTCGTGTTAAATCAACAACTCACATTTAAGTCATACCTGTCAAGTTTTGGATTTGGAAATAAGGGAAATTTCCCAGCAAATACGGGATACTTGACAGCTATGTTTATCCTTTGCTGCCCTCCAATGGCAGCAATAGGGCATTGCAGTGTAATTAATACGGGATGACGGCAGGGAAGAGGGTAAAATAAGGGGTTTCCCCGGCCAATACGGGATACTTGACAGCTATGATTTAAGTTGCAGTAATGTCACGCATTAAAGACAAAGGTATTCCACTCACATTTCTTAAGGGTAAATCCATCTACCAGGCTGCCAACTCCTAACATAAGGATGACAGCCATTAAGAAGAATAACTTGTTTTCCATGGTAGCTTTCAGTTGTGTCCAGGTCTTCATAAAAACCAATGTAAAGTCAAGGCAAAAGATTTGGGCAACATAATTTTTATACTAACCTATTTGTATAGCTGCATCAGATAATTGTTATCTTGGGAGGTTTGTTTTAAGTCATCATAACCCCACCTGTGTTTTGAATACTGACTAAGCCAGGCATGCATATATAGATATATACACATACCAGATATATTATCAAGCAGAAGAAATGATGGCATGCCTTTTAATTGAAGTAGGAGGATTCTATGGCAAAGAAGAATCATTTCTGGATTCCTTCCTCATAAATCATTTCTAGACATCCTTAAATTAATCCATGTTAATTCTGTTCAGATGTCAATCCAATCCCAATACCTATCAACTGATTAAGAAGAAATTGAGATGTTGAGGCAAGACACTATGCAAGCACTCTCCTGTCTACAGAGAGCCATGTTATATCATCCTTTCTGCACTTTGGAAATACTTTTTAAAATATTGACTTGGGCAAGTCTTATCTGTGTGGATATTCAGGACAAAGTTCAGAAAACTCCATTCTACTGACTAAGACTACTTTCCAATCAAAACTGGCCATATCACTAGGCTTCACTTCAGCCAACAGATGTGGGAGGGAGGGAGAAAAGGTAAAGGGTTGGAGGAAGTAACTATATTTACACCATGTGGTTTGCTTTCTAATCTGTTGCCTTCTTGAAGTAAGATGCCACAGCCATTTGGCTGGCTTCGGTATGTCAAATGAAGGACATCATTTTGGCTTTGACCTCAGCTAGAAACACCATCTTCCATCTTTTATCTGCCTCAGTCAGAGGTTTGTTGCACTGTGTTCATGAATACATGCATGCATACATTTGTACATTCTAGAGATGGGGTGAGGAGAATCATCATTGTCTCAGATTTGTTGGAGATCGGATGCCTTCTCAAGAAATCTTCAAGCCAGAAAGGCTCTCGCCTCCAATGAGAAACTGCAAAAAGTATTTCTTTTTCTTTCCATTTTCCTCATGATGCATGGAATGGCTTAGCATAAAAATAGTTCATTTTCTGTTTGTGGAACAGAATGCAACAGACAGAGAAAATGGCAGGTTGATTGATCAAAAACAAATAAGAAACCCATTCAATGTTGTTGTTGTTCAGTCGCACAGTCGATTCTGACTCTTTGCGACACCATGGACCATTTTCCTTCCAGGCACCTCTGTCCTCCACTATTCTCCTCAGCCCGCCAAGCTCTGTGCCCATTATGTCCACAATACCATCTATCCATCTAATTTTTGGACGCCCCCTTCTCTTGCCCTCCACCTTTCCCAGCATCAAGGCCTTCTCAAGTGAGACCTCCCTTCTCATTTGATGTCCAAAGTTTTAGTGTATTGGACCAAAGACACCAGGACAGCCGAAGAGCTGGCTTAACACAACTTTATTACATGCTGGTCAGAGGGAACATGTGGTAATGGCAGACGAACAGCTCAATATATACAGTGGCTATACATTTGAATGTGGCTCCTTGACAGTCTATTGGCTACTATCCGCGTGACGTCATTTCAAGTCACGCCCTTCTTGTCCAGGTGAAGGTGATGGCGGGAATCTTCCCGCGCTGTTGCTCTTAGGTGAGTCTTGGACCGATGAGCTTGGACGCTCGCTATTGCCATCTAGTGGTCACTAGCTCGCGTCCTATTAGGGTTGCAGAGATGCAGCTGGGGTTACAATGTTACACAAGGAAAGGTTACATTGGATACACATGGATAGGTACATTGTTTAAAGGCACTTGCTTTAGAACACAACATCCCTCCCCCCTAGGATGAGACGAAGTCTCTTAACCAAGATGGTTTCTTGCACTTGCGTTTGGGCCGCGATGTGGGTTGGCCCCCCCAGGGGCCGCTCCCGTTTCCTTGCTCCCTGGACCCTTGCCCTGTAATGGGAGAGGGAGACTTGTTAGTGGCTTGCTGCGGTTTTGCAGCTTTAGGGGAAAGGGTAGGTTCTGTTGTGGGTGAACCGGGGGCACCAGGGGCTAACGTAAAACCCCTCTTCTCGCTTGGATGGGTGGGGGACCACTCTGAAAACCCCCCCGGTTCTGTAACTCACAATTAAACTCTGCTGGGGGATCCCGCGGGATATCTACGAGGACAAATTCCTTCTCCTCCCCCCTTGGTGGGGACTCTGGCCCCCCCTCTCCTCCCCCTTGGGCTAAACGGGTGGGGGAGAACCCTAACGCTGAATTCGGCTCCGCGCTTTCAGCGCCCTGCTTTCCGGGGACCCAGTTCCGTAGCTGGTCCGCGTGCCGCCGCCAGAGTAGACCTGTGTTGGTCTCCACGCGGTACGACACGGGACCGGTCTGCTCCACGACCACCCCCGGTACCCAGGCTGGCCCCGCGCTGGCGTAGTTCCTGCAGTGCACAGGGGCGCCTACGCTAAAACTCTTTGTGGCCTCTAGCCCGATGTTCCTCCCCTTGTCTTCTACTCTCGTGGGGTCTAGCCTAGTGAGAATGGTGGTCAGTTTCCTGCGCATTAAGAGCTCCGCGGGGGAGTATCCTGACGCCAACGGGGTCACCCTGTACCCTAGCAGAAACTGACACACTTGCAGGTTGAGGTCCCCGGGGCCCATGCGCCGCAGCGTGTCCTTCGTGGTGCGGACGAGGTGCTCCACTTGGCCATTGGTGGCCGGATGGAAAGGGGCGGAGGTGATGTGCCGGATGGCGTTAATCTCTGTGAATGCCCTGAACTCAGCGGACGTGAAACAACTAGCGTTATCGCTAATTAGAGTGTCGGGTATGCCGAACGTGGAAAAAATTCTCCGCAAATGCTTAATTGTCGCGGCCGAGGAGGTGCTCATGACTGGGATGACCTCCAACCACTTGGAGAAAGCGTCCACAACAAGGAGAAACAGAGTTCCTCGGAACGGGCCCGCGAAATCTATGTGTATCCAGGACCACGGCCCCTTAGCCGCGTCCCACTCCCTGTGGGGAAGACGGGCCTCTTCCGGTCTGGAGCATTGGCAACTCTCACAAGTGCCGACCATGTGCTCGATGTCGGCGTCTAACTGGGGCCACCAAAAGTAGCTCCGGGCCAGCGCTTTGGAGCGCACAATTCCAGGGTGGCTGACGTGCAGCAGTTTAAGCACCCGCGGCCGGAGGGATGTGGGGATCACCACCCGCTGCCCCCACAAGAGACACCCCCTCTCTAGGGACAGCTCCAACTTTTTCCTGAAAAACGGAGCGAATTCTTCCGCTGGGGAAGACGCTGGCCACCCTTTCTGTACCCAGGAGCTAACCGCCGCCAACGTCTTGTCTCTGCTTGTCGCTTTAGCGATATCGGCGGGTACTATGGGGGGCGAATCTAAGACTTCTATCATGAGCACCTGGCGGTCCGGCTCCTCCCCGCCCACGTGGCTGTGTGTCTGGGGGAGGGGGGACCTCGACAGGGCGTCCGCATGGCTGATTTCTCTCCCGGGCCGGTACACCAACGCGTGCTGGTAGGTGTTGAGGAAAATGGCCCACCTAAGCATCCTTGGGGACAGGATCTGTGGCGTGGGCTTATCTGCGGTGAAAATGCCTAGTAGGGGCTTGTGGTCGGTCACGATGGTGAAGGGGCGGCCATATAGAAAATCGCGAAATTTTTTGGTCCCTGCAATTATCGCCAGCGCTTCCCTGTCTGTCTGGGCGTAGTTCCTCTCCGCTTGGGACAGGGACCTGGAGTAAAACGCTATTGGGGCCTCCCTCCCGTTTTCCAACACGTGGCATAACACTGCCCCGACCCCCACCGGGGATGCATCACAGATCAGTACCACCGGCCGTTTGGGGTTGAAATGGGTCAGAATGGCGTCTGACGCCAGGAGTTGTTTCAGTTCCATGAATGCCCTCTCCTGGTCATCGCCCCACTTCCATGCCGCATCTTTCTTGAGCAACTTGTGAAGCGGCTCAGCCACCGCAGCCTTCCGAGGAAGGAAGGAGTGGTAGAAGTTTAAGAGCCCTAGGAACGACTGCAACTCGGGCTTGGAGGTGGGGCGAGGGGCTTTCTTGATGGCGGCCACCTTGGATTTGGACGGTTTGATCCCCTCGGGTGTTACTCGGAACCCTAAGAACTCAACCTCCTTCGCGAAGAAGATGCATTTGTCTTTTCGCAACCTCAACCCCGCCTGTTCGAATGCCTCCAGGACCTTGTGTAGCCTTTCAGCCAACTCAACCTCACTCCCCCCCGTTATCAAAACATCATCAAAATATGGCAAAACGCCGTCCAGCCCTTTGAGGAGGCGTTCCACGAGCGACTGGAAAATTCCAGGCGCCGAGTTCACGCCGAATTGGAGGCGCGTCACCTGGAACGCCCCCTTATGCGTGACTATGGTCTGTGCAGCAGCTGCGGCAGGGGTTACCATGAGTTGCTGATAAGCCTGTGCCAGGTCGAGCTTAGCAAAACACTTTCCCCCATGTAACCTGGCTAGCAAATGGCTGACCACCGGCACCGGATACGCATTAGGGCGGATTGCCTTATTAATGGTGCACTTATAATCGGCGCAAATGCGAACCTCCCCATTTGCCTTCAATGCCGTGACAATTGGAGTTTCCCACTCCGCAGAATCAACAGGAACAAGGATCCCCTGGCCCACTAATTTGTCCAGTTCCGCCTCTATTTTGTCCTTTAGTGCAAAAGGCACTCTGCGCGGTTTGAGTCTTATTGGGCGGACCTCCGGGTCCAGGTCGAAAGTTACTGGGGGTCCATTGAATTTCCCAAGTCCCTTTTTGAAGACTTCAGGGTGCGCGTCGCACACCCTCTGTATTGGATCAGTCCCAACGGCGTGCACCCCCCCAATGAACAGACCCAGGGGCTGGAACCATTGAGACCCGAGGAGGCTGCATTTACCCCCCTTGAGAACGACTAGGGGGAGTTCCGCGGCGTGCCGCTTATACTGGACCTGGAATTTCCCAACCCCCAATACCGGGATACTGTTCCCTTGCACGTCCCGAAGCGTGGACCTCAGCGCTTTGAGCTTGGGCCGTACGCGGGGGGCAATTCTCAAAAACTCCCTCTGGGAAATGAGGGAATATGAGGAGCCAGAGTCAATCTCCATCCTAACAGGGGCCCCTTGCACCAGTACCTCAACAAAGTAGCGGGGGTGTCCCAAGGACACGCTGAAAACTGGAGCGTCGTCGTCGCTGTCGTCGGAGATGCGGCCCACGCCGTCCTGCTTCCTCGTGGGCCGGGCGCCATCCTTGATTCTCGTCGAGCGGTCTGGCCTCGCCGCGCGGTCGGGCGAGCTCCCCCGGTCCTTGCGCCGTTGTCTGCATACTTTGGCGATGTGCCCGCGTCGTCCACAGTTGTGGCACTCGGCTTTTCTGAAAGGACACCTGGCGCGGTCGTGAGCCGCTCCGCAGCCGTCGCAGCGCCGGCCCTCCTTCCAGACCCTCCGGACGTCCTCGCTGTTTTCGGCGGACGATTTCGAAGTTCGCCGGGCTGCGTGCACCGAACTCTCTGTTTTGTCGGCCCTCGGACGCCAGTCCTGGAGCTCCTGTACCCCGGCCTTCGTGGCTTCCGCGGCCTGTGCCGCTTTCAGGACCTCCTGCAATGTAGGGGGCAGCTCCTGATTCATCAGCATGCGCTGGATTTCGGCATCCTTCAGGCCGCATAGCACGCAGTCCCTGAGGGTGACTTCCAAGTTCTCCCATTTGCATGGGCCGGCAGCCAGATGCAGGGCCGCTATGAAGGCGGCAACCGACTCACCAGGCGCTTGGACTCGCCTCCAAAACGCGCTCCGAGCGGGAAACATCGCTACCGAGGGCCAGAAATGGTCTCGCAACACCTTCAGGAGCTCTTTCGCCTTGAATTCAGCCGCCTTTTTGGGTGCGATGAGGTCAATCAATACCCTCTTGGCGTCGTGCCCGAGCATTCTGGTGAGGATGGCTCTCTTCTTTGCCTCGTCCGTCACCTCGAACTCCACCAGCGCGCCTTGGAAGTCCATTTTGAAAAGTTCCCAGTCTTGCGGTTTCTTGATGTCGAAACCGGCGTATGTCTTGGTCCCGTGGGCAGCCATAATCCCATCTTCGTCGCCAATTTAGTGTATTGGACCAAAGACACCAGGACAGCCAAAGAGCTGGCTTAACACAACTTTATTACATGCTGGTCAGAGGGAACATGTGGTAATGGCGGACGAACAGCTCAATATATACAGTGGCTGTACATTTGAATGTGGCTCCTTGACAGTCTATTGGCTACTGTCCGCGTGACGTCATTTCAAGTCACGCCCTTCTTGTCCAGGTGAAGGTGATGGCGGGAATCTTCCCGCGCTATTGCTCTTAGGTGAGTCTTGGACCGATGAGCTTGGACGCTCGCTATTGCTATCTAGTGGTCACTAGCTCGCGTCCTATTAGGGTTGCAGAGATGCAGCTGGGGTTACAATGTTACACAAGGAAAGGTTACATTGGATACACATGGATAGGTACATTGTTTAAAGGCACTTGCTTTAGAACACAACAAAAGTACTTTAGCTTCATCTTCACTATTTGTCCCTCCAATGAACAGTCATGGTTGATTTCTTCCAGTATTGACCTATTTGTTCTCTTTGCTGTCCAAGGAACTCTCAGGACTCTCCTCCAACGCCACATCTCAAAGGCATCTATTCTTCTGCGCTCAGCCTTCGTAATGGTCCAGCTCTCACACCCATACATTACCACCGGGAATATCATTGCTTTGACTATGCAATTTTTTGTTTGCAAGGTGATGCCTCTACTTTTAACTATGTTCCCCAGGTTTCTCATAGCTTGTTTCCCAAGCATCAGTCGCCTTTTTATTTCATGGCTGCAATCACCATCTGCAGCGATCTTTGATCCTAAGAAAGTAAAATCTGCCAGTCGTATCCAACTCTAGGGTGCAGTGCTCATCTCCATTTACAGCCAAAGAGCCAGTCTGTGTTTGCAGACATTTTCATGGCCATGTGGCAGGCATGACTAGAGCTCAGCAAGTCACATGGCTATATTTGGCCATGCCCACAAATTTGGCCACACCCACAGAGGGGTGTGGCCAAAATTTCCCTTATTTTCAAATCCAAAACTTGACAGGTATAAAATAAATGAATATAAAATACAGTACAGTACTACCTAAAGGCAAAGGATAGAACATTTTAGATTTCGGTTGATATACATTAAACAGATAAGCAATGACAATTGGAATGCTAAGTCTAGGAACCAGATCCCATCCTGCCTCCAAAGAAGAAGAGAATGGATAAAACCTGATAATTCCTAAAATAAATCAGTTTATTTAGTGTATGGGACCAAAGACAGTGAACAGCCGAAGTGCTTGGCTTAACACAGGTTTATTGCATGATGATCCGGGGGGAACATGGGGGTAATAATGGTGGTACATCTCATTATATACTGAGGACTATACATTTGAATCTTGCAGCACGGTAGTTCATTGGCTACTGTCGGCGTGGCCTCGCCCAGGCACGCCTTACTCTTGCAGTTGTATCTTCTTCCTGCTGAATGCGAGTATCTTCATTCTGCTGAATGCGAGTATCTTCATTCTGCTGAATGCGAGTATCTTCATTCTGCTGAATGCAAGTATCTTCATTCTGCTGAATGCGGAGGCATTTCCCGCGGCTGTCCGTGATTGAGCAATGTGAACCATGTGAGGCTGAACGCTCGCAGCTGCCCCAAGGGGTTGCTTGCTCGCGTTCCTTTCAGCTGAGATACATTGTAATTGTGATGGATACATTTTTATCTTGATAGCTTTACAGTACATTGATATGCATACATAACACCCCTCCCCCCTAGGATGGGACGAAGTCCCGCAACCATTGTGGCTTGCTGCACGTACGCTTGGGGCGTGCGGGCGCCTGACCTAGTGCGGGGGAGCCTGTGATCCCTGATTCCGTGGAGGCTTGTCCTGCAACGGGGAATGGGGATTCGTTAGCGGCTCTGTGGGGTGTCTGTGTCTGCTTTGCGCTGGGGGACAGAAATGGAATGAACAGTTGGGAGGTGAACCCCTGCCTGTTGCCCTCGGACCCCGGGGACCCTCTTATCGTGAACCGCGGAACCGATGAGGATGCCCTCGTGGTTCTGCCGCCTTCTGTTATCCGCTCGGGTGACCTTGCGACTGTGGTGGGCGGACTCGCTGTCGCCTTCTGTCTTGGGGGTGTCGGTCTCCGGGACATTGGCGCTATGTTGCATTCTAATTCACAGGGGCTACTGGGACTGGAAGTACCAGGGGCTGAACTGAAACCCCTCTTCTCACTAGGACGGGTGGGGGACCACTCCGCTAACTCCCCCTGGTACTGTAAATCAAAATCTAAACTTCTTGGGGAATCTGTGTTTTGGGGAAGCTTCCGAGGGATATGTGTGAGATCGGGGCTCTTCCTTTCTGCTGCAAATTCCCGCAAAACATCTCTGAGGATCGATTCCCTTTCCTCCCCCCTTGGTGGGGACCCCTGGCCCCCTTTTTCTCCCCCTTGGGCTAAGCGGGTGGGGGAGTACCCTAACGCTGATTCGTGGCTATTTTCGTCTTCGTCCTGCTCTCCGTGAATCCTGCGCCTGAGTTGATCTGCATGCCGCCTCCACAGGAGGCCTGTGTTAGTTTCCACGCGGTACGAGACGGGGCCGGTTTGTTCTATTACAACGCCCGGCACCCAGGCTGGCCCTGCGCTGGCGTAGTTCCTGCAGTGCACGGGGGTGCCTACGCTGAAATTCTTGGTGGGCTCTATCCCTACGTTCCGCCCTTTGTCTTCTACCCTGGTGGGGTCTAGTCTGGTGATTACGGTGGCCAGCTTCCTACGCATTAACAGCTCCACGGGGGAGTACCCTGACGCTAATGGGGTGACCCTGTACCTTAGCAGGAACTGGCACATTTGTAATTCTAGATCTCCGGGACCCATGCGCCACAGCGCGTCTTTTGTGGTGCGCACGAGGCGCTCTACTTGGCCGTTGGTGGCCAGGTGGAAAGGGGCGGAGGTGACGTGCCGAATGGCATTGAGATCCATGAACGTCCTGAACTCGGTGGACGTGAAACAACTAGCGTTGTCACTCACGAGGGTGTCGGGTAAACCGAACGTGGTAAAGACCCTCCGTAGATGCTTAATTGTTGTGGCCGAGGATGTGCTCGAAACTGGGATTACCTCCAACCACTTGGAGTACGCATCCACAACAAGGAGGAAGAGCGCTCCTCTGAACGGGCCAGCGAAATCTACGTGTACCCGGGACCAGGGCCCCCTTGCTGCGTCCCATTCTCTATGTGGCAAACGAGCCTCTTCTGGCCTTGAGCTCTGGCACGCTTCGCAAGTGCCGACCATGTGCTTGATGTCGGCGTCTAGCTGGGGCCACCAAAAGTAACTACGGGCCAGTGCCTTGGAACGGACGATCCCCGGGTGGCTGACATGCAGCAGTTTAAGCACCCTCGGCCGGAGAGACGTGGGGATCACTACCCGCTGTCCCCACAAAAGGCAACCCCTCTCTAGGGACAATTCTACTTTTTTCTTGAAAAATGTGTCGAATTCCGCTGCTGGGGACGATACCGGCCACCCTTTC
This sequence comes from Bradypodion ventrale, assembly GCA_035047345.1. Taxonomy (NCBI): domain Eukaryota; kingdom Metazoa; phylum Chordata; class Lepidosauria; order Squamata; family Chamaeleonidae; genus Bradypodion; species Bradypodion ventrale. The sequence goes on along the minus strand of JAWDJE010000003.1, from coordinate 284,107,944 downwards.
TGCACCCAGGAGCTAACTGTCGCTAACGTTTTGTCCTTGCCGGTCGCTTTGGCGATGTCGGCCGGTACTACCGGGGGCGAGTCTAGGACCTCTATCAGTAAGACCTGGTGGTCTCGCTCTTCCTCGCCCACGTGGTTGCAGTCCTGGGGAAGGGGAGACCTTGACAGGGCGTCCGCGTGACTGATCTCCTTCCCTGGCCGGTACACCAACGCGTGCTGATACGCGTTGAGAAAAATGGCCCACCTGAGCATTCTCGGGGACAGGATTTGTGGCGTGGGCTTATCTGCGGTGAAAATGCCTAGCAAGGGCTTATGGTCGGTCACTATGGTGAAGGAACGGCCATACACAAAATCATGAAATTTTTTGGTTCCCACAATGATCGCTAGCGCTTCCCTGTCTGTCTGGGCATAGTTTCTCTCTGCTTGAGACAGGGACCTGGAGTAGAACGCTATTGGGGCCTCCCTCCCGTTTTCTAGCACGTGGCATAACACCGCCCCCACTCCCACTGGGGATGCATCGCATATCAGGACCACCGGCCGTTTGGGGTTGAAGTGGGTTAGTACGGCATCGGACGCCAGGAGTCGTTTTAGGTCGTTAAATGCCCTCTCATGGTCGTCGCCCCACTTCCATGCCTCGTCCTTTTTTAACAACTTGTGTAGCGGTTCCGCCACGGCTGCCTTGCGCGGAAGGAAGGAGTGGTAGAAGTTGAGCAGTCCGAGGAACGACTGCAGCTCGGGCTTGGATTTGGGGCGAGGGGCCTTTTTGATGGCGTCCACCTTGGATTGGGACGGCCGTATACCCTCAGGAGTTACTCGGAAACCCAGGAACTCTACCTCGGTCACGAAGAAGACGCATTTGTCTTTCCGCAACCTCAACCCCGCCTTGTCGAATATTGTTAGGACCTTTCCCAACCTCTTTGCCAATTCCGCCCGGCTCCCCCCCGTTATCAATACGTCATCAAAGTAGGGTAACACCCCCTCTAATCCCTTTAAGAGGCGTTCCACGAGTGACTGGAAAATCCCGGGCGCCGAATTTATGCCGAACTGAAGGCGCGTCACCTGGAACGCCCCTTTGTGGGTGACTATGGTTTGTGCCGCAGCTGAGGCGGGGGCCACCGGGAGCTGCTGGTAGGCTTGGGCTAGGTCAAGCTTTGCGAAACACCTTCCCCCGTGTAACCTGGCCAGCAAGTGGCTGACTACCGGCACCGGATATGCATTAGGGCGAATTGCCTTGTTGATGGTGCACTTGTAATCGGCGCATATGCGGACCTCCCCATTGGCCTTTAGTGCTGTTACAATCGGAGTTTCCCACTCCGCAGAATCCACGGGCACAAGAATCCCCTGACCCACCAATTTGTCCAGTTCCGCCTCTATCTTGTCCTTGAGTGCAAAAGGCACCCTGCGCGGTTTTAGCCTGATTGGTCGTATTTCAGGGTCCAAGTCAAAAGTCACTGGGGGGCCCTTGAATTTCCCAAGTCCCTTTTTGAAGACCTCGGGATGCGCGTCGCACACGTCCTGTATTGGATCAGTCCCGGTGGCGTGTACTCCCATGGCGTGCACCCCCCCGATGAACAAACCCAGGGGTTGAAACCATTGAGTGCCGAGGAGGCTGCAGTTACCTCCCTTGAGGACAACTAGGGGGAGCGTTGCGGCGTGCCTTTTAAAACGGACTTGGAATTTCCCAACCCCCAACACTGGGATGCGGTTCCCCTGCACGTCTTTCAGTGTGGCCCTCAATGCTTTGAGCTTTGGCCGCACGTGGGGGGCGATTTTCAGGAACTCCCCCTGAGAAATGATAGAGTATGAAGAACCCGAGTCCACCTCCATCCTAACAGGGGCCCCTTGAATTACTACCTCAACGAAGTATCGGGGATGTCCAACGGACACGCTGAGCACCGGGGCGTCGTCCTCGCTGTCATCGGAGATGCGCCCCACGCCGTCCTGCTTCCTCGTGGCCCGGTTGCCGTCCGGAGGCCTCGTGGTGCGGTCCTGCCTCGTGGTGCGGTCCTGCCTCGCCGAGCGGTCTGGCGAACTCCTCCTGGTCTCGCGCCGTTTTCTGCAGACTTTGGCGATGTGCCCGCGCCGACCGCAGTTATGGCACTCGGCCTTCCTGAAGGGGCATTTGGCGCGGGCGTGGGTGGCGCTGCAGCCGTCGCAACGCCGGCCTTCCTTCTGGACCCTCCGTACGTCCTCGTCGTCTCCGCTCTCCGCGGATGAGTTTGAGGCTTGCCGGGCTGCACGCACCGAGCTCTCAGCCTTGGCCGTCTTCGGTCGCCAGTCCTGGAGCTCCTGCACCCCGGCCAACGTGGCTTCCGCGGCCTGCGCCGCGTCTAGGACCTCTTGTAGTGTGGGGGGCGGCTCTTGTTTCATCAGCGTGCGCTGAGTCTCGGTGTCCCTCAGGCCACAGAGCAGGCAGTCTCGGAGGGTGACTTCTGGGGTCTCCCACTTGCATGGGCCAGCGGCCAGCCGCAGGGCCGCGGCGAACTCAGCGACCGATTCCCCGGGCGCCTGGACTCGCCTCCAGAACGCGCTCCGAGCGGGGAACATCGCTATCGCGGGCCGGAGGTGGGTGCGCAACACCGCCAGGAGCTCTTTGGCTTTGAAGTCGCTCACCCTCCTCGGCGCGATCAGGTCCACCAAGGTCCTCTTGGTCTCGTGTCCGAGCATGCGGACGAAGATGGCCCTCTTCTTGTCCTCATCTGAGACTTCGAGCTCCACCAGCGCTCCATTGAAGTCTATCTCAAACAGCTCCAAGTCTCCCGGCTTCCTGATCTCGTAGCCGGCGCATGTCTTGGTCCCGTGGGCAGCCATATCCCACCTTCGTCGCCAGTTTAGTGTATGGGACCAAAGACAGTGAACAGCCGAAGTGGTTGGCTTAACACAGGTTTATTGCATGATGATCCGGGGGGAACATGGGGGTAATAATGGTGGTACATCTCATTATATACTGAGGACTATACATTTGAATCTTGCAGCACGGTAGCTCATTGGCTATTGTCGGCGTGGCCTCGCCCAGGCACGCCTTACTCTTGCAGTTGTATCTTCTTCCTGCTGAATGCGAGTATCTTCATTCTGCTGAATGCGAGTATCTTCATTCTGCTGAATGCAAGTATCTTCATTCTGCTGAATGCGGAGGCATTTCCCGCGGCTGTCCGTGATTGAGCAATGTGAACCATGTGAGGCTGAACGCTCGCAGCTGCCCCAAGGGGTTGCTTGCTCGCGTTCCTTTCAGCTGAGATACATTGTAATTGTGATGGATACATTTTTATCTTGATAGCTTTACAGTACATTGATATGCATACATAACAGTTTAAGAGATTTGACTTTACAGGAAAATCTAGCTGGAAATTAATTTGATGCTACAGAGTAATGAAGGAAGTAGAGTGATAGCAGTGCGTTTTGGTTTAATGTTAACTGTAATTTTGCATTAGGTTTCTGCATGCATGAGTTGGAATAGGTGAGTACACATCTCTCTCTCTCTCTCTCTCTCTCTTGGAATGAATGGGGGATAGACTCAATCAGTAGCTCTCTGAAGCATGGACTTTCATTAATGGAGACAATCTGACTAGTACAGTTAGAAATCTAATGCAGTATAATATTTAACTTTAAATCAAAGGCACTGTATCAAATGACACATATATTTAAGATTTCTATTATATCAAGTGAAAATTCCACTGGTAACTAATTATGAGCAATTTGTTAGCAAAAGGTACAGCTGATTAAAGAAAAATAGGTACTGTGATTAGTCACACTAAATCATAAATCATGCCGTAAGTCTATTGATCGAGATAAGTATCCTGAGACTATTTCATAAACAGGCTTGATGGAAGATCCTCTAAGCTATGTCTTTCCCTCCACTACTGGCCAGCCATCATGACTAATAATAACGCCATCAAATTTATTCTGATATATAGCAACTCTTTCCAGGGTTTTCTAGGTAATGAACACTCAGATGCGGTTTACCATCCCTTCTTCTGGGATTGTCCTGGGTCTGTGCAGCTTTTCCAAGGTCACACAGGCTGGCCTTTCTCACTGGAGGCAAAAATTAAACTCCCAATCACTGGCTCCATAGCTGATGGGCACTCACTGACCTATCTAGCCAGTTTATATAATGAATAACACCCATTCAATCCCTAGAACAGTGATGGTGAATCTTTTAGAGACAGAGTGCCCAAACTGCAACCCAAAATCCACTTATTTATCGCAAAGTGCCAACACAGCAACAGGGGAGTAAGAAAATGCTCCCATTGGGCTACTGGGTAGAGGGGCAGGGTGAACTCTGTGCTAGGGGGAGGGAGGAAGCTCTCCCATTGGGTTGCTGGGCAGAGGGGTGGGGCAAACTCTATGCTGGGGTGACGGCACAGGTGCCTACAGAGAGGGCTCCGAGTGCCACCTCTGGCCCGTGTGCCATAGGTTTACCACCACTGCCCTATAGCAATTCATTCCCAGTCTCACATGTGTTTAGTTTATGATCATCAGATCATCACTCATGAGCCACTTTAGGCCAACCACATGTTTTCATATACTGTACTGTACAATTTTCTGCAGTAGCAAACACAGGTTCCATCCCATTGTGTAGGCCGCTGGACATTTTCTCAGCAAGGACATTTTCCCCGAGAAATTGTCTCACTGCTCAAATTATGGGATGCTACGTGATAGAAAGAACAAACAGGATCATTCTGTAATAGTTATATGGACGTTGCTACTTTTTATGTGAACCACCAAATTATTGCCAGCTCAGCTTTGTGGTTTCTCTGTGGGTTGTTGCTGGTCTCCTAGTTATATACTCACAGAATTATCCATTTTATTTCTATACTAATATTCAATTGCAAATGTTTTCTGTCATTTACATTTTATTTTGCCTTCATTATTACACAATCTCACCCGCATCTGATTCAAGCCTACATGTAGGCCTCTCCCATTTAACTTGTTATAAAGGAAAATAAAATGTGTGCTCTGAGTAATGCATTGACCAAAGGTGTAGCTGATGGAAACTGGTTACAATGATTAGAAACACCAGCAGCATGTCCCAAAGACGCTAATCTTCTGATAAGTTTGTGGAATCAGTTTTTATTGATAGTCAAGAGCAGTGTTTCTTCAGCTGTGCTGTGCAGATCCATCCTAATCTGAGACTGAGTCTCTAAAAATGTCAAACATAGAGTATCTATTCTCCTGAGAACTAGGCACTGAAAGCATGAAGAATATAGATGTATGGGTGTTGTGTATGTAACTCAAGTGAAATGTGATTATAATCGGATCTAATGATCCTCCATTTTCCCTTCTTCTTCCTCTTGTGTAAATATTCCCCTTGTGTAAATATTGCGAGACTTGTCTCCCGCCTTAGCTGTAGTTGTTGTTTACTCATTACCCAATCAAGTGTTGTTACCTTGTTGTTTACCTGTACTAACCAATCATGTGGCTCCGTGCCAGGTTTAAATCATTACCTATTGTATATAAGGAGCATTGCTCCGCCATTGACCTCATGTACAGATTGACTACCTTCCAATCAAGATGTGTTTGGCCCCCTAACTGCTGGCTACTGTGTATCAATCTGCAAACATCAAATTGGCAGCCAAGGTGGGATAATGGCTTCCCACAGTATCACGCTCCCGCCATTTGACCTCAAGGCTCCGGAGAAATGGACGCTGTATGAGCGCCAGTTGAAGCACGCCATGGCGGCCGAGAAGATAGACAATGAGGAGCAAATGCGCTCTTGCCTCCTCACAAAATGCGGCCTCACCACACTTGAGCTTGCAATACACCTCCTGCTTCCGCGGGACATTGATACTGTCCCACTCAAGGAAATCCTGGCCATGCTTCGGAATCACATACAGCCTAAGGTGTCCATCTACCCGGCAAGAGTAGCCTTCCACAGGCGAGACCAGAGCCCGGAGGATTCTGTAGCTGACTACGCCGCTGCCCTCAGGTTGGCCGCTGCCCCTCGCCGGTGGGACAACCTGGAGGAAGCTCTGAGCGACTGCCTGCTGTCTGGAATGCGGGATGAGGAAGCCCAGTGGAGGCTGATGGCCAGAGATCACTTCACATTCAAGTCCGTCCTACAAGAGGCTCTGGCGGCTGAGACGGCAAGGTGAAAGCATTCAGGGTGAAGCCTAACGCACCCGGGGGGTCCGGGTCTGCTGTGCAGGCCACACGCCACTCATCTCCACATTCGTCCAGTTCGTCTGCATCACCAGCATCCACCTCATCTTCGGGGTCCGGGTCCAGCAATGATGACGACGAGGTCCAGAAAGTTCGGAGGAAGTCGGCTGAGATGCGGGCCGGCGAGAGGTCCCATCGTCGATGCAATGGCTGCAGGGCATCCCACGACTGGAGAAAATGCCCCTTCCGGAAGGCTGAATGCCACCATTGCGGGTACTGGGGGCAAAGGTATGCAGGCATCGTCGGAAGCAAGACCAGGAGCCGTCCGAGCATCCTTGAGGGAGAGGAGCGCATAGTGGGAGACACTGATTGTTACTTCTATGAAATCTAATGGGGAGGTTAGGATTTGCGCAGATTACAAATGTACGATCAATAAGGCCATTCGGCCCAATGCCTACCCGGTGCCGGTAGTTAGCCATTTACTAGCCACTTTACACGAGGGTAAATGTTTTGCGAAATTGGATTTAGTGCAGGTTTATCAGCAGCTAAGAGTCACACCTGCTGCAGCAGCCACTCAAACTATTGTTATGCACAAGGGAGTGTTTAAGGTGACACGCCTCCAGTTTGGCCTGAATTCAGCCCCTGGTATATTTCAGTCACTGGTTGAACGACTGCTAAAGGGTCTCCCTGGGGTTCTCCCCTACTTTGATTACATTCTGATCATAGCTGGGAATGAGTCAGAACTATCTAAGAGGTTGGACAGGGTTCTAACTGTGTTTGAGAATGCGGGGGTTGTGTCTGAGAAGAGACAAATGCACATTCCTTGAAAGTTGAATTCTTAGGTTTCAAAACAACCCCCGAAGGAGTTAAGCCCTCCGACTCCAAGGTTGTCACTGTTCACAATGCCCCCCGTCTAACCGCGAAACCAGAGTTACAGTCCTTCCTGGGGCTGCTCAACGTTTATTATTTCTTCTTGCCAAGAAAGGCTTCCATGGTGGAACCACTGCATCATCTTTTGAAGAAAGACGCAGTTTGGCGGTGGGGGAAGAGCCAGAAACGAGCCTTTAAAGAGTTAAAACAGCTCCTGTCGTCAGAAGCAATCTTAACTCATTTCGCCCCAAGGAAGCCTGTGGTGCTAATTTGTGATGCTTCACCAGTGGGGGGGGGGGGGGGGGTCGGTCCTATGCCATGTCCTGGAAAACGGGCGAGAAGCCCCAGTTGCCTTTTACTCGAGGTCCCTCTCAAAAGCAGAGCGCAATTACGCGCAAACGGACAGGGAGGCTCTTGCTATAGTCGCTGGAACAAAAAGTTCCACAATTTCCTCTATGGTCGAGATTTCACCATTGTAACACACCACAAGCCGCTGTTGGGGATCTTTCTCACGTCCAAGCCCACTCCCCAGATATTGTCCCCTAGAATGCTTCGGTGGGCGATTTTCTTAAATGCATACCAGTTCACACTGGTCCACCACCCAGGCAAAGAGATGAGCCATGCTGATGCGCTTTCCCGGTCTCCCTTGCCTGAGTTAGGGGAGCCCAAGTGCGAGATTGAGCATGATCACCAGGTATTGCTGATCAAATCTCTCGACTCACCTCCCATTGTACCCACTGATCTCACCAAGGCTACGGCAAAGGACAAGGTTCTGTCTCTGGTTGTTTCATGGGTAAAGAAAGGGTGGCCCACGACTCCTCTGGTCGAGGAGTTCAAAACATATTTCCGCAAGAGGTTCGAACTTTCGCTTGAGAGAGGTTGCCTCCTGTGGGGCCAGAGGGTGGTCATCCCTGAGGTGTTGCGCTCAAAGGTGCTCAGGTTGTTACACATTAGCCACCCGGGAATCATGCGCTCAAAGGCTTTGGCTAGGAGCTACTTCTGGTGGCCCCAGATCGACACAGATATTGAGCAGTTGGTGGGCAGTTGCAAGAGTTGCCAGAGTTCTCAACCCGAGGAGTCCTGACTTCCTTCCAGAGAATGGGACACAGCCTGTGGACTCTGGTCGTGAATACATATCAATTTTGCTGGTCCGTTCAGGGCCACATTTTTCTTGTTAGTGGTCGATTCCTTTTTGAAATGGCTGGAGGTTATTCCAATGCCTAGTACCTCCTCAGCAGCAACCATTAAGCAGTTGTGAAGGCTATTTAGTTATTTTGGCCTACCCGACGTGCTTGTCTCTGACAACACGTGTACGTTCACTTCTGCTGAATTCCAGGCATTCCTCAAGAGGAATGCGATTTGACATGTCACATCTGCCCCATTCCACCCAGCCACAAACGGCCAGGTAGAGTGCCAAGTGTGCACAACGAAAGAGGCACTCCAGTGAATGGTCCATGGGGCCATATCAATTCAAGGGCAGAGAGGAACAGACGACATCACACCTATATCAATGTGCTCTATGTCCCTCAATATGGACCATGAAATACTTTACACTAGTTGCTCCAAATGCTTTTGATGATGACCATTATTGGGCCAAAATTAGCTGTTTATTACTGTTTATTACTGTTTATTAATTGTACAGAGGTTCTTCCGATGTAAACAAAAGAAGTAGAATTATGTCCTTTCCTCCAGTCATGTAGGTATTCAAGCAATTGGCATTAATATTATTTGTTAGAGAGCTGTAACTTCCTGCTGCAGTCAGGTTTATATGTAATCTGGCACATAACCTTGTGCTACTTAGGGAACTAAGAATCATCAATTATAGTAGTTGCCCAAATAACTGAGCTAATTACTTATAATTACAGCAGGATGGGCAACCTGTGACTCCCCAAACATTCTTGGCAGCTCCTAACAATCCTAGCTTGCACAGCTAAAACGAAATGATGGCGGAAACTGCAGTTCCACAACATCCACGAAATTGTGTGTGTGTGTGTGTATCTATATCTATATCTCTCTCTCTGTGTGTGAGAGAGATAGAGATAGACACACAGAGAGAGAGAGACACACACACACAGAGAGACAGACATTGTTGCCCATCCTGAAAAAAATAATTGCCTGCCCACATCTAGAATCCTGGCTATGACTCTGCTCAGGAGACACCTGAATGAGGCTCCTTTCAGGTCCCCAAGATCTGTCGTGCAGCACACGGGTATCAAACCCCAACCTTCCAGCCTCCACGCTCAGTATCTTAACCATTAAGCCACCACAAATAAATTTTCTATTTGATGCTTTACCAATTCAAATAAGAGAAAAAGAAATAAGGATATTTCAGAATATCTTTAATACTCATTGTAACGGGGGGGGGGGGGAAAGACCAAGAATTTCAAAGAGTTTATGGTATTTACCGCAAAAAGATGGTGGATTGGGTCTTCTAAATATTAAAAATTATTATAGGGCATTTCAATTAAAAAATATTGTTAAAATTTTAACTAAGAAAGATACAATTTGGGTAGAACTGGAGATAAAAGTTACAAAAAATTGGTAACGTGATTTTTTTGGATAAGAATATGAGAATACAGACAAAAAACAAGATGACTAAAGCAATTTTAGACATATGGAAGAATGTGAAAGGAAAACTGGTACCTGATGTATCTCCGATTATAGAAATGGAAGATCTTAAGATGTTCCCCATAAATATTGACAAAAGAATAAGAGATATATTCATTAGAAATGATGTGTTTCTGTTAAAGGATTGGCTAAGGATTTGTGATAAAATTGAACAAAGAACTGAAATGTATAAACAAATGAAATTAAATTGGTTCCAAATAATTTTGATAAATAAATGGAATGAAAAATATAGAGAAGAGCTTAGTTTAGAGAGAGCTAAAACTGAATTTGAGGAAATAATTAGTAGGGTAAGGGAAGGTGAAATGTTGTTAAAGGGATTAGTAAGCAAAATATATAAAATTTTAAGCAATGAAAAAAATTCACAAAATATAATTAGAACAAAATGGGAACAGGATTTGAACATAAAGATTTCAGAAAGGAACTGGAATAATAAATGGAAGAGAAGAATTATGAGAAGTTTATCAATTAGGGTAAAGGAACATAATTACAAAATGTTATGGAGGTGGTACTTGACTCTGATTAGACTTTATCAAATGGATAATAATACCAAAATAAGGAATTGTTGGAGGTGTAAAAGCAATATTGGGACATATGAACATATGTGGTGGAGTTGTAAAGTGACAAATGCTTTTTGGAAACAAATAGAGAGGGAGATTGTGGAAATTTTGAAAGGAGATATAAAATTGGAGTCAAGTGCTGCCTTACTGACAGAAATAGATGATATGTAGAAACAAAAAAGAATTGCTTTCTATAACGTTGACTGCTGCAAGACAATGTATAGCTAGAAATTGGAAAAACGATGTAATATTAAAAATGGAAGAATGATATAAAGAAATGTGGGATATTGCATTGAATGATAAATGGACATGGGAATTGAATATTAAAAAGGGATAGTAAAGGAAAATAAGTTTTGGGAAATATGGAGACCTTTTGTGGAATATGTATTGGTAGACGATAAAGGAGATAAACCAGTACTTTCTCATATGAGTTTTTGGAGACATTAGAAATATAAAAAATTGTGATCCTCAAGGCTTGTAAAAATCACTAGGTGTTATTATTTTTTTGTTTTGTTTAATTATTAAAAATGATATATGATTCTTTATGTAATATTAAAGTAATAGAAAAATTTATGGAATTGATTAAATATGGATTTGAAGGTATAAGAGATAAATAACAAAAGGATTGTTTAAAAAGAGATGTATAATTGATATGATGAAAAAGTGAAAAAAGAAGACGGATAGAAATTGAGGAGCATGTTAAATGTAATATGTGTAAGGATTTAATGTGTTAAAATAATGTATTTCTTTTTGTTTTTCTTAAGTTCGTTTATATTTTTGTTATCATTATTATTAAGTTTTTTTATTGTATAATGTTGATTTTACCTAGGTTTATACAGTTGATAATGAATAAAAAAAATTTAAAAAAGAAATAAAGAACTTTTGTTAGTTAGTTAGTTGTCACATTTTAAAGCCTTGGAGACAATCTTGGATATATTAGCAAAAAATATCCTTGTATGATTTCTCTACTGTGATGAGTATGACAAAAGAAGATATTTCCTTTATATTTTCCACTTTCTTTCCTTCCTTTTGGTATTCCTACATAAACATAAGAACATAAGAACAGCCTTGCTGAAACAGGCCACAGCCCATCCAGTCCAGCATTCTATCTCACACAGTGGCTCACCATTTGCTTCAGGGTATTCCCAAGGAGATGCCTTCACCTGCTTAGGATTCCCTGGAAATGGCATTGAGAGATATCCTGCCTATCTCTCCAACCCGGAGGTTTTCCTTAGGTATCCATAAATATAGCCATTGTTACCCTTGTCCTCCATGAACTTGTCTAATCCTTTCTTAAAGCTGTCCAGACTGACAGCTGTCACCACTTCTCCTGGCAGGGAGTTCCATAGACCAGTAATCCTCTGGGTGAAAAAGTACTTTCTCTTATTTGTTTGAGAACTAGTACCCAAAAATTTCATGGAGTGCTCCCTAGTTCAAGTATTATGCGATAGGGAAAAAAGTTTTTCCTTATCTACTTTGTTCACACCGTGCATGATTTTATAAATATTCCTGATATTTCTTTGGACCACAACTCTCAGAACCATCACCAGCATAATCAATGGCTAGGAATTCTGGGAGCTGAAGTCCCGTGCTTCTGGAGGCCTGACTTAACACCCACTTAAATAGAGCATTCCTCTCCTTGCCTCATTCTGATTTATCTCTTTAAAACATCAGTCACTGGTACTTTCCTATCATGCATTTCTTTTCTGATTGCCATACGCAGTGACAGGGATAGATCAGATATGATATAAGCCAGTGGTTGTGAACCTATGGCACGCATACCAGAGGAGGCACTCGGAGCCCTCTCTGTGGGCACCTGTGCAGTTACCCCAGCACAGAGTTCACCCTGCCCGTCGGCCCAGCAGCCCAATGGGAGCACTTCCTCCCTCCCCTCAGCAAGAGTTTGCCCCACCCCTCTGCCCAGCAGCTCAATGGGAGCATTTTCTCCCTCCCCCCAGCACAGAGTTCACCCTGCCCCTCTGCCTAGCAGCCCAATGGGAGTGTTTCCTTCCTCTCTTATTGCTGTGCTGGCACTTTGCTATAAATAAGTGGTTTTTGGGTTGCAATTTGGGTACTCGGTCTCTACAAGGTTCGCCATCACTGATAGAAACTCATGAATGGCAATGTCTACTGTTGGCTAGGTGCCTACACTTACATCACTGTAAGCCATCTAGTCTGTAATTGTGTGCATGTCATAACAACCCTACCTGGTACTTCATTGTGTTGATCGTCTGAAAAGTCTTTCAAGATACATAGCCTATTGAGAAAACATTTATTTTTTACTGTTTAGACTATGATACACAATGCTTTAAAGTTGTAGCTAGCAAGTTTACCTTTCCCCACTTATCCAAAAGAAAATGTGATTTTTTTTGGTGGTTTTTAAAAATGGATAAGGTTGGATAGTACCATGGTTTAAGAATCTGGCTATGGAGTCAGAGGTTGGGAATTTGATTTCTCACTGTGTCTTCCAGGAGCAGAGCCAAACTGTGTCACCATGAGCAAAGCTGCAAAATTCCAGGATTTCTGTCATATTTTCCTTTGTGAACCTCCTTGAGGAGGCTTTCTTCAAAGAGCAGAACACAAATATTTTAAATACATGAATTATCAGCTGGCTGACAAAACATTTGCTTCTCCTCTAAAAGGTAACAGCTTAGTCCCAGTGGACTGAGGTAACAGTATGTGTCAATGGAATACTGTGACGACCTTTTGGTTAGTATTTTGCACTTACTAAAGTGTATGTGTTTTAAAATAGTCCAGCTCTATACTGTGGTCAAAGAAAACTGCTGTTTCCCTGAACTGTGTTTTTTCCTATTCTTGAGCAAGGAGCAACAGAGCTTTAGTGTACATAAACTGAAAACTGCTCTCTTTCGCTACACCAAGAACCAAACAGTAGCAGCAGTATTGTCCTACCTGTCTCACACGAACTTTGTATGTATTTGGAAAAAAATCTGCTTGAGATGGACTTTGATCTCCTTGGAGCAAATTTTTCTATTTTAGATATGTAGAGTACAGAAATGTGGCACAAGGAACCAAAACCTAGATGGGCAGTAGTGGAACTCAAGACACTGGCTATATTGACTACTTTAGGAAGCACATTTTTGCAAATGAAACATACTTTATTTGTCAGGGCACCCTCTAACAGAAAATGTTTGTGTCTATAGGTTTTTCTAAGCTGATTGTACATTAGATTCCGATCACCCCGTGTTATCATATGGGATGCATCCCAAGACCTGCCAAGGATACCTAAAGCTGTGGATAACTGCAAACCCTCTATTTTATATTGCAGAGAGTGGCCTCTATTGGTCACAAATCTTTTGCCCATTAGAAGTATGCCAGTAGTCATTTAGTTACAGAATCTTCTCCAAAGAGCAGCTTTATGGTTGCTATGTTTGCCAGACTCACTCTGCTGTCCAAAGTGAATGTAATTTCTGGGTAGTCCCATATGACACAACTCTTGATTTCAAAAATGCATTGCTTTGTCTTTCCCACATTCTGCAGTATTGGAGCTGTGGCTCTGCGGTTGTGCAATCTGAAGATGGCTGGGTTAGGAAAATGGAACTTGAGTTAATGGAATTGTCCAGTGGTTCATTTCTGCAGCAAATTCAGCTGGGGACTCTATTTTCTTCATCCTGTAAAGATTTTCAACTGTCAGATTTAGAAAGGCTCCCATTTCTTTAAGGTCCTAGTCCGATCTAAAATATCTGCCTTGGGAAATGGTGAATAATGTTTTGCACACTGAAACATTTCAGCCTTTCTGGAAGAGTCCTCCACATAAACCATGCTTATAACCACATTCATAAATACATAAAAAGCAAGATAATACTATTTCCTAGAGCCGTGATGGTGAACCTTGGCACTCCAGGTGTTTTTGGACGTCAATTACCAGAAGCCCAGGTCAGCACTCCTACTGATCAGGGCTTCTGGCAATTGAAGTTCAAGAACACCTGAAGTGCCAAGTTTGCCATCACTGTCGTAGAGAGTACTATTTCCTCCACTGAACAACAGCAATTCCTTCTCCACCTACAGATTGTGAATGTCTGTGTGGATTTCAAAGAGCAAATCTGATAATCTTATCAACCTGTTAAAATTAGAAAATCATTGTAAGGGAATTCACTCTTTGTTTGAGATACAAAAAAATCCACCCTGGACATCTGTTACCTACATAGTTGCATATCAGGCAAGAATGAATTATATCTATAAATGAACATTTTAATTTTTATTTTCATAATGATAAGATCTGTGTATACTAGGCTTGGGAATTAAATCTGAAAAAGAAAGCATGTTCAGCGTGCATACCATATCTTAAATAAATATACTGCAACAAGACAGACACAAGTATGTATGCCAAAACTAACTTCAACTCTGTCTCTCAGTAGCCATAAGATAAAGCTTTCACTGTAATAATGTGTGGACCAAAAAGAGGTTCTCTCACCAGTGTTGCAGAAAGCACAGAAAAATCCTCTAAACTTGGCACAAGGGCATATACAGGCCCAGCCCTTGATGAATGTGGAGTGGCATAGTTTACTTTCAAAATGATAATGTACTCATTTTGTCAAAAAAAGATAGAAACATTTAAATTTAAATTTAATTTAATTGTCACATTTATATACCGCTCACTCAGCCAAAGCCAACTCAGGGCGGATCACAATAAAAATTAAAAAACACATGTTAAAAACAGTTAAAACTACCCACCCCCTAAAAACAAGGGCTGCAGGATCCAAAGGCACCATGGGGAAGAGTTCTTCTACACCAACCACCAACTACATTGTTGTAGTTAGGCCATTGATGGCATATGGAGTGGAGCACTGGGGTGCCTCACATCATAATTTAGGAAGGGTGCCTTCAACCACAATCATGAACTGCCTATGAGCTGGGCTGAATTATTGTTGCTAAATTGTGCATTAATTTACATATGCAGGGAGACCAATGATTAAGCCTTTGGGAATAAAATAAATGCAGTGCACTTTTCATGCCTGTCAAGTTTTGGATTTGAAAATAAGGGAAATTTTGGCCACACCCCTCTGTGGGTGTGGCCAAATCTGTGGGCATGGCCAAATATAGCCATGTGACTTGCTGGGCTCTAGTCATGCCTGCCACATTGCCATGAAAATGTCTGCAAACACAGACAGCACTGGCTCTTTGGCTGTAAATGGAGATGAGCACTGCACCCTAGAGTTGGATACAACTGGCAGATTTTACTTTATTGGGATCAAAGATCTCTGCAGATGGTGATTGCAGCTGTGAAATAAAAAGGCGACTGATGCTTGGGAAACAAGCTATGAGAAACCTGGGGAACATAGTTAAAAGTAGAGGCATCACCTTGCAAACAAAAAATTGCATAGTCAACGCAATGATATTCCCGGTGGTAATGTATGGGTGTGAGAGCTGGACCATTAGGAAAGATGCCTTTCAAATGTAGTGTTAGAAATAGGTTGATCCTAGAAGAAATCAACCATGACTGCTCATTAAAGGTCAAACAGTAAAGATGAGGCTAAAGTACTTTGGACATCAAATGAGAAGAGAGGATTCACTTGAGAAGGCCTTGATGCTGGGAAAGGTGGGGGACAAAAGAAGGGGGTGGCCAAAAATAAGATGGCTAGATGGTATTGTAGATGCAATGGGCACAAAGCTGTGTGGGCAAAAAGAACCCTTTCCCCATCTTCTTGGGGGACTTTTTTTTTCTTGTTTACTCTGTGGCTTAAGTGACTAAGATGCTGACTGGGAGGCAG
Organism: Bradypodion ventrale; assembly: GCA_035047345.1. Taxonomy (NCBI): domain Eukaryota; kingdom Metazoa; phylum Chordata; class Lepidosauria; order Squamata; family Chamaeleonidae; genus Bradypodion; species Bradypodion ventrale. The sequence continues at coordinate 284,092,062 of JAWDJE010000003.1, read as the reverse complement.
AAGGTCAGCAGTTCGATTCCCGAGTACTGCAGGATGGAATGAGCTCCCGTCTTTGTCCCAGCTCCTGCCATCCTAGCAGTTTGAAAGCAAGAAATTGCAAGTAGATAAATAGGGACCACTTTGGTGGGAAGGCAACAGCGTTCCGTGTGCTTTGGTGTCTAGTCATGTCTGCCACATGACCATGGAAATGTCTGCAGACACAGACAATGCTGGGTCTTTGGCTTTGAAACAGAGATGAGCATTGAACCCTAGATTCAGATACAACTGGCTTTCGAGCAAGGGAAACCTTTACCTTTTCCTTACTCATTTTAATTAATTTTTTTCCTGGGAAGCAAAGAAAGTGCAGAATAGTAAACCAGCCCCCTAGGGTTACCAACTGCTTGTAAGCAGCTTGGCTTTAATGAACTAGCCCTGCACATGGCTAGACACTCCACCACCACCCCAATTAATGTGGAGGAGCAAGGGATTAATTCCCCCAAATTAACCAATCTATTTGTTCCTCACTGCAACCAATTGAAGCACCAACACCTGAGAATGTCGGATCCAGCTTAAGGAAGGGAATTAGTAAAGAAGTAAAAAGCAACCTCTATAGTTTCCAAGCCTCCCAGCAGCTGAGGAGTTAATCTCCCTCCAGATGGTTTGTTAGAAGGTGGGGTGTTTGCTCTCTCTCTCTCTCATATAGTGATCAATCAAGCCACACACACCCCTTCCCAAGTTAACTCTAGAACAGAAACGGAAGCCTCCAGCCAGGAGGCAGGGCAGAAACAGCTCAATAAACCATGAGAGTGAGAGAGGTCTCTCACTGATTGCCCCTGCATATATGAAATATCGCTCACCTCTAGAGTAGACTCCCGTCCCATGGTGGCTCCAAATAGCAGCAGCAAAAACCAAGCCTCCATGACCATGTGGCAGGGAAGGGAAATGAAAGAGAAACTACAGAACACCCCCACCACCTTCTCTCTCTCCCCTTCCACAAGCGAAAAGCCACATAGAGACCTCTATTGGCCAGAAAAACATACTGCAGCTTCACCTGTGAGGGCTCCGGTCAGGATTTTTTTAAAAAAATAAGGGATATTATGGGCTAATTAATAAAATGGGAGGGGGGCAGGAAGAGGGGTAAAAATAAGGGGTTTTCCTGGGGAAAATGAGATACTTGACAGATATGGCACTTTTTCACATAGGTTTTCCATCTACCAATACAGAACTTAAGGCTAGGGCTAAAGGTAAAGAAGTCAACCTGAATGCTTCTTGAAAGATGCTTCTCAGCTCAATTTTTTACGTGTAATTTTACATTGCAGATTTTGACTGCTCTGGGGCCTTGAACGTTAGTTTGCTGTGACAATGGGTAGATTACTCCTGGGAGACTTTACATCTATATTACTGTCTACTTTTATTTATTACACACACACACACACACAAGTGAGTTCACTACTTTTTCTTTCTGATTTTCCCCATCTGGATTCTCCTGGATCAATTCTCCTGCACATTCCCCTGAATCTTCAGGAATCTGTTCCTTGGAATGGTAGCTATACAACCTTCTTTTGCAATCTTTTGACCAAACATTGCTTGGTCCAGAGGGCTGGTGGAAGATTAGGCGCAAATATAGTTTTATAAAAGGGCTGATTGTGACTAACTTTGCACAACTGTTCTTTCATCTGATACTTACTTTTCTTCTTATGATTGCATTGTAATTCATTGATTTTCCTGTGATTTCTTTTATTCTGTGTCTTCATTTCATAGATCTTAATCCTTATTCATCTGCTGTGATTTTAATAAACTTTTCTATTAATGTAACTGAAATAGCCTAGTTTCATCTCTGGTTAAGCTCTCATTCCCACTGGGTGTAAAAAGGACCTCATTTTCACCACCCACAACTTTAGAGATCCCCCCCACCCTCATAGTAGTCTGTATCTTTAAAGCTATATTTACTTTGATTTTAAGTAGAATCTGGATTATAGTTCAAAATGAGAAAAGTGGCAGGCACATTAAAAACAGAAATGCAGTACACACAATGGTTTTGTCTTCAATGCAATTTTAATGCAGTAAGCATGGCCATAAATATAATATAGCCACAGGAAGAGGAAGAAAATAGATTTCTGCTTTCTAAAGAGCCACAGCAAAAGTTAACCAGGGAACTGTGAAGTTGAGACCCACAGGTGCATTTAAATCTGTTTTGGGGAGAAATTATATTGTGAGAATATTTCATATATTGACATTTACAGACACCATGTGCAGGCAGATATGGACTGAACTCTTTCATTATATCTCTAGCAAGAAACACGGTAAAGAACCAGGAAAAAGCAAGCATTAAAATCAAGTGATACTGGTATATCATCCTTTGTTTTTTTGGGAATTCCACTGCCAGCGCTTCAAGGATGCTGTCCTCATTGTGTTTTAATCATCTGAAGGGAAGCAAGCAAAAAAAAAAAAGTATTTTTACTAGGTAAACATTCTTGTCTAAATTTCAAAGGATTTACAATTTATCCAAAAATACTTTGCCAGAAAAATGGTTTTCACATGATAGTTTTAATGAATGCACCTCTGATGTTATTGTTTGAACATCTTGACAATCTTGCAATTAGCGCTCCTGATATTACCATGTATGCAGACTGACATTCTAAAATGAAGAGATGTTCTTATGACTCATTGTTACTGGAAAGAAGAAGAGATCTATGTTTCACAGGAGTTTCATACAAACACATTACTTACCGATGATAGAAACACCATTTGGCATTTTGAACTTCGCTGCTAAAACAACACCCTTTACGAATACATGTTTCTTTAGTTATCCCTATATAACCACAATCCACTCTATTCTGTGGCAGTACGTTACAATTTCCTACATAAGGAGAAAAATACTGAATTTAGGATTAAAAAAAAGGTAGCATGCCATTGACACAGAAGCTCTGAATAAACACATCTTTGAGTTAAAATGTTTTATCACCTAACTGCAGAGCTTGTGTCTTATCTACTTCTGCCTTTAGAACTAATTTTGAAAACTGATTTAGCTTTTTTGTTCAATCTAAAGTCAACCATGGTTATCATTGTGAGTTAGTCTTTCATTGAGCTTAATTTACTTCAGAATTCTTATGCTAATAACATGGGTAGGCGGGGAAGAAATGATGTAAATAAATAAATAAATGGGATTGCGATCACTTTGTGATGAATGAAATAAGGGGAAGTCCACCATGGCCTTCCTCAATGTACATCTGCATACAACTCTGGTGAATGCCAAAAATTAAGAGGCACAAGCTTACTATGACACATCAGCTTTACAGTCAAAAGATCCCACAGAGCAACTCTTGGAGCAGTGTTGGCAAACATTTTAGAGACCAAGTGCCCAAACAAAGGAGTGCCCAACTCTGTGCTGTGGGGGAGGGAGGAAGCACTCCCATTGGGCTGCTGGGCAGAGAGGTGGGTGAACTCTGTGTTGGAGGAAGGAGGAAGCACTCCCATTGGGCAGAGGGGCAGGATGACTGTGCTGGGGGAGGGAGGAAGTGCTCCCATTAGGCTGCTGGCAGAGAGGTGGGATGAACTCTGTGCTAGGGCGACGGTGCACATGCCTACAGAGAGGGCTCTGAGTGGCCCCTTTGGTACATGTGCCATACGTTTGCCACCACTGTCTTGGAGGGAGAGCCCCTATAGACCTAACTGCAGACCAAAATAAATGTCCAAATGTTTTGAAAAATCTACTGTGCAAAAAGAATAAGGGGGGGAAATCTTGTGTCTTATCCTCTAAACAAGTGGTATCTTATCCCACTATGCTGAGGATCTCAACCTTTCCTACATCACTTGGAGGACCCTAAATAGGGTGAAGGTTGGAGTCCATAAACGCAAGACCAACATGCTTGAGTTGGGGCTGCTGGCAGACAACAACACTCGGTGTGAATGTGGAGAGAGACAGAATCTGACTCATTTACAGTACTGGTCTACCAATTGCTGCCAGAGGCATGCACTGATGAGGACTTGGGTTTAAGCAACAACGAAGTTTGGGATGATACCTCCCTGCTCTGATGATGGATAGCCATAACCAAAACAACAACAACAAATCTCTGAACAAAAAGAGTTAAAGAGAAGATAATGGAAGCGATCGTGTCAGAATCAGCAATAATAACCTACCTCTAGTCATATCTGCAAAGCTCTTATATCCACGATGCTATTGAAGGAGCAAATCTGGTACAAATCTCACCATGATTTCTCTCATTCCCTGCATCGATTATTTTGAGACAGACTTCTTTACACACTAGCTTCCTTGAATCTTGAAACGTGCCTGCCCAAAATTTCTAGGTCTCAGATATTAAAAGCTTCCCTACAGTGGTGGGAATGGGATACAATTTTTTTTACCACCTACTCTGTGGGCGTGGTATGGTGGGCATGGCCAGAGGGAAAGCCCTGCGTTGCACCCAAATTAGGACTACTTTATTCCAAAACTTGGATGGGCGTGGCTAGTCAGAATTTCTGCTACCAGTTCTGGCGAACTGGTGCGAACCTGCTGAATCCCACCATTGCCTCCCTAACAAGAACTTCTGGGATACCAGGATCCCGAGACCATTACTTATGGGACCGCATCTTCCCAAGGCATTCTACCTACGAGGGCAGACCGAAGAGGCTCTGTGGTGGTTCCCTTGACAAGAGTAGCACATCTGGCTGGGACCAGGGGAAGAGCCTTCTCTGTGTCTGACCCAGCCCTGAGGAACCTCTTACCATCAGAAGTGCGCCTCCAGACGGAGCTGCTCCCTTTTCAGAAGGCTCTCAAGACCTGGCTGTGCTAGCGGGTTTGGGACCTATCCTGTGGTACGGCCCAGGTCTGCTGGCTAGTCAAGCTGACCAATATTACAGATCATTGCTGGAGCTGTCAGATGTTTTTATGTAGCTGTTTTTATGCTTTTTTGTATGGTTTTAGCTGTTAGCTTTTATACTGTTTTTTATTTTGTCTTAATGCATTGGGGATGTTTTTATGATTGTATGTACTATCCTAAGTATATGTTGTTATCTGCTCTGGGTAGCGCATGCGCCAGAAGAGAGGGATACAAATATGAATAAATAAATAAAATAAATAATTCAGTTACAGGATGGAGGTGCACTGGTGGCTCCCTGACAGCACTGCCAATCCAATGTCCTGAGGCTTTGGTCAAGATGGACCTGAGTGACCAGCAGGGACTGGGCTGTCAAGAGATAGCACACTCTCAGGGTTTTGGAATTCACCCTGCGGGGAACCAGATAAGGGATAAGGAGGAATCTTCCTGTGACTTCGTCACAGGAATCCACAGTACATAGGCACCACTGCAGGAGGGTGTGTGTGTTCAGAGTTAAAGTTAACAGTTAATAAAATGTTGGCCCTTTAGTTAAACTCCATCCATAGTGTCAGTATCTTTGTCCAGGGATGGCACAGCAAAGATATTTTCCTGCTGGCAGAATAAGATCATGAAAAGGACTAGCCACGTCTTACACAGCCTGAAAGTAGCCATCAAAAAGGCTGTCACTCATGTCAACATCAAGAGTGTATTGGAGGCAGTGGAATTGAGAGAAGGCTCTTCCTTAAATATCACAAAACAAATGAAAGCTTATATAGGAAGACATGGTCTCTTAGATAGCCAGGTACAAGTTGTCTGTTTAGCTGATTTGTTTTTCTGAATTCTGGGTTTATCTTGCAAATTCCTCTCATGCTCATTTCCACATTCAAATGGTTCAGAAACAATTCTGGTCCCTTTCTCATGCTTCCTTGCTCCCCATCTCTGACACCATATGGGTCCTTCTCCTACTTTGAGAGATTAGCCTTAATTTCCCAGGGAGTGTATGCTGCTGACCTGTCAACCCTTTTAGGAGAAGCTTAACTTGTAGTACACAACTGCAGAATAAACTATTTAGATCTGTTTATATTCAAAAACAGCTATATAACTACTTAAAACTAAAATGCTTACGTGGCGGCCGACGTGGTGGGAATATGCATGTTTTCACTAGGGAAAACATGTCACTAAGAAAGCGTAATGCAAAAATGATTTAAACCATTGCTGAAAATAAATTAGGTAGTAAAATCTGCCCACCATAATCATCTAAACATCTAAGCATGGGAAGAATCAGATTCTACTCCATGTGCCCCTGTTTAGAAAGGGGTCATATTCAAAGGAGGAGAAATGTATAGCCCTATCTTAAATTATTCTTGATGCAATAATTTGTATCTAGTTCCTAGGCTAGCTCTTATTTAGAGCCCTTAGAATAATTTCCCAATAACGTTGCTCTGTCAGCTTGATTCAAGTTACAGTGCTACCACGCTTAAAGAGCATAATGTGAACCATGGGTATGCTCTTTAAGTGAGTTTCCTCTTTAAGCGAAACACCATTGTAAGTGACCAATTGTGACTTCTGGAGGGGGGGATTGCGAACCCCGTTTTAGTTGTTAAGCGAGTTTTTGGTTGGTTTTAGTTGTTAAGCGAGGCGACCATTCAGAGAAAATTCTACTCTTTAAGTGAGTTAGTCTCTAAGAGAGGTTTTACTGTATATGCATGTGCTAAGTGCAGGGTAAAGGTAGCTCTTGCTTGAAAGCCAGTTGCATCCAACTCTAGGGTTCAGTGCTCATCTCTGTTTGTAGCCAACAAGTCAGCGCTGTCTGCATCTGCAGACATTTCCATGTACATGTGTTCAGGCATGGCTAGACACTGGAGTGCATGGAACACTGTTTACCTTCCCACCAAAGTGGTACCTATTTAGCTACTTGCAGTTTCTTGCTTTTCAACTGCTAAGTTGGCAAGAGCTGGGACAGAGAAGGGAGCTCACTTCATCATGCAGCACTCAGGACTTGAACTGCTGACCTGCCGACCTTCCAGTTGTCAAGTTCAGCATCTTAATCATTAAGCCACCACATTAATACTTGATACCAAAAGCAGGGCATGGAGCAGCAATGATGGAGATGGTGCAGCCATAATCAGCTCCGATGCAGATGTAGAAGGCACCGACTGTGGGAACAGCAGATTCTCCTCTCCCTGCTTTGGAATGGATGCCCAATCGCTAAACTAGCAGTGGTGGGGATGATATAAAAAATAGAACAAGAAAAATCCCTATGGGCTACTTGGAGGGGAAGGGGAAGGCTGTTTGGCAGTGACAGTTGCAGGATTAAACCAAAATCCTGTTCAGGAAAGATTTAAGAACTTACAAACTGATGCAAGCTCCACGTAACCTTTACCTGCTTTTTTAAAAACACTGATTGAAAACCTGACTCTTTTGACAGTCAAGACACACCCTGAGTAAAGAACTAGGATCTGGAATCAAAAGGCATGAATAATATTCACTTAAGGTTTTAGCAGAGCAAAAAGATGAGACTTACCCCACGTGAATAGATCTCCAGCAATCTATTGAGTGAGCAGATGTCCAGGACTAAGAAGAAGAAGACCACTTATATAAGGTGCAAGAAGCCCTCTTTGCAGGCGCACCCCCCAATAAAGGACTCAGACACTGATGAAAGTGGATAACGGCATTGGGCCACATTTATTGATTCATGCCCTAGTCCGAATTATAAATTTCTATTGGTATTCAACCAATTATAATTCTTAAGGCAAGCAGGCCGAAGTAACACTGGTAAGGTACCACCCAAAATTGCAAACGACAATTGGTTACAATGTATCCATTTGTATCAATTTGTTTGTTGACAACAAACAAATTGTTGACCGTAGTCAATACCTAACTATTGACCCCACCCTCTGACGCGTATCCGTAAAATAACGGGGTGATGCATGCTGTATAGCTCTTGCCATCACCCCATCGCCTGGTTCGTCGTTGACCGGACAACGTTTAATCAACTTGTGCCTGTCTAGTGTTGTCCAGTCAATTGCGAACCTGCCGGATACCTGTGGGTCATAAATGTTTACCTTACCAGTGCTACCCGCCCATGTGACCAAAGTCAACAGCAGTAGAAAGAAAACCCCTATATCAAACCATAGCAACAGTGTGGGATGGGCAAAAAAGCCAGGACCCGAGAGCCAATTGTAGGACCCAGCCAAAAATTCCCACCCGGCCCCGAAGCGACCAAAATATCACACTGTTAACTAGGGAGGGGGTGGAGGGGAAAAACTTCTCCTCTCCGTCGCTTCGGAAAATGGCAGCTCGGCTGCCTCGTGGCCACCCCTTTTATAAGGGTGCTGGCCACGCCCCCTAACTACCCGGATGCTCTTCGTCCGGTGGGGGGGGCCCGCAAAGAGCGCGGCTGCCATTTTGGCGCCGCGCTTGCATTGCAGGCGCACCCCCCAATAAAGGACTCAGACACTGATGAAAGTGGATAACGGCATTGGGCCACATTTATTGATTCATGCCCTAGTCCGAATTATAAATTTCTATTGGTATTCAACCAATTATAATTCTTAAGGCAAGCAGGCCGAAGTAACACTGGTAAGGTACCACCCAAAATTGTAAACGGCAATTGGTTACAATGTATCCATTTGTATCAATTTGTTTGTTGACAACAAACAAATTGTTGACCGTAGTCAATACCTAACTATTGACCCCACCCTCTGACGCGTATCCGTAAAATAACGGGGTAATGCATGCTGTATAGCTCTTGCCATCACCCCATCGCCTGGTTCGTCGTTGACCGGACAACGTTTAATCAACTTGTGCCTGTCTAGTGTTGTCCAGTCAATTGCAAACCTGCCGGATACCTGTGGGTCATAAATGTTTACCTTACCAGTGCTACCCGCCACACGGAGAGGCTCAATAAAGGCTCGACGCCCCCGCTCCAGACCGTCAGCTCGGTCAACAGGCCTGCTCGCCAATCTCCTGACCGGAGGTCCATACCTCCCTGCGATAGATGGACCCCATCCCCTGAGTAAAGCTCATAATTTTGTAGGCTGATTGCAGGGTGCCTAATGACGCGCCGCCAACCCCCGTCGAGAAGGAACCGGGCAATAGCCCTGCTCAACGAGCGACGAGCTCGATCAAGGGCCTGGAGGTCGAACCCTCCCCTGTAAGCATGCCGCGGTACCATGTCTGACCAAATGAGGGTTGTGGCAGGCCACACATAATGTAAGTAAGCCAGGTCACCGCAAATCGCATGCTTCAGCGATAGTCCAGTGACCTGTCCCAAATCATTGCCCCCAAGGTGTATGATCAGAATATCTGGCGGGTCAGCATTCCTGCTGTATAAAAGGAATGGCAACAGTTCCCGCCATAACATACCGCGCTTACCACACCACCTGAGACTTGCGGATGCACCCAGTCCCAGTCGGGGTCCACTCTGTCGCCGCAGCGTACGACGCTGCCCTATGCACGTAGCTGTGGCCCACCAGCCATACTGTCACCGGTGTAATACGACACCCAGGGTCTGTCAAGGAAAAAAGGGGGGAAGAAACAGTGCAGTGACTAAACTGGTACTCACGGTTGAAGAGGGCAAACACAAAACTGAAAACATTGTGATCCCCACCTTCCCATGCAGCGTCTTTCCGCCCCGGAGTACCCAAAAGCAGCCGCAGTAGAAGCCGCCCCTATCCTGAAAGAATGGGTGCCGTAACGAGCCCCAGGGAGGCCAACACTGTCTAGTGCTTTACCGGTCACCTTCCAAAATTGAAATTTAGTAAGGGGAGACCCATCTTGGTGACAGAAAAATGGGCCATGGTGCGTGCCACGCAGTGCAAGCAACTCCTGTAGGGCACCAACCGGACCGATGTCTCAAATGTCTTGTAGCAGTATACACGACCGCCTACCATGCTGAAAAAACCCGTGAGGACCGCATCCCCACTCGAGCCCACTCATGTGCCAGAGACATCGTCGAGTTCCAGTGCCCTACGAGACACCTCTGCCTTACACATGTGGTACCAACTCTGGGACCCTCTCAATGATGCGGAGCGCTCCCCAAGGCTACCATAGTAGCCGCGTGGCTAAGAGCCACCTCCTACCTATCTGTACATGGGTATGCCACCTCGTGCGAGGTGGGTCGAAATGCTGGGCAGAAAAGTGACGCGTGCCGGGGCAGCGGGCACGTTCTCGCGTCCACCCGCCCCTGACATGACACATGAACTCATAGTGATACGCCTTACGCGTGCGATGTGCCAATGACATGTCCAGTCCCCTTCAGCTCGCCTAACTTCCAGCTATTGGCCAAAGTGGCAAGTGGAACTCCTCCGCTCCTGGATAAAGCACGGGAACGGGCGATCCGCTGGTGGGAAAGAGGCACAGTAAGGTCATTATTCACACCCAGGACACATCTGGTCTGGAACAGCACATTTCGGCGTAGGCTTCGCAAACGAATAGACAAACTACAGTCAGGGCCCGGGGATTAGCATTTCAGGGCGTCGACAATGCGCAACACTGCCGCATTGCCACGCAGCAACTGGACCACTGAGTAGGCCCACTCCTTGCACCATAGGCACAGTGCTCCCCAAAACAGGTGAAAAGCACTATCACTGTGATCACGGGGGCAATCCGGGCACCCACCAGTAGAGTAAACCCCATAAGTGAGAGGCTGGCGGCATCCGACCGCGCCAGGTATCTTACGGCGGACCACTAGGTCCGATCCCACCATGTGACCCCCGAATAAGAAGGGGCATACTATATGTTTGGCAACCAATGCCAAGGCAGAAATGCGAGGTTAGAAGATGGGGCCTCGGTCTATTCAGGCGCCAAGGGGACACCCAGGTCCCACCTGAGTGTCTGAATTGTGATGAGGAGACGCGTACACATGTCCAAGCCCCGTTTAACCCCGGACCCAAAAGTTGTCGAGGTAATGGGCTGGAGACCGAGACCCCAACCTGTGAGCAAATGCCCACTGAATGAAAGTCCCATATCGGTCGGGTGCTGAACCTGAATTAACGCATTCAGAAAGGGATTGGCCTTATCTAATTAAAATCCCCCTCAAAACCTAAAAACCTGATAGGTCTAAATAATGGGGTGCACTGGCAAAAAGCTGGAAGCCGAGTGCATATCACACTGTGCCAAAACAGGACCAGAATTGCGTGAGCACGCCACCCATAGTAGCCGAGGCAACTACGAGTACCTGACCGAACAAGGTCATCCGGAAGGTCATCCCTGAATGGAGCACCCACAGGGTAAGCTGAATGGAGGATTATATTACATTCACCCTTTTTCTAGCTCAGTATGAGCTTCATGGGGGATACCTTCGACTAAGGAAAGGTGGTTCCAAGAAGGGCCCCCACTACTCTCATAGCCCCCAACTTCCATAACTGTGGACAGTGGAGCCCCCTCCCCGTTACCCTGGAAGGGAACCAGATTAGTAGCATCCTGGGGCCCCCAGTACCCCGAATGGATACAAAAAAACCCCATTGAAAACCCCCCAGCAGGCTTCCCGCCCCCTCGCTTCTTGGGAGACAGAGTGACATCCCCCCAGGCTGACTATAATAGGGGTGGGGGGGGCCTAACAACAAGAATATGTGGTTCAGAGGGAGCTCTGATCGCCCCTGCGCACAAGTCGGTCACGACCGTGATGCTTAGTACACACATTGTCAGCTGAGCAAGCCGAACACAGTAGGCGGACCGCAACCCCCCGCCCGACCAGTTTGCTTGGGGCCAGTGTCTGAAAAGCCCGCTGCTCATCATGACCACCATGGTGCCCATCACCAGGCACCGTTCCGTGGAACTGATGTACACGAGCACCCTTGGTGACAGAACCCGTCCCTCCTCTCTCGGGATATCTATAGCCACCCTCGTCCACATCCCCCACGATGAGCCAACTGTAATGGGCCCATCCGATCAACCAGGATAGTGGGCCCCAAGGTGCTCGGTGGCTAACGACAGTGGGACATCTCTGTGCCCCAATCGTCCCATCCGTCTCTCTCCTGCCAGTGGGCTCGCGGTTCAATAGGGAGAAAATCCACATGTCCCCCTACGGCCCTTGCCCCTGATGGCCTGCGGCCAATAATCAACCGGGGCCAGTAGTAGCCGATCCTCAGCCAGGCCCTCTACGGGACGTCCTGTGTAACGGGGCCTACGCAGCAGGATCCAGACAGCCCCCACGATGCCCCACACCGTTCCGGGGGCGGACGCCTCAGTGCATGGTGGCTTACTACGGGGGACCACACGCTGTCTCTATCGTCCAGCCCGTACCCCCCATCCCCATTCGGGTCTCAGTTCATAGGGGTAATATATATCCACGTACTCCCCCCCACCAAATCTTTTCCCTCCCGATCTGGAGCAGATGATCACTAGGGGGGGGGCATGAATAACCAGTTGACGGCAGTGCCCATGCTGAAGCATGATGTACAGCGGGCATGCACAGCGGGACCTGGACAGCCCCTGTGATGCCACGTGCCGCCCCGGGAGCGTAAACCCCCACCCCCAAACGTCGTGCCAGAATGCAACCAAGGGGCACTGGTATAGGATGGCGAGTGGTGCCCCCCAGCCTCAAATAGGCAAGGCCAAGAGCACTGCCCCCACCGGGAATGGACTGTGATGTGTGTGCATTCAACTTGAACCTAATACTCACAAGTTGCACCCCCGTGAGCCGCCCCCACCGGGGGTTCTGGCCCACGGTGGGCGTCGGAGCTCGCGACCGAAATCGAGCTCTGAGGCGACCTCCAATACACTCCCCCCGCAGATCCAGACAAACGGGAAGCCGCGAGACAGCGGCGGGCACAGGCCGGCGTGTCATGAGAAGCACAGCCCAGCCGGCCGCCTTGTGGAGAGTGGCCGCGATCAAAGTAGCCGGCAGACACAAAGGGGCTCCGATGTTTGGAAAGGGGCCTGCCACGAAAAAAACCCTAGTAGGTGGGCCAGGTGGGCCGGACGGCCCGCTCGGTATAGCATCAGAGGCCCCCAGTTTGAGAACCTGGGCTAGAATAGGGCCCTGTCCGAAACCCGGCCCCTAACGGGCAAAACGCGCTGTGAGGCAGCGCCAGGCCCCCCTCCCAATTGTTCCGGCCCGTAGCCGGCAGGCGTGTGCTGAATCCCCTGAATGGCCAATCCCTAGGGGTGCCTCTAGCACCACCACGTGGGCCAGTAATGCCTGCCAACCCCCTGCATAAGTGGGGCCAGGTGGGCCGGACAGCCCACCTGGCATGGTCCAGGGTCCCTACTTGAGAGCCAGGCCCTAAAACGGCCATGCCCAAACTCCGGCCCATGCAGGGCCGGGGAAGTCCTGCTGTGCAACCGCACCCGGCCCACCCCCCTGCTCCACACCCGTGGCCAGGGATTGAGGGCCGAGGGCCGAAGCCCCTGCAGGGCCGGTCTGAGGGCGGAGGGCCGCGGGCCACAGCCTGAGCTGCCCTACCCCACCAATCCCGGTGGGAGCCTCCAGTTGGAGGACCTATCGAGGGGGTTCAGTCGCGGTCCTCCGACCCGACCACTGCCCGCCTAAGCCTTCTTTCAAGAAGGCATAAATGAGAGGCCAAAGACCTACCTCTAAGGCTGCAGCCTAGATATCAAACTGCTGACCTAATTAATCCCCTCGCAAAGATGCAAAGGAAAAGTGGGGAATCGAACTCCCAACCTTTGTCCCCAAAGACAAAGACTTAAAGCACTGAGCTATCCAGCAGCTTGCAGAAAGGGAGCCTCAACAGAGGCTAACAAAGGAGGAAGCGACGGAGCAAATTCCTCTGCCCTGTCGCTTCTAAAGTAAATCTTGCAGCGACTCCTTCTAAGGTCTTGCCTCTAGGAAGGAGAGAGAGCGACGGAGCAATTGGAAAAACTTCTCCTCTCCGTCGCTTCGGAAAATGGCAGCTCAGCTGCCTCGTGGCCACCCCTTTTATAAGGGTGCTGGCCACGCCCCCTAACTACCCGGATGCTCTTCGTCCGGTGGGGGGGGGGGGCCGCAAAGAGCGCGGCTGCCATTTTGGTGCCGCGCTTGCATTCTTCATGTTTTTTCCCCCTAATGGAGAAACAGCTCTCATTAATTGGCAAACAAACAGTAGTTTCTCACTCATAAGGCAATAATTGGTGGACTGGAGTAACAATGGGTGTGTAAATAGATTACTGTGATGACAGCAATGCTTTCTCAAGCTTATAGGGAAAAACAAGCAGGTAGAATACCTAACTGTTCTGTGTTCTGAAGAAAAGAAACCGAAACTCTTGTCCACTGTCGCTTGCCAACCCTTGTGCAAGAGAGCCTTCATATGCACTAACTGACAACTGATCTTCTCCTCCACAATTTCATCACCCACTCAAGAAATTCACATTCACAGATGCATTGCCTCAGCCATCCCCAACACTGCATGCAATAGTTGTAAAAGGCAATGGTTCCACAGGATCCTTATTTTGATCCCCATTTTTGTGGGATTTTGATGGTTTTGGGATAAATTTGTATTTTAGGCATGACCATTGTTTAAGACACATACTTCTCTATGGGATAAGTACTGTACTTTTGATTCAATACCATTAGAAAAGGAGATGATGAGCTTTGTGGTCCTTATATATAGTCCAAAAGCAAAAAGGTATGATATCTTTATTAGGTCTTTAAAATTATAGGCATGAGACCCACACAGGTCTTCATCTTTTTTGGGATCCACAGAGCTGGGAACAATGCAAAAGAAACACAAATTTTCAAAACTCATGGCTAGATTTGGGTGGACACACACACTTAATATTAAAGGACATTTAATATTATCCAGGTAGGATGGTGAACTGAGGGCAACAGTTTCCTCCAACTAATAAGCAATACAGTCAACCCTCACATAACAATGCGTTCGGTTAGCATCATTTTCGCTTAACAATGCGTCTTTATGCACCAGGTGTTCCCCCACATAACAACGTTTTTAGTGTCGATGTCTGGACAACAATGCTAAAATAACCGGACAACGACTCTAAAAACATTGTTATGCGGGAAACTCCATAGAAACACGCATAACAACAAAAATCGTTTAGTAATGCTACTTGGGGAAACAAGTAACGTCGTTATGCGAGAATCTACTGTACTTTTAATTTGGCAGCAACTGGCCTAACCTGGTGTGTAAACTAAATTTCATCCCAGCTTCTCTCATATGGGGTAGCTTCTCTGATATGGGGTGTGCCATGTTCTTGTGTGTTACTGTGTACCTTTCAAAACCATGGCAAAAGTGTCTCAATCATCTCCCTGGAAACATAACATGTTCTCAGCTCACAAAAGATTTTAAACTCACAAAAATCATAGGCTGTTTATTGGGAAACTGTAGGTTTTCCCCCCAGTTTCCAAGGACAATGCAGCCGATGGAGAATTCAAAGAAATGGCCTCCCGCAGGGCAGTGTGCTAGCCCCCACTGTTATGTATGACTAACTGTGTTAATGACATTTCAACTGGCCACTTTGCCTGCCAAAGAAACGGCATAAATTACATGTCAAACAGCCACGCTGTTTGACAGCCGCTGATCTCAGCAGCTCGCATAGTATCGTGAGACTTCAAGCGCACACAATTCAAACACCAAGAAGCCCACAGCACAGCTGTCAAATGTATATACTCTTGTAATATATGTTCAAATCACCCAATAATCTTTGTTCCTGCTGTTTTGTATCAAGTTAAATGTGTATAAAAGTCCCCGTTGTTCCTCTCCAAGTTGTGTTCAGACCGCAGAAATAAAAGAGCTGTATTTCACTACGCTGGTTTTTGCATCCAGTTTGTGAACACAAATTGGCGATGAGGATGGGATGGCGTCCTCACAAGGAAACATCAGTCCCTTCGATGTGGCTCATCCCGGCAAGTGGGCACTCTACGAGCACCGGTTCCACCATGCCATGGCAGTCCAGAAGATCGAGGATGAGAACCAGATGCGCGCGTGCTTCCTGTCCCTGTGCAGACCCGAGATGCTGGAGCTGGCGATCCACCTCGTCCTCCCTTGGGATGTGGATGAAGTGCCGTTCGCTGAAATCCTTGCAGCTCTGAGGAGGCACCTCCAGCCTGAAGTGTCCATCTTCCCAGCCCGGGTGGCGTTCCACCACAGAGAGCTACGGCCCGGGGAGTCTATGGTAGACTATGCTGCTGTGCTACGACTCGCTGCTGCCTCATGCAAATTGGGCAATCTTAAAGAGGTGCTCCGTGACCGTCTGCTGGCCGGCATGAGGGATGAAGATGCCCAACATCGCCTCATGACCCGAAAGACGCTGACCTTCAAGTCTGTGCTGGACGAGGCACTAGCGTCTGAGGCCACACGGTCTGGAGTGAAGTTGTTCCGCCATTGCCACACGACTACGGGAGCTGCAGAATCATCTGTCCGGGCTCACCACTGTTCGTCCTCAGCATCCTCTGACTCCCCCAGTTCAACCTCATTGTCCTGGTCCAGTGACAATGAGGGCAAGGTCTGGAAGGTCCACCGCAAGAATCGGGAGCAACATGGCGATTGTGACAAGAAGCCTCGCCAGAAGTGCGACGAGTGCGGAGGTCGGCATGATAGGCAGAGGTGCCTGTTCCGAAATGCAGAGTGCCACAACTGCAGCTGGAAGGGCCACATCACCAAAGTGTGCTGGCAGTGCAGGAAAAGGGCCCCAACGCCAGAGACCAAGTGTGGCAAGCAGAGGGAGTCATCCATCACCAAGGTCTGATCAGGAGCAGAAAAGGGAAAATGCCGCCATCACTGCAAGAGACTCCCTCTCTCACCTGGGGGCCCATGCCATCAGCTCCCAGGAGTGGAGACAAGTGGGAGACGCCCCCCGCAGCTGACTTCACTCTCCGGGCTGACCCGCTCAGAGAGCGGAAAAGGGAAGACACCACCGTCACTGCAAGAGACTCCCTGTCTTGCCTGGGGGCCCATGGCATTGGCTCCCGGGAGTGGAGACAGGTGGGAGATACTGCGGGTTGTCCTGGTCAGCCCCCTGGGATGCCTTGCCACCATCTTCTTGCTGCTGGCTAGGACTTGGGGCCATGATGGCAATGGGTCTATTTTTCCCACTCAGGGACTTTTCGGGGGGGGGGGGCTGGAGTGAGTCATTGTGCTTGTAGCATCTTGTATTTGTTGGTCAATTACTTGCTATGCTGTATTCTGTATTTGTTGCATTGCTGTATTTAGCTTATTGTGTGATTTTTGATGCTTGTTATTTTGTATATTGTTGTTATTGTTTCTTGCACTTTCCTTGCTGTAAACCACTTAGAGTCACCTCTGGTTGAGTTAAGCGGTATACAAAAATAAAGTGAAATGGGGAAAAATGAAAAAGGTTCACCAGACCAGAGCCAGGTGTCCAGTATCAGCAACCGGTTCTACGCCGATCTCAAGCTGCAGTACGTGCCATTCCGGATGGAGGTTGACTCAGGTACTTCATTCTCCATCATTCCTCAAAAAGAGTTCCTCTGGATTCCCCCTGCATCTCGGCCCAAGCTGAAGGCATTCAAAACATCACTAAGGGATTCCAGGGGTGCCAGATCCCGGTCCTGGGGGTGGGAGCTTTTACTGTGCAATTTAAGGATATCCACACGCAACTGCCCCTAGTTGTGGTCAAGCAGGAGACCAACAGTCTGCTTGCTAGGGGTACAATGGTTTCAACCCCTGGGCATCCGGTTGTCTGGCATCAATGCAGTCACTACAGATCCAGTGTGGGAGGTGTGCGCCGCACACCTGAGGTTTTCAGGAAGGCGCTCAGGACATATGTGGGTCCCCCTGTTGATTTTGAACTCGACCCAACTATTCGCCCCATTCACAGGAAGCCTCACCGGGTCCCCTTTGCCCTCAAAGACAAAATTGAGGCAGAACTGGACAAACTGGTTGGGCAAGGGATTTTGGTCCCGGTCAACTCTGCCGAGTGGGAGACCCTGATCGTCACGGCACTTAAAAGCAATGGGGAGGTCAGGATATGCGCGGACTACAAATGCACTATTAATAAAGCCATATGGCCAAATGCATATCCTGTACCAGTTGTGAGCCACCTACTTGCCTCCTTGCATGGAGGGAACTGCTTTGCGAAGCTTGATCTTGCCTAAGCATACCAGCAACTGTCAGTAACGCCTGCCGCCGCTGCGGCACAGACTATTGTAATGCATAAAGGGGCATTCAAGGTGACCAGGATGCAATTCAGGGTGAATGCAGGCCCCGGAATTTTTCAGTCTTTAGTCGAACGTTTACTAAAAGGGTTACCAGGGGTTCTGCTATACTTCGACAATGTCCTGATCACAGCTAAGGATGGCGTCGAACTAGCAGCCAGGCTTGATAGAGTGTTAACCTGTTTTGACAGGCAGGATTGCATCTTCACAAAGACAAATGTGTGTTTATGGCTAATGAAGTTGAGTTCCTGGGATACAGAATCACTCCCCAGGGCATTATGCCTTCTGATTCAAAGGTATTGGCCGTGCAGAATGCACCCAGGCCAACATGTAAATCAGAACTGCAATCCTTCTTAGGTTTGCTCAATTTCTACCATGCATTCCTCCATTGCAAGGCCTCAGTTGCTGAACCGCTGCACCACCTCCTTAAAAAGGACACTGTTTGGCACTGGGGCCACGGCCAGGAGAAAGCGTTCCAGGCACCTAAGAGACTGTTAACTTCAGATGCAGTGCTAATGCATTTTGACCCAAAAAGCAGGTCTTATTGGTATGTGATGCATCCCCTGTGGGGGTTGGGGCTGTACTGTGCCACGTGTTAGATGATGGGAGGGAAGCCCCTGTAGCGTTCTACTCACGCTCTCTCTCCAAACCTGAGAGAAACTATGTACAAACTGACAGGGAGGCACTGCTGATTGTGGCAAGCACAAAGAAATTTCACGATTACCTCTACGGGAAGCCTTTTACTATCATGACTGACCACAAGCCCCTCCTTGGCATTTTTGTGAATGGGAAGCCCACTCCGCAGATCCTGTCTCCTCAGATGTTGCAATGGGCTATTTTCCTAAACGCATACCATTTCACTCTGTGCACTGACCTGGCAAAGACATCAGCCACGCTGATGCTCTTTCGGGTTCACCCCTGCCTGAGCTCAGGGAGCCGGATTGCGAGATCGAACGGGATCACCAGGTCCTAATGATTGAAGCCCTCGATTCGCCTCCGGTTGTTCGGACATTGCCAAAGCCACGGCCAAGGACAAGGTTTTGTCAAAAGTGGTGTCTTGGGTACAGAAAGGCTGGCCCGCTACTCCTCCAACTGAGGAATTTAAAACGTTTCACCGAAAGCATTTGGAGTTGTCAATTGAATGAGGCTGTCATTTGTGAGGAGTTTCACAGCACGATCGCTGTGGCTCATTGGCACACCATGGTCATAAATCGTGGGTGATCGTTCTCCTTACCTCATCTGTTTTTACGCCGTAACTTAGAGGCCCCAGTTTGGGCCTCTGACTCAAGGCTTTTGGCCCTCCCCACTATGCCCAGGGATGGCACGCAGTCATTCAGCTAGCACGCAGCTTCTGTCCAATTAGCAAGGTGAGCACGAGGCCGACATGCTGATATTTAGCCAATTAAGTAACTTTATGTTATCGCAGGTAACCAATAAGAATATATTGCATACTCTTCTCTGGAATGTCTTTGTCCTGTTATTCCTAATAAACTCTGACCGGGCTATCTTGCCCTATTGCCTCTTCATGAATCAAGCCTCCGCTGTCTCCTTGATCCCAAAACACAACATCTGGCGACCCGCGACGTGATTGCTGGATCCCAACTCCCCGACTCACCGGCTGGAATAGCCCCCTGGTGCACCTCAGCCTTTTTAGGCTCCCTCAGCTTTCGAGCTCCCGATTGTGAGTATGGGGGGGGGAACTTTCTTTAGGGCAAAAGACCCATGCAAAGGAATTGCAGAAACTCATCAAGGAGAGCGGATGTCCAGACATCACGCTTAATAGTCTAGAAGACTTCATTAAGGAAGTCGAATGCCAATGTCCTTGGTACCCAGAAATTGGATCCCTCAAACGGGATGATTGGCATAGAATTGGAACAATTTTATTGGAAGAACCGAGGGCAGCGGTTCATCATTTATTGATTTGGCACAGAGTTAATGAGGCAGTCAGGAAACTAGTACCAGCAGAGGCATCCCTGACCAATCCTCTGACTCATCCACCCGAGGACCCACCACCTCCTTATCCAAAAGTGCTGCCTGCTATTTTACCACCTACGGCACCATTGGTGCCGCCCGTCCTGAGCCTGGTTCTCCAGGCGCCGCCCGCCTACCCTGGCGGTGTGATGGGAAATGTTCGCTCTGCCATACATCGAGCCAAGAGCGATGGGGTTTTGTCACTAGAGGAGGCGGAAGAGTGGCAAGGAGAGAGTCCGTCTGCTTTTCCCATTACGGTTGAGATGGGGTTGGGGGCGGATGGGAATCCAGAGGAGCGTATCCATCGGCAAGCTCTGTCATATACAGTAATTAGGGAACTTAATAAAGCTGTTAGAGAGGCTGGTGTCCGATCACATTTTGTGCAAGGGTTGCTTGAGGGAATTGGGAACGGGTACACAATGTTACCTCAGGACTGGAAAGACTTGTTTTGAATGATTTTGACTGCTTCACAGTATGTTGTCTGGGATAGTGAATTCCGAGCGGCTGCAGTGGCGGCTGGTACGCCACAAAACACCCCTGAGCAGATTTATGGAGCAGGTGCATTTGCTACCCTCCAATAGCAGATGCAACTCCCCTGGGAGTCTTTCCACCGCACGTTCATGTGCGTCATGAGAGCCTTTAAAAGGGTCCCCGTCTCTGGGAAACCCACACGCTCCTTTACTTCCACACGGCAGCAGCCCACTGAACCCTACCCACAGTTCATTGATAGATTGAAGGAAGCTATACAAAGACAGATAGACAACCCTGATGCCCAAGGAGAACTCCTGAAACGGCTGGCTTTTGAGCAGGCCAATACCGATTGCAAGAAGATTTTGCAAAATGTCATTCACCGCCCTGAGTATAGTTTAGCTGACATGATTCAAGCCTGTATGGAGGTGGGCACTCAAACACATGCAATGGCCCTTCTGGCTGGAGCGCTTCGTGCCGGAAACAAGCCCACTGGCAATTGTTTCAACTGTCAGAAACCGGGCCACTTCAAGAAAGACTGTCATGCCCCCGGAGGGGGAGCGCATAAGGGGGGTGGAAAGGATGTCAAGCGCCCCAGCAAGAAGTGCCCCCGGTGTGGCAAAGGATACCATTGGGCTAGCCAGTGCAGAGTCAACCCCTCACCACAGGGAAACTAAATACCGGGCCCTCCCCGGGCCCCGGAAAAATAAAGGGGACACGGGTCGATCAGCGCAAGGCTGCTACTGCTGGCAGCGCTGGACTCGATCCCGTTAACACACAGGACATGACAACTGCGTTGCCTGGGGAGCTTATCCTGATGCCTGCCAACCTTACTGGCCCCTTGCCAAAAGGGACCGTTGGTCTGGTACTGCCACGTTCATCAGCGGCCAAACATGGCATCATGATAGTTCCTGGCATGATAGACGCAGACTACACAGGCATCATTTATGTACAATTTTGGAGTCACCTCCCATTGCAACTGCGCAAGGGGGACTCCTGGGCACAATTGATCATTGTTTCTTATGAGACCCCAGGGGGAGCGGAGCCCGCCCTTCGCAGAGGGGGGTTTGGTTCCACCCGTGCCGGGGCCGATGGAGACACCTATCATCCACAGGCTGCCGCCCTTCAAGAGCAGATAGGACAGCAGAAGCCGACCCGTAAGTATTGGGTAAACGGTAAGTTGTTGGAAGGACTGTTAGATACGGGGGCGGATATTTCTGTGATAACCGCTGGGCACTGGGATCCCTTGTGGCCAACCGAAACCGCTCCCTCAGTTTGGGGCATCGGTGGTAGCCAGGCCTCCCGGAAAAGTGCTCAGTGGTTATCTGTCAATCTCCAACCTGGCAGGCCTGAGATTGCTCGCATCAAGCCCTGTATTTTACAAATTGATCTCAACTTGTGGGGGAGGGATTTGCTGGCGCAAGTTGGCACCACCCTCATAACTCATGAATAGCCATCAACATTGTGCTCTTCCACTCTCGTGGAAGACTGATCAAGCCGTGTGGGTGGAGCAATGGCCACTTCCGCAAGAGAAGTTGACTGCGCTTAAGCAGCTCGTCCAGGAACAACTGGACGCGGGTCACATTGAACCGACTAGTAGTCCGTTCAATACCCTGGTATTTGTCATCAAAAAGAAGTCCGGGAAGTGACCCTCTCCATGACCTGCGGGAGATCAATAAGATAATTGAGCCGATGGGCTCGCTCCAGTGTGGAACCCCGAACCCAAATTTGATACCCCATGATTATGAGATGGCTGTCATTGACCTCAAGGATTGTTTTTATACCATTCCCCTTCAGGAAAAGGACCGGAAGTATTTTGCTTTCACGGTCCCAGTGTTGAATAACTCCCAGCCCACAGTCCGGTACCATTGGAAGGTATTGCCAATGGGAATGCTCAATAGCCCCACCAAGTGTCAGTTTTATGTAAATGCAGCTCTCATGCCGTACAGAAAGGCTTACCCTGATTTGATCATATATCATCACATGGATGAAAAACTGGCCGTTTGAAGACCGATAACGGAACCGCCTATTGTTCTACTGCCCTAGCAGAGTTTTGTACCCGCTGGCAGATTGTCCACACATTCGGCATCCCTTATAATTCTCAGGGACAGGCCGTGGTTGAGCGGGCCAATAAAACACTGAAAGAGGCCCTGGATCGCCAAAAAAGGAAAGGGGGGACTATCCCCCCCTCACTTCCGGAAAAGGAGGAGTGGCTTGCTAGTGTACTGTTCACGCTAAACCACCTTAACTTGTCTCAATTTAATTCTCAATTTTTATCCAGGGCTCAGCGTCACTACCGCCAGCTTGAGGTTCTGCCTGCCCCCCAGGTCCAGTACAGACGCCTGCCGGACCCGGAGTGGAAAGGGCCTGTTCCCCTCATCACCTGGGGAAGGGGCTACGCCGCAGTGTCTACGCCAGAAGGTCCTCTTTGGGTCCCTGCCCGGTTTGTTCGACCGTGGAAACATGGCATGGCATCAGGGTCTCAGCAACCCCATTCCAAACTTCGACCTTCACCTGCACGAGCTCCCGGAGAGGAGACGGAACCGAGGGGGAAGGCGAAGGGGGCAGAACCCACCGATAACCTGGGGCCAGGTGAAAGCATTGTCAGATGAAGCCCAGTCCGTGCTGGACGAAATCCGGGTGGAAAAGACTCCTGAGAACTTTGTTGTCGCTATCATAGCTTGTCTAAATGCTAATTCTATAATGATTCTTTGTTGCTACATGCTTCTTTTTCCAGGAGCGCTTGCCGTCCAAGATGAGCTGTCCCAACGCTTTGAGTATAACCTGTGGTATAAGCTTGCCCGCATTTCTAATCAAACTGAGTTTTGCCTTAAGCAAAGCGTTGACTCCTATACCTGTTAAGCACCTGTCTTATTCCCATTTGCTACAGTCCCCAAAACGTCAGTAGGTCAGTGTTGGGTTACGATATGGCCGACTTTAATGACCAGGTCAAAAACAAATATGCTCTTAGCCCCTTTTGGGGGAAGGCAACCAAAAGGCTGCCCTTTGATGCCCTGTCTCTCTATACTCCTATTGTAGCTGTTAGTAATGCTAGTAAATGTGCCAGGGTTGTGAACTGTACTCAACATAAGTCAAAGCCTCGCTGTTTCCAGCCCGTTCGCGGTCTTAATTGCACCGGGAGGGAGACAGAGGACCTTCATTTTAACTTTCAGCACATTCTGTTGCCTTCTGGGTGGTTCTGGACCTGTGGGTCACGAACTTGGAACTATATTCCTGCTAACCTCTCTAAAACCACTTGTTGCATTAGTCGTATGATTGTTGCTTTGCCCAACCACACTACGCTGGTCCGTCAGCGTCCCGCCCACAAACGCATCACCTGGGGTACTGCCGCTGAGCAGTTACCCTCTGATTGCGATAGCACTGTTAAGGTGCTTTCCCAGGCCGAGTACACATCCTTAGCCATCAGTCTTGTTGGCGTGCCTGGCCTGGCAGCTGGGAATGCAAGGCAGCTTGGAAAGCTTGCTTGTGCATTTGTAAAAGCCATTAATCACACTTCCCAAGCTATTAGCCTCCTGAACAGGGAGCAATTTCAGCTTCGCAACGCCATTTTAGATAACCGTGCCGCGATCGATTATTTGCTGATGTTGCATCATCAAGGTTGTGAGTCTGTGCATAATATGTGTTGCTTTAACTTATCCGATAATTCTAATAAGGTACAAAACCAATTGGATTCTTTAACCAAAATTGTTTCTGATATTAAGCAAAACCCTCTGCCTTCGTGGTGGAGCACTCTTTGGTCCTGGCTTCCCAACGGAGCTTGGGTACGGATCATCCTGCAGTATGGTTTAATTATTCTTGCCATTCTGATAACTGCCTGTTGCTTTATTCAATGCATACCTTCATTGCTAGCCACCTGCCTGCAAGGATTTCGCTTCCGGCCTCGTGCACGCAAGGACCAAATTTATTATGCTTATAAGCTTCTTAAAAACAGAAGGGGGAAGATGTGAGAAGTTTCACAGCACGATCGCTGTGGCTCATTGGCACACCATGGTCATAAATCGTGGGTGATCATTCTCCTTACCTCATCTGTTTTTACGCCGTAACTTAGAGGCCCCAGTTTGGGCCTCTGACTCAAGGCTTTTGGCCCTCCCCACTATGCCCAGGGATGGCACGCAGTCATTCAGCTAGCACGCAGCTTCTGTCCAATTAGTAAGGTGAGCACGAGGCCGACATGATGATATTTAGCCAATTAAGTAACTTTATGTTATCGCAGGTAACTAATAAGAATATATTGCATACTCTTCTCTGGAATGTCTTTGTCCTGTTATTCCTAATAAACTCCGACCGGGCTATCTTGCCCTATTGCCTCTTCATGAATCAAGCCTCCGCTGTCTCCTTGATCCCAAAACACAACAGTCATTTGTGGGGCCATCCCTGTTACTCTCTGCCACAAGGTATTACAGTTGCTCCACACCAGTCATCCAGGGATCGTCCACTCAAAAGCATTCGCCCGTAGTTATTTTTTGTGGCCCCTACTGGACCAGGATATTGAACAAATGGTTGGCACTTGTGTCAGCTGCCAATGTTCTCGCCGCGAGCAATCTCACCTTCCCTCCTGGGAATAGGATTCTGCCAGGGGCCCGTGGTCCAGGATACACATTGATTTTGCGGGACTATTTAGGGGGGCTGTGTTTCTATTGGTGGTAGACTCCTATTCTAAGTGGCTCGAAGTGATCCGGGTGTCCAGCACCACTTTGTTCACTACAATCATGCATTTGAGAAGGCTGTTTGCCACGTTCGGACTTCCAGATGTTCTGGTATCTGACAATGTGTCCACGTTCACATCTGCGGAGTTCCAATCCTTCATGGAAAGGAATGCTATTAGGCACATCACTGCCTCTCCATTCCACCCAGCCACCAATGGCCAGGTGGAGTGGCAGGTGCGCAACACTAAAGATGCGTTGTGGTGTATGGGGGAAGGAGATCTGGACTTACAAATCTGTCAATTTCTCCTCACATGCAGGGTAACCCCCCCCTTGCCTCCGGGCTATCTCCTGTAGAATTGCTCTAGCGAAGGAAGCTCACGTCCTTGCTGGATAGGTTGGATCCCTTTAGGGTGGAGGATAAGGGTAATAATATAGGGATACAGCACCAAAAAGGTTTCTCAGCTGGGGACCCTGTCCATTGTCGTAACTATGCAGCTGGTGGTCCCACATGGGTCCCAGGTTTTGTACTAGACCAAACTAGTCCTGTTTCTTACAGAGTCGAAACAGCCAATGGTCTAATCTGGAGACGGCACATGGACCAGCTGAGACCCAGAGTATTGGACCCACAAGACGAGCACAGAAATTCAAAGTTAGGGTTTGCCCCCACCCATGTAACCCAAGGGGGGCAGAGGTAATAGCCAGCAACCTGTTAATTTGGACCAAACAGAGAGTTCCAGGGATTGCTATGATTTTGGGGAACAGGAAGGTTTTACAGAACGCTTCCCCACTCAGGCCAATGAAATACGGGTGTGTGAAGGTGTCCTCGAATTGTTTTATCCCAAAATGCTGGAATCACAGGTTAGCAATAAAAAATGTTCTTTTGAATCACCCTCCACTCAAAGAAAGCAAAGAAGGGACTCTCAGTTATCGTTTTCACCTCCACAATTAGAATTTGATTGAGCGTGATCCCCTGCTCCTCCCAATGACAAACGGGGTTATGATTTAAGTTTTCAAATGACCTCTCCTAATAGTCAAGCTCTCACTCCAGCCACACTGCCAAACCTAAGGGCTACTGAGCCGGACCAACCAAGTGTCCAGCCAAAAAGAGAAACCTGACCGCCATCCTGGTTGAGGGATTTTGTCTATACCTGGGGGGAGGAATGTTACGTATGACTAACTGTGTTAATGACATTTCAAACGGCCACTTTGCCTGCCGAAGAAACAGCATAAATTACATGTCAAACAGCCACACTGTTTGACAGCCGCTGATCTCAGCAGCTCGTGTAGTATCGCGACACTTCAAGCGCTGAGAAGCACGCAGCACAGCTGTCAAATGTATATACTCTTGCAATATATGTTCAAATCACCCAATAATCTTTGTTCCTGCTGTTTTGTATCAAGTTAAATGTGTATATAAGTCCCCGTTGTTCCCCTCCAAGTTGTGTTCAGACCCCAGAAATAAAAGAGCTGCATTTCACTACGCTGGTTGTCACCTCCAGTTTCTGAACACCAAACCACACTGTTTAACATATATTACTTATGATCAATCACTGCAGGAAGCCACCAGGACCTTTCTTTACATCGACGACAGTGCACAACCTTTGAGGCTGTTGAGAGAAAAAACTGACTGAGGCTTTGAATTTAATGGCTATATATTATAGGGATAACCAACTGAAGCCAAACTGCCTAAAAACTCAACTCTGTGCGTTTCATTTGAAAAACCATGAGGCATCAAGAAACCTGCAGGTGACTTGGAATGGAACCAGGCTCAAACGTTGTGTCACCCCCAAATACCTGGGAGTTACCCTGGATCAAACTCTCACTTTCAAGACCCCACTGCCTTAATACCAGACAGAAGCTTTTTGCCAGAAACAATATTGTGAGGAAACTAACAGGCACAAGTTGGGGTGCCCAACCACACACATTAAGAACTTCTTCACTAGCTTTATGTTACTCTGCAGGAGATTATGCTAGTCCAGTGTGGTGCAGATCAAAACATGCAGAGCAGGTGGGTGTGGCCCTAAATAAAACAGCAAAATTGGTCAAAGGATGCCTAAAACCAACCCCGATACAAAAAGTGCATTACTTAGCTGGCATCCCTCCATCAAAATTCCATTGAGAATGTAATGTTCAGAAAGAGTGGTTCAAAGCTAGTTCCTTGGAAACAGGCCTGCTATTTGATCACCAACCACCAAAGTGGCTTCTACATGAAGCCACTGGGTGAGATCATACGTTCCCACAGGGTAAGGTACCATCAATATGCTGATGATACCCAGTTGTATATCTCAGCCCGTGGGAACCCAAGTGATGCAGTTGAAGTCCTAACCAGGTGCCTGGAGACTGTAAGGGACTGGATGGGGGACAGCGGGCTTCAGCTGAATCCTGGCAAGACGGGGTGGCTGTGGGTTCAGGGCCCTGCATTATCCCGGGATCTACCATCTTTGGACTGGATGGGGCTTTCTTGCCCCAAACAGACCTGGTGCGTAATTTGGGGGTCCTCCTGGACTCGCAACTACTGCTCAAAGAGCAGGTGGCAGTCATGGCCAGGAGGGCTTTTGTGCACCTTCATGTCATCCGCCAATTATGCCTGCTCCTTACTTTTGGTCACCAATGCTCTGGTCACCTACAGACTGGATTACTGTAATGCTCTCTACATGGGGCTTTACTTGATGACCATCCAGAAGCTACATCTGGTTCAGATTGCGGCTGCCCAAGTGGTGATGGGGTGCGGGCAATATGCCCATGCCTTGTCGCTGCTACGGGAGCTGCATTAGCTGTCAGTATGCTTCCGGGTGCAATTCAAGGTGCTGGTTTTGAACTTTAAAGCCATTCATGGTAGTGGGCCAGGATACCTAAGAGATCACATCGCCTCAAGGTTTTCGACCCATCTTACGAAAGTGGACTGTAGGGGCTCCCTAGTGGTCCCATCAACTATGGAGGTATGCCTCACTGGGATCAGGAGGAGAGCCTTCTCGGTCTCTGCTCTGGCCCTTTGGAACCTCCTGCCACCAGAATTGTGCCTCCAGGCAGAGTTGCCCCCCTTCAGGACGGCTTTAAAAACATGGCTTTGCCAGCAGGTGTAGGGTGCATCTAGCATCACAACCCAGCCTTGCTGTCTTATTTAGCCCTGCACAGGGTTTTTTCTCCTGCCCAGGTAGGTGCCCCTCGGTGTCTTAAAGATATTTTAGATGTTATATATAGTTTTAGTATTTGGTTTTAATGGTATGGGGATGGGTTTTAGCCAATGCTGTGAGCCGCCTTGGGTTGCCAAGGCTAAAAAGGCAGACATACAAATCTGTAAATAAATAAATAAATAAATAAATAAATAAATCTAATGCAGGATAAGATTTAATTTTAAATCAAAGGCACTGTCTCAAGTGACACATATATTTAAGGTTTCTATTGTATCAAGTGAAAATTCCACTGGTAACTAATTATGAGTAATTCATTAGCAAAAGGTACAGCTGATTAAAGAAAAATAGGTACTGTGATTAGTCACACCAAATCATAAATCATGCCGTAAGTCTATTGATCCTGATAAGTATCCTGAGACTATTTCATAAACAGGCTTGATGGAAGACCTTCTAAGCTATGTCTTTCCCTCCACTACTGGCCAGCCATCATGACTAATAATTTTTTTTGTTGTTCAGTCGCATAGTCGACTCCGACCCTTTGCGACCCCATGGACCATTTTCCTCCAGGCGCCTCTGTCCTCCACCATCCCCCTCAGCCCTCCCAGCTCTGTGCCCATTGTGTCTACAATGCCATCTAGCCATCTCATCCTTGGCCTCCCCCTTCTTCTTTTGCCCTCCACCTTTCCCAACATCAATGCCTTCTCAAGTGAATCCTCCCTTCTCATTTGATGTCCAAAGTACTTTAGCTTCATCTTTACTATTTGACCTTCCAATGAGCAGTCAGGGTTAATTTCTTCTAAGATTGACCTATTTGTTCTCCTCGCTGTCCAGGGGACTCTCAAAACCCTCCTCCAACACCACATTTCAAAGGCATCTATTCTTCTACGTTCAGCCTTCCTAATTGTCCAGCTCTCACATCCATACATTACTACTGGGAAAACCATTGCTTTGACTATTCTAATTTTTGTTTGCAATGTGATGTCTCTGCTTTTCACTATGTTCCCCAGGTTTCTCATTGCTTGTCTCCCAAGAATCAGTCGCCTTTTTATTTCATGGCTGCAATCCCCATCTGCAGTGATCTTAGATCCTAAGAAAGTAAAATCTGTCACTGCTTCTACTTCTTCCCCATCTATTTTCCAGGAACTGATGGGGCCTGTTGCCATTATCTTGGTTTTCTTGATATTGAGTCTCAAGCCAGCTTTTGCACTTTCCTCCTTCAGCCCAATCAAGAGATTCTTTAGGTCTTCCTCACTTTCTGCCATTAGGGTGGTATCGTCTGCATATCTCAGATTGTTGATGTTTCTCCCAGCGATTTTAATCCCATATTGTGATTCCTCCATCCCTGCACTGCGCATTATGTGCTCTGTGTATAGGTTGAATAAGCATGGTGACAAAATGCAGCCTTGTCTTACTCCTTTTCCTATTCCAAACCACTCTGTTATTCCATGTTCTGTCCTAACTGTTGCTTCTTGTTTCATGTACAGGTTTCTCAGAAGGCATATGAGGTGCTCTGGAATTCCCATCTCTTTAATTACTTGCCACATCTTGTTGTGGTCCACACAGTCAAATGCCTTAGTGTAGTCAATAAAACAAAAGTAAACTTGTTTCTGGTATTCCTTTGTTTTCTCCATGATCCAGCGTATGTTGGCAATGTGGTCTCTAGTCCCCCTGCCTCTTCTGAAACCAGCCTGCACCTCTGGTAATTCTCTCTCCACGTGTTGCTGAAGTCTATCCTGTATTATCTTGAGCATCACCTTGCTGGCATGTGGGATGAGCGCGATTGTTCGATAATTTGAACATTCTTTGGCATTGCCCTTTTTTGGGATTGGGACGTATACTGATCTTTTCCAATCCTGTGGCCACTGTTTTGTTTTCCAAATCTGCTGGCATATTGAATGCAGTAATTTGACGCCGTCATCTTTTAGCGCTTTGAAGAATTCAACTGGAATACCATCATCTCCACTAGCTTTGTTGTTTGCAGTGCTCTTTAGGGCCTTTCTGACTTCGCTCTCCAGGATGTCTGGCTCAAGTTCAATTTCTTCATCATTGTGACTATCAGGAGTGTTGAGGTAGTTTTTGTAAAGTTCCTCTGTGTACTCTTTCCATCTTTTCTTAATTTCTTCTGCATCAGCTAGCTCCTTTCCGTCTTTGTCCCTTATCATGGTCATTTTTGCTTTAAATGTTCCCTTGATTTCGCCGATTTTTTTGAAAAGATCTCTGGTTCTGCCTCTTTTGTTGTTTTCCTCCACTTCTCTGCACTGTTCTTTTAGGTAGTTTTCCTTATCTCTCCTTGCTTTTCTTTGAAATTCTGTGTTCAAATGATTGTATTTTTTCCTTTCTCCTTTGACTTTGGCGTTCCTTCTTTCCTCTGCTATTTTAAGAGCCTCATCAGACAACCACTTTGCTTTCTTACTCTTCTTTTCTTTTGGTATGGTTTTCTTTGCTGCTTCCTGCATGATGTCCCTCATCTCCGTCCATAATTCTTCTGGTACTCTGTCTACCGAGTCTAAGCCATTAAATCTGTTCATCACCTCCACCGCGTATTCTTTAGGGATGCTGTCTAGGTGATATCTTTCTGGTCTCCGTGTTTTCCCTATTTTCTTTAGTCTAAGCCTGAATTTCGCGATCAGTAGGTTGTGATCTGAGCCGCAGTCTGCTCCAGGTCTTGTTTTTGCTGACAGTATGGAGGTTCGCCATCTTTGGCTGCAGAGTATGTAGTCAATCTGGTTTCGGTGTTGGCCATCTGGTGATGTCCATGTGTAAAGTCGCCTCTTGTGTTGCTGGAAGAGAGTGTTTGCTATGACCAGTGCGTTCTCTTGGCAGAACTCTATCAATCTTTGCCCTGCTTCATTCTGTACTCCAAGACCAAATTTGCCTGTTATTCCCTCCACTTTTTGATTTCCTAATAATAACACCATCAAATTTATTCTGATATATGGCAACTCTTTCCAGGGTTTTCTAGGTAATGAACACTCAGATGCGGTTTACCATCCCTTCTTCTGGGATTGTCCTGGGTCTGTGCAGCTTTTTCAAGGTCACACATGCTGGCCTTTCTCACTGGAGGCAAAAATTAAACTCCCAATCACTGGCTCCATAGCTGATGGGCACTCACTGACCGATCTAGCCAGTTTATATAATGAATAACACCCATTCAATCCCTAGAGCAGCGATGGTGAACCTTTTAGAGACAGAGTGCCCAAACTGCAACCCCAAACCCACTTTCGCAAAGTGCCAACACAGCAACAGGGGAGGAAGAAAATGCTCCCATTGGGCTACTGGGTAGAGGGGCAGGGTTAACTATGTGTCATAGGTTCGCCACCACTGCCCTACAGCAATTTATTCCCAGTCTCACATGTGTTTAATTTATGATCATCAGATCATCACTCATAAGCCACTTTAGGCTAACCACATATTTTCATATACAGTTTTCTGCAATAGCAAACACAGGTTCCATCCCATTGTGTGGGCCACTCGACATTTTCTCAGCAAGGACATTCTTCCCAAGAATCTGTCTCACTGCTGAAATTATGGGTTGCTGCATGACAGAAAGAACAAACAGGATCATCCTGTAATAGGTATATGGACGTTGCTACTTTAATGTGAACCTCCAAATTATTGCCAGCCTCAGCTTTGTGGTGTCTCTGTGGGTTGTTGCTGGTCTCCTAGTTATATGCTCACAGAATTATCCATTTTATTTCTATGCTAATATTCAATTGCAAATGTTTTCTGCCATTTACATTTTATTTTGCCTTCATTATTACACAATCTCATCCGCATCTGAATCATGCCTACATTTAGGCCTCTCCCGTTTAACTTGTTATAAAGGAAAATAAAATGTGTGCTCTGAGTAATGCATTGACCAAAGGTGTAGCTGATGGAAACTGGTTACAATGATTAGAAACAGAAGCAGCATGTCACAAAGCCACTAACCTTCTGATAAGTTTGTAGAATCAGTTTTTATTGATAGTCAAGAGCTGTGCTGTGCAGATTCATCCTAATCTGAGACTGAGATTCTCCAAAAATGTCAAACGTAGAGAATCTATTCTCCTGAGAACTAGGCAATGAGAGCATGAAGAATATAGATATATGGGTCTCTAC
The DNA here is from genome assembly GCA_035047345.1 of Bradypodion ventrale. Lineage (NCBI taxonomy): Eukaryota > Metazoa > Chordata > Lepidosauria > Squamata > Chamaeleonidae > Bradypodion > Bradypodion ventrale. The sequence continues at coordinate 284,059,853 of JAWDJE010000003.1, read as the reverse complement.
CTTTCTAATGAAATTGGAAAGATAAATAAGAACATATAAGAACATTAGAGCAGCCTTGCTGGAACAGGCCACAACCCATCCAGTTCAGCATTCTGTCTCACACAGTGGCTCACCATTTCCTTCAGGGTATTCCCAAGGAGATGCCTTCACCTGCTTAGCATTCCCTGGAAATGGCATTGAGAGATATTCTGCCTAACCCTTCAACCCAGAGGTTGTCCTTAAGTATCCATAATTATAGCCATTGATACCCTTGTCCTCCATGAACTTGTCTAATCCTTTCTTAAAGCTGTCAAGACTAACAGCTGTCACCACTTCTTCTGGCAGGGAGTTCCATAGACCAGTAATCCTCTGGGCGAAAAAGTACTTTCTCTTATTTGTTTGAAAACTAGTACCCAAAAGTTTCATGGAGTGTTCCCTAGTTCTAGTGTTATGCGATAGGGAAAACAGTTTTTCCTTATCTACTTTGTCCACACCGTGTATGATTTTATAAACTTCAATCAGGTCACCTCTTAGACACCATCGTTCAAGAATGAAAAGGCCCAACCGTTGCAGCCTCAGATGGTTGCCCTCCTCTGCACTTTTTCCAACTCCATAATATCCTTCTGGAGGTATGGCGACCAGAACTGTACACAGTATTCCAGATGGGGCCTCACCATAGATTTGTAAAGAGGCAAAGTGACACTTGCTGACTTATTTTCTATACCCTTCCTAATGATCCCTAGCATTGAGTTTGCTTTTTTCACTACCCTGTATAATTTAGTGTTGTCAGCAAATTTGGCTACCTTGCTATTTACTCCTACTTCTAGATCATTTATGAAGAGGTTGAAAAGCAGGGGTCCCTGTACTGAACCTTGGGGGACCCCACTCTTTACTTCCCTCCACTTGGAAAAGTGTCCATTTTGTGCTAGCCTCTGTTTCTGTCCCTTAGCCAGTTGCTGATCCAGGACAAGACCTGTCCCTTTATCCCATGACTGGTAAGTTTATTCAAGAGCCTTTGGTGCAGGACCTTGTCAAAAGCCTTCTGAAAGTCCAGATAAACAATGTCAACTGGATCCCCCTTATCCACATGCTTGTTGACACTCTCAAAAAATTCCAACAGATTAGTGAGGCATGATTTGCCCTTGCAAAAGCCATGTTGGCTCTCCTTTAGCAGCGCCTTCTCTTCTATGTGCCTATTAATCCTATCTTTTAGGATGGTTTCCATCACTTTACCTGGGACACATGTCAAACTGACAGGTCGGTAATTTCCTGGATCACCCCTGGATCCTTTTTTGAAAATTGGTGTTACATTCGCTACCTTCCAGTCATCAGGCACAAAGCCTGATTTGAGGGAAAGATTATATATTTTGGCTAGGAGATCAACAATTTCATCTTTAAGTTCCCTGAGAACTTGTGGATGGATGCCATCTGGTCCTGGTGATTTGTTAGTGTTTAGTTTAACAAGACATGCAAGGACAAGACATGCAAGGACCTCCTCCCTGGTTATTTCTATCTGCCTTAATTCTTCGGTTTCCCTCCCTATGAAGATAGGCTCTGTTTTGGGCATGTGGTCTCTGTCTTCTTCAGTGAATACTGAAGCAAAGAATTCATTGAATCTCTCTGCAATCTCTGTTTCTTTGGTGACTGGAACCAAAACAATAGAAGCAGCCGGAGTCTGGCTCAACACATCTTTATTTGCACACCGGTAGACTGAACACGTGGTAATGGGGGAGGTGCAGCTCCTTTTATAATGCAACAATACATTTGAACCTGGTTACACGGTAGCGTATTGGCTGCTACCTGCGTGACATCATCCTGAGTCACGCCCTTCTTCTCCAGATGTTCCTTGCACGGGAAGGTTCCCACGGCTGCCGGTAATTGGGGGATTCTGTACCATGTGAGCTGAACGCTCGCAGCTGCCCTCTATGGGTAGCTAGCTCGCGTTCCATTAAACAGCTGAGATACATTGGACACATTGTGATCATTGTCAGGTTACCTTCAGACATTGCAGTAATACATTCATTCTTAAAGCGATACAGTTTCATACACAACACTCCTCCCCCCTAAGATGGGATGAAGTCCCTCAACCATTGTGGCTTCCCGCATGTGCGCTTGGGGCGAACGACTGCTTGGCTGAGCTCCAGGGAACTAGGGGCTCCAAGTTCCACAGACTCTCATTCTGCAATGGAGATGGGGGACTCATTAGTCATCTAGCGGGGACTCTGTGGCAGCCTTGCGTTTGGAGAGGGGAACTGGAGGTGTAGCTGGGATGTGAACCCCTGCCTATCATTCTTGGCACCTGGCGACCCCCCCAGCACGAATCTAGGAATTGATGAGGAGACCCTTGCTGTCTCGCCCCGATTCCTTGCGCCTGCAACTGGTGTACCTGAACTACCCCCTGCTGCCTGAGTCGGGGGTCTCGGTGATGGGGTCGACATACTTCCCCCTGCTGCCTGGGTTGGTGGTCTTGGTGATGGGGTAAACTCTAGAACAAAGGGACTGGGAGGACTGGAAATACCAGGGGCTGAACTAAAACCCCTCTTCTCGCTCGGACGGGTGGGGGACCACTCCACAACACCCCCCTGGTATGGTAACATAAAATTAAACTCATCAGGAGACTCCTCATCACACTCTTTCAAAGTATCCTTCTCCTCGTGTGAGAATCCAGGGTATGCATTTGTACCTGGGGACGTCCCCGTGTCTCCCCCTTGGGCTAAACGGGTGGGGGAGAAGCCTAATGCTGACTCTCTCTCACTGGTAATTTGCCTTCTGAGCTCGTCAGCGTGCCTTCTCCACAGCAGACCTGTGCTTGTTTCAAACCTTTAAGACACTGGCCCCGTTTGCTCAATGACTGTTCCTGGGACCCACGTTGGTCCCGAGGTTGCGTAATTCCTACAATGGACTGGGTCCCCTACTGCAAAATTTTTGGAGCTCTCTATCTCTATATTCCTTCCCCCATCCTCCACACTGGTCAGATCCAACTGATCAAAAAGCGTTACCGGCTTCCTCCGCATGAGGAGCTCAGCCGGCAAAAGTCCTGAAGCCAGGGGAGTTGCCCTATAACAAATGAGGAATTGACACAGCTGGAGGTTCAATTCACTGGGACCCATGAGCTGCAGTGCGTCTTTCGTAGTGTGCACTTGGCGCTCTACCTGACCGTTTGTGATGGGGTGAAATGGGGCAGAGGTAATGTGCCTGATGGCATTCCTCTCGATGAATGCCTTGAATTCCGTGGACGTTAAAGTACTAGCGTTATCGCTCACAAGCACGCCCGGCAGGCCGAAACAACTGAACACCCTGCACAATTGTTTAATGGTTGCGGCAGATGGGGTGTTGGACATGGGAATGACCTCTAGCCACTTGGAATACGAATCTACTATCAGGAGGAAGAGGGACACCCGGAAAGGGCCAGCGAAGTCGACGTGCACCTGGGACCACGGTCCATGGGCCGTGTCCCATTCCCTGTGGGGCAGTCGGGACTCCTCAGGCCGAGAGCTCTGGCAGCTCTCACACATGCCCACCAAATACTCGATATCCGCATCTATCTGGGCCACCAGAAGTAGCTCCTGGCTAGTGCTTTGGAATGCACTATTCCCGGGTGGCTGGTATGCAGTAGCCTCAGCACCTTTGCTCGTAACTTCTCTGGGATGACCACCTGCTGGCCCCAGAGGAGGCAGCCCCTTTCAAGGGAAAGCTCTACTCTGTACCTGAAAAACGATTTGAAATTCCTCCTTGGGGGGAGTTGTGGGACACCCTTTTCTAATCCAGGAACTGACTTGGGACAGGATTTTGTCAGCCACTGTGGCTTTAGCGAGGTCTGCGGGAACTATGGGGGGGAGTCGAGAGACTCGATCAGCAGGACTTGGTGATCCTGCTCTACCTCGCATTTGGGGTCTCCTAAACTAGGGAGGGGAGATCGGGACAGCACATCTGCATGGGAGATCTCCTTCCCTGGGCGGTGGACCAGTTCGTACTGGTAGGCGTTGAGGAAAATCGCCCAATGCAGCATCCTGGGTGACAGGATCTGTGGGGTAGGCTTGCCTGTAGTAAAGATTCCCAAAAGGGGCTTATGATCAGTCACAATTGTGAACTCGCGGCCATACAGGAAATCGTGGAACATCTTTGTTCCCGCGATTATGGCCAGGGCCTCTCTATCTGTTGGCGCATAATTGCGCTCCGCCTTTGAAAGTGACCTGGAATAGAAGGCAACCGGGGCTTCCCACCCGCTCTCTAGCACGTGGCACAGCACGGCCCCCACCCCCACTGGTGATGCATCACAGACCAAGGTTACAGGTTTCCTTGGATCAAAATGAGTCAGAATGGCTTCTGAGGACAAGAGCCCCTTGAGCTCCTTGAACGCTTTCTCTTGCCTATCTCCCCACCGCCAAACTGCGTCTTTTTAAAGTAACCTGTGCAGTGGCTCTGCAACAGATGCCTTTCTTGGCAAAAAGGAATGGTAAAAGTTCAGGAGCCCTAAAAATGACTGCAGCTCCGGTTTCACGGTGGGGCGAGGTGCGTTTTGCACAGCCTCAACCTTGGACTCAAATGGCTTGATACCCTCTGGGGTTATTTTGAACCCGAGAAACTCAACCTCCCTCGCAAAAAACACACATTCATCCCTTTTTAACCTCAGACCCACTTTCTCGAATACCATTAGGATCTTGTCCAGTCTTTTTGCTAATTGCGATTCGCTCCCCGCTGTTATCAAAACATCGTCAAAATATGGGAGCACACCCGGAAACCCCTTTAGAAGGTGCTCTACGAGGGCCTGAAAACGCCCGAGGGCCGAATTCACGCCAAACTGTAGGCGCGTTACCTTGTATGCCCCCTTGTGTGTGACAATTGTTTGCGCAGCGGCAGCAGCTGGGGTTACAGTGAGCTGCTGGTATGCCTGCGCCAAGTCTAGCTTTGCGAAACACTTACCCCCGTGCAAGGTAGCTAGTAAGTGGCTAACTATCGGCACCGGGTAAGCATTTGGCCGAATGGCCTTATTAATAGTATATTTGTAGTCAGTGCAAATCCTAACCTCCCCGTTGGATTTTAAAGCTGTAACAATCACAGTTTCCCACTCCGCAGAATCCACTGGGACCAAAATCCCCTGCCCCACCAATTTGTCCAATTCCGCCTCAATCTTGTCCTTGAGGGCGAAGGGGACTCTTCTTGGCTTGAGTCGTATGGGCTGGATTTCTGGGTCCAACTCGAACGAGACTGGGGGGCCCCTATAAGTCCCGAGCCCCTTCTTAAAAACTGCTGGGTGTGCGTTGCACATGTCCCGGATGGGGTCAGTCTCGATGACATTTATGCTGGACAGTTCAATTCCCAGGGGAGCAAACCACTGGGTTCCCAAAAGGCAACAGGACCCCTCCTTGAGAACTACTAGGGGCAGTTTTTCCGTGAACCTTTTAAACTTCACCATGAAGTTTCCCACCCCCAACACCGGGATCCCATAACCCTGCAGTCCCGTAAGTTCAATTTCATGGCCCACAACTTGGGACGCGCATTTGGGGGAATGCGCAGGAACTCCAATTGTTCCAATTCAGTCTCCTCTGGGACCTAAGGCCCTTAGCGGCCCCGATTCCTACACCTGGTGACCCCGACGTGATCTACTCGTGAGTAAGCGACCCCCGAGCGGTCTACCTCAGAGTAGCGATCACACGGTCCGGTTCTGCGCTTGAACCGTGTCCGAATCATCCCGGAGGACAGCGCGGCACTCCGGCCGGCAGCCAGCCGATCGGAGGGACGGCCTGCAGTGAGGCAGTCCAAAGAGGCTTCCTACAGCTTGCTCCCGACTTTCGCGACGGCTTGCACCAAAGGGAAAAACGCGTTCCGCTCAGGGCAGCTGTGAGCCCCTGACAGCGCAGTGGCCACCGAGGGCCCGTGGCCGCAGTCCACGCTCTGAGCTCTACCCAGAAGCGTCGTCACCAGAACCTATTGCCTGCCAAAGACGCGTTGACTCGTCCCAAGGAGGAAACTTCCGAGGACCCAATCGCAGGTAATATGGGGCCCTGTCCTCAGCGACAGCGTCCATCCGCTAGCCGAAGAACTCGTGAGGGAGAGTTCAGAATCCTGGCCAGGGTATTTAAGTTGCGTTTTCACAGCGGAGAGCTAGCGAGACTCTTGGTGTACCTAGGGGAACACTGCCTGCTTTACCCAGAAGTAGGTACGTTAACCCTTGAGCTCTGGGATCAGATAGGAGACTGCATTCAGCAACCCCCGAAAGCTCCAGGAGGCGTAATTCGCACATGGAGAAAATGTAGGAAGCTCTTGGCGGAGATAGAGCCAGTCTGGATAGAGGCCAAAGAACCCCCAAATCTGCCAGATACGCCAGCCGAACCAACGGCGCCTACGGCGCTCTATCCGTCACTCCAGTTTAGGCAGAATAGCGTAGGGAGCTTTCCCTCGGTGACAGCTGCAGACGTCACCGACGGAATGCAAGGAATGAGGAGTGCAGGCGCTTCTCAGCCAGCAACGGGTTCCCTAGCTACCAAAAGTGCCCTTCAGCACACAGTAGAGGAAGAACTCAGGAAGGGGGAATTGCCGGTAGAGGAGCTAGCAGAGCTCAGTCAGATATGTCCTATCCGCATGGAGATGGACGCGCTCACGGGCGCCCAGCAGATAGTCCATTCCCCAGTCCCGTATAAGCTTCTCATGGCTATACGGAAAGCCATTTCAGAAACTGGGCTCCAAAGTCGCTTTACTAGGGGCACGCTTCAGCAAGTGTGCGAAAACACCATGTGGATTCCCCATGACTGGAAAGCCGTCATGAGGATGATGCTCACCCCTAGCCAGTATTTAATTTGGGACAGCGAGTTTCGCCTTGAGGCGCAGACAAGGGCTGCCAGGATGGGAGGCGCAGTACTTCCTGACCAGTTATATGGTTCAGGTGCCTTCGAGCCCATCAATGCCCAGATCAACTTGCCTCTCGCCACTCTCCAGATGTCGGCCGAGGCCGCCTTTAGGGCGTTTTTCAAAGTCCCAGCAACTGGCAAAGTGGAAAAAAATTACACCGCTATCAAGCAAGGAGCCCAGGAACCCTATATGGACTTCATCAATCGCCTGGAGGAAGCAATTAGCAGGCAGATTGATAATGAGCAGGCCCAACAAGAGCTCATGATGAAGTTAGCCAAGGACAATGCCAATTTAGACTGCCGTAAAATCTTGCAGTCCCTGGGCAATCGTCCTGATTTGACCCTTACGGACATGATTAGAGCTTGCGCCGACGTTGGCACTGAATCCTATAAGATGGGTTTGCTAGCGGCAGCGGTGCAAGGGGGCAAAAGACCTAAGGGTAAGACCCCAGGAGCATGTCACAATTGTGGCAAGGTCGGACACTTCGCTAGGGGGTGTCGATCCAAGGGAGGCGGACAAAGGTCCGGCCATCCCAAGGCTCCGAAAACCCAGTGTCCGAAGTGCAAAAGAGGCTACCATTGGGCTCGAGACTGTCCGAATTCGGGAAACCGGAATGCGGGCATGTCTCTGGCCCCGATCCAAACAGAGGCTTCCCTCACCCAAAGCTCACCAGAGCTAGACTAAATCCCGGTCACATTCCAGGCATTGCGAGGGCACAGGCCAGCCCCAAGGGTAGTACAGGGTTAGACTTGACTTGTCAGGCAGATGTTACATGTGACCTGCCAGGCACGGTCTATCTGGTGGACTCCCAGTACATGGGTCCACTGCCCCAGGGCTTTATAGGTTTAGTTTTGCCCCGCAGTGTAGCTGGAGCACGCAGAATTCTTATAATTCCAGGAGTCGTTGACTCGAATTTTTCAGGCGTTCTCCAAATTCAGCTTTGGACTCACCTGCCCCCAACTATTCACAAAGGAGACACCCTAGCGCAACTGATCATGGTTCCTTGTCACTCGCCAGCAGATAGCCAGGGAAGGCTCAGTGACAGCTCCGAGCCCCGGTCAGAGGACCGCTCGAGCGCCAGTGAGGCAGTACAAGGATACCAGGTCTTAGCGACAGTGGAGACCAACATTGAGTGGAAGCAGCGCCCCGTTATCGAGGTATTTTTGAACAAAAGATTGTTCTCAGGGTTACTCGATACCGGAGCGGATGTGACCGTGATAAGCAGAAGCCAGTGGCCAAGGGAGTGGGCCATTGAGCCGGTCTCCGATGTGTGGGGGGTAGGCGGAATTCAGGAAGCGTTTAGGAGCCGAGAGTGGGTGGAAGTCACAATCCCAAAGGCTGACGGCACGGTGGTAATTCGGCTGCACATTCTTGGCGTGCACATCAACCTTTGGGGGCGAGACATCTTGCAGCAGTACGGTGCTACGCTTACCTTTGGGTAATGGCGTTGCCACTTAAATGGCTCACCGACACGCCGGTTTGGGTAGAACAATGGCCGGTAGTGGGAGAGAAATTAGTTGCCCTCAAGCAGCTAGTTAAAGAACAGCTAGACGCAGGACATATAGAACAGTCCATGAGTCCATGGAATTCGCCAGTTTTTGTCATAAAGAAGAAGTCGGGGAAGTGGCGACCCCTCCACGATCTCAGAGAGATCAATAAATGCATACAGCCAATGGGTCCGCTTCAATGCGGCATCCCAAATCCTAACATGATTCCCGAGGGGTGGGAGATTCTAGTCGTAGATCTCAAGGATTGCTTTTATACAATTCCCTTAGACCCCCGGGACAGGGAACGGTTTGCCTTTACGGTGCCGATTGTGAACCACAGTGAGCCCACACAGCGTTACGCGTGGAAATTTTTGCCACAGGGCATGCTCAATTCGCCCACCCTGTGCCAAATTTATGTTCACAACGCGCTGGCAAAGTTTCGAAGCCGTTACCCTAGAGCCATAGTTTGCCATTTTATGGATGATATCTTGGTCGCGATACCGCAACTCGGCAGCGAAATGTTTTCTGACCTCCAGGCCAGCCTGGGGGACAAAGGTTTACTCATTGCCCAGGAGAAAGTGCAGAGAACCGAGCCCTTCTCATACTTGGGTCATCGGCTTCTCCGCTCTTTCGCAGCACCAGTTTTGCCTCAGATCAATTTACAGGACTCAGTCACCCTTGTAGAGTTGCAACAAGTTTTGGGTAATATCAATTGGGCCAGACCGTATTTCCGATTGGATACGGATCTTTTGAAACTGCTCTTCTCGCTGCTAACTTTAGGCAAGCAGCCGGCAGACCAGATAAAAATTTCTTGAGAAGCGCGCTTAGCTCTCGAGAAAATCAACCAAGTTCTCAGCCAGAGGTGGGTAGATAGGATTACCCCAGGGCCATATGCTCCGATCCTGAATTTGTACATCATGCGGTCAGGATCCATGTTCACTAGAGCGCTCGGCGTAGATGCCGAGAAAGGGGCGAGTATCATGGAGTGGGTGTACCTTCCGAACACCTCTTCACGAAACATCGTTCCTCCCCAAGAATTGGTCTCTGCGGTGGTCTACCGCGGACGGTTGAGAGCTAGGGACATTTCAGGGCACGATTTGGCCAAAATTGTAGTCCCGTTCACCAAGGAACAAATTCAGCAATTGATGCAGCTCGGAGACTCGCTTCCAATTGCATTGGAGGGATTCACCGGATGCTTGGCATACCACTTGCCAAAGGACCCCAGACTTGTCTCACTCCAAACGCAGACAGTCAGCTTGTTTGAATTGCTTTCGCTGGTTCCACTTCAGGGGGCCAGGACAGTTTTTACTGATGGTGGTCACACATATGGTGTCTTGACCTGGCAGGAGGGCCAAGCTTGGCGCACACTGCTAACTCTTCCACAAAAGTCCGCACAGCGGGCAGAGCTGGCAGCGGTGAACCTTGCTTTGCGCACCTTCGCCAAAGAACGTTTAAACATCATCACGGATAGTCAGTATGTCAGGAATTTGCTTCACAGTCTACCGGGAGCATACATCACTCCCGCGATAGACAAAAATTTGCTTAGCCTGTTTCTCACTGCCCAATTTCATTTGCGAAACCGCACGGAGCCGCTCTATATTGCCCACATCCGCAGTCATCAAGACCTACCGGGTCCGATTTCCGCGGGCAATAGCAGAGCGGCCGCGGCCACAAAGGAAATTCAGCAACGTTCAGTTTTGGGTGTTTTTACTACTCCAATTCAGAGTCATGCCTTTTTTCACCAAAATGCCAAAGCACTCGCCAGACAGTTCAATCTGCCACTTTCTCAAGCTCAAGGCATAGTTCGCTCTTGCCAGCATTGTGCAGGGGCACCGGGGGGGCCCTCGTGGGGGGTCAACCCACGAGGGACAGAGGCTAACCAGGTGTGGCAGATGGATGTCACGCATGTTCCGCAGTTTGGCAGATGGCAGTACATGCACGTTTGCATAGACACTTTTTCTCAGTTCGTTTGGGCTACGGCGCAGAAAGGGGAAACTGCTTCCCACGTGGAGCAGCACCTCCTTTCCTGCATTGCAGCCATGGGCAAACCTCGGCACGTGAAAACCGATAACGCCCCGGCCTACAGCTCTAGGCAGCTGGCCACCTTCATGGCCACTTGGGATATTAAGCATACTTTTGGCGTTCCTTACAATCCGCAGGGGCAAGCGATTGTGGAACGGTTCAATCGGACGCTCAAGTCCTATATTGACAAACAAACAGAAAGGGGGGAGCCACCAGCCCTCCCCAAGTCACAGGGCCAGGCACAGCATTGTCTGAATAAGGTATTGTTCACTTACAATCACCTTAATGTTTTTTCGGACTGCACGCCGCAGGAGAAGCACTTCTGCCGTTCGGAAGCTCTCCCGCGACCGATGGTCCGATACCAGGTGCCACCGGACCCTTCTTGGAGGGGCCCGGCACCACTCATAACCTGGGGAAGAGGGTATGCTGCAGTTATGTCTCCTACAGGTGTCACTTGGATTCCAGCTCGGTGTGTCAAGCCGTACCTGGAACCACATGGCGTGGACCCAGACCGACCAGAGTCCAATCCCGGAGATGGAGGACCTCACTCTGACCGAGAGGACCCGTCGGAAGAGACGGCCACCGACGACAGCACCCAAGATCACCTGGGGGATGGTCAAGATCCTTTGCCGTGAGGCCGAGGACACCGTCCGGCACGAGAGGAAGGAGCCAACACCGGAGAACCTCACAGCTGCAGTTTTCGCCCAGATTCATGCCAACACCCTGGCGCTCACCATCATCCTGACCCTTTCCCTGCTTTTGGGGGGAGGCGCTCAGGCCGCCTCGTTGGAGGCCAACGATCTGCTGCCCGGCGGAGACCTCTCTGCCCAGATGCAGTACAATATTTGGGAGAGGTTGGCGGGTCTCGTCAACCAGTCCGATTTTTGCCTCAGGCAGGACCTCGGTTCTGCCTCGATCCTCAGCACCTGCCTCATCCCAGTGTGCCATTCTCCAGGCGCGCACCCCAGGGATGGGGACTGGCTTGTGAAAAGACTTTTCAGCCCGTACATTCCAGCGGCTTCTTCAGAGTATGCCCGTTGGGAGATGCGGCTGACCATGACTTTGCTGGCTGATGCAGCCACCCTCCACACTCCTCGGGTGGCGGTCAGCCCGAACTCTACCTGTGGAAGGATGTACGGCTGCGCTTCAGCTGGTCATGCTCGGCGTCGCTGCCTCAACGTCAGCAGTGGCAATTGGACTTGCAATAACCCGGTACCACTTGGCACCATGTATGCTCATGTCACCCTACCGTCTGGTTGGTTCTTTACATGCAACCAGTATACATGGAACTACATTCCTGCAAATATTTCAGACTCTATATGCTGTATCAGTCGTTTGACATTGTTACTCCCTACTAAGGATATGGTCACCCCAAGCACGAATGTCACAAATGTTGATGTTTCCTCACTCATACGGCACACTCGCACCACCCAGTTAGACAGCTCATGTGAGAGCAGCTTTAGAGTAATGAGCCCTGCCGAATATCTCTCTTTGGCAGTCAGCATCTTTGGCGTGCCAGGCTTAACCGTCGGCAATGCAAAGAGGATTGGTCGCTTGGCTTGCGGTTTAGCAAAGGCCATCAATCATACCTCCTCAGCGATAGCGCTCCTCAATCAAGAGCAGGCAGAGCTTCGCCATGCCATTCTTGACAATCGAGCGGCTATCGACTATCTCTTATTGTTGCACCACCTGGGTTGCGAATCCTTTCATGGTATGTGCTGTTTCAACCTTACTGACAACTCCCGCAAAATACAGAGTCAGCTCACTGATCTCCACACCATAGTCCAGGGCATCACAGAGGGTTCTGCATGGGGAGCTTGGTGGAGTTCATTGTGGAACTGGATGTGGTCATGGATCCCCTGGGGGTGGCTCCAAACGGTACTCAAGGTTGTTGTGGGGGTAATTATACTAGGCATAGCAATCTGTTGCTTTGCGCAATGTATTCCCTCGCTGATCTCAAGGTGCCGCCCCAGAAGGAAACCCCGAGACGTCATTCCCGCTCAATAGCTGATGCCGCTCTTGCGCAGAGTTGCCGGTCAGGCTCTTAAGAAAAATTAAAAGGGGAGATGTGGATTCCCCGTGCCCCGTTGGGCACGGAACGGCCCGGCAGAGGCCACTTCGGTGAGAAAGGCTCCCTGGCCCATGGGCTCTGCGAGCACCCAAATTAAGGGGGGTGGATAAATTATAGGGTTTGATTCACCCAATTCCTTGACCTGACCTAAGACTCTGCCAAGTAAGCAGATCGCTAACTCCTGTAACATAATTAGGCAAACAATCATCTCCGAGCTTAGCGTAAATCCCTGGCGCAAATAGTGACCATATTTACCCAGCTCCTAAGCCCAAAACAATGGTGTTTTCCCAGTCGATGTTTGCCCGCACTAATTAACTTCCCCAAGAGAGATTCCCAATTAACCTGGGTAAATAGGTGATGTGATTTACTGTCGGGTGATGGTTTTTTCGACCTTGCCTTCTGATCTATAAAAGGTAATGTCTTTTCCTCAATAAACTACTGATCTTATCCTCCTCCATACTGCCTCGTATCGTTCCTTGATCAGTCTCCTCCAGGACCTACGGCCCTTAGCGGCCCCGATTCCTACACTGTACAGTTTGTAGCCTGGGATAATGTATCCCATTGGTTATCATCCGTCCACCAGGTTTCAGTGATGCCAATAATATCAATATTCTTATCTATTGCTAAGTATTCCAGCTCCCCTATTTTGTTTTAGATTATCACAACTCATCATAAACTGAGGGATTTATACTCATCTGCTGTGATTCTTCTTCAAGAGAAGAAAAGACCGTGGACGAAAAGACCAATAGATACAGAGATGGAAAGATTATGATGACATGTCTTTTTTTTTAAAGTTTATATACCGCTTTTCTTATCTACTGACAACTCAAAGCGGTTTACAACACAATTAAATAAATACAAAGCAAATCATAAGTAGGCGGGGGGAGGGGGAATGGAAAAACATACAAAAATACAATTCAAAATACAGTATCACCGAATAGAATACACATATTAATACAGTTGCAAAATACAAGTTACAATTCAAATCAGAAACTAAAAAGTTAAATACAAAGTGCAAAATACAGGCCCCGGGAATCTCTTTCTGATTCTCTTATTTTTCTTACAATAAATAAATAAATTTCATGTCAGAAATTACTCTGGGTTGAAAGAATTTTTGCTGGAGAAACTCCGCTCAGGGGCAGGGCTGTAGCAAGTCCCCCCCCCCGGGGGGCTTTGCCCATCCTGAGCTAGCTGTTTGCCCACCCTCGTAAGAGCGAGTGGCCATGGCCTGGAGGAGGAGGAGAAGGAAGATCAGAGTGTGATCTACAGCCAAGGTAAGGGAGCTCGAAGGGGCTGCTGTGGGAGACACTCAGTGGTGGGCATCAGGAGGTTCACACCAGTTTACTAGAACTGGTAGCAGAAATTCTGGCTGACCTTGCCCATCCAAGTTTTGAAATAAAGTAGTCATAATTTGGGTGCAACGCAGAGTTCCCCCCTGGCCACGCCCACCATGCCCACAGTGTGGTAGTAAAAAAATTTTTTTTGAGCCCATCAGTGGAGGCACTGCCAAGGAGTGGGATCGGATTGGCTGCTTTGCGGCAGGGAGGATGAAGGCAGTCACAGCCCAAGTCAGCATACCTGCTGATCAGGACTTCTGGGAACTGAACTCTGAGAACAGCTGGAGTGCCAAGCTTAACCCCCACTGATCTAAAGAAATGGCTGAATAAAGTTGTGAAATCAATTGAAGTGTAAATCCTCATTCCCCACTAGAGGGTGATCATGTTATATGCCTAAATTTTCCTTTACATAATTTTCACTCCCAATTTCAGTCAGAAGACTGAAGTAAAGGCATGGTCTCTGAGAAACAAGCAAAAGGAATCTGTTTATTCAGAATTTTGCATAAATACTCCAAAAAAACCCTGTAACCCCCTGTAAAAGAAATAAAGAACATTGGTTGGTTAGTTAGTTAGTTAGTTAGTTAGTTGTCACATTTTACAGCCTTGGAGACAATCTTGGATATATTAGCAAAAAATGTCCTTGTATGATTTCTCTACTGTGATGAGTATGACCAAGAAGATATTTCCTTTATATTTTCCACTTTCTTTCCTTTCTTTTGGTATTCCTGATATTTCTTTGGACAACAAGCATCACCAGCATGATCAATGGCTAGGAATTCTGGGAGCTGAAGTCCCATGCTTCTGGAGGCCTGACTAAACACCCAGTTAAATAGAGTATTTCTCTCCTTGCCTCAGTATGATTTATCTGCTTAAAACATCAGTCACTGGTACTTTCCTATCATGCACTTCTTTTCTGATTGCCATCCACAGTGACAGGGATAGATCAGATATGATATAAACCAGTGGTGGCGAACCAATGCCACGCATGCTAGAGGTGGCACTCGGAGTCGTCTCTGTGGGCACTTATTTAGTCACCCCAGCACAGAGTTCACCCTGCCCCTCTGTCCAGCAGCCCAATGGGAAAGCATCCTCCCTCCCCCCAGGAAGAGTTTGCCCCACCCCTCTGCCCAGCAGCCCAATGGGAGCATTTCCTTCCTCCCCTATTGCTGTGCTGACACTTTGCTATAAATAAGTGGGTTTTGGGTTGCAGTTTGGGCACTCTGTCTCTAAAAGGTTCACCATCACTGATATGAACTCTGTTGTGTATGCAAGGACACTGTTGCTTTAAGTAAATGAATGTAACCAGCCCCATATCACAATGTATCACAGCTGCTAAAGGAACGCGAGCGAGCCACCCATAAAGGGCGGACGCGAGCGTTCATACTCACCATGGTTCAATCCCCCAAATCACGGACAGCCGCGGGAACTTCTCCGCATGAAGAACTACTACAGAAGAGGGGAGGGCGTGCCTCAAGTCGACGCCCCCAACGGTGGCAGCCAATCAGCCACCGTGCAACCAGATTCAAATGTGTTTCGTTACTGTATATAATGTGATGTACCTCCGCCATTACCACATGTTCACCCTGATCATCAAAGAATAAACCTGTGTTAGTCCTTATTGCGACTCGTTCTTTGTCTTCCGTGCGAGACACAAAATTGGCGACGAAGGTGGGATTATGGCGAATCCCAGAGTCAAGACGTACCAGTTCGACGTCAGCGAGCCTGAGCAGTGGGAGCTCTACGAGTGCCAGTTCCGGCACGCAATGGAAGCAGCCGGCGTCGACAACGACGCGTTGATACGCTCCCATTTCCTGGCCCAGGTGGGACCGGCCACGCTGCGCATCCTAATGAACTTGGTGGTGCCAAAGAAGGTTGAAGCAGTGCCTATCGACCAACTCCTGGAGCTGCTGAGGGCACATTTCCAGCCCCCCGTGTCGATTTTTCCGGCCCGGGTCGCGTTCCACCGGCGAGACCAGCGCCCAGGCGAGTCCGTGTCTGACTACGCAGCAGCCCTCAGACTGGCGGCCGTGCACTGCAAGTGGGACGACCTGAACCAGGCCCTGCGAGACCGCCTGCTGTGCGGCCTGCGGGACGAAGAGCTGCAACGGAAGCTCATGACCCGCGACGAGCACCTCTCGTTCAATGAGGTGTTGCGAGAGGCGCAAGCGGCTGAGGCGGCCAGGAGCGGGGTCAAGGTGTTCAAGGCCCGCGGCACAACATCCGAGCGGGCCAAGTCCCCTGTCCAAGCGGCCCGGCGGACTCCGGCGAGGGCAGCCTGGCGGGCACCGAAGTCGCCCGCCGGCACTCCAGAGACCTCCGACGACTCCTCCGTAACGGCGGACTCCTACACCAGCGATGACGACGGCGTCCAGAGAGTGCGGAAGCGTGGGGAGCGGCGGCAACACCGAGAGCGGCAAGACCGCCACTGCGACGGCTGTGGCGCGGCCCACGACCGCACGAGGTGTCCTTTCCGCAAGGCCGAGTGCCACAACTGCGGTCGAAAGGGACACATCGACCGAGTATGCAGGCGCGGGCGAACCGAGGACAAAGGCGGCTCCAGTCATCCCCAGCACCACCAGCGGAAGGCGGCCGGTTCCAGGAAGGTTTCCACCGTCCACGGCGAGGACGGCGTACGCCGCGTGGCCCTGGAGCACCGGCGATTCTACGTGGAGGTACAGTTGCAGGGGCGCCCCGTAAAAATGGAGATAGACTCAGGGTCGTCCTACTCTATACTGTCCCAGAGGGAGTACATGCGCATTCCCCCAGAGGCTCGGCCCAAGCTGCGGGCCATGCGGTCCCACTTGCGGGACGTACAGGGAAACGGGATCCCGGTGTTGGGGGTGGGGAAATTCAAGGTGAAGTTCAAGAATTTCTCCGAAAGACTGCCCCTAGTGGTCCTCAAGGGGGGGAAGTGTTGCCTCCTAGGAACGCAGTGGTTTGCTCCCCTGGGAATAGAACTGTCCGGCATCCACGCCATTGAGACTGACCCAATGCAGGACGTTTGCAATGCGCACCCGGACGTTTTCAAAAAGGGGCTCGGTACTTACAGGGGGCCCCCAGTTTCATTCGAGTTGGACCCAGAAGTCCGGCCCATCCGCCTTAAGCCAAGGAGGGTGCCCTTCGCACTCAAGGACAAAATCGAGGCGGAACTGGACAAATTGGTGGGGCAAGGGATTTTGGTTCCAGTTGATTCGGCCGAGTGGGAGACGCCGATTGTAACGGCCCTTAAATCAAACGGGGAGGTCAGGATTTGTGCAGACTATAAATGTACGATTAATAAGGCCATTCGGCCAAATGCATACCCGGTACCCGTGGTCAGCCATCTGCTGGCCACACTTCATGGGGGGAGGTGTTTTGCCAAGTTAGACCTGGCCCAGGCCTACCAGCAACTCTCAGTGACCCCAGCCGCTGCCGCTGCGCAGACCATCGTGACGCACAAGGGGGCATTTAAGGTAACGCGCCTCCAGTTCGGCGTGAACTCGGCCCCCGGGATCTTTCAGTCCCTCGTGGAACGCCTTTTAAAGGGGCTTCCAGGAGTTCTACCATACTTCGACGATGTGCTGATAACAGCGGGGAGCGAGGTAGAACTAGCTAAAAGACTAGATGGGGTTCTCTCGGTTTTCGAGAAAGCGGGGCTTCGCCTAAGGAAGGACAAGTGTGTGTTTTTTGCGAGGGAAGTTGATTTCCTAGGTTTCAAAGTAACCCCAGAGGGGATCAGACCCTCAGAGTCCAAGGTTGCAGCCGTACAGAACGCCCCTCGCCCCACCGCAAAACCGGAGCTGCAGTCGTTTCTGGGGCTCCTTAACTTCTATCACTCGTTCCTGCCGAGGAAAGCATCGGTTGCGGAGCCTCTGCACGCCTTACTAAAAAAGGACGCGGTTTGGCGGTGGGGGGACAAACAAGAGAAAGCTTTCCGAGAACTGAAATCACTCCTCTCCTCAGATGCGGTCCTAACACACTTTGACCCGAGGAAGCCAGTAGTTCTAGTATGTGATGCGTCCCCGGTGGGGGTGGGGGCGGTCCTGTGCCATGTGTTAGAGAGCGGGCGGGAGGCCCCGGTGGCATATTACTCCAGGTCCCTTTCAAGGGCTGAGCGCAACTACGCGCAAACGGATAGGGAGGCCCTGGCCATAATTGCAGGGACCAAAAAGTTCCATGATTTTCTATACGGCCGCGAGTTTACGGTAGTGACGGATCACAAGCCGCTTCTGGGAATCTTCACTACCGGCAAACCCACTCCCCAAATACTGTCCCCCAGGATGTTGCGTTGGGCCATATTCCTCAACGCCTATCAGTACGAGATAGTCTACCGCCCAGGGAAGGAGATCTCCCACGCGGACGCACTGTCCCGATCCCCCCTCCCCAGCACGGGGGATCCCGCATGCGAGGTAGAGCAAGACCATCAGGTCATGTTAATCGAGTCCCTCGACTCACCCCCCATTGTTCCGGCCGACCTCGCCAAAGCCACGGCGGCCGACAAGATCCTAGCCCAAGTTAGCTCATGGGTGAGGAAAGGGTGGCCCACTACTTCCCCAGAGGAGCCGTTCAAGCCGTTCTGTAGGCGCAGGGTGGAACTTTCCCTGGAAAGGGGCTGTCTACTCTGGGGCCAGCGGGTGGTTATTCCAGAAAAGTTAAGGGCAAGGGTACTGAAGCTACTGCACACCAGTCACCCAGGAATCGTGCGGTCCAAAGCCCTAGCGAGAAGTTTCTTTTGGTGGCCACAGATAGACGCGGACATAGAGCGCCTAGTGGGCACGTGCGAGAGCTGCCAGAGCTCCTGGCCCGAGGAGCCCCGGTTACCCCATAGAGAGTGGGACACGGCCCGCGGACCGTGGTCCCGTATTCATGTCGACTTCACGGGGCCCTTCCGTGGGGCAACGTTCCTACTGGTTGTCGACTCCTACTCCAAGTGGTTGGAGGTAATCCCCGTGAGCAGCACCTCCTCCGCGACAACCATAAAGCAGTTGCGTAAACTCTTTGCTTGTTTCGGCCTGCCAGACGTCCTCGTGAGCGACAACGCAAGTTGCTTCACGTCGACCGAGTTCCAAACCTTCATGGAGAGGAACGCAATCAGGCACATCACGGCTGCCCCATTCCACCCCGCCACAAACGGTCAGGTAGAGCGCCAAGTGCGCACTACGAAAGACGCACTGCGGCGCATGGGCCCCGGCGACCTGAACCTACACCTGTGCCAGTTCCTAATCAGCTACAGGACCACCCCCTTAGCTTCAGGATTCTCCCCAGCCGAGCTGCTTATGAAGAGACGCCCGGCAACACTGTTTGACCGGATGGATCCGTCCAGGGTGGAGGATGAGGGGAGAAATATAAATTTAGGGGGGGGGGAACTCCAAGAACTTTTCCACAGGGGACCCAGTTTACTGTAGGAACTACGCGGCCTCGGGGCCAGCGTGGGTACCGGGGTCGGTCATCGAGCAGACAGGACCAGTGTCCTACAGGGTAGAGACTAGCTCAGGGATACTGTGGAGACAGCACGCCGACCAGCTCCGAAAAAGGGTCACCAGTGAGGGGAAATCAGCGTTAGGGTCCTCCCCCACCCGCATTACCCAAGGGGGAGACACAGAGGCACACGAGGGCGAAATTAAAGAGAGAAATCAGTTTGTCCCCGACTATGACCAGGACCATGATTTTGACTATGATTTTCCGTACCAGGGGGAGTTAGCGGAGTGGTCCCCCACCCGTCCTAGCGAGAAGAGGGGTTTCAGTTCAGCCCCTGGTACCTCCAGTCCCCACAACGCGGGCATGCTAGAGTACACCATAGTCCCGGCCCCCAAGAGACAAGCGCCACAAAGACAGGCAGCCAGCGGAACCTCGCCAGCCGCAAATCCCCAAACCCCCGGACAGGCAGTGGGAGACAGCGGGTCCACGAGGGTCTCATCGTCAGTTCCAAAGTTCGTGCTAGGAGGGTCCCCGGGCCCCGCAGGCGGTAGGCAAGGGTTCACTTCCCAACTGTTCATTCCATTCCCGTCCCCACAGGCAAGGTCATCGCAGTCTCATCACAGAACCACTAACGGGTCCCCACCTTACATTGCAGGACAAGACCACGCGGAACCAGGAGCCACGGGCTCCCCTGTGTTAGGGCAAGCGGCCACACGCCCCAGGCGCACGTGCGGGAAGCCACAATGGTTAAGGGACTTCGTCCCATCCTAGGGGGGAGGGATGTTGTGTATGCAAGGACACTGTTGCTTTAAGTAAATGAATGTAACCAGCCCCATATCACAATGTATCACAGCTGCTAAAGGAACGCGAGCGAGCCACCCATAAAGGGCGGACGCGAGCGTTCATACTCACATGGTTCAATCCCCCAAATCACGGACAGCCGCGGGAACTTCTCCGCATGAAGAACTACTACAGAAGAGGGGAGGGCGTGCCTCAAGTCGACGCCTCCAACGGTGGCAGCCAATCAGCCACCGTGCAACCAGATTCAAATGTGTTTCGTTACTGTATATAATGTGATGTACCTCCGCCATTACCACATGTTCACCCTGATCATCAAAGAATAAACCTGTGTTAGTCCTTATTGCGACTCGTTCTTTGTCTTCCGTGCGAGACACAAAAAACTCATTAATGACAATGTCTACTGTTGGCTAGGTGCTTATACTTACATCACTGTAAGCCATCTAGTCTGTAATTGTGTGCATGTTATAACAACCCCTCCTGGTACTTCATTGTGTTGATCGTCTGAAAAGTCTTTCAAGATACATAGCCTACTGAGAAAACATTTATTTTTTACTGTTTAGACTAAGATACACAATGCTTTAAAGTTGTAGCTAGCAAGTTTACCTTTCCCCACTTATCCAAAAGAAAATGTGGTTTTTTTTGTGGTTTTTAAAAATTGATAAGGTTGGATAGTACCATGGTTTAAGAATCTGGCTATGGAGTCAGAGGTTGGGAATTTGATTCCTCACTGCGTCTTCCAGGAGCAGAGCCAAACTGTGTCACAATGAGCAAAGCTGCAAAATTCCAGGATTTCTGTCATTTTTCTTTGTGAACCTCCTTGAGGAGGCTTTCTTCAAAGAGCAGAACACAAATATTTTAAATACACGAATAATCAGCTGGCTGACAAAACATTTGCTTCTCCTCTAAAAGGTAACAGCTTAGTCCCAGTGGACTGGGGTAACAGTATGTGTCAATGGAATACAGTACTGTGACAACCTTTAGGGGATGCATCTCAAGACCTGCCAAGGATACCTAAAGCTGTGGATAACAGCAAACCCTCTATTTTATATTGCAGAGAGTGGCCTCTATTGCTCACAAATCTTTTGCCCATTAGAAGTATGCCAGTAGTCATTTAGTTACAGAATCTTCTCCAAAGAGCAGCTTTATGGTTGCTATGTTTGCCAGACTCACTCTGCTGTCCAAAGTGTATGTTATTTTTGGTTAGTCCCATATGACACAACTCCTGGTTTCAAATATGCATTGCTTTGTCTTTCCCACATCATGCAGTATTGGAGCTGTGGCTCTGCGGTTGTGCAATCTGAAGATGGTTGGGTTAGGAAAATGGAATTTGAGTTAATGGAATTATCCAGTAGTTCATTTCTGCAGCAAATTCAGCTGGGGACTCTATTTTCTTCACCCTGTAAAGATTTTCAACTGTCAGATTTAGAAAAGCTCCCATTTCATTAAGGTCCCGGTCCAATCTAAAATATCTGCCTCTGGAAATGGTGAATAATGTTTTGCACATTGAAACATTTCAGGTTGTCTCCTTCACATCTCCAAGTGCATCTGGGGGAGACCTCCATGTAAATCTTGCTTCTAACCACTTCATAAATACATAAAAACCAAGATAATACTATTTCCTAGAGCCGTGATGGTGAACCTTGGCAGTCCAGGTTTTCTTGGAATTCAATTACCAGAGGCACAACTGTTCTTTCATCTGATACTTACTTTTTTTCTTATCATTGCATTGTAATTCATTGATTTTCCTGTGATTTCTTTTATTCTGTGTCTTCATTTCATAGATCTTAATCCTTATTCATCTGCTGTGATTTTAATAAACTTTTCTATTTATATAACTGAAATAGCCTAGTTTCATCTCTGGTTAAGCTCTCATTCCCACTGGGTGTGAAAAGGACCTCATTTTCACCACCCACAACTTTAGAGGTCCCTTCCCCCCATAGTAGTCTGTATCTTTAAAGCTATATTTACTTTGATTTTAAGTAGAATCTGGATTATAGTTCAAAATGAGAAAAGTGGCAGGCACATTAAAAACAGAAATGCAGTACACACAATGGTTTTGTCTTCAATGCAATTTTAATGCAGTAAGCATGGCCGTAAACATAATATAGCCACGGGAAGAGGAAGAAAATAGATTTCTGCTGTCTAAAGAGCCACAGCAAAAGTTAACCAGGGAACTGGGAAGTTGAGACCCACAGGTGCATTTAAATCTGTTTTGTGAGAATATTTCATATATTGACATTTACAGACACCATGTGCAGGCAGATATGGACTGAACTCTTTCATTATATCTCTAGCAAGAAACACGGTAAAGAACCAGGAAAAAGCAAGCATTAAAATCAAGTGATACTGGTATATCATCCTTTGTTTTTTGGGAATTCCACTGCCAGCGCTTCAAGGATGCTGTCCTCATTGTGTTTGAATCATCTGAAGGGAAGCAAGCAAAAAAAAAAAGAAAGAAAAGAAAAGTATTTTTACTAGATAAACATTCTTGTCTAAATTTCAAAGGATTTACAATTTATCCAAAAATACTTTGCCAGAAAAATGTTTTTCACATGATAGTTTTAATGAATGCACCTCTGATGTTATTGTTTGAACATCTTGACAATCTTGCAATTAGCGCTCCTAATATTACCATGTATGCAGACTGACATTCCAAAATGAAGAGATGTTCTTATGACTCATTGTTACTGGAAAGAAGAAGAGATCTATGTTTCACAGGAGTTTCATACAAACACATTACTCACCGACGATAGAAACACCATTTGGCATTTTGAACTTCGCTGCTATAACAACACCCTTTACGAATACATGTTTCTCTAGATATCCCTATATAACCACAATCCACTCTATTCTGTGGCAGTACGTTACAACTTCCTTGACCTACATAGGGAGAAAAATACAGAATTTAGGATTTAAAAAAAGTTAGCATGCCATTGCATTTGCAAGTTGTTGATAAGACACAGAAGCTCTGAATAAACACATCTTTGAGTTAAAATGTTTTATCACCTAACTGCAGAGCTTGTGTCTTATCTACTTCTGCCTTTAGAACTCATTTTGAAAACTGATTTAGCTTTTTTGTTCAATCTAAAGTCAACCATGGTTATCATTGTGAGTTAGTCTTTCATTGAGCTTAATTTACTTCGGAATTCTTATGCTAATAACATGAGTAGGCGGGGAAGAAATGATGTAAATAAATAAATAAATGGGATTGCGATCACTTTGTGATGAATGAAATAAGAGGAAGTCCACCATGGCCTTCCTCAATGTACATCTGCATACAACTCTGGTGAATGCCAAAAATTAAGAGGCACAAGCTTACTATGACATATCAGCTTTCCAGTCAAAAGAACCCACATAGCAACTCTTGGAGCAGTGATGGCAAACCTTTTAGAGACCAAGTGCCCAAACAAAGGAGAGGGGCAAACTCTGTGCTGTGGGGGAGGGAGGAAGCACTCCCATTGGGCTGCTGGGCAGAGAGGCAGGTGAACTCTGTGTTGGAGGAAGGAGGAAGCACTCCCATTGGGCAGAGGGGCAGGGTGACTGTGCTGGGGGAGGGAGGAAGTGCTCCCATTAGGCTGCTTGGCAGAGGGGTGGGATGAACTCTGTGCTAGGGCAACGGTGCACATGCCTACAGAGAGGGCTCTGAGTGGCCCCTTTGGTACACGTGCCATACGTTCACCACCACTGTCATGGATAGACAGCCCCTATAGACCTAACTGCAGACCAAAATAAATGTCCAAATGTTTTGAAAAATCTACTGTGCAAAAAAAATAAGGGAAAAAAATCTTCAGTGTTTTATCCTCTAAACAAGAGGTATCTTATCTCACTATGCTGAGGATCTCAACCTTTCCTACATTACTTGGAGGACCCTAAATTGGGTGAGGGTGGGAGTCCCTAAACGCAAGACCAACATGCTCAAATAGGGGCTGCTGGCGGACAATAACACTCGGTGTGAATGTGGAGAGAGACAGAATCTGACTCATTTACAGTACTGGTCTACCAATTGCTGCCAGAGGTATGCACAGATGAGCACTTGGGTTTGAGCAACAACAAAGTGAAGAAAGCGGCTTAGTTTCGGCAGTCCAGGGTTTGATTGGGACACAAAAGAAGAAGATCCCACTATATTGGGATGATACCTAACTGCTTTGATGGGTAGCCATAACCAAAACAACAACAACAACAAATCTGTGAACAAAAAGAGTTAAAGAGAAGATAATGGAAGCGATCTTGTCAGAATCAGCAATATTAACCTACCTCTAGTCATATCTGCAAAGCTCTTATATCCACGATGCTAGTGAAGGACCAAATCTGATACAAATCTCACCATGATTTCTCTCATTCCCTGCATCTAATATTTTGAGACAGACTTCTTTACACACTAGCTTCCTTGAATCTTGAAACGTGCCTGCCTAAAATTTCTAGGTCTCAGGGTACAGGCTCGAGTGATGCTGTTATTAAAAGCTTCCCTACAGTGATGGGAATGGGATTCAAATTTTTTTACCACCTACTCTGTGGGCATGGTATGGTGGGCATGGCCAGAGGGAAAGCCCTGCATTGCACCCAAATTAGGACTACTTTATTCCAAAATTTGGATGGGCGGGGCCAGTCAGAATTCCTGCTACCAGTTCTGGCGAACTGGTGCAAACCTGCTGAATCCCACTACTGCCTCCCTAACAAGAATATCTGGGATACCAGGATCCTGAGACCATTACTTATGGGACCGCATCTCCCCAAGGCATTCTACCTGTCCTACGAGGGCAGACCGAAGAGGATCTGTGGTGGTCCCCTCAACAAGAGTAGCACATCTGGCTGGGACCAGGGGAAGAGCCTTCTCTGTGTCTGACCCAGCCCTGAGGAACCTCTTACCATCGGAAGTGCGCCTCCAGATGGAGCTGCTCCCTTTTCAGAAGGCTCTCAAGACCTGGCTGTGCCTGCTGGTCTGGGACCCATCCTGTGGTACGGCCCAGGTCTGCTGGCTAGTCAAGCTGATCAATATTAGAGATCATTGCTGGAGCTGTCAGATGTTTTTATGTAGCTGTTTTTATGCATTTTTGTATGGTTTTAGCTGTTAGCTTTTATACTGTTTTTTTATTTTGTCTTAATGGGTTGGGGATGTTTTTATGATTGTATGTACTATCCTACGTATATGTTGTTAGCAAAAATAGCTATATAACTGTTTTTTATTTTGTCTTAATGGGTTGGGGATGTTTTTATGATTGTATGTACTATCCTACGTATATGTTGTTAGCAAAAACAGCTATATAACTTCTTAAAACTAAAGTGCTTACGTGGCGGCCGACGTGGTGGTCTACGTGGTGGTGGTCGTGGTGGCCTTATCCTGGCATCTACCAGACTGCTGAATCCTATAATTAGGACAATACTCAAGAGCCAAAGCCATCGGCAGTTCATGTCTGATGGGGACCTTTCAGCTGTCAGACTAGTTTCAGAATTCCAAATAAGTGGAATTTATGCAGAGTCTTGATTTGTTTCCTGTGAAGGGAAGGCAAAGAAATTAGGAGTTATTGGAAAGAAAGAAGGAAAGAAAGAAAGTGTCCTTGTGTCATCTTAAAGACTGACAAATTTTCTTATCTCTTTCCTTATCACTCCAGTCTCTAATACATTCTTTTTATCCTGAAAACCAGGGTTCATTCCACTACTTGCATTAACTTAGAATATTCTCCTCAAACCTCTCAACAAGATTGTTAGCTCTTCTATTGGCCTTTCTCACCTTTTTTCATCTTTGGAAATATGCATGTTTTCACTAGGGAAAGGATGTCACTAGGAAAGCGTAATGCAAAAATGATTTAAACCATTGCTGAAAATAAATTAGGTAGTAAAATCTGCCCACCATAGTCATCTAAACATCTAAGCATGGGAACAATCAGATTCTACTCCATGTGCCCCTGTTTGGAAAGGGGTCATATTCAAAGGAGGAGAAATGTATAGCCTTATCTTAAATTATCCTTGATGCAATAATTTGTATCTAGTTCCTAGGCTAGCTCTTATTTAGAGCCCTTAGAATAATTTCCCAATAACTTTGCTCTGTCATCTTAATTCAAGATACAGTGGTACCTCGCTTAAAGAGCATAATGTGATCCATGGGTACGCTCTTTAAGCGACTTTCCTCTTTAAGTGAAACACCATTGTAAGTGACCAATTGTGACTTCTGGAGGGGGGGATTGCGAACCCCATTTTAGTTGTTAAGCAAGTTTTTGGTTGGTTTTAGTTGTTAAGCGCGGTGACCATTCAGAGAAAATTCTACTCTTTAAGTGAGTTAGTCTCTAAGAGAGGCGCTCTTTATTTGAGGTTTTACTGTATATGCATGTGCTAAGTGCAGGGTAAAGGTAAAGGTAAAGGTAAATGTTGCCCTTGCTTGAAAGCCAGTTGTATCCAACTCTAAGGTTCAGTGCTCATCTCTGTTTGTAGCCAATGAGTCAGCGCTGTCTGCATCTGCAGACATTTCCATAGACATGTGTTCAGTCTTGGCTAGACACTGGAGTTCATGGAACACTGTTTACCTTCCCACCAAAGTGGGTACCTATTTAGCTACTTGCAGTTTCTTGCTTTTCACCTGCTAAGTTGGCAAGAGCTGGGACAGAGAAGGGAGCTCACTTCATCATGCAGCACTCAGGACTTGAACTGCTGACCTGCCGACCTTCCAGACCTTCACCTGCTTTTTTAAAAACACTGATTGAAAACCTGACTCTTTTGACAGTCAAGACACACCCTGAGTAAAGAACTAGGATCTGGAATCAAAAGGCATGAATAATATTCACTTAAGGTTTTAGCAGAGCAGAAAGATGAGACTTACCCCACGTGAATAGATCTCCAGCAATCTATTGAGTGAGCAGATGTCCAGGACTAAGAAGAAGACCATTTATATAAGGTGCAAGAAGCCCTCTTTCTTCATGTTTCTTCCCCCTAATGGAGAAACAGCTCTCATTAATTGGCAAACAAACAGTCGTTTCTCACTCATAAGGCAATAATTGGTGGACTGGAGTAACAATGAGTGTGTAAATAGATTACTGTGATGACAGCAATGCTTTCTCAAGCTTATAGGAAGAAACAAACAGGTAGAATACCTAACTGTTCTGTGGTCTGAAGAAAAGAAACCGACACTCTTGTCCACTGTCGCTTGCCAACCCTTGTGCAAGAGAGCCTTCATATGCACTAACTGACAACTGATCTTCTCCTCCACAATTTCATCACCCAGTCAAGAAATTCACATTCACAGATGCATTGCCTCAGCCATCCCCAACACTGCATGCAATAGTTGTAAAAGGCAATCGTTCCACAGAATCCTTATTTCGATCACCATTTTTGTGGGATTTTGATGGCTTTGGGATAAATTTGTATTTTAGGCATGGCCGTTGTTTAAGACACATACTTCTCTATGGGATAAGTACTGTACTTTTAATTCAATACCATTAGAAAAGGAGATGATGAGCTTTGTGGTCCTTATATATAGTCCAAAAGCAAAAGGGCATGATATCTTTATTAGGTCATAAAAATTATAGGCATGGGACCCACACAGGTCTTCATCTTTTTTGGGATCCACAGAGCTGGGAACGATGCAAAAGAAACACAAATTTTCAAAACTCATGGCTAGATTTGGGTGGACACACACACTTAATATTAAAGGACACTCAATATTATCCAGGCAGGATGGTGAACTGAGAGCAACACTTTCCTCCAACTAATAAGCAATACAGTCAACCCTCACATAACAATGTGTTCGGATAGCATCCTTTTCGCTTAACAATGCGTCGTTATGCACCAGGTGTTCCCCCACATAACAACGTTTTTAGTGTTGTTGTCTGGACAACAACGCTAAAATAACCAGACAATGACTCTAAAAACATTGTTATGTGGGAAACTCCATAGAAACCCGCATAACAACAAAAATCGGTTAGTAATGCTACTTGGGGAACCAAGTAACGTTGTTATGCGAGGGTCTACTGTACTTTTAATTTGGCAGCAACTGGCCTAACCTGGCGTGTAAACTAAATTTCATCCCAGCTTCTCTCATATGGGGTAGCTTCTCTGATATGGGGTTTGCCATGTTCTTGTGTGTTACTGTGTACCTTTCAAAACCATGGCAAAAGTGCCTCGATCATCTCCCTGGAAACATAACATGTTCTCACCTCACAAAAGATTTTAAACTCACAAAAATCATAGGCTGTTTATTGGGAAACTGTAGTTTTCCCCCCAATTTCCAAGGACTACGCAGCCGATGGAGAATTGAAGAAATAGCCTCCTGCAGGGCAGTGTGCTAGTCCCCCCAATACAGGTGAAACTTGGAAAATTAGAATATCGTGCAAATGTTAATTCAGTTCAGTAATGCAATGTAAAAGGTGAAACAAATACTGTACATGAGATAGACTCATTGCATGCAAAGCAAGATAGTTCTAGTCTTACTTTGTTCTAATATTGATGCTTATGGCTTACAGTTTATGAAAACCCCAACCCCCCAATCTCATGTACCCCATAATCATCACATAATCTCATGTATGCTGTACGCCATGATCATCACAATTATAGCAGTTAAGGCATGACATATCTCGCTTTGCATGTAGTGAGTATATTTCATATACAAGTATTTGTTTCACCTTTAAAGTGAAATGAATGGGCATTTGCACAATATTCTAATTTTCTAAGTTTCATCTGTATATACTAATCCACTGCAGGACGCCACCAGGACCTTTCTTTACACTGACGACAGTGCACAACTTTTGAGGCTGTTGAGAAAAAAAAAACTGACCGAGGCTTTGAATTTAATGGCTATATATTATAGGGATGACCAACTGAAGCCAAACTGTCTAAAAACTCAACTCTGTGTTTCATTTGAAAAACCATGAGGCATCAAGAAACCTGCAGGTGACTTGGAATGGAACCAGACTCAAACATCGTATCACCCCCAAATACCTGGGAGTTGCCCTGGATCGAACTCTCACTTTCAAGACCCCACTGCCTTAATACCAGACAGAAGGTTTTTGCCAGGAACAATATTGTGAGGGAAATAACAGGCACAAGTTGGGGTGCCCAACCACATACATTAAGAACGTCTGCACTAGCTTTATGTTACTCTGCAGGAGATTATGCTAGTCCAGTGTGGTGCAGATCAAAACATGCAGGGCAGGTGGATGTGGCCCTAAATGAAACAGCAAGATTGGTCACAGGATGCCTATAACCAACCCCGATACAAAAGTGCATTACTTAGCTGGCATCCCTCCATCAAAATTCCATTGAGAATGTAATGTTCAGAAAGAAAGGTTCAAAGTTAGTTCCTTGGAAACACACCTGCTATTTGATCACCAACCACCAAAGCAGAGACTGAAATCAAAGAACAGCTTCTGCACAAATTCTGCCTCTCCGAAAAACCAGCCCCCAGAAACTGCCTTAGAACTATGGAAGGTGAGCAAGGAGCTACCAGATAACTGGGCAGAACCACATGACTCTCTACCGTGTGGCCAAGAACAACCATGGGCTGTGTGGAAAGCTTTAAATAGATTGCATGCAGGGGTAGGAAGACCAAAGGTTAATATGAGAAAGTGGGTTTCCCTGTAGATGATAGCCTGTGTGAATGTCGAGAAGTGCAAAGTATCTCTCATATGATACAATGCACACAATGCCCCTCAATGTGCACTGAGGAGCACCTTATGTTGGCAAGAGGAAATGCTGTTGAAGTGGCCCAGTATTGGGCTGATTTCATCTAGCCCTTTTTAATTCTACAGTAAAATTCCGGCTTGCGATTTTAACCAAAGCACATTTCCCCATAGGGATGGATTGAAAATTTAAAAAACATTCCTGACCTCCCAAAAAAACCAAACAAACCAAAAAACAAAAATGCTGGACACATGGTAAAGGGGAATATAAATGAGGGAGCTAAGCTCCTTACCTTTCCCTACCTTGCCTGGGCTCTGGCACTTCTTCCTCAGAGTCTGCATCGGGCAACCAACAGGAGCGGTTTGTCTGGCTGCTGGGGCCAGCCACATCCAGGGCTCCTCTGCTTGCCTATCCCCCCTTCTGTGCCCAGGTCAGTGTGGTGATGGGGGGGGAGAGGCAATAGCAGTGGGGCGACCTTGCCTTGTGCATTAATGGCACCTCTTCCAGAGCCACCACTAAAAGACGTCCAGCGCCTTAGTGGCAGCTCCGGAAGAGGCACCATGAATGCTCAAGGCAAGGTCGACCCACTGTGATCACCTCTCCCTCTTTCACAACACCGACCGAGGCACAGAAGGGGGGAGAGGCGATCGCAGTGGAGTGAACTTGCCTTGCGCATTCGCGGTACCTCTTCTGGAGCTGCCACTAAAGTGCCGGTGGCAGGCATGACTAGACACCAGAGTGAACAAAACACTGTTTATCTTCTCACCATTTTGTGTATGGGACCAAAGACACCAGGACAGCCGAAGAGCTGGCTTAACACAACTTTATTACATGCTGGTCAGAGGGAACATGTGGTAATGGCGGACGAACAGCTCAATATATATACAGTAGCTATACATTTGAATGTGGCTCCTTGACAGTCTATTGGCTACTGTCCGTGTGACGTCATTTCAGGTCACGCCCTTCTTGTCCAGGTGAAGGTGATGGCGGGAATCTTCCCGCGCTGTTGCTCTTAGGTGAGTCTTGGACCAATGAGCTTGGACGCTCGCTATTGCCATCTAGTGGTCACTAGCTCGCGTCCTATTAGGGTTACAGAGATGCAGCTGAGGTTACAATGTTACACATGGAAAAGGTTACATTGGATACACATGGATAGGTACATTGTTTAAAGGCACATGCTTTAGGACACAACATCCCTCCCCCCTAGGATGAGACGAAGTCTCTTAACCAAGATGGTTTCTTGCACTCGCGTTTGGGCCGCGATGTGGGTTGGCCCACCCGGGGGCCACTACTGCTTCCTTGTTCCCTGGACCCTTGCCCTGTAATGGGAGAGGGAGACTTGTTAGTGGCTTGCTGCGGTTTTGCAGCTTTAGGGGAAATGGTGGATTCCGTTGTGGGCGAACCGGGGGCACCAGGGGCTAACGTAAAACCCCTCTTTTCGCTTGGATGGGTGGGGGACCACTCCGAAACCCCCCCCCCCCCGGTTCTGTAACTCAAAATTAAACTCTGTTGGGGAATCCCGCTGGATATCTATGAGGATGAATTCTTCCTCCTCCCCCCTTGGTGGGGACTCTGGGCCCCCCTCTCCTCCCCCTTGGGCTAAACGGGTGGGGGAGAACCCTAACGCTGAATTTGCCCCAGTGCTGTCAGTGCCCTGACTTCCCGGGACCCGGTTCCGGAGTTGGTCCGCGTGCCGCCGCCAAAGGAGACCTGTGTTGGTTTCCACGCGGTACGACACGGGACCGGTCTGTTCTACAACCACCCCCGGTACCCAGGCTGGCCCCGCGCTGGCGTAGTTTCTGCAATGC
The DNA here is from genome assembly GCA_035047345.1 of Bradypodion ventrale. NCBI lineage: Eukaryota > Metazoa > Chordata > Lepidosauria > Squamata > Chamaeleonidae > Bradypodion > Bradypodion ventrale. Next base: position 284,028,496 of record JAWDJE010000003.1, on the reverse strand, counting down.
ACCGGGGCACCCACACTAAAACTCTTTGTGGCTTCTATCCCGATGTTCCTCCCCTTGTCTTCAACTCTCGTGGGATCTAGCCTAGTGAGAATGGTGGCCAGTTTCCTGCGCATTAAGAGCTCCGCGGGGGAGTATCCTGACGCCAACGGGGTCACCCTGTACCCTAGCAGAAACTGACACACTTGCAGGTTGAGGTCCCCGGGGCCCATGCGCCTCAGCGCGTCCTTCGTGGTGCGTACGAGGCGCTCCACTTGGCCATTGGTGGCCGGATGGAAAGGGGCGGAGGTGATGTGCCGGATGGCGTTAATCTCTGTGAATGCCCTGAACTCAGCGGACGTGAAGCAACTAGCGTTATCGCTAATTAGAGTGTCGGGTATGCCGAACGTGGAAAAAATTCTCCGCAAATGCTTTATTGTCGCGGCCGAGGAGGTGCTCGTGACTGGGATGACCTCCAACCACTTAGAGAAAGCATCCACAACAAGGAGAAACAGAGTTCCTCGGAACGGGCCCGCGAAATCTATGTGTATCCGGGACCACGGCCCCTTAGCCGCGTCCCACTCCCTGTGGGGCAGACGGGCCTCCTCCGGTCTGGAGCATTGGCAACTCTCACAAGTGCCGACCATGTGCTCGATGTCGGCGTCTAACTGGGGCCACCAAAAGTAGCTCCGGGCCAGCGCTTTGGAGCGCACAATTCCGGGGTGGCTGACGTGCAGCAGTTTAAGCACCCGCGGCCGAAGGGATGTAGGAATCACCACCCGCTGCCCCCACAAGAGACACCCCCTCTCTAGGGACAGCTCCAACTTTTTCCTGAAAAATGGGGCGAATTCTTCCGCTGGGGAAGACGCTGGCCACCCTTTCTGTACCCAGGAGCTAACCGCCGCCAACGTCCTATCTCTGCTTGTCGCTTTAGCGATATCGGCGGGTACTATGGGGGGCGAATCTAAGACTTCTATCATGAGCACCTGGCGGTCCGGCTCCTCCTCGCCCACGTGGCTGTGTGTCTGGGGGAGGGGGGACCTCGACAGGGCGTCCGCATGGCTGATCTCTCTCCCGGGCCGGTACACCAACGCGTGCTGGTATGCGTTGAGAAAAACGGCCCACCTGAGCATCCTCGGGGACAGGATCTGTGGCGTGGGCTTATCTGCGGTGAAAATGCCTAGTAGGGGCTCGTGGTCGGTCACGATGGTGAAGGGGCGGCCATTAAGAAAATCGTGAAATTTTTTGGTCCCTGCAATTATCGCCAGCGCTTCCCTGTCTGTCTGGGCGTAATTCCTCTCCGCTTGGGACAGGGACCTGGAGTAAAACGCTATTGGGGCCTCCCTCCCGTTTTCCAACACGTGGCATAACACTGCCCCCACCCCCACCGGGGATGCATCACAGATCAGTACCACCGGCCGTTTGGGGTCGAAATGGGTCAGAATGGCGTCAGACGCCAGGAGCTGTTTCAGCTCCGTGAATGCCCTCTCCTGGTCATCGCCCCACTTCCATGCCGCATCTTTCTTGAGCAACTTGTGAAGCGGCTCAGCCACCGCAGCCTTCCGTGGAAGGAAGGAGTGGTAGAAATTTAAGAGCCCTAGGAACGACTGCAACTCGGGCTTGGATGTGGGGCGAGGGGCTTTCTTGATGGCGGCCACCTTGGATTTGGACGGTTTGATCCCCTCGGGCGTTACTCGGAACCCTAAGAACTCAACCTCCTTCGCGAAGAAGACGCATTTGTCTTTTCGCAATCTCAACCCCGCCCGTTCGAATGCCGCCAGGACCTTGTTTAGCCTTTCAGCCAATTCAACCTCACTCCCCCCCGTTATCAATACATCATCAAAATATGGTAAAACGCCGTCCAGCCCTTTGAGGAGGCATTCCACGAGCGACTGGAAAATCCCAGGCGCCGAGTTCACGCCAAATTGGAGGTGCGTCACCTGGAACGCCCCCTTATGCGTGACTATGGTTTGTGCAGCAGCTGCGGCAGGGGTTACCATGAGTTGCTGATAGGCCTGTGCCAGGTCGAGCTTAGCGAAACACTTTCCCCCATGTAACCTGGCTAGCAAATGGCTGACCACCGGCACCGGATACGCATTAGGGCGGATTGCCTTATTAATGCTGCACTTATAATCGGCGCAAATGCGAACCTCCCCATTGGCCTTCAATGCCGTGACAATTGGAGTTTCCCACTCCGCAGAATCAACAGGAACAAGAATCCCCTGGCCCACTAATTTGTCCAGTTCCGCCTCTATTTTGTCCTTTAGTGCAAAAGGCACTCTGCGCGGTTTGAGTCTTATTGGGCGGACCTCTGGGTCCAGGTCGAAGGTTACTGGGGGTCCATTGAATTTCCCAAGTCCCTTTTTGAAGACTTCGGGGTGCGCGTCGCACACCTCCTGTATTGGGTCAGACCCAACGGCGTGCACCCCCCCAATGAACAGACCCAGGGGCTGGAACCATTGAGTCCCGAGGAGGCTGCAATTACCCCCCTTAAGAACGACTAGGGGGAGTTCCGCGGCGTGCCGCTTATACTGGACCTGGAATTTCCCAACCCCCAGCACCGGGATACTGTTCCCTTGCACGTCCCGAAGCGTGGACCTCAACGCTTTGAGCTTGGGCCATACGCGGGGGGCAATTCTCAAAAACTCCCTCTGGGAAATGATGGAATATGAGGAGCCAGAGTCAATCTCCATCCTAACAGGGGCCCCTTGCACCAGTACCTCAACAAAGTAACGGGGGTGTCTCATGGACACGCTGAAAACCGGGGGGGCGTCGTCGCTGTCGTCGGAGATGCGGCCCACGCCGTCCTGCTTCCTCGTGGGCCGGGCGCCATCCTTTAGTCTCGTCGCGCGGTCTGGCCTCGCTGAGCAGCCGGGTGAGCTCCTCTGGTCCTTGCGCCATTGTCTGCAGACTTTGGCGATGTGCCCGCGTCGCCCGCAGTTGTGGCACTCGGCTTTTCTGAACGGACACCTGGCACGGTCGTGAGCCGCCCAACAGCCGTCGCAACGCCGGCCCTCCTTCCGGACCCTCCAGACGTCCTCGTTGTCGCTGCTTTCGGCGGACGATTTCGAAATTCGCCGGGCTGCGTGCACCGAACTCTCTGTCTTGTCGGCCTTCGGCCGCCAGTCCTGGAGCTCTTGCACCCCGGCCTTCGTGGCTTCCGCGGCCTGTGCCGCTTTCAGGACCTCCTGCAACGTGGGGGGCGGCTCCTGATTCATCAGCGTGCGCTGAATCTCGGCGTCCTTCAGGCCGCATAGCACGCAGTCCCTGAGGGTGACTTCCAAGTTCTCCCATTTGCATGGGCCGGCAGCCAGACGCAGGGCCGCTACGAAGGCGGCGACCGACTCTCCAGGTGCTTGGACTCGCCTCCAAAACGCGCTCCGAGCGGGAAACATCGCCACCGAGGGCCGGAAATGGTCTCGCAACACCTTCAGGAGCTCCTTTGCCTTGAATTCAGCTGCCTTTTTGGGTGCGATGAGGTCAATCAATACCCTCTTGCCGTCATGCCCGAGCATTCTGGTGAGAATGGCTCTTTTCTTCGCCTCGTCCGTAACCTCGAACTCCACCAGCGCGCCTTGGAAATCCATTTCGAAGAGTTCCCAATCTTGCGGTTTCTTGATGTCGAAACCGCCATATGTCTTGGTCCCGTGGGCAGCCATTATCCCACCTTCGTCGCCAATTTTGTGTATGGGACCAAAGACACCAGGACAGCCGAAGAGCTGGCTTAACACAACTTTATTACATGCTGGTCAGAGGGAACATGTGGTAATGGCGGACGAACAGCTCAATATATATACAGTGGCTATACATTTGAATGTGGCTCCTTGACAGTCTATTGGCTACTGTCCGCGTGACGTCATTTCAGGTCACACCCTTCTTGTCCAGGTGAAGGTGATGGCGGGAATCTTCCCGCGCTGTTGCTCTTAGGTGAGTCTTGGACCAATGAGCTTGGACGCTCGCTATTGCCATCTAGTGGTCACTAGCTCGCGTCCTATTAGGGTTACAGAGATGCAGCTGAGGTTACAATGTTACACATGGAAAAGGTTACATTGGATACACATGGATAGGTACATTGTTTAAAGGCACATGCTTTAGGACACAACACACCGATTGTTATGTACTGAATGAATGTTGCAAGTCCCCTTTAACAGATTGTATCCGGTCAATGTATCCATTTGTATCTAATCAGAGACACATTGTAGCAAGCTGTATAAGGATGCGAGCTAAGCGGCCACTGGTGGCAGTAGCGAGCATCCTGCTCACATGGTACAGATTACCCGAATGCCTGAAGAGCGGTAAACTTTCCTGCCACACCACACCTGGGGAAGATGGGCATGATGATCCATGACGTCACGCAGACA